>CM021101.1:138354442-138986105 GCA_007115665.2 Sequoiadendron giganteum
TCTCTAGGCCTTTCCAACTCTCACATAACTACTTTATATAATATTTAAGAGGTGGTCTCCAAACCATCACACACTTTCACAAAAGTTGCCTTTAATTATTATTAAATAAATACAAGTAAATTCCTCTCTTGTAAAAGAGTTTTATGAATAATTTTTCATCAATCTTTATTTGAACCAAAGGATCATAATATCTTTTATTTTTCAATCTCCTTTTAATATGAAATATTTATTTCATGACTTTATTTTCACGTTGGGAAAAATGTCCCATAACATCCCCCCCCTATAAATAAGTTTCTATCCTCAGTAGCTCATGATGTATCTGCAATATAACTCACAAAAAATTTACTTAGCTATGTGTGGATGTCGCACTATCGATATTGTACTCAATCTATGTCACTTGATTTGTGGTTTTATTTTACAAATTTTAGATAGTTTCTAATAATTATTTATAGCTTAACTTTAATCGCAACTAGATTAAACAAAAATAGCTAGCTACTCAACAAAATGATTAGAATAGTAGGTGCATTTTTAAGGAAACTCACATAAATAAGCGTTATGTATCTTTTATAGTTGTAGGGAAAATACAAGTAATTTATACGTTAAATATCTTATCCTTTTACTTTATCAAGTTGGTCACCCATTATTGTGACCACCATGTAGTTTATATACTCAAAATGATAAGCACGCATTCCAGACTACACGAGTACCCTCTTTTGTATACCAAACACAATTGAATAGAAACAAGTATATAATTACCCTTTAATAGAGTTCATATCATTTCATCTAGCCATCGAAACAAAGTTTTTGGGCAAGTTTGAATCCATCAAGAATGTAATGTAAATTTTTATACTGCTAGTAAATCAGTTTATTACTATTCCCAAGGTGCTTATAATACCTAACTTGGTCACACATAATTTTAACATAACATCAAATACCCATAAGCAATCGACAATGATATGACATTTCAAGGATCATAGTCCTATACAATAAAGCATATCTACAAGGTTATTGTGTTGATCAAATCCAATAACAAAGTACAATAAAATAAAGATGTTGCAAAATTTTTATATTAAGTATCTTAAGCAATTTAAGAAAACAACAATAAACTATAACCACACAAAACATACTTCATAAAAACCGCTAGTTCTAATTTCTTTATTTTGTTTGAGTAACTGAGGTAATTGAACTTCAATTTTAATATGGGAATGAAGATTTTCTCAAAAAATAATTTAAAAAATAGTTGCCTCCACCCCTACAAAATTCAACATGTCCCTCACATTTCATCATAAGAGAATTTATGTGGTTGCACATATAATAAAACATTGTTTTATTTCAACCAATGTATTTAAACAACACAATATGTTTTAAAGTTTAAATGATCCTTGAAATGTGGGTTATGGCCCCACCGATGCTAATGCACATACTAGCTCGACAAACTAGAGAGTGACACTTGAATATATGACATGGTGAAAATGTTAGTCCGCTACTAGTACCCCATGATCAACTATATATTTCCTATGTAAGTGGACACTTTTAGATCAAAGGTCACATGCAATAATCACCCAACCTAGTCATTCCATGCAACTTATGCACTGTTCATCACCTCAATAAAGGGAAAGTACAAGTTACTCATGATGAGCTACATCTCAAGATAATGTCAAGATAATGTCCAAAGGAATATTGTCGTCTTCTCTATACTAACCATTGCAAGAAAAACGAGTGCATAGATTTGTGTGTTATGTTGTTATTTTTAAGAATAAGCCATAATGTATATGCACATGATAGAGTACCCATTGGAGAGTGTTGACATAGAAAATTCATGATACACCCATAACAACATTTTAAATGCATGCATTAGCATATATAATATCAGGCATCCCTCTATGTTTATCCACTAGCTTGATCATTATTATAAAGTTGTTGAATTGGTCCACATAGGGGTTTGACCAAAGGAGAATAAATTATTTCCTAGCGAGTTCCCAAATGGTGTCTCAATTTGTACTAGTCCATTTTAAACATAGGTGTAATGAGCTCAAACACATATATTACCATTTTCAATTCTCTATGGATTCACTTTCATAAGTCATCTCAATTCCATGTGCTAGATTAGCTTCATAGACATAGATCTAAACCCAAGGAAAGTACACCCAATTTGTAAATTCTAAGGAATATTTTTGGTTAAGAATTTTTAGCACATTAGTGAATCAATTTTAGCATCTTTGATGAGATATTCCTCTATCTAAAGTCTAAATAAATATTGCATTATTTATTTAAATTTAATCCTATATTTATTATTCCAATCCCAACTCTTAGTCCCAGGGTTTGTCATTGTTCTATTATTCTCCCTAAGAGTTAATTTATGTAAGAGGTGCTAAAAATATAATAAGTTATAATTTAGGAGATTGATTGACTAGTAAAATGATTTACAAGATTGATTAATTAGTTAGGTTGAGTATCACTTTATTGAGCTATACAATTAACTAAGAGTTTTTCGTGACACCTTGTCTAGATTATATTCTTAGCACTTGCAATTGTTTAAATACAATGCACATACTATCTAATTCTCTAATTCTATTTTGATGCATATAAAATCTCAATTTTTAATTTATCTCTTTTATTTTTTGCTACTAAAGTGTTGTCAAGATTCTACTTGACTTTGAGAGAAATATTTATAGGTAAGGAGTTTTTTGGGAAGTGAAATTGTTGATGTTATATTTTCAATAGTTTTTGCACTTAAGGGACAATCCAAGTTTCATTTGTTTTGGAAAGGCATAATTTTCACTTATCATTATATAATTATGTTGGAATTTTGAGGAGATTGTGATTGATGATGTTGTTTAGCAAGATGAGCATGGAGAAAGTTCATAACGATTTATTATAGTGTTGTCATTGATGCCAAAATTGTTGTGGATCATTTTGATTAATCCTAACAGATTTTGAGGTGTTGTAAAAGTCATTTTTGCAAGGAGATCTAGTCTAAAAATCTCGGTTATGTGGAAATCTGACTAAGTATTAGAACTGCTTGTTTCAAGGTTACAGTGTATCAGTTTTTGGGTTCACATCACTCCATAAAGAAATATTTTTCTCTCGGATTCTAACCTAATTTATGTGGCTATTAGAAGATTCTAAATCCAATTGATGTTACACTTGATGTCAATATATATGATGGATTGATTTTGGTGTTTTGTGATAAGAGCTGAGATATATATGGGACATATATTGTGTGTGATGTTAATTTTACCAGAGTTGTGTGAATTGAGTTGTAAGGTGCACAAATGCAAAGCAAAGCATTGATCCAGATCAGTGCAAAGATTGATACTATACTTCATTGGAACTATAATCAAGTGCATATTGTAGATGATTTTGTAACAGTTAAAAATAGGTTGTGAGACACCCTCTTTATTCTATCATTTTTCTCTATGGACAGTGAGTTCACTTGTAGTGAGAACTTCTGTAATATACTATAACTGGTTATAATATATTGTGAGTTAACCCTCACCGTAGTTTTTCCCAATTTGGGTTTTCCACATAAAAATATCGGTGTTCATGTGTTATGTGATGTTGTAGATGTTTTCATGCTTTCTTTCCTTATAACGGTTGAATATGCTCTGGTAATTGGATGGCTAATATTTGAATGGTTTAATAGAAAATTGACTCACCCCCCCCCCCCCTCCTCCTTTGTATTCTAAGTGTTCAACAATTGGTATCAGAGCTTGGATCCGTGGAAGGAGCTTAATCACTTTGGGAAGGTCTTGGAGGTTGAACACATGGATGATCTAGGAAGTTCCCCATTCCTCTGAAAGAGATTCCTGTTATTGGATACATAGAAGATCGCATGCTTGAGAAAGATGGAGAACTCAAAGTTTCTCTTGAAGATCTTAACAAAGTTGAAAGTGAATAAAGAGATATGAAGGAAAATGTTAAAGAAGAAAATGAATGCATCAAAAAATTGAGAGATAAATTCAAGAAATTCAGGGAAAGGCATAAGGAAGTTAGTGAGCAGTTGAAACAAACAAATGAATCCATCACTTATTTGAAAGTACAAATTGAAGAAAAGAAAAGAGTTGAGGAATGTCTGAATGTAATGGTGAAAAGAAAATATGATAAATTCATGAGGCTTGAACAAGATGTGGTAAATCTGAGATAAAATCTAGAGAATGAAAGAAGTCATGAAGATAAATTCAAGACAAGCTCTACAATGCTTGATGAGTTGATTGCAGGTCAGAAAGCAACCAAAATAAAGATGGTTTAGGGTTTGAAAAAGGTGAAAGCTCAAAAGAAGATCAAAAAGCTAATGTAGAAAAAAGGATCAATGAACCAGAGAAAACTAAAGACAAGAAGAATAATGGGAAGATCTAGAATTAATGAAACAATGCTAGAAGACCTCCAATCAGACAACCAAATGCTCAAAGGGACACAGATTTCAATGTTTTTTTTTGTTATTCTTGTAATAAATTTAGACATAGAGCAATGGAATGTAGAAGAAAAATGAATCAAAATATTCCATCCTTTATCAGTCAATGCTTTACATGCAAGAAATTTAGACATACATAAAATGAGTGTAGAAGTCAAATGATGAACACATATAACAATGGTAGAATGATTCAACCCTTCAATGGTTACTATTATACATGCTATGGATTTGGACATAAGGCTAATCAATACAAATATAGAATGAATGGAATGAATATTTTTCAAAATAATGTTGTATGTCACAGTTGCAATAGACCTAGACATATTGCTAAGTTTTGTAAAAGCAGAAACACAAGGAAGGATAATCCAATAAAGAGAAATGAACTTGTCAAAAAGGTTGATCCAATTAAGGTAAACAAGGAGATGGAAAATATTTGGACAAAAGAAGGAAGAGACATAAGACAAGGGAGAATCTATACCACCCTCTGATGCAGATGTTTCATCTAGAAACTAATTCAAGAGCTATGGCTTAGGGGGAGCTTTAATGCATATCCTTTATCCCTTGCCATAAAAGAGGTGTTGAAGCTACAACATGAAGATATGAGATGAAGACCAAATTTTTTGATATATAGGTGAAAACTACGGAAGAAAATTGTAATGTGGAAGATTGTGGAGCTTCGGAAGCTAATTGTGCATATAGTTCTAGGGTTTGCTAGATTTATGAATTGAAGAATTTATTGCAGAATTAGGTCAATTTGAAGAGTTAAAAGTAAGTTTTCTAAGGGAAATTCATTTCAAAAATGTCATTTGAAGGAGAATAGAGCAGAAAAAATATAATTTTAATAGTTCAAGGTGGATTGTGTTGTAGAGCATCAAAAACCTTATTCGACAAACAAAGCAAAAAGGTATTGAGAGAATCTTGTGTGCCCTATTTTGCAAAAATACTTATTTAAAACTAGTTTGAATACATTTTACAATGGCCACATCGAAGGTTTTAGAATTTTTAGAGAAACCCCAACCCAAGCTCAAGAGATATCCTGTTAGAGCCATAGGAGATGACCCTCTATGCACATTTTTTCACATTCCATATGGGTCTTACCAACCAAGGATATTAGCGCATACATTCATGGAAGAATGGATGATCATTCTCCTAGAAAGTGAAGGGATGTATGGGAAAATAAATTAGTTGATAAAGATTTCACCCTTAAGTCAGAATACAAAGCCCTAATCGAGAAGAAACTAGATGTGTGGGAATGGTTCCTTGAACTTTTCTATGATAGCAAGTGGATTAGAATGGACTTGACTATAATTCATGATTAGTTTGTCTGGAATGATATGCCACACATGATCACTAAGGAGGTGATAAGAGAGGTCACTAGTTTATGCTCCACTAGACCAGTTCCAATATTAAAATCTATCAAAAACAAAGATGTAATGGAGAAAAGAGGTGTAACATTTGATCAAAGAACCCTTACTGTAAATCATATTAGAAACCCTATTGTTAGGTATGTTGACATGATCATTGGATACAAAATTTACTACACCAATAGAGACAACTATGTTTTTGCCACCACAATTCATGTAGCACAAGATATGGTAGAAAATGGTGTTGATTATAACCTCTGAGAGTTTCTTAGGTAACAACTGATGGAAAATATAAAAGAAATCAAGAAGAAGAAATATGTGTTTAAGTATGGCACACTGGTTATGTGCTTTCTCTTCTACTTTTTGAAGGAGGTTCCGATAATTGGAAAGGTTAACTAGATAAATGGAAAGCTTGTGGCACAACAAATTTTTTATTGCATGAGGAGCCTTGGAGACACCAATGCACATGATGATGCACTTACTACTTTCTTTGTAGTATTTCAGAGAAGAATGCATGAAAGAGAGAGAATTCCTAGTTCCATTGTCAAAAAATACAAAAATGATATCACTTTCCTTATTTCCACAAATCACTGCATCATGGATGTAGTGGAACCCAAAGTAGTTTGGGTTCTATAATTAGGTTATGAGGTAATAGAGGCAAAGCTAGTTGGTTCTAGAGATGTTCTACTAAATAATCTAAAGATACAATAAAGCCTAGGTATGGGACATTCAAGGAAATATCCATGGAAGTACACTTGAAACAAAAGGAACCTATAATGAGGAGAAATATTGATAAAATGGTTGACATCTATGCCCAAGAATGTGACATTTCAAAGGAAAAGGTATGATATGTTAGAGAGAGAGCAAGAGAAGATATGGGTGTTAGAGAAGCATCTTGAAGTTCAAGGAGACCAGGTAGAATTTCTACCACTCTCCCATCGGTTCAAAATTACTTTAGGGCTTTATCATGTGTAGGAGAGAAGAGAAAAACTACCACCAATCCTTCAATAAGGGAGAAATCCCCTTTGGTTGTGCATGCCACCAGGGTAGAGAAGAAGAAAACCACTACTGTTGCACCTCCTGTTACCCCAACCAAAATAAGATTGAAACAAACAAGAGAGAAATATATTGGAGTGAATTTTTTCTATGAGGAGGAAGAACTAGAAGAAGAAGGACCATAGTTGGTCCGAAAAAGAGAAAAAGTGATGCTTCACAAGGTGAATCTAGCATAAAGAAGAGAAGAATTGACATAGTAGATACTGATAGTAAAGAACAGATAGAGATAGAGAAAGAGGAATTTAAAATTCATATAAGGGAGAAGAAGGAAGCCAAGAAGGCTTCACTAGATAAGAAGACTGCTAAAGCAAAGAAGACTCTAGGAAAAAGAAAGGAAAAGAAACAAGTTGATCCAAGAAGACCTCACTCTTAAATGAAGTTAGAATCAAGTGTATTAGAATTTCCTTGAGTAGAATTCATGATTAGCTCGTCTAGACTGATATGCCATACATGATCACTAAGGAGTTGATAAGAGAGGTTGCCATTTTATGATCCATCAAATTGATTCCAGTCTTAAAATCTGTCAAAAACAAAGATGTAATAGAGAAGACAGGTGCACCATTTGATTAGAGAGCCCTTACTATAAATCCTATCAGAAACCCTACTATTAGGTATGTTGACATGGTCATTGGATATAAAATTTACTACACCAATAGAGACAACTATGTTTCTACCACCACAATTCATGTGGCACAAGATATGGTAGAAAATGGTGTTGATTATAACCTTTGTGAGTTTCTTAGGCAACAACTAATGGAAAATCTAAAGGAAATCAAGAAGAAGAAATATGTGTTTAAGTATGGCCCACATTGGTTATGTGCTTGCTCTTCTACTTTTTGAAGCAGGTTTCGATAATTGGAAGGCTCGAGGCACATCAAATTATTGATTACATGATGAGCCTTGGAGACACCAATGCACAAGATGATACACTTACTGCTTTCTTTGTAATATTTCAGAGAAGAATGCATGAAAGAGAGATAATTCCTAGGCCCATTGTGGAAAAATACAAAAATGATATCACTTTCCTAGTTTTCATAGATCACTACATCATGGAGGCAGTGGAACCCAAATTAGTTTGGGTTCTAGAATTTGGTTATGAGGTAATAGAGGTAGAACTAGTTGATTGTGCAAATATTCTACTAAATAGTCCAAAAGATACAACAAAGCCTAGTTTGGAACATTTGATGAAATATCCATGGAAGTACACTTGAAACAAAAGGAGCCTATAATGAGGATAAATGTTGATAAAATGGTTGACATCTATGCCCAAGAATGTGGCATTTCAAATAAAAAGGTATGATATGTTAGAGAGAGAAAGAGCATATATGGGTGTTGGAGAAGCATCCAAGAGTTCAAGGAGATCGGGTAGAGCTGCTACCACTCCCCCATCGGTTCAAAAGTCCTCTAGGGCTTTACCATGTACAAGAGAGAAGGAAAAAACTACCACCAATCCTCCAATAAGGGAGAAAACCCCTTCGGTTGTGCATGCCACTAGGAAAATGAAGAAGAAAACCACTATTGTTGCACCTCCTACTGCCTTAGCCAAAAGAATATTTAAACAAAAATCCACAAGAGAGAAAGATATTGGAGTGATTTTTGTTGATGAGAAGGAAGAACTAGAAGAAGAAAAAGAAAAATTGATGCTTCACAAGGTGAATCTAGTGTAAAGAAGAGAATAATTGACATAGTAGATACTGATAGCGAAGAGGAGATAGAGAAAGAGAAAGAGGCATTTAAAATTCATATCAGCGAGAAGAAGAAGGAAGCCAAGAAGGCTTCACCGGAGAAGAAGAACACTGTTGAAGCAAAGAAGACTCTGGGAAAAATCAAGGAAAAGAAACAAGCTAATTCAGGAAGACCTCACTCTCCAATGAAGTTAGAAGTACTTTTTAATAGCATTGTGTAGAATGATATGCTAAAGGAAACTGCAAAATTGTACAAGGAATCAAATGAGGTGGACAAGAGCACCATTCTTGAGGATATTTTCAAGTACATTGTGGTACTTGAAGTAGATATGAAGAATATTATAAATGATATTCCTGATGATATATGGTATATATTATTGAAAAGAAGGGAAGAAGCTATAAATGAGCATGGAAGGGTAAAAGATGAAGCCTTGGAAAGAGTTGGTGCTCCACTTTCAGAAGATGACATGGACACATTGGTCACTGTATATAGTAAGGAGATGAGAACCAAGAAAATAATCATAGTCCTCATGTGAAATGACCAAAGTGACTTGGAAATAATCCAAAAATAAATCGATGATAAGGTTGGGGAGATTGTGTAGAAGCTAGGATTGCTTTTGGTGTATGAAGAAGAAATGAATGCTAGTTCTAATGCTTTGTAACTCGATACAAAAGAAGATGTGCATACTAATGATGCTCAACATGAGCATGATACTAATGAAGAAGTCATAACAGATAACACCCCTCCAGAAGTGAAGGATATGCTAAATGAGAATGACGAAGAGGCAATGATGCGATAAGACATTGTGAAGGAAAATGTCATCACTCCTCCAATACAAAATGATGAAGTCGTTCATTCGATGAATACAAAAATATTTATAAAGGAAGTGAATGTAGATAAAGATGATGATGAGGAAAAGGTTGAAGAAGAGAAAGGTGAAGAGTAGGAAGAGAGAGTTGATGAAGAAGAAGACAAAAAATTGGATGCATTTGAAGATACAAAGAAAGATAAATTAGTTGACTCCACTACAACAGATGATAAGGGAAAGGTTGGAGAAGTGACAAAGTCTCTTGGTGAATCTTTCAGCTCCTTCAGAGATTCTCTAAGAAATCTATTGTGTTCAACCTAGTTTCTAGATAGTTGTGTCTTCACAACTATTGCAACTGTTGATGAATCAAGGTAATGTGGACTTGAACAAGATTTTTCTTATCCAAAAGCTTCAACTAGGAGACTTGTTCCATATATCCGCTAGAAAAGAGATAATTGACTCACATCAAAGGAGTGGAGAACTAATGGATGAGGCAATTAAGGCATTACATGAGATCATACCTAGAACAAGCATAGAAACATATATCTACGTTATGGATAATCTCAAAATTTTGATTGATTCTTTCAAGACATATGCATCCAGATTAAAAGTAGAGGTAGAGAAAGAATTTGAGAAGAGGTTAAGTGACAAAAGGAAGTTGGAGTTACAGAGAAATGTGTTGTTGAACATAAGAAATTTTTAGAATTGTTGAAGGATGCAAAGGCATGTGTAGGTGAGGCTAAAGTATTGTTTGAATATGGTATGAAGTGGCCTAGAGCCATACTAAGTATAAGGAAGGAAATGGACTCTATTGAGTCTCATATCAATGCAGCCTCTGGTGCATATGACCTAGCAATTGACCTCACTTGTGCTACAAGGAATATCATAGAGGGTCTTCACTTTAAGTCATTCCAACTGCAACCACAAAAAGAACACATGATTTTGTAATTTGGAGAAGTAGGGGATTTGGTCAATCCCAAACTCACAATTGTTTCTTGAGCTCTTCTCAGTGTAAACAAGGTAAAGGAGATGAATCTAGTACCTACTACACTAGAAGAAGGGGATGAACTACTACTAGAGTTAGAAATGCAATACATGTTGCTTGTGAAGGCCAAGCATGAATGGGAACAAGGAAGGCAGGCTTGAGAAGATCGGGTGAAGAAATTGCAGACATCAACTACCTCTAGTTGACTCATTTTCTATATTTTTTATGAATTTATGTATAGATTACTTGTATATATGTGGACATATAGAGTCTCATTTCAATATATTTTTAAGATTTCTACTCTGGTACATGACTTAGGGGGATTTTATTTAGTTTGTATGTATGATTACATCATTTAGGGGGAGTACTGGTAAGAGTAAAAATAGTTTTACATAGGCACCCTTTGCCCTTGATGTCAAAGGGGGAGAGTATTGGGGAATATTTTTGGAGATTTTTGGCATGTTTCCATCAATGATAAAGGGGGAGATTGTTGGAAGTTTGAGGAGATTGTCATTGATGATGTTATTTGGCAACATGGGCATGGAAAAACTTTGTAATGGTGTATTGCAATGTTTTCATTAATGTCAACGTTGTTGTGGATCATTTTGATTAATCCTAATAGGTTTTGAGGTGTTTTAAAAGTCATTTGTGCAAGGAGATATGGTCCAAAAATCTCAATTGTGTGGAAATTTGACTAAGTATTAAAACTACCGGCTCAAGGTTATAGTGTATTAGTTTTTGGGTCTGCACCACTCCGCAAAGGAAGATTTTTCTCTATAATTCTAACCCAATTTATGTGGCTATTAGAAGAATCTAAATCCAATATTTCATTAGTTTTGGTGAATTTTTTTGAGACCTGTCTTAAGTAGTGTTTAATTGTGAATTATGGAGAATTATTTTTGGGGCTGACAACTTATATTCTTGGTGTTACATATAATTAGGCCAACCTAATTGATGCTACACTTGATGTCGATATATATTATGGATTGATTTTAGTGTTTTGTGACAAGAGTTTCAATTTAGATGCGACATGTATTATGTGTGATGTGAATTTGATCAGAGTTGTGTGAGTTGAGTTGTAAGGTGTGTGATTGCAGAGTAGAGCATTGATCTAGATCAGTGCAAAGATTGATATTATACTTCATTGGAACAATAATCCCACATATTGTAGATTCTTTTTTAATAGTTCAAAATAGGTAGTGAGTCACCTCCATATCCTACAATGATTCCACTTAGATGATGAGTCCACCTATAGTGAGCACTTTTGTAATATACTATAACTGGTTATAATATATTGTGAGCTAACCCTCACTGTGGTTTTTGCTATTTTGGGTTTTCCACGCAAAAATCTTAGTGTTCATGTGTTATGTGATGTTGTGGATTTTTTCATTCTTTCTTTCCTTATAATATTTGAATATGCTCTAGGAATGGTTTAATAGAATACTGATTCACCCCCTTCTCATTATTCTGAGTGTTCAAAAAATTATTGGGTTGTAACTTTTTAGGCTTACCATCGAAGTTCAATGTGTGGGAATGATTTGACAAGAGGCCATACCCAACCTCAACATCCCCTACACATGCCCCAAATCAATTTTTTTTAAAGGAATATTTTCAATCTTTTTATTAGTTCAATTGTGGTGAAACCAACATACCAAAGAGAGCTTTATAAAGGAGTATGTGTCAATCAATCCCATGTTCGGTGAGTTCCATCCTCCATAATAACACTGGGAAATTTTGGTTTGTGTTTGTAGACATAGTGTTTATGTAACAATGGTGATTGAAATGATAAATCCTAAGAGGAATCTATTATGAGTGGTTTGTGATGTTAGTGTAAATAGAGACATTATCTATGTTAACTCTCAACCTACCTAAGATGGTCTTATCCACACTAGTTAATTCTTCACTTAGGGACACTTTAATTTTTATCACTTTATGTGGTTGAGACGTATGTACTCACATCTTGAGACACGTTGCATGCACACTTTACTCATGCTCACACACTTTTCATATGAGAATACATGTGTTGCACATAGAGTTTCTCTCCTACCTTCTCAGCTCCTCATCTTTGCCTATATATGTAATATTCTCATTGTACACTCACACACTCTTCATATTATATGATGGATATCCTATTGTTCTCATTTTATTTCACTAGTGGAAGGTTATTTTGTTGCATTCAAATATTGGAACTCTCCAATAGGGTATTAGAGCCATGAATGCATGTCCCTTCTTGAATCAAGGTGACTCTAACACTTAAACCTATCATTGGATTGTCATGGAGCCAAACAAACATCGCCATTGAGTCTGAAAGGCTCAAGAAATGATAACTACTTTTGGGTTGGTGAAAAATTGTAACTTCTCATTTTTACAAAAAAAAATTCCCTTATTCCCTTTGTTGTATGAACATATGACTGTACACTACATGAAAATTTGTAGATGTACAAAAATTTTGTGTGTAACAATTGTTTTTAGAAAATTAAAGTTTGGAAGTTTCATGATTAGTTTTATAGGTCATATCAAAGATATGTAGAAATTTTATGGTGGATTTCATTTATTTTTTATTGGTTCACAAATTTTTGATGATTTCTTACAATGATTCCCTCATAGGCCCTACTCTAGCCACATAATTTAACATTTATAAGTGAGAAAATTTGTTGTCAATGATGTGTTAAGGCATCAAAATGAAAAATATTAGTTCATAATCAAACACTTAGCAAAAAAATGACTCTCTTCATGTGTTTTTTGTTTGCACATTTTTTTGTGGGCAACATGATAGGAAGAAGAAGACCACTAAAGGTCTCTACTCAATCCTCTTGTGGCAAAACTTAGTCACATCACCTATTCTAGTTTATGTGGTAGGATTTCTCATTGGCTGCATAAAGGCTCGACCATTCTATTTGTATTAGCTTATAAGGTACAATGCAAATGCTAGACCCTTAGAATTCATATATGCTAGAGGGAAGGCCCCTCAATAGCAGTTGGGAAGGAGGGAGGTGATAAAGAGTGGCCTTGACAATGGTGGAGTGAAGAAGCCTCATTTTTAGGTCTAAAACTTCTTCTCTTCAAGAGATCTCTAAATACCAAGAGAACAAAGCTACTCCAAAGGAAGTTGCCATTCTATCACCCTGTTAAAGAGATTGCAAAATATTTTAAGATAGACCTACACTTTCAAAGCTTAGCATGTGTCAGTGTCACAAGAGGAAGTAGAAACATATCTAGTGGGACTCTTCAAGGACACAAAATTGTGTCATTCTCGAAAAAACTAGTATTAACATTGTTTTTTGAATTTCATGCCACATACTCATCCACATGCCATAGACCAATTCAACAACTCTTCCACTTGTTGGTTTCCCTCCAACAACTAGTGCCACAAAACATTAGTTTTTACTACAAAACTATAAACATTTATTTCAAATTGCTAACATTTCTTGTGAATTTTACTTTTTTTTATATACATGTTAATGGTTTATTCTTAACTGTTAGGGTATCTCTTTGTGCTCTTAAGAGGGATATTTTTCTTTTTGTCATAACTTTCAAATAGGAAGATTTTTTGTGCTAAAACATTCAATGAAAAATTGGTTCCGTGACATAGGGGTTCATTAACTCTATAAATTTTTGTTGTTTTGACTAGTTTTTTAGCCTTTGGAATCAAAGTTTGTAAGAAAATTTTGATGGGGCATAACGATCACCTTGTTTGTTGAAATCTTATACAAATATTTCTATTCCAACAACAATTTCACAAGGAATTAAAATTTGCATTTAAAAATAAGATTTGAATTGCTAGATTTTCAAAAATTATAAAAATTTACATGAGTTATAAATGAAATATTTAGGCTTCCAATCTTAACAAACCTGCATTTTTTCTTGTATCTATTTCTACAGGGCCCTAAAAATAGTAATAATCACATCAAGGGGTGTTCTTGTATTGTGTCTTGTGCAATTCTACATTTCCCTTAATATTTTTATTTTCACACATAAATTTTGCAACCCCATCTACTTAAGCATGGAGTAAAGTCAACCTATTAAGCCTCTCACACCCTTTACTTATCATGAGTGGAATCTTGATGTTCAACATATGCTACAAAATAAAGGGTTGTATAGGGTAACTATGGGTACTGAGAAAGAACTTAATGCTACTACATATGAAGAAAATGGTTTAAAAAAATGTGACAAACCCTCAAATTTTTTATACCTCAATCCATCTTTTGAACTACTATTTCATGTAGAATCCAAGTTGAAAATACCTAGTGAAGTTTGGTTAGCCTTGAATTTATTTTTGGGAAGGTATATGAATTGAGAACTCATGAGTTATGAACTCATAAGATTGATTTCAAGTATTTTTGGTAATTTAGAGGATTACTTCATTGAGTTTAAGTCATTAAGGTTGCAACTAAAATAATGCAGGATAAAGAAAAATGAGGATCAACTTATCCTATTTATACTTTCCAAATTAAGTCTTGATTACTCCATGTTTGTCTCTACCTTCTATTCCACCAAAAGGGCTCTTGGAGCCATGTGGAAAATTATATCTTTAGATTACTTCATTACAAAGTTGTCAAGGGAGCAAGACAAGTTGATAAAGATGGGCACCATGAAGTCTTATAAACCTCAAGCTCTTATTATTAGAAATGGGAAACACAAGAATTCAATAAAAAATGGGGAGAAATAAAATTATCAAAAGGAAAAGGAAACCAAGGATGATCAAAAATATCAACCCTCCAAAAATCACATTGATTTTTTTTCAAATAAAGGGAAATACAAGAAAGAAAAAATAGAGTTTGTCTATTGCAAGAAACTTTGGCATGATGAGCATGAATAAAAAGATTGAACACCTCACATAACTTATTGAGAAGAATAATATAGGGGTCCCTAAATCTATCATAGATTCCTCATCAACTCTAGATATTGCTAAGGAAAAATGAAAAGATAAATATAAGGAAAAAGTACTTGTTTCATTTGCAATCTCTAGGTTTGGGAGATGGATTCTTGACTCTAGAGCTTCCCATCACATGATTTTTTTATTGGAAATATTCTTGATATTACAACCTACAAATACATCTACAATTTTGATGGATAACAATACTTATATGAGTTTTTGTGGGAAAGGAACTATTGACACAGGTAAAGGATGTTTCACTAATATCCTTTTCATTCTTGAATCATCTAACAATATTATTTCCATATATCATATTACTAATAGTGGGATATGGAAGGCTGTTGATTTCACATCAAATTCAGTGATTATTCGAGTTTTGTAGAGTAGAGGTTCTTGTAGTTGGCAAGGTTGATAATTCTTCTCATCTTTACACCTTCTAACAATTTATCTTGATGAATTATTCTCCAAGGTTTATAATCATGCATCTATTATGGATAGCTCATTAGAGGCTCAACTTGGTCACTTGAATATTCATGTTCTTAGAACAAGTCTAGAATATCCTCCACTATCACCTATTGCCACTTAAAATTTTTGTGTTGCTTCCTCAAGAACTTCCAAAATTTCGTTGTAGTAGGATATTGACATCAGTTCTACAGATTATTGGGACATATATTTACCTGGCATCTCTTGTTGGTTTATTGAGTGCCACATTTCAAATCTTGATGATAGTATTGAGGACATATGTCCTCTCTTTGGTGACAATTCTTATGCTATTACATAGTTTATAGAGGCTTCACTGAGGGCTTCCCAATATTTTTTGTAGAACTTCATGTGGGATTTGTATTATATCCATATGGCATGTATTGACATTCCACACATCACTTCTTTGGTTCTTGTTCTACATCATCTTTCACATGTATCATTTGAGAAATATTTGAAGATTACATCATTGTCTTTAGATATTGTGCATCATTCAAAGACTTCTATTCTTCTCACATGGGATTATTTCATCCACATATTTGTATTTAATCTTCTTCAATGGGTAAGAAATATTTTTTGAAATTTAGGGATCGCATTATGCACTCTTCTTTGAGAATCACTCCTCACTACATACACACCCAATTATTTTTTTCTCAAATTATGCGGAACCCTTTTTTTTTTTTTCATGCTTTTGGTTTAGTTGTTTTCTATTCCCCTAGTCTTGTCATTTTATATTTTTACCCTTTCCTAAAGGTTCAATAGCTTCACTAGTCTTCAAAAAACTTATGGTTCCTACAAGTACGCAAGTCCTATAAGAGCCCATACCTTGGTTATAATTTTTAGGTGCCCTATGTAACAAGACCCCCTCTCCTGTTTGAGTCTACTTTCTTCCAGTCAAGTGGAGGATCATAAAGTGGACTTGGAACCAACTTTCAAGTTCCTCCTTCCTCCTACTTCTTGTGACTTGACACCTTCCCACCTACTTCCTCTATGTATTTATGACACATATGTATAAACCCTCTATAGGTTTATAAGTTGGTCTTCACTTCTTTCTCACATTACCTTTAATTGTGGAGCCTTTTGGTTTCTTTTTTATGCTATTGATACCTAATATATGGATTTACTAAAATGATTCCCTCGCTTGATACTAGAGATTTGGAGAGTTGTGTGTGTTCAAGTCATCATTATCTTCCCAAATTTTATCACTTTCTCTTATTTCCTCAACATTAGATTGTGAGGTATTTTTTATTCATTTTTATGTTTTCTCCCTTTTTTATTTCTCTTTTTTTCCCTATTGTTTGTTGTGAGTTTCATGGTATATTTGGTGTTGGTTTGTTGTCATTTTTGTTTCTTTTCCAAAACCTCAATTCTATTTTGTGCCTTAGAAGCCAACCTAGAGATTTGGTTTTGTGTTCCCATTTAGATATGAATTTGGTATATTAGTCTAGTTTTAGTTTTTAAGTGTTTGAAATATTTTTAGTGATCTTTTTTAGATCAAATTGGATTTTGAGTCATGTTTTTGGATTTTCTCCCTTCTCACTTTCATCAATTTTTGGCCGACCTTTCTTTGGTCACTAAAGGTTTTAGATATTGGGTGGAACTAAGGACTTGGGATTGTCATCCCAAGTCAATGTCCTTACTTGATCTTCACACCCACCTATTCGTTTCACCTATCATCACACCTTACTATTTCCTCCACTTTGGGTTTTAGACATTAGGTGAAACCAAGGAATTGGGACTAGTATTCCAAGTCTACATTTCCGCCTAGTACCCATGACTCATTCATAATAAAAATTTCCTTACATAAATTCTCTATTTCTGATTGAGTCTTGAGACCCAATTAGAACTTGGTTCTAAGTTTTGTTTTCCTCTTGCAACCCACTATCTATTTTCCATAATAATACTTTTCCATATGCTCCAAGTTGGACTTTAGAACTCGATAAGAACATGTAACTTGGTCTTAGGTTCATGTTTCCTCCCAATCCCTACCTTTCTCATTCTCTTAACTTTTATGACTGTACACTATTTCTTATCGGATCCCAGAACCTAATAAGAAATTGGAACCTAGTTCCAAATTCTTGGTCTAGTTTGTGACCCAAAACTCACTAGCTTCACATATCAAGCTCTAGATTTTAATTCCAATCTAGCTCATAAAATTGGCTTCTATGATAAAATACCATAATTATCTAGCGAAAATATCTAACTCTCTATTCCTTTGGGAAAACTCTTAGTGGGTTTTATAGGATTAGAAAAACCTATTTTGAGTACCTATCATTCTTAGAAGCCTATATAAAAGTGTGTAAATATTAAACAATAATTTATTAGGTTCATATTGTATCATTGCAAAATGATTGATAAGGTAACATAGAAACTAAAGAAAGTCCCCACTACAATGAAGTACAAATTTCAAGATGTCCCAAAGGCTTCCAAGATTACCTCAATTATACACGACATTACTTATATAGACCTCAAACACATAGAACTAAAATATTTTATAGCAAGAAAATTTTGAACAATTACCACTACTAGATCCATAATCATAGCCAACTCTGGGCTAGCACACATTGTTGGGTTCCAAGCTTTGCGACCACCCAAGCTCACTCCACCACCCATAAGGCATAGCTAGGTGGTGAGCGAAGCTTAGGCGATGTCGATGTGGTCCCCTTCATTTTTGGACTATGGGAGCTCCCTCTCCAAGGGTGGAGGTACTTTTCCCACTGCTTGATGCTTCACCACTATCCTAGCTTCACCATCATTTGACTATGCCTTATGGATGAGTAATTAGTAGACCTAGGATAAAATATAGCAGTAATAGAACCAACAATAGAACCATAGAGATTAGCATCTAAACTAACATGCTCCATATTGTACCTTCCTACCTATGTTCATAGAGGAGTCGAGGAGCCAAGTAAATATCACTTGGGCTAACTTATAGAATGATATTGGTGATATAATACCACTAGTGAACAAAGTCATGTTGGATTTTCAAATTCTATGGTTTATCATACTTAGACATGTATCAGTACATCTACGTAATAATCAATAATTTTGCCTATATTGATTAGGAAAAACTAGTTAGTAACAAACTTAACCACTAGCTAAGTAATGTATAACAAACCAAAAAATTCTACATGACTTCTTAATTGTATATTTTCTTGGAATACATGCCATTTTACTAGGGTGAACCATAGAAGGGACATTGGGTGAAGGGATTGGACAATTGAGAGTTTGGGAATATTAACCTCAACTAGAATTTAAGGAATCACAAAATTAATATAAGAGGATAAATGATGCCTTCATCTATCTCATCATAAACAAACTCTTAGGTGATTATTCAACAAGAATATAAAATGCAACAAAATAATTTATATTCATGTGGGGACATTGGTTCATTCAATTCCTCAAGTCTACCTACATCAAAATATATGGTTTTTGAAGAGCCCTTTTCTAGCTACCCAAGTTCTATAGTGTTAGGGTGATATTGTTAGAAATCACTCATGAAATCTTGGATATCCACAAGAAGTTCATAGAAAAATATAAAACAGGCATGTGATTCCCCTTTTTTATTGGCTATTATACTTGTGAAAATATAGTATATGCTAGAGCATCCAAGGGAGAGCTATATTTTCTAAATTTAAAGACATTTGATAATGAGCTAGGTATGATCTAGATGATAGAGGAGAACATTTCTTTGGTCCTATATATAAACACAAGGTGACTATGGAGGATTCTTGGGTAGATTTCCATAATGAATTTAATGTCAAGAAGAGAGTGGTTTTTAGATTAATATTAAAGAAAATAAAGGACATATTTATTGGGGAAGAAATCCCATGGGGAATAGCAAATCATGAACATATATTGAACCTAACTTATGATCTATAGAATATTGATAGTATGTCTCTTCCATTAGTCAACTAGTATACAATAGAAGTTAATGATTTGAAATAAATTAATAAACATGTTGAAAATTATGTTTTGGGATCACTACAGTTCCACAAGGGTCAAAATAGGAAGGAAAACAAAGAGTGACGCTCCTCTAGTCCACAAGAAATATTGTGTAGAACCCACACACAAGATCATGGAGAAGGTTGAAAAATCCTTTGAAAAGGCTAAATGGACCGATCAACAATCATTTTCAAGCCAACCTAAAGTAATAATCTTGACACCCCCTTTATATACAAATAAAATAGGTAGAACTCAATTTTCTTCTTCTCCTTCTTCGGAGAGGACCTCTTCACCTCCTCCCATAGGCCATCACCTAAGACTCCAATTTTGAAAACTCCAAGCACTTTAGAAGTTAAAAAGGATTAAAAATTGAGGAAACCACTTGGGATGCAGTGGGACAAATGGAGGAACAACTTAGTTAAGGAGAGGATATTTGACAAACACCTCTATCTCTACCAAATAGGAAAATATTGAGTGTACTCTATACCCTATGTTGGAACCACTTTGTGCTCCCTCCTCCAATGCCCATAGCTCACCAAACCATATTCTTCCTTGAGTGACCTCTAGGCCTTTCCAAGTCTCACATAGCTATGTTATATAATTTTTAAGAGGTGGTCTCCAAACCATCATACACTTTCACAAAAGTTTCCTTTACTTATTATTAAATAATACAAGTAAATTCCTCCCTTGTAAAAGAGTTATAAATATTTTTTATTAATCTTCATTTGAACCAAAGGATCATAATATCTCTTATTTTCCAATATCCTTTTAATAGTAAATATTTATTTCATAGCTTTCTTTCCACATTGAGGAAAAAATCCCAATACATTTGTCCCTTATGAATTAGTTGCTATCCTTAATAGCTCATAATGTATTTATGACCTAACTCAAAAAAATTAATGTGAAAGATAAATAGACCATAGATTTAAATATTAACACAACCTATTTCACAACTTTTAGTCTTAACTATCTTGGAACTTGTATCCAGGAGAAAATATTTTAATAACCATGCAAGCTGGCTAGAGGATGCCCACCCACACTAAAATGCAAACATGACACAATAATCTGACCTGGCTCACTAGAGAACTGTGAGCACAGAGGAGTGTGGAAATTTTGTAGAAGAAAATTGTTTCATCTATATGGAGGCTTCGACACCACTTGGCAAAAATGTAGAGAAGGTATTGAGTTCATTTTCTCTCGTGCTAGATTTAGATCGGTTCATGTGAAATGATTTTTAGGTTTTACAAAAGTTGATTTTCTTTATTTTCAGTCATTTATAAGCGCTTCAAAAATATATCATAAAATTCAAGAAGGTATATTTGATGTGTCAAATGTAGTGAGAGATGATAATTTTACATGGTTCCTTTTTATATATATAGAGCTTCTATTCATGTAATTATGTATATCTAGGATGCATTTGAGTGTTGGAAATAAGTCACAATTGGATCAGCGATGGTTTTCTCAAAGAGGGGATAGTAGCTATGTTGGTAGAGTACTCCAACAACAAATGGAAGTCCTAGATTTGAGTCCTAGCTGGATCCTTATGAGTTGTAGCTCAACATTGAGTATAGGACTTCTCTCAATATGAACATTCTATAGCTTGATAATCTAAATTGAAGTTTGATTGAATTTTTTCTTCCTACATTTTTTAGTCGTGGTATGAAAGTTGGATAGTGAGGTGTTTCTAATGTAGCTGATGGCACAAAGAAGAACTATGGTGTCCTTATGCTTTGATGGGCATTGGTACTTTAGTACAAATGTTGTGGAATCTATTTTTCCAATGCCCTGCAATTTTTGTAGTCATGAGACAACATTTTATTTATCCAACACATTATGAAAAATAGTTCATGCACATTGTATATGCTTTTACCAAGCATACACATCTTAAGGCGTAAAAGGAAATCTTTATTTATTGTTAAAAAATTTAATCTACTAAGGTGTTAGAAAAGTTATTTTATCCAAGTTACATTGGAATATTTTAAGGTGTTCCTATCTCCTTATGTTATTGATTGGCATGAATTCTAATTGTGTTTTGGTTGTTCCCACTCACAATATTTTTCCATTTCATGGTAGTAATAACCGAATAGTGATAGAAGATGAGGTTGTTCTTTTAGTTAGCACTTTGATTCCCTTGTCTATGCTACTACATGTTGTATACATATGTACTACCAAAAACTTGTGGCATTTATGTTTGTGATGGATGTCCATGCCTAATTTCAAAACTCGTGGCTTGGTATACTTAGGACATTGAATATGAATTTGCACCTATTTATTATTTTTTTTAAAATCTCTATTTACAAACATGTTTTATGTATATCTTGTGATCATTGTATTTTATGAGATCCCTTTTATTTGGGTAATTATGAAAAATAGTTAATGTACTGATCTGGGATTCACCATTATTTTTGATTTGTTATTGATTTTTGTTCCTTGTTGCTTTGAAATTCTCTCTATGGATTTCTTCAATGGTATGTTGTGCTTGTTGATGTTTAGAAATCAATTTAAACAATAATATAATCATGTCACACAACCAAGATCTAAAATCATGCATTACATATACTCCATCTAGATTATAAACATAAGATTGATCATCTTAAATCCATAAGCTATTTCTATGCTCATCAAGTGTTTTTTTAGCTAAGATTTCATCTTCATCTATGTGGGGCTAGATAATTATTGTTCTTTGCTAGCAATTAATGACATTATTATTGCTTTTGTTGGGTTGGTATTGATTCGATCTATCTATTTTCATAACAAGACTAAGGATGTATGTTCCAAAATACTTTTGCATATCCAATCATGGCAATAATTTCATTTTTCATTTCTAGATTTTTATCTTTTTAATGCTTGTTGTGATAGTCATGAGATTTTATTTCTTTGATGCATTTTCCCAAAAACTTCCATGACTAATTTGGGTTTTATCACTCTTCCATAAATTTTTTATTAATAGAAAAGAGGATTAATAGTTGTGCCTGAGTACATAAGTTCATATATTGCACCTGAAGCTGGGAGTGAAAATATTTTTGAGGATTATTTCTTTACATTTGAAATCCTAAAATTTTCATGGTATGCATCACGAGATCACCTTAGAATTTCCCTTGTTGTAGTAAAGAGATTTCATAAATGCTTGTGTGTTGTTGAAAGTAATTTCTTCACATTAATTTATTTCAGGTATTTACGCCAATCAAAGAATGCATTTCAAAACTCCTAATGTGATTTTGTAGGACGATTGCCAAAGATAATTTTTTCAAAACTTCTAAAATGTTTTGACAAAGACGGTTTTTTCTCAATTTGCATTTGCCTAATATAGCACCTCTTAGTTAAACAATAATAATTTTTGTCTTGTTCATTTTATTTTTCAATTTCGTGTAGGCATTGAAAATGTGGTTTGCAGCTTTACACATTGGATCAAGTCATTTTTGTAGATTTTGCACTAAAAATCGAGTACCATCATTCAAAACCCACATTTTTTTAATCTTTCATAAATTGATTTTTAATAATGGTTAAGAATTTAAAGGTGTTTTTTATATTTTGCTTTATGATTGCTTTTGTGGTGTGTTTGATCATATTTGAAATCAAGCTTAAAATTAACCAATCACATTTCAATTTAGGATTTAAAATAAACAAATATTTTGTATCCCAAAATTGCATTTGTGTATACTCTCCTCTTGTGCCTTAGAGTGATCTTGAAGACTAGAAAAAAGTGTAAAATTATTTTCTTTTTAGGAGGTCTACCTAAATATTTCATCACCCTAGGGGATGATCTCAACTTGTATTTCGGTAGAGTATAAATAGTGGAGATGAATCGAAAGACATGCCTTATGGAAGTGGAATCTTGCAAATCTAAGCTAAGCCTCCAAGAACTGTATACTTTGGAGAAGTGAAGGTAGAGACTTGGGTTACCCTTTCCTCAATTTTTAGAAAATTTCCCTTTCATCTATGGAGTTAGACCTCACGTACCCTTTTGGTATAACGAGGATGTCCCCTTAGTTGAGCCTCTGAATCCTAGTTTGAGACTTAGGCCATCATTTCTTGTGGTACACTGGGCTTACAAAGAAATTGGCAAACCTACTTGATTAGGTTTGTTCATGTATATTATGTTATTTTTAATGTTTAAATCACCTTCCTCAACTTAAAATAGAAAGGGAACACTTATCCAAAATAAACATCAAGATTTGTTTTCTACATTACTCTCTTTGTGTGTTTTATTTTATTTATTTTAATTAAAAAATCCAAAATTTTGAAAAAGTCAAAAACCCCCCAAAAAATGGAAAAGTTAAAAATCCAAAAACAAAAAACTAGAAAGTCCAAACCAAAACATGGGTCCAAAACCTAGAATTCAATGTAAGTTAGATGTTGAATTTGACCCATATAGCTAGAGGTATATAATGAGAATGATATTGAAGATTTTGTGGATCAAAGTGAGACATTTGACAATATCTATGACATGTTGAAATATAAGGAAGGTTGACTCCTTGAAGAACAATACCTCTAAATGAGAAATGAGATGATATTCTTAAAGTTTTTTGAGAGGTAGGTACAAAAATCTCTAAATTATACAACCATAATTTCCTAAGAAACATAATTGGTGAAGACATTTCAAACAAACATACTTCTACGAGTAATGCCAACTTCAATGAACAAGAGCAATTTTTGAGAGAAAGCCCCAAAAGCTTCTCATGATCAAAAAGGGAAAACCATCCAAAATGACTCCTTAGGTTTAAATAATTTTTTGAGTGATCAGTTATAACTCAGAAGACAACAATTAGTTAACTTGGAACATGTGAACCATCGAACCTTACAATCATACAATCAAAAAAATCAAAAAAACTTCATTGAATCACCTAAATGACCTTCACATTTGTTATTTATGCAAGAATGGAAAGACATGAAAAAAACATACAAGAATTACAAAAAAGGTCCCAAAATCAAAGTAAGAAGTATAAATTTGAGGAGTTGTGTCCACACCCATTTTATCAATCTATATAGTAAGTCACTTTCCCTCTTCACTTTGAAATCCCAAAATTTCGCAAATACAAAGGGAAAGGAGATCCTAGAGATCGGTATGTTAAATAATTATTTATAGCATGTCTATAAGTTGTTTATAAAAATAACTATTGATAAGGTGGAAAAATGAAACCCTAGGAGTTCACCTTAGGATTTCAAGGCTTTTCCATAAATTTTCTGGTGAAGTGCCTCTTATCATTAAACTGAAGATTGGCTAGGATATGAGATTGACATTCAACCTGAAAGGTGAGTCAACCAATCTTAGAATCTGAATTTAGGGACTTTGAGATGGGTTTTGTATGAAATACAATGATGTGACTAAAAAATGATGCAAATAACCTATTATGATACAAAAACAACAAATCTAGAAAGTCACTAAAAAATTCAAAGTTTGAAAATAGATTGAGTAGAGTTTTGTGCACCTGTGGTATGAATATGGAGCTGATTTTGGAGGACTAAGTCATCCAGGGCGACTATGTCCTAGTGACTGAAACTAGAATCTAATTTCACAGTCCTTTGGAGCTTTCTCAAAGCCTTCTTTTCTCCATGTCTCACTATCAGATCTCTGTTAGGTGTTGAGATAATCGGGTGTTTGTATGTTGTCAAGTTGTAGGGTTTGAATGCAATAATGATTGAATGATTCTCAATTTGCCTCCAATATTCTCAAATCTGAAACCTACATATTCAAAGAGAGAGGAAGGGTTGTGTCATATAGGGGTTTGCCTCAGTCGAAACCCACATTTATGTTTCCACCTCCACAATGGAAAAATTGATAAAAGAGAGCTTATCCTTTTGAGGGATAGAGGCTAAATGGAAAATGAATGATGAATCAATAATGAACTACAACTCACCACCCAAATCTGATTTCCTTGAAGGACTGAAGTCATGCACATCACCTCAAAGCTTTATTGCAAATTGGCTTTATTTCTTGGAATACCTACAAGGGTTAGTCCTCACAAACGAAATGATAACATAAACATGAACAAACTCACATAAAACTTGACATGCTACTTCAATGTTGAAATGTTGCAATAAATCTGATCTTGATTGCTCTTGACTTGATAATGGCCTTGATAATAATTCTTTCACTTCTTGCTAGATATCTTTCAAATGATGAAATGACTAGGTATTTATATGCAATTAATCTGATTTCTTGATAATTAAATTATGATAGTCGACATTTGACATTTGAAATTCAATAATAAAATGTTAACTCCAACATATTAAAATTTGGAGGAAAAATTGTGGGACCAATTCACCTAGGGCGACTTAGTCTTGACCCTATTTTGTGAGATGTAACCTATTTTATGAGATGTAAGGTGCTAGGAACAAAATATTAAATGTTTTCTTTGGTTTTGCAAATGGGTTTTCTTGATAAATATCCAAATAGGCCATGGAATGCATAATTTAGGACATTAGATGTACAATTAGGTCCATACACTTAAAGGGGGGAAAAATCTAGTGTGAATTTTTCAAGGGTGACAATTTATGATGCTACATTTAGTCCCCACTTTAGTGAGAATATGAACTTACGCTCAAACTCACACTAAAGTAGAAAATATGCCAAGAGGGGGTCTAATTGTCTAAATGCTAAAGAGATAGAATAACAATGAATCTAGGGGGAGTGCACCGACCCCCAAGATTCAAGATCCTATGGCAAGACAACATAAAGACAAGGGAACATACATGCATGTAATGCAACAAGATAACACAAAACATACATGACAAAAGAACAAAAAAAAGAGGGTATGACAATCATGGATTAGTAAGTTTCATTATGCTAGGATCCATACCCAAGGCATCCATAACTCACAAAATAACAAAGTTTTTTATTTACTAGGTGAACCATGAACCAAAGGCACGATGGGTTAGTGAAGTATGATATTCACTAGGTGAGCCTTTCAAAGACAATACAAAAATGAGAAACACACAAGGACTAGTGAGGACTGATTTTCACTAGGTGTGTACCCATGTCAACCATACCATGAGTTATAGTCCCAATAACTCCAATAAGGTTCTACACAAATTATCAAAATGATATGCCAATGCATCACTAAGTCCAACACATGTGAACAAAGTGAAGCACATAATGTAATGTATGCCCCCACCTTAAAGTAATTGAAAAAAACAATGTTGCAAGCAATTGCTTTAAGGTAGAAAAATGATAAATGCCATGCTCGATAAGGTCATGAGAGCTTATTTGAAAAGTCCTATTCCAACGATATGTTTCCAAATGAATCTAACTCATGATAAGGGGTTTCTCCCCAATACAATGCAACAAACAACACAAAGATGATCATGTATAAGGGATCCATGGATCTAGTGTTAGTATACATATTTGCTAAAATAATGTAAATAAGCTCTAAATTCACATATTCCCTAAATAATCATGGAACAACATACACAATTGAAGAATGACACATAGAGAGAACAAACAAAATTTTGGGTCAACATGGAAGAGACCTAAAGGTCTCAATGCCTTGCATCATCCCCAAAAGGAAACAAACTACAAAAAAGAATAGTTTTTATGATATGGAGATACAAACAAAACAATGTCATGATAGATTTGTTTCCTTTTTATCCTTGCACCAATAGAGAAAAAAGGGTCCTCCAAAGAAAACCCACAAACACAAAGACATGCCAAGAAGCACAACGCGTGAGATCACATCACATGCAATCAAACACATATAACACATAAAGAAATCAAAGGGTATTGGACATGCAAGACGATCTAAATCAAATCATTTGCATACCAATATTTCTCATCATAAATTGAAGGTGGAAAACTATCCAAAGGGACTACAACAAATGTCGTATTAGGAGCATCACTAGGTTTAACACATGGTGAATCACTCTCATCGGGAGGATCATCATAGTTACCCCCATCTAAATCCATAAACTTTGAGAGCGACAAATATAGTTTGTTATGCACTTGTTCATCAATCTTAGAATCTTCATTCTCATCATCCAAATTTATCAATATGGGTGGTTTAATGAAAATGTTAGTTGTATGTTCTTATTTCATACTTTATTTTGGTTGGGACATGTAAAGTTCAATTTCATGTTTTGGTGAAAGTTGTAATTCATATTGATTTGTTAATAGGTGTTTGATAATCAAGTAATTTTTAATTATTTTCACCCAACTGATGAGCAATAGCATGATGTCTACACCTATGCTCTTTATCATTTTTTATTCTTATTGTGTGGTTTTCAATTTGTGAAGGGGTAAGAGTGAGTTTCTTAACCATTTCTCTCTTTTCTTCCCTTAGAGGAGGAACTGAAGGGACCACCAAGGGTTGGGGAGCCTCTTTCTCCTTAGGTCTATAAATTTTCTTCTCTTTTAGTGGCATAAAGGTAATCATTCGATTGTCTCTTGGTATTTTATATGATATTGGTGGAAAAAACCTATCATAAATACCTTGTGTAGTTGGAAGGGTATTTGTTTCAGACATGGGTTCAGCTACAACTTGTGGGGTAGGAGGAGCAACCATAGCCCTATTATTTTCAAGAATATTGCTAAGGGATAACTCTATTATGCATTTTTCCTCTAATTTTTGATATGGCCTAAGAAAATAAATCCTCGTGAGGCTTAATAAGTTCCATAGGTTGAGGCAAAAAATAGTCTAATGAAAAATTTCCACAAGAATCCAAAGGATTAAACCCACTATGATGCACTATATATATTTGATTTTCAAATGGGAACTTTATGCACTTGTGGATAATCAACATGATGAAATTCATGGAGAATAGCCATGGATAACCTAGCTTCACACAAAATTGGTTTGACATTAGGATGATGGATAATGATACATCTAGTTGCTTTGGTCCAACTTTAAGTGGAAGAGTGGTCGATCCTATCATAGGGTGAACAAAACCATCATGATTTTTTAACCATGATTTTTGTTATTCATAAGAATATTTATAAATCTCATGCACAAATAAAAATTCCTCAATGACCACATTCTCTAGGCACACATGATCAATGAGTATCCCTAGTGTAGCTTTATCATTGATACATTGGAGATATAGAGAGGGCCATTTGGCGCATGTATAGGTGCATCAATGTGTGTGAAAGTAATGTCGAGTAACAAAGTGGTTTGGCCCTTACAAGGTCAAACATATATTTCATTAATCATATTATTTAGACCATCCTTATCATCATTCTTGTCATCACAAGCTTGCACAAATTTAGATGCATGATTTGGCATTGGGTTTGTGAAAAATTGTAAGTTTTGATTGGGTGGAGCTATGGATTTATTTCCTTTGTCATTAACATCAGCCAACTAGATGTGATTAGAATCAATGAGGTCTTGCAATTGATGTTTAAGAAACATGCATTGGTCTGTATCATGTCTAGGTGTACGATGGTATTGAAAAAATGATTTTCAGTTAAAGTTTGGAGGAAAAGGTTTGGTTGTTTCTATGGCTCTAATAAGAGGTAACTAGATTAGGTTCTTGCTTAATAATTGTAACATGATCAAATACAAACAATCAAATAATTGGGTAAATTGTCTATCTTTTGGCCTAAATTGATAAGGAGTTGAACTTATGGTCGCAACTTCTAGCTCAATATTATTAGTTGTTTGAGGTGTGTTTATTTTGATACAATTCTTTTTTTCTTCTTGAATGGTTGATAGTTATTTTGTGGCACAGATTTGAATTGCTCAGTAGGAGTCGATGAAGATGTTCCTTCATACTGACTAATTGATATTTGACAATCACAAAGTGTCGTACACAAGTTTGTAAAGGATGAGTATTTTGTTAACAATATCTTATCCCTTATGCTAGGTTGCAAATTTCTAATGAGCACTCTTTGAACGTCATCATCAAGAAGAGTATAAATTATTTGTGAGTAAATTAATTGATATTACCCTATGAATTCTATTACCTTTTCCTTTTTCCCTTGTTTGTAATGCATTAAATCAATTACTGTGATTTGAGTTCCAATGTTCACTTAAAAATATTGAAGAAATGCATCAACCAATTCATTAAATGAATTTATGTTGTTCGGCAATGAGAAAAACCATTCCAAGGCCATGCCTTCCAATGACCTAGGAAAGAGTTTAGCTAGGAGCTTATATTCAAAGATGTTCAAGTTGCTACATAATGTTGTATAAGTTCATACATGACTATTAGGATCTCCTTTTCCAATTTTTCTTTTTAAATATAGGTATCTCTATGTTTTGAGGCAAGATTTTGATTGAAAATGGGCTTCTCTTGTAATATTGTGGTGGTTTTCCATGTTGATTTTGATTCAATATGGAGACTTGTTGTTGGACTGATGTCATGTTTTGCAAAAGTTGGTATATAACTAAATCATTGTTTGACATGTTTTGAGAGTTTGGTGAATATGGTGGGATTGTTTAAGTACTTTGTGGACTACTATGTTGCAATCTTATGAGAGGTGACAAATATTAAGGTGTTACATGTGATGTCATGAAACTATAAGGATTCCCACTAGGAAGCCCTAAGCTTGGAGTTATGTCATTAGTGTGTTGTATCATTGAAGCTATAGTTGGCAATGCAAATGTAAGAATAGAAGGTATAGTTGTGGGGAGGGAAATTTGTTTTCCTCCTTGGTTTTGAGTTTATCCTAATGCTTGAGCACAACTAGTTGTTGTAGGGATGTTAGCATCTACTAGGTGAGATAAACTATGAAAAAAATTATTCATTTGGAATCATTGATTAACCTCCCTAGGTTGTCCACTATAGGCACTATTTGTCCCACTAAGGATTCAATGCTTAAGTAGTCTTGTAATCCCTCTAAGTCTTTGTCCAATTGTTTCAGTTCTTCTTTAGGAACATGGGCGACAATGGTCTCAACATCCATAAATGTGCTTGTTTGTGAAGTTGTCATGGGTATGGTAGGATTAGGGATTGAGTCCAAGATGGGCTGGGTATTGACAATACCTTATGTGAAAGAGTTGTAGGACTCAAGATCCACATCAAATGTAACAACAATGTGAGATGCCATAAGTCTACAACTACATCTCACTAGAGTATTGACAATAGGACACCACGTTGTAAAGCTCATATAAGTGTGTCGCAAAACAGTGCATCCTTTGGACATTTTTACGCTCATTTGGGTCTTTCTTGTGGATTTTGGCCTAGTTTTGCCTAGATTTAATGTTTTCATGTGGCCAACACATTCACATTAGGTCTTGAACCCTTGTAAATCAATCAAAAATCTATGATGTATTACAAAGGTGTTGTGAAGTGTTGTAACACACTTTCCCACTTTTCTAAGACCTTTCTAGTATAATTCACTTAAATAACATATTTTTACCCTTTACCAAGCCTTAATTCAAAGTGTTGTAAGGAGTTGTAACAAACTCTCACACTTTCCTAGGCTTTTCATCAATAAATTGACCCTTTCTTATGTTAAAATGACCCCTTAATGCACTTATAAGCCCTACTTAAGTGTGTTTCAGAGGACAATCCTATTAAGCATCATTAATTACACTTTAATTCCTAACAAATAGCAAAATTTCCCTAGTGGGACCAAGTCGCCACCTTGGGTGACTTAGTCCCATTTGACATAAAAATCAAATTTAATCCAAATTTTTGGTGGGATATTATCCTCTAAACCCTAAGGTCGGCCTGTGATGTGTTATTTTCGAGAAATTAGGGCAAATCATGTATAAATAAAGGGTTTTCCGCTCATTTTTGGATCTCCTCCTAATCTCCTAAGTCTTGTTCTTCTATCTCCTTCTCTTTATCATTCTTCTCAAGCAAGCTAGGGTTTCAACATTCTAAGTCATCAAGCAAGCATTCAAGGGCAGATTCTTCAACCACAATTGCATCAACTCAAGATCTATCATCAAGGCAAGTGATGAGAGCCAATTATGCTCCATTTTATGTCATATTTTATGCCTTTTCATACACCTTCATAACCATTCCTGCCTTCCATTTCCATTCCATTCTAATATCATTTAACCATTTTACGTTGCATATGATTTAATATATATAAGTCATATTTAATATAGTTTTAAGATTAAAATATGGAAAATAATTATTGATTGTTCTTATTAATAAAAATGATTTTTTAAAGCCTTGGAAATATTTTGTAGCATGTCAAAGAAAGGAGGAGAACATAGACTTCCTACAAACTTCCTATCACCATTTACGCAAGAACTGTTGTCACATTTATAGTTGGTTACAATTTCCTTATTTACGTGGTTGACATCAACCTGCATAGTGGCATCAATTACCTATTTAGTATTGATTGTGCATTATTCTATCTAGTGGTGACCTTCCTTTGGTTCTTTCTTTATGACACTTACTACATGTATTATTTAGCCACACGAATCTAGTTCACGGTGATATCTTTGTCACCTAATATCTCCATGTCCTTGAAGATCATGGTGGAAATTCATTTCCAGGTAAATTATGGTTGAGATGCATTTCCAACCTTGTGAGAAGTGACCAACAAACAATATTTTGGCTAGGTCATCATTGTCATTCAAACTATGGGAGATGTATTTGTTACTAAGGAAAACTAAAATATCCCTATTTGTGCTACGGTTATAGTAAAAACTATTTGTAATATGTGGCTAGCAAATGAGGTTTCACGTAAACAACTCTATTGTAGTTTGTTGGCCATGGGCCACAACAAACAACTATTTTCTATCATTTAGTTTTTGTTTGTTAAAAGCACAATTTATATATATATATGGTATGCTACAAACAGTGAAGGGATTATCATAGGTGGGTTTTTACATAGGCAGAATATTGTATTAACTACATTATTTTTCTAATTAATAAATTCAATATTGCATGGTCACCACCGTGTAGAGAAAGATTTTCACTCTATCACCCACTGGCTATCTGGGAGGAGGGCCCACTCCTTAGTCATTGATCAGACTTCCTGACTTATATTTTTGTGTGAGGTATGGACTTCATTTGTTTAATAATTATGTGAAGAATATTGGTTTATTATGTATAAAAATTTGTGTGTTTAATTTATTGAAAGCGTTATGTGCGGTCTTAAGCTTGTGAGAAGTTTCGGATACACAAAAATAAAAGACTGGTAAAATGGATAGTCAATGTCCTATCGCCATGTTTTAGCATATCTTGTTGCTTGAACAACTCATTATAATTTATACATTACTTTCCTTTATTATTTTTTGATGTGTCATGATTAATCTTAGAATTCTAAGGATTAATTGAGATTTATATAAGATAGAATTTAAAGTGTGAATGTGTCAATTATTATAGTAGGATTTTATCTCATAATTTTCTTTCTGTATAATTTTTGTTGCCAACTAGAATAGAATAGTTCTTGTCGCCAAGAAGTGATAGATCATGTCGCTAGTCTCATTTTTATTGGTTGTAGGATTGTTTCCATTTTTTCTAGTTGCAAGTCATCCCCACTCAACTCACTATCTTCATCCCTTCGACAGACAACCATGACACCTCTCGCAAGATCACGATCCTTGAATTGACATTTAGACCAAGCTGAAACCTGTTTATTGTTTGTACCTAGTTTTGGCCTATTAACAAGTTTCTAATTCCATTTTTTAATGATTTATTACATCGTTTCTTCATTTTGGTTTAATTGCCTAAAAGGGGTTTGATAAAGGAAAACCCCCATGCCCTAACATTCAACATTCTCTCTCTCTCTCTCTCTCTCTCTCTCTCTCTCTTTGTGTGTTTGTAGATTTAGGTACCTTGCAAGCTTGGATATTATTCAAATATAGGTTGAAGACTTGTTGAGGGCATCTCCTTGTTAACTAGCTCAACATCTACACAAAAAGACACCTACAAGCCAAAAATTAAGGTTTCTAGTCCAAATACTTGGAGGGACATAAAGTGCGGGTCAAGAGCTTTTGTTTCCACCTTCAATTTTTTAGAAAAGATAAAAAGGACACTTCCCCCAGTTGTGGTGACTTAGTCCCATTGTGGAATTTTTTCCAGAGATTTTTGCGGATCTGAATACCCATTTGGCTGAAACAAGCCCTGGTGCAGTTTTCTATAATCTTCTCAAAACTGGACTAAGTCGCTCAGTTTGGCACAAGTGTCCCACCAGGCTTAAAAATCAGATTTTCTAGAATCTCAAGGAAATTTATAGTCTTCACACCAACCTCTGCCATTTTCCAGGTGCACTCTTTCTATTTACCCCTTTTATCTTGTTCTATATTGTATTTAATCTATCTTAAATTTGCATATCATATTGCATCTTCAAGCTTTCTATGTTTTCCAAGTTTACACTTGGTGGTGAACCCCTTTCTATTCCTTCTATCCATCTTCACCCCCAAGAACTCTCCCTTTGACATATTTCAATCTCCTTTGCATTGAAGTCTCAAGGGTTTGTTCTTGAATGAATTGTGAATCTTTGTCCCTTCCCCTTTAGGTGCAAAACCTTAGAGGTACAAAAAAGTTGACAAAAATATGTGGTTCATTTTGGTGAACCTGACTTTCAAACACCTTCTTTTTTTATTTGGAGTACCTTATCACCCTAGATTCAGTTGGCATTGCATTTTGTATTACTTTGTATTCTAGGGTCTCACATTTTTACATTTATACAAGTACATATACCCTACATTTTTGCATCTCCAATGATTGTCCATCATACAAAATTTGCATTTATCTTTCCTCTTCTAGTCATCCAACCTCAAAACCATCAAAACCAGTTAAAAAATTCTAGAAATTTTGAAAAAAACCCTAACTGGGACTAATTCGCCATTTTGGGTGACTTAGTCCCTGCCCAAAATTTTCACTGTTTGTTACAGCATCAAAAACCTCATTTTTGTGCTTTCTTGGCCTCCTAGTATCATATACTATAAGTCTAGAAGGTTTCAGGAACATTCATTTTATAAATCTAGCTCAAAATCATCACTTTAGGGTAGTCATTCTTGAAATCATTTCATCATTAGATCTGAAAATGCTCAAATTTCTTAAATTTTGCATAACATGGATAAAAGTACTTTTCACTTTTGTATACACAATGTTTCTATTCATAAAACTATGCATAAGTTTGATAAAAGTGTTTTTCATTCTTTCATATACATTGTTTACATTCTTAAAGGTTAGCATATATTGGATAAAAATGTTTTGTATCTTTGGATATACATTGTTTATATTGTTGAAACATTACATGAAATGGTTACATGTACTTTTCATTTTTCTTCAAACAATGCTAGTATCTTACATATCTATACATGCTAAGAAAACTTTCCTATCCCAGGCTCCTTATGAGAATGTTTTAGTGAAAGAGGATACAACTTTGGAAATTCCTAACGATCATATTTGTTCTCCTAATATCTCTCCTCTTGGTGATGAAGATATTTTGGTAGAAGAACCAATTAATGAGAGTTTTGAGAATTTGAGTTGTTTCTCTCCTCTTACATCTCTTAGTGGAAAATACATTAATAAACTAGACAACACAAACCTAGCTAATCATGACACTAACATTTATTCTTCTCCTGTTATTTCTCCTAGTTGTGAAGAAGATAATTTGTTGTTAGAAAACACAATTAATGAAGGTCATGAGAATCTTAGTTGTCCCCCTTCACCTAGAGAAACCCTTCCTAAGCACGACAATTCAACCATTGATCATTCCCCTACTTGTTATGAAGTCATTTTAGAAGAACCCACCTTTGATTGTCAAGAACATGTGGTTTATAGTTCTCCTAAAAACTCTCCTCCTAAGGAGGATAGCACGATGCAAGACAAGGATAACATTGAAAATAATAATATTATGCCCTTCGAAAAAGATGCAGAGCCCATGTTATCCTCTCACTTTCTCAAGGATTTTAATATTATTCAACCTCAACTTATCCTTTACCCATCTTCAAACAAACCTTCAACTCAAAACAAACTTGAACTCATCCGTTATCCACCTAATAACAATGTTTCATACACACATTACACCATAAACAATTTGCACTAGCCACAATCAACCTCGACACCTTTACCTTTTCCTAATCCAATCTTGCCTTGTGATCCTCGATTAAATTCACTCATTAGGAAGTATGATCTTGTTGAAAAACTAAGAAATAATCCTGCTAAGATATCATTATGGGATCTTATTCAAGCCTCCCCTCACTATCACAACATGATGCAACATGCCTTACAACAAGTTCCTATCCCTTCTAATGTGAAACCAAATGACATAGTAGATATATTTCAAGGAATAATGTTGATATTATTTTCCACCAAAGTGAGCTCCCTCCTTTGGAAGTGCAAAAACAAAATGAAGCTTTCATAATAATAGCTCAATACAAAAGAAAAGGGGTCAAGAGAACTCTTGTAGATACCAGTTGCCCTTAATGTGTGTAGTGTGAGCCTTCTAGATAGGCTTGGCATTGATTGATCAAACATTCAACCTAATTCTTTATCTATTAGAGGATTTGACAACATCACAAAGAAACCACTCAGTGTGGTTACTTTACCTCTTACAGTTGGAATGGAAACACATTAGAAACACCGATGCACGTTATGCCTCATGAACTTTCATATAATCTCCTCTTAGGAAAATTATGGATTCATGCAATGAATGGGGTACCTTATACTCTTCATCGTAAAATTAAATACATCTACAACAATCAAGTGCACACACTTCATGCTGATCCTAAGCCATTTAGTGTCTTGGTACTTGAGATAAACAAAGAGCATCATTTCAACACCTTAACACCAACCACACAAATGGAAACCATACAAAAAACACCCTTAGACGATGATTGGGGTTCCTTAGACTTCACACCTACATTAATTGGAGAATACAAGATCATACAAAAAGACTTTGAAAAGGGAAAAGCAGTCTTGTCAACACAAGACTCAACAAATCCTTCAAAAGCATCCACATCAACTACATTAGACAAAGAAGAAAAAAACAAACAACCACTTGATCCAAAAGAAATGAAAAAACTTTATGGAAAAGGTTATGAGCTGATGAAAAAACTTGGCTAAAGTGGAAAAGGATGTGGTGCTAACGAAAAAGGTATCCGCAACCCTATCGAGCCTCACACACAAACAATAGCTCATGGTCTTGGTTATTATCCTTTGATAGAAATCACCAAGCCTTCACCTCACATCAATACCTTCACAAACCACCCTTCTCAACCAACCGTAACACTAGTGCATCCTGACTTGATGGACACTAGTGGTCTCAAATGTGATCCTTTGCAACACTTGAACCAAACAAAAAAATCTTTGCCTAATGTCAATGTCATCTCGTAAGACACTACTGATTTAGATTTTACACACTCCTCTAAAGGAGCATACAAAATCTCACAATCTATAGATCCTTGTGTAGATATGACATTCTGTACTAAACAAGACATATCTTTGTCACAAGCTAAAGGAACACCTTCTACCTTTGATCAAGAGGGTATCTTGTCGAGACTCCTCCAAGATCACTTGATATCTCTTCCCCCCAAAACTCGAAAGAAATTCTATTACAAGAATTTATTTTGTGCCTATCATAGAGTTCACGGACATTCTAATAATGAATGTAATCCCTTGAGTAGTAAAATACAACATCTTAAGGAGCTTAGTGCTCTCCCTTATGTGGGAGGCACCTCATTCCTCTAATTAATACCAATTTTCACTCTACCATGCATCTTTCAAAAAAATTGGCTCATCCTTGTCCTGCACTAAGTGGGGACAAGGGGTTAGTTAGCCTTGTCATCGTATGCCACTTGTTGTTGTCTCTTTTGGCTAGTCATTAACCTTTCATGAACATATAAGAGCAAGCTTGGGATGTGGACGATATGTCTTAAGTTGACTCACATGTGACATACTACCTTCTTCATGACACAGCTTATCAGAAACATATGACTTGGCATAGGGATTTTTGGACAAGCTCTCATGTCCTCTTCTTCTACTTTAAATAAATTTCTCATAGTAATGATGTTAGCAACTGCTTTAAAGTGGGGGCATACATCGACACTCACATTTCAATGTACGATTTTCTTTTTCTTGTGATTCCCTCTCTTGGAAACATTAGGTACAATGTTGCTCAGGATGAGACAAATTGCACTTGTCCTCTCTTCGAAACAAGATGAGACCATTTGCATTTTTCCTCTCTTGGATACATTACGCATGATGTTCCTTAAGATGAGACATTGCATGAACTAAGCAAAATCCTTTTGAACATTCAAAATCATTTACAAAAGTCATTTTATTTTTTGGTGCCTTATCAAAGTTATCAAGAGGTATAACTTTGGTATGGTTCAAGCAGGAAGCCCAACCAGTGGCATGACTTTCCCCATAGCCACATGTGTGTGTGTGAGTACATACCAGCCATGAGTGTATGTATCTCACCTTTTTGGACTTCTCACCCGACAGACAACCAAGATTTTTATCACCTAAGAGTGAGTATGCATCTTTTTGGAAAAACAACCTAGATTTGATCCACAACTAGCTGTACAAATGGTTAAAGCTTGATCAACATTTTTACTTTCATTCTTATTCTTCCTTTAGTTCTTGTCATTGCATGATCATGTATCTTGTTTTGCTGCAAATAATTCACCCTTGTGTGTGTCCTCTTGTGCTTTTGTTGGTTTGACTTAGGATCTTGATCTTGGGGGCTTGTACAACCTCCTTGATCTTTGACATTATTTGTCATCCGCATTGGAACAATTGAACCCCTCTTGAATGGCTACTTTAGTGTGAGTTTGAATCAAGTTCATCCTCTCACTAAAGTGAGGGCTAAATGTGTCACAAAAAAATGTATCCTTTGGACATTTTTACACTCATTTGGGTCTTTCTTGTGGATTTTGGCCTAGTTTTGCCTAGATTTAATGTTGTAATGTGGCCAACACATTCACATAAAGTCTTGAGCCCTTGTAAATCAATAATAATTCTATCATTTCTTACAAAGGTGTTGTGAAGTGTTGTAACACACTTTCCCACTTTTCTAGGACCTTTCTAGTATAATTCACTTAAATAACCTCTTTTTACCGTTTACCAAACCTTATTTCAAAGTGTTGTAAGGAGTTGTAACAAACTCTCACACTTTCCTAGGCTTGTCATCAATAAATTGACCATTTCTTATGTTAAAATGACCCATTAATGCACTTATAGGCCCTACTTAAGTGTGTTTCAAAGGACAATCTCGTTAAGCATCATTAATTACACTTTAATTCCTAACAAATAACAAAATTGTCCTAGTGGGACCAAGTCGCCACCTTGGGAGACTTAGTCCCATTTGGCATAAAAATAAAATTTAATCCAAATTTCTGGTGAGATATTGTCCTCTAAACCCCAAGGTCAGCCTATGATGTGTTATTTTTGGGAAATTAGGGGAAATCATGTATAAATAAAGGGGTTTCCCCTAATTTTTGGATCTCCTCCTAATCTCCTAAGTCTCATTCTTCTATCTCCTTCTTCTCTTTATCATTCTTCTCATGCAAGCTAGGGTTTCAACATTCTAAGTCATCAAGCAAGCATTCAAGGGCCTATTCTTCAACCACTATTGCAGCAACTCAAGGTCTATCATCAAGGCAAGTTTCTAATTCCATTGTTTCTTCATTTTGGTTTAATTACCTAAAAGGGATTTGACCAAGGAAAACCCCCATGCCCTAACATTTAACATTCTCTCTCTCTCTCTCTCTCTCTCTCTCTCTCTCTCTCTCTCTCTCTCTCTCTCTCTCTCTCTCTCTCTCTTTGTGTTTGCAAATTTAGGTACCTTGCAAGCTTGGAGATTATTCAAGAATAGGTTGAAGACTTGTTCAGGGCATCTCCTTATTAACTAGGTCAAGATCTACACAAAAAGACACCTACAGGTCAAAAATCAAGGTTTATAGTCCAAATACTTGGAGGAATAGAAAGTGCAGGTCAAGAGCTTTTGTTTCCACCTTCAGATTTTCAAAAAAGACAAAAAGGACACTTCCCCGAGTTGTGGCAACTTAGTCCCATTGTGAAAGTTTTTTAGAGATTTTTACGGATCCAGATACCTATTTGGCTGAAATAGGCCTCAGTGCAATTTTCCAGAATCTTCCCAAAACTGGACTAAGTCGCCCAATTTGGCACAAGTGTCCCACCAGGATTAAAAATCAGATTTTCCATAATCTTAGGGACATTTGTAGTCTTCACTCCAGCCTGTTCCATTTTCCAGGTGCATTATTTTTGTTTACCCTTTTTATCTTGTTCTATATTATATTTAATCTATCTTTTTGCATATCATATTGCATCTTCAAGCTTTCTATGTTTTCCAAGTTTACACTTGGTGGTGAACCCCTTTCTATTCCTTATATCCATCTTTACCCCCAAGAACTCTCCCTTTGACAGATTTCAATCTCCTTTGCATTGAAGTATCAAGGGTTTATTCTTGAATGAATTGTGAATCTTTGTCCCTTCCACTTTAGGTGCAAAACCCTAGAGGTACAACAAAGGTGGTAAAAATCTATGGTCCAATAATTTTTGAAATACTAGGTGTTCCCACTATAACACTAAATTGTAAAACAATCATAGTAAAAAAATAAAAGAAAAAATTGGAAAGCAAGAACATACATGAAACACATAGACAATGATCTGATAAAAAATTGAACCAAAATTAGTTGGACAAGGGTGCCCAAGTTAACTATGTCCAACACAGGTTTTTACAAATTTTGAAGGTTGATTTTGTGTAATATTGTTTAAGTTTTTCTTCTCTATGTGTGTACAAGTGTGATAGTAAATATTCCAAAAAATGATTGATTTGTGATTATGCAAGTGTGCAACAATTTTGAAAATGTCTAAGCAATAAAAGGCAATTTCAAATGCAATTTCTAGATCTAAAATGCAACAAGTTATTGATCCTAATGTGCAAAATTTGAGAATGATGATTTTTATATCCTTTTCAAATAAAACAATGTAATTTTTCACCTTTTAAACTATGTGTAAAATGCCTAATGGATGCAATTAACACTTTCAAATTTAAAATGACCTAATGCATATTTATAAATACAATTAGAATGTAGATCTGACCTATGATGAGTGAAATTAACCCTATTGCAACCTATAATGCAATATGATATGCAATTTTTAAAATTTTCTCCTCTTTCTCTAGATCTTGAGATACCTTTTCTTTATCCTTCACTTCTACAATTATGTTCTTCAATCTCTTGATCTCTTTTCCAACACATATAAATTCTTCCATAAGATTCACTTCATCTTTATTTTTTCCAGAATCTATTTCAACATCTTCTTTAGTAGTTTCAAAAGCCATGGATACAACCTTTCCTTATTCATATCCGGAGATATCTTCATCAATAAAATAATCATATTCTTCATTAATGTAGAAACTCTTTTTTTTCCTTAAACCTTTACTCCTTCTTTGAAATGATTTATTTCCATACTTTTGCTCAACATTGTTAAAATACTTATGGTGACACTCAACAATAAAAAGTCATACTTCACTGCAATTAAAACACTTAAAAGGTTACTTTCCTTTATACTTACCAGAAACTCTGTGTAGCTTTTTGAAAAATTTGGCTTCCTTTGGATTTGATCCAACAATAGAATTGTGGTCAACCTGCTTCTTAAATACTCTAAATGTTGCCTCTTTCCTAATAGAATCTTCACTTTCAAATCTCATTTCAAAAGCAGTTAGAATTCCATGTAGTTCAATTAACTTCAAAGCATTTAGATCATTAGCTTCTTCAATTGCAGAGACTTTACAATTAAACCTTCTAGGAAGAGATATGAGTACCTTTTTCACAACCTTTTCTTTCAATTCTTCTCCAAGACCTTGGATAGAGTTGACAACTTCATCATCTTGGAGTAGGAATGTGGCAATATTTTCATCTTCTTTCATCTTCAAGCTTTCAAATTGAGATATATGAGTTTGCAGCTTTGCTTCTTTGACTTTGTCATCACCTTCATAAATGTTCTACAATTTATCCCATATTTTCTTTGTTGTTTTTCATTGTATCACTTTCACAAATTTAGATTTAGTCAAACCACATAAAATTGCATTCCTTGACTTAGCATTAATTTCACAAGCCCTCTTTTCGGCTTGATCCCTAGGAGGGTTTTCAAGAATATCATATCCCTATATCATTGACATCCAAATATCCATTCCAAGAGCTATCAAGTAGGACTCCATCCTAACTTTACAAAATGCTAAATTGGATCCATTAAATAGTGGTGCTTTATTTCCAAATAATCCTTCCTGAGCAATTGAGTGTGTCATCTTGGAACTACCTTAAGTTGCTAGGCTTCTTCAAAGGAACTTGGCTTTGATACCAATTGAAGGGCACACAATCTATTGAGAGGGGGGGTGAATTAGTAGATCAAATCTATTTAAAATTATTAACTCTTCCATAGATATCATAATATATTATTCTTCACCAGTAGCCTCAACATAAGTAACTAAACCTAAAACATGAATCTCCACTATTACTAAGAAACACTAAAAGCGCACATACACACAAGAGAACACCAGATATACGTGGAAACCCAAGATGGTAAAAACCACGATGATCTAATAGTTTCTTAGATCTAGTATCCAAATCTAGGCTCACAAGGTAGAAATATACAAATAAATTTTACAATATGAAGTAGACACCAACCTACTAGAGACACCAATCCCATATTGTGTTTATAAGTACCAGCCCATTGGAGACACCAATCCCTAATTGAAACAATACAACAAGTAGAAAACTAGTCCTACCAAAATACAAAGATAATGCTTGCAGATATTATATAAATCTCATATATATGTCAGATTTATAGTTGACACTCTTCCTCACTGTATATGATCTTATGATATTAGCGCACACACTAAAATGCAACTTTTCACCACCTTCTCTTAAGTTTACACCTACAAAAAAAAATTCTTCACACCAGTGCGATTCCACTTGACATCACTCACACAATGCATTTGAGTATTTGAGAAATATATACATGACATTACATTAACACTCTTCTATGTCAGCCAGGGATCCGCAAATAGCCATGATGATATAAGGTGGACCTAAATTTAAATTACATGAAATGTGTAACACATTGGTCCAAAATCAAAATTTGTTTTTGCCAAAAGAACATGATGACATGCACTACCATAGGGACCTTAATTAGGTCCTATTTTGACACCACACATAAGAATTGAGTTTTGCATGCTACTATTTGTTACTGCACATGTCTTAGACACCAACTTGTTGATAGATAGACATAAAGAAGCTTCTATCACTTTCAAACTTTCTACATGCTGAACATTTCCTCTAAAAATTATAGAATATGATAGAACAAGTATAGGCATAATCTCCTTTCAAACCATAGATCATACAACATCTCCAAAAGGGAGACCTAAGAAACACTAAACCTAATAAATACTAAGCTAAAACATTATGATACAGTCTTCAAGACCACAACTATCATAGTGAATAGATATACACATGATATTTCAAGCATACAACAATCACACTAACTTCTGAAAGGTAGTCACTCTTCAATAAAACTAGTAATTTATGTTCCTTGATTTAGTGATATGATTGATGAGACAAATTCTTCATTAATGAAAACTTTTGACACACAACATACTACTAGAAATATAACATATATTTCTGCAAATCTCTGCAACTCAAAATGAAATTCAAAGGAAATATAATGGTAATTCAAGTACTCCTACAATATTTTTCATCAATGACAATCTTTGACATCAATGAAAACCTATGTTCAACAAAAAAAACTTTGGAAAATTTGAAACTTTATTTTGAAATATTGGTATGCTTAGGGGACAACAATTATACAATGAACTAATTAGTCAAGTACAATTAATATTGAAAAACATACAATACTTTGTCACACATTTGAAATCATTAAGGTTTCCATTATAGGATTAATAGATCACAAAAAATTGACTCACAACATGTAGTTAATGTTCTTTCTAAATTGGGTCCTACCTACTCGGACTTTGTTTCTACCTTCTACTCCACTAGAGATGCCTTAGGAGCTATGCTCAAAATGCTAAATTTTGATGATTTTTTTTAAATAATCACAAAAGAATATGACGCATTGATGCAAGTGGGGGCATTTCGTAGCAAGTCTTCAAAGTCTTATTTCTTCATTGTTAACTAATCATAGATGGGTGAAAATGTTTTAGAGAGTTCATATAAGAAGATAAAGGCTAATCTACCATCCTCTTCTTCTATAAAAAAATCATAGAAAATAGGGGAAAAAAATGGATACTATAAGAAGGGTGAATTATGAGTCTAAATGCATGAGAAAATGGATTGACTCACTAATAAAACTTAAGAAAACAAGGATCAATCAAGCATATTCACCTACCACTAACTCCTTTTCAAAAACAAAGAAAGGAAATGGTAAGGTTTTCAAAACCATAACCACCTAATCATATCTATAGACTTGGATACTTTATTGAAGAGCTACACACCATATGGTTGCATCTAGAGAGCTCGCATGATTGCATCAAGAGATTTTTTATCCATATTTACTCAATGTTATGATCCTAAAATTGACATGGGTTATATAAGTATTTAGTAGAAGTTCTTAGGTTGGGATCCATTTACATGGAAGGTAATAAATTCAACAACTTTCTACATTTTCCCTCCTTTCAATATTTTTTTTCTTCTTATCACACAGAGGGGTTCAAGAAAAGAGATTGAATTTACTCTTTGAACAATATTGTGAAATAAATTTGGGGCTTTCTTGAAATCAATAAAGATTCATATTTCCCCATATACTAGGATGTAGATGAGGTTTAGGGTTTATGGTTTTTATTTTAGGGTTTAGGGTTTTGAATTTAGGGTTTAGGGTTTAAATTTTATTTTGTTTGTATATTTCACCATTTCAATTTTAAAATTTGAAGAATTGCTACCATTTATAATAAATTGGGAAATTAGAAGAAATGAGGGGAAAAATGGAAAAAATTACAAAACCTGGGGACCTTCACTCAAACCTCCTTGCTCCTCCCCTTCGTTCGAACCTACCCTACTCCTCCCCTATGCAAAAATTGTGAGCTTGTAGACCTAGTGGAGACAAAAAATCTTGGATGCCGACCTATGCAAAGAATGTAGAGGACGAGTGTGTAAAGGATTTTTTATTGCCAAGCCTCTAAATGAACTGACAATCAAAGTTTTTGGTTAATATAACTTTAAAAAATAAAAAATGAATACCTTCAAGTGAAGTTAATCTTTGCTCGAAGGTATTATTTTATTGTTTTTTATTAACGAAGACCTTCGAACAAAGATAATCTTTGCTCAAAAGTCAATCTTTGATCGAAGGTCTTTACATAAAGAACTTTTAGTGAAAGACCTTCATTTGAAGAAAAGGGAGTTCCAAAAAAAATTGGCACTCCCTTCTGAAATTTTCATGTCTTAAGTTTGGGAACCAGTATTGTGGGCTTACCCTATTCACGCCTATTTTGATAACATTACATATTTTAAATTATTTTAACTTTAATATTTATTATATTAAATCCATTGTTATTACATAAACAACTATTGGAGAGAAGTGGCATTACACCTTTGATGATGTGATGGAAAAATTGAATGCTTTTTCTCTTTCACGTCATTAATTTTCTACTTTGTCTTCCATAACAAAATTTTATCAAATATCAATTATATCCTCAAATTATTTTTGTGTTTTATTTTTATCTTCATCACATTTCCAAAATATTTTGAATGTCTATATTTCGTTAAGAAATGAGAAATATATCGTGATTTTAATGAGTTTCTATTTTTGGATGTGAGCAGCAAGAGGGAAAATAGTTTGGATGCTTTAGATGTAGCATCAAATCTCCTTCATATGCTTGAAAATTATTTTTCATAGCACAAGATCAAATATTCTCTGATACCATGTGAAAATTGGTAGAGCCAACATAAACAAAACCATATTACACCATTTTTGCACAACAATATTAAAAATATAAACTAGAAATTATTATTTTTGAGATAATATTCTCATTACATTGCATTAGATTATAAAGCCTTACATTTTCCATGAATAACCTCTTACACAAATAAATTCACAAAAATAACAACTAACTTTATTTATTTATTACTAAACTATTACCTAACATACATTATTATTATAAATTAACAAAATTACAACTTAATTTTTTTTTTATTAATTAATCTAACATAAAATATCTAATTATGATGTAATATTCCAACATTTTGCACTATATGAGAGGTTCATATTTTTTTACATTCTTCACTAGTTTAATCAATGGATATTTTGACACCCAATCAATCTTAAAATTATTTGTCATATCCCACCCATGCCCCTTTTATTATTTGGTTTCTCTTTTCCCCTTTCATGTAGGATGTATATTTTGGTTATCCCTTGTTAAGGTTGATTTATTAATATCATCATTCTCGCTATCCTAGTAATTCTATAGAGCATCATCTATTGCATTGCCATCTAACTCATTCCAAACTTCCTTTGAGGTATTACCCTTTTCATCAATAGATGGTACAAATCCTAATGGTGATGCTTGATCTTCATTTGATGGGCAACAAACATTGTCAAAGTATGACATTATGTTTCTACATTTTGATAAACTCCCTTTAACACTTTTAGAAAAATTGTTCATACTTAACATCTCTCACAAATTAAGAGTTTCAAAAAAGGTCCTTTTGTTTAATTTTATGATTCAATGTTAAATACTCAACACATAGTTTTAAGTATCATTATTATTATGTAATGACGAAATTAAATAATAAATAGATAAAATCAACAAGAATGAATCATAGAATATAAATCCCTAGGCCTAAATTATAAATGTACCCCTATTCAATATCATCTATAACAATTAAACCAAACTAGAAAATGGATAAATAAACATAACGAATCTTATATTATAAAACAATAAATAATTTATCACTTGCCTTTCACTAACTCACTAATACTTGTGGTTGTAACTTGTAATTCAAACAAAGAGCTAAAAAATATGTAAAAAAGATTAATTCAAAGTTTCAATTGTATTTATATGAATCTATATTTGGCAAATCCTTCTATTATAAAATAGTGGATTAAAAGATTGGCAAATCACATGTAATTGTAAAATGATCCATAAAAATATTAGGTGAATTAGACCATGATAAAAAATTATTATGGACCTATGATTAACATGAAGTTATATTGATATCGTTGATATTGATCCTCATATATGATAAACTTTTAATGTTATTGGCGAAATGTGGTAAATTAAAGCATGCCTTAAAAATTATAGACAATTTCTCATTACAAGCATGCGGTTGTTGTGGCAAAAAATATTAATTATAAATTCTTTATAAATAAATTCATGGTGAATTGATATGCATTTGACCGATAATTCATAAAATCATGGTGATTTGGCCCCCGCTGGTTTCAATCTATTTACCAAATTTGAATAGTCAAAAATAAACTATTTGTCAATTGATAAAGATATTGCCACTAAAAAAACCCTTGACAGAAAAGATCACATCAAAGCATAAGGGTTTATAAGTCATTAGTATATGTGCTCTGGAAATAAGGAAAGGTAGTATGGTTGGAAATACTAGCCAAGACACAATGAATAGAAGGGATAAATGGGTATAAATCAAAGAAGTCTAGGAGTCCACTCAATATAATGTGGTGGAAAGATAAAAGTTGATGTCAATTGATAAAGATATTAGCACTAAAAAAACCCTTGATAGAAAAGATATTGGCACTAAAAAAACCCTTCATAAATTATAAATGTATCCCTATTCAATTATATCATTTATAACAATTAAACCAAACTAGAAAATGGATAAATAAACATAAGGATATATTATAAAAGAATAAATAATTTATCAGTTGTCTTTCACTAACTCACTAGTACTTGTGGTTGTAACTTGTAATTCAAACAAAGAGCTAAAAAATATGTAAAAAAAATTATTCAAAGTTTCAGTTGTATTTATATGAATTTATATTTGGAAAATCCTTTCATGAATATAAAATAGTGGAGTAAAAAAATGGTGAATCACATGTAAAATTGTAAAATGATCCATATAAATATTGGGTGAATTAGACCATGATAAAAAAATATATATGTTGTAATTGTCAAGGTAATTATGGCCCTATGATTAACATGGAGTTATAATGATATTGGTCCTCATATATGATAAACTTTTAATGCTAAAAAAATATGTTGTAATTGTCGAGGTAATTATAACCCTATGATTAACATGGAGCTATAATGATATTGGTGATATTGGTCCTCATATATGATAAACTTTTAATGCTATTGGCGAAATGTGAGTAAGTTAAAACATGCCTTAAAAATTTCATGCAATTTCTCGTTACAAGCATGTGGGTTGTTATGGAAAAAATATTAATTATATATGTCTTAAATAAATAAATTTACGGTGAATTAATATGCATTTGATCGGTAATTCATAAAATCGTGATGATTCAGTCCCTATTGGTTGCAATATATTTACCAAATTTGAATAGTAAAAAATAAACTATTTTTCAATTGATAAAGATTTTCCACTAAAAAACCGTTGATAGAAAAGATAACATGAAAGCATAAGGGTTTATAAGTCATTAGTATATGTGCTAAGAAAATAAGAAAAGGTGGTATGGTTAGAAATACTAGCCAAGACACAATCAATAGAAGGGATAAATGGGTATAAATCAAAGAAGTCTAGGAGTCCACTGAGGATAATGTGGTGGAGAGAAAAGTTGACAAGAGAAAGTGGCATCAAGAAAGGATTCATGGATTGAGGTGAGGGACATAGAGGGAAACAACTATTCGGTCTCGAGGATGCACCTATCCATGCATCATGCATCATGCATTATGTCCCATGATTCATAACAGAAACAACTATCCAGTCTCGAGGATGCACCTATCCATACATCATGTCCCATGATGCATTATTTAAGCAGCTATCCAGCCCCGAGGATGCACCCATCCATGCATCATGCTCCAAGATGTATAACGGCAGTTCATTGATTCAACCATTATGTTTAAACGTTATTTTTAGATTTTATTTTATTTATACAACAAAAATGTCCCTCCGACCCAATATTTTTAAATTATTTATTATGACATTTTAAACCATTAGATTAATTATTAGATATCATACATGATGCATGGATGGGTGCATTCTCAGAGCTGTATAGCCGTTGCCAAATTGAGACTGGCTCCTCTGATATTCTTTATCATTCCTTCAGCAATAAATAAACAGTAAAACTTTTGCATGCTGGATTGGTGAGTATTTGTATTGTACGTTCACGCTCTGGGTGTGCCTATGAATCTGAATTTAAAGACATTGTATTTGGACTGGTGAGTGTTTGTATTGTAAATTCACGCTTTGGGTGTGTCACAAATTTAAACACAAGACATTCAGAATTTAAAGGCGGCTGTTCCTGCTTTAATATCATTGTGGAAAATTTAGGCATTAGTCTGTAAAGAAGGTTATGGAGAGGGTGGGTTTTGAATTTTGATATTTGCTCTTCTAACATTTAAGGCCGACTTAACTTATTTCTGTGAAGATGATATGCTCATCTTATTATTTGGCACCCCTTTCAATTAAGGGAATTCCATTCTCTAGCTTTTGTGGTCTCCATAGTTTGAAATAGCATCATCTTTAGTATTTATTCTCTGGATGCTCATCTTCATCTTCTTTAGTATAGGGCAAAAATATGCATGTATTACAGTGATTAAAATATAGTGGTGAAGTATCTTCTTCTTTATTGAATGTATTCCTGAACTTTTCTTTCAAAGCCTTTGATTTATCTAAATCAAATACAAATCATGTAATCAAACCTGTTTTTTTAGGACATTTATTAAATTGGCTATGTATTAAATTTCTTAGACAATTGTGGATGAGATGAGTAATTTTATTTCAATAGGTTTCAGATAAATATGTATTATTTTTATGATAATTACATGAGTTATTTAAAGGATTTTACAATTAAATAAAGTTAGTTTTAGTAATTGTAATGGTGAAATTTATATATTCATGTTAATTTTTATTTAATTTCAAGTTTATTTTGGGGAATGTCTGGATATAATTATATATGATATGTCACACACTTCTATGATGAAATTTTTATATTAGTGTTAATTCTTATTTAATTTTAAGTTTATTTATGTTAAGTTTATTTTGGGGAATGTCTTGATATAATTATATAGTGATATGTCACACTTCTATGGTGAAATTTGTATATTCATGTTAATTCCTATTTAAGTTTAAGTTAATTTAAATGTTAAGTTTATTTTGGGGAATGTCTTGATATAATTATATAGTGACATTCACACACCTATATGGCGAACTTTCTATATTCAAGTTGATTCCTATTTAATTTTAATTTTTAGGTAGAATGTTTTAATTTAATTATATAGTGACATGTCGCACACTTATATGGTGAATATTCTATATTCAAGTTGATTCCTATTTAATTTAATTTTTTAGAGATAATGTCTTAATATAATTATATAGTGACATGTTGTACACTCGTGTTAGGTTTAGTTCATATTCTTGTCCAACATCATTTTTTGCTCCCCTCTTCATATATTCCAACGCATTCAACCTTATCTCTAACCTACTCACACATATTCCCACACATTACCCTGATAATCCATACTAACACATTCAACTTTATTACTTACATATTCACACATATACCCACATACTACCCTTATAGCTCATACATCCACATATTTGTTCTTGATATCAAGAGCTTGCTTTCCCAATCCTAGGTCATTTATACAATGCAAGAGTAATCCTATGCTATGTGTACCTAACCTAAAATTCAAAATTTATTGACCCCTACCCTTTTCCACTAGCCATTGCCAACCAACTTCGTACATGTTCATGTTGTCTGGTATTTGAAGACATCCATTTGGACATTAATTGACAATCAAATATAATTTGAAATCCTAGAGTATTAAAGAACATTTAGTAAGAAATTTTGAACTTGGAGCTTCACATGAATCAATACTTACATCAGGATCATAGTTTAGATCATTTGCACGAATGCTTGTTATCTACCATTTTGTGACTGTAAAATTGGTTCAAGGGTTTGACCTAACATAACTAGGCCCTTATAATCTAGTGATTTCCTTAATGTATTTCTAAACATTACTAGTCCTTAACATATAATAAATAGTAGAGATATAGAAAACCAGATCACAAAAGTCCACTCTACACTAGATCAAGACCATGTGTCAAAGATAAAATCTACATGTTGTATAATTGGTCTAGAGCTATGGAATAAACTCATGATGAGCTACAAGCCTACACATATTTTGAGATAGTTTACATATTGACAACACTTATTTTTGATATACTTGCCAATAGAGATACACAACATCAAATATGATTCTTCATTTTTATTCCAACAATTAATAACACACTTCCTTCACATTTGATTTCTTAGATTAGGCATTAATATAAGTTATTTATCTTTCATAGCCATCATTACTATCATCTCAGCTAATTTATGTGATTGTTTATATTTATTTAATTATCTTAGATTAGGCATTAATATAAGTTATTTATCTTTCATAGCCATCATTACTATCATCTCAGCTAATTTATGTGATTGTTTATATTTATTTAATTATCTTAGATTAGGCATTAATATAAGTTATTTATCTTTCATAGCCATCATTACTATCATCTCAGCTAATTTATGTGATTGTTTATATTTATTTAATTATCTTAGATTAACATTAGGAAAAACTTAGTTTTCTTTTATATTTTTGGTGAACCCGTCTAATCTTACATCAACCTAGGATTTTGATTTAAGGATAAACCTAAATTTTTTATGGGTTTCCAAATATGTAATTTCTAATTGCAATATACCATTTTTTAGATCTCGCTAAGGTATATTGTTCCTATTCATTATCATTTCATTTATATATCCTACCCCCTAGGGTTTACATTCTTCAATATTTACCACCTTGCCCACCCTTGGATACCTTATCGATTTCATTATTAGTGTAAATGTAATCAAATATTTATCAAATAGGATCCTAATAAATCTAAGAAAACACTAAGGTCTGAAAATTCTTTGAATAAGAATTCTAAGTCAAAAACAATTTCCAGATTTCTTCTCTTTATGTTGAATGTGTTGATTGCAGAACATTAATAAATTTCGATGTTTGCATATCAATGAGGGAGCCACCATAAGTATGTTGGAGACCCGCCTCTAAGATACGCGTCTCAAGAGAGGACGTGTCTCCACAAGTGGAGACACGTCCGCTCAAGGGACGTGTCTCTTTGAGCGTGTGGGTCCCTACACTATCAATAACAATTGGTTAGTGCCTTAACACACACAAAACCAAAGTGGCGGATAAATATATAAATTTTGATTTTATTAAATACAAAATTTTAACATCATTTATTTTATTGAATTCATCTATGCTCATAAATTCGATTTCACTTATTTTCTTGATTTGATTATTATGAAGAATAGCCTAGATCTTATATAAATGATGATGTTGCTTTTCAGCAATCATCATTTATATCTGACTGAAGCTACCATTCATCAACACTCCCTCTTAGCTAGGGAAGATAGTTCAAATCAAATAAGTGGAGATATCACCTTCACACGTGATATCTAAGACATGGTATGTTTTCTCAATATTTTCAAGTCACATGACATTCTTCATAACACATCTTCATTATGGTATGTGCACTAACATCAAGTCACATGATGTCTACCATAATTCATGGCATATCCACGGATATAAATATCCACCATGATTATCTCTTAAGGATCACAATGATCTTCAAATGATATCAAGTCCCATGATATCCATCAAGGTGTCCAAGAGATACTATCATGACATGTCCACAAATATCAAGTCACATGATATCTATCATGATAGTTTAACTCATCATTGTAGATTCATCACTTTACAATGTCAAATACAAGTGTTCATTATTAGAAAGATTGTCACCTTTCAATAATGTACACAGGGGGAGTAGGCCCATAAGGTCATGGAGTCACACACATGACAAAAGAGTTTACACATTAAACATCTTTATATTAGTACAATTTATAAACAATTTGTATTTCAAACATAAATAACAAATTACATTTCAATCATACCAAGTTTCTTCCTGAAGTGCTCTACCTTGATTCAGGACAGAGGCTTGGTGAGAATGTCTGCAGTTTGATCATTTGTACTAACATACTCCAAATGGATCACTTTCCTTTCCACCATATCTCTTACATAATGATAGGGGATCTCAATGTGCTTGGATCTATCATGGAAGACAGGATTTACAAAGATTTTGATGCAAATATGATTATCACAATGAATAATTGTAGGATTCAAGGGCTCACCAAAGAGTCCCACAAGAAATTTACGAAGCCAAACTGCTTCTCTTGCTCCCATAGAGGTTGCAATGTATTTTGCTTATGTTGAGCTCTGTGCAACTGAAGACTGTTTTTTGCAAATCGAGATCATAGCCAATCCTAAACTGAAGCAACATCCTGATGTGCTTTTCTGATCAGTCACACTTCCAGCCCAATCTGAATCAGAGTACCCATGTAGATCTAGTTGATCATTCTTGTAAAGAAGACCCTATCCAATAGTGCATTGAAGATATCTCAAAATATGTTTCACAGCCATTAAGTGAATTTCCTTTGGCTCACACATGAACTGGCTGAGAACATTCACTACATAGCAAATATCAGGTCTAGTGTTAACTAGATACATCAAGGATCCAATCATCTGTCTGTAAAGGGTTGCATCTGCACAGTTGGATTTTATTGCTGCTTCTTTCAATTTGTGAAGGTTGGTTTCCATAGGAGTCGACATGGGTCTACAATCCAACATTCCAAATCTCTTCAAAATATCAATCGTATACTTTCCTTGGTTTAGTATAATGCCTTTTGATTTCTGCCATACTTCCAAACCTAGGAAGTAGTGTAGAATGCCCAAGTCTTTCATGTCAAATTCAAAAATTAGATCCTGCTTTCCTTGAGCAATGAGGCGATCTTCTCCTGTTATCAGTAGGTCATCAACATATAAAATAATTATTAGCATATCACCTTTGATTACCTTGAAGTAGAGATTGGAGTCAGCATCATTCTTAGAAAATCCTAGTCCCAAGAGATAGCTGTCAATTCTTTCATACCAAACCTTGGGAGCCTGTTTAAGTCCATAGAGGGCTTTCTTCAGTCTACATACATGTGATTTAGGTTTATGTATCACAAAACCTTCAGGCTGTTCCAAATAGACTTCCTCTTCAATGGTTCCATTCAGGAAGGCAATTTTCACATCCATTTGATGGATCTTCCAGCCTTTAGCTATTGCAATGGCTAACACTGTTCTCACTGATGTGTAACGGGCAACAGGTGCAAATTTTTATTCATAATCAATGCCTTCCTTTTGAGAAAAACTTCTTGCCACAAAATGTGCTTTATGTTTTTCTATACTGCCATCAGCAGTATGCTTGATTTCGAAGAGCCATTTGGAAGAGACAACAAATTTCTCTTTCGGTCTAGGTACTATATCCCATACATCATTCTTTAGAATAGACTGATATTCCTCCGTCATTGGATCCTTCCATGCTTGATGTCGGAAAGCTTCTGTAACACTGGAAAGTTCTAAGTTTATGATGTTGTTCATTAGAGCAACATAGCTAGAGAAATGTTTGGGTCTTTTACTCTCCCTGAACGTTCCTTTGGGTGTTGCATGATCCTCGGCTTCTTTGATAATCTTTCTAGCCCAAAGTGGTCTCTTTCTGCCATTGTCATTTATATTCTCATCTAAAGTAGAAGGAAGTTCATGTAGCATTTCCTCAGGATGCTCCCTCTGAATCTCAAGAGCAGGTTCCATTTCAGGTACTCTAAGGGAATAGGTTTTTGTCTCACTAGAACTTCTTGCCCTTTTGAATGCAATGTCTTCTTTAAAGATGACATCTCTACTCAATTCAATTTGTTTCTGCCTGGGTATAAATATCCTATAGGCTTTGGAGGTTTCACTATAACCCACAAATACTCCCTTCTTTCTAGAAGGTTCTAGTTTGAATCTCTTCTCTTTGGGCACATGAATATAGACAGGACAGCCAAAAATCCTAAAATGACTAATGTCAGGTTTTATGCCGGTAAAGGCTTCTTCAGGAGTTTTGTTATCAAGATGAGAATGAGGACATTTGTTCTGAATATAGACAACAATCCTAGAGGCTTCTTCCCAGAAAGAAGTTTCAATATTTTGGTCCAGCAACATTGCCTTAGCAGCTTCTACAATGGTTCTATTTTTCCTTTCAGCAACCCCATTCTGTTGAGGGTTGTAGGCAACTATGAACTCCCTCTTAATTTCAGCACTCATACAGAATTCCTTAAAAATTTCAGAGGTGTATCCTTTCCCATTGTCTGCCCTTAAGGTTTTTATTTTCTTTCCCGAGAAGTTTTCAGTGAGGGCTTTAAACTCTTTGAACCTTTTGAGGATTTTTATTGACTCTTTACACTTAAGGAAATAGATCCAAGTTTTCCTAGAGAAGTCATCTACAAATATGACATAGTATAGAAATCCTTCTTTAGAGGGTACAGACATGGGTCCACATAATTCTAAGTGAACCAGTTCTAACACATTTAGGGTTTTTCTCAAACTATTGGGAAAGGACCCTTTTGTATTCTTTCCTAAGGCACAACCTTTGCAAGTTCCTTCATGCGATGGTTTTAACTTAGGTAAGCCTGTTACAAGTTTTTCTACAGAAGGTAGGGCACGGAAATGAAGGTGTCCTAATCTTCTATGCCAAATCTCATTTGAATTAAAGGTGTCAAGGGTAAGGGCTTGTTTAACTTCAGTGCATAGTCTGTAAAGGTACCCTTGTCTGACACCTATGGTTTGGGCTTTCTTGATTGTTGATTTCTTAGGCCATGCTAAAACTTTCCCATCCATAAAGGTAACTCTATATCCATTGTCTTCAAGGGTAGAGATGGATATTAGATTCCTCTTAATTCCAAGTACAAATAAGACTCCAGTAAGTTGAAGAGAGAGACCAGATTTCAGTTTGATGGAGCAAGTTCCAACCCCTTTTATAGGGTGTGCAGAATCATCCCCAATGGTTACTACTTCATCAGACTTTTCAGTCATAGTGTCAAGGTGTTCTCTGAATCGTATGATGTGTTTGGAAGAACCACTATCAATTACCCAGTTTTGGGTGTTGTTAGATGTTTGACTAGATAAGGCTGTATAGAACACAAAGTTCTCAGATTCATGATCTGAATTTGTCTTTCCTACTTTGGCAAAAGATTCTTGTTGCTTTGATCTGTCAGGGCACTTCATTGCATAGTAGCCATATTGATCACATCTAAAGCATTGCACTTGAGAGATGTCTTTCTTCTCAGAAGATCCCTTTCCATTGGTATTTCTCTTTCTTTTAAAAGATCCTCTCTTGTAGGAGTTTTTATTGTTCCTTTTATTAGACGTTGTGTTGAGTACATGAATGTCTTCATCTATGTTCTTATGTTTATTTTCTTTAGTGGAGAGTCTTGATTCCTCTTGAAGGCAGTTAGTTCTTAGCCTATCAAACTTGGGGATTTTAGATCTCGCACTTATTCCTTGAAAAAATGACTCCCATGAGCTAGGTAGGCCTCCTAGTGCAATTCGGGTTAACTCTTTGCTATCAATATGATATCTAATTGTGGATAATTGATCCCTTAGTTCAATGATCCTCATGAAGTATGCATTAATTGACTCTCCTTTTTTTATTTGAGCATTGTTGATTTGTCTCTTTAATGCAAGAGTCCTACTGGTGTTGTTGATCTCATAGGTACTCTCAAGAGATTTGAACATATGATATGCAGTTTCATGTTTTGCTAGGATGGGCACTATATGATCCCTAACTGCATCTACTAGGATTTTCGTGGCTTTTTCATTGTTTTCAATCCATTGAGTTTTCTCAGGATCAGCCTCTAGTTCCTTCTTATTTTCTCTCACAAGTGAGTCTAGCTTATTCTCTTTAAGGATCATCATGATTCTAAATTTCCATGATGTGAAATTGTCTGCTCCTGCAAGACAATCTTCAAATCTAATCACACTTGACATTATGAAGAATGTGATGTGAATTTGATTTTGGAAAATACAATTTTTTCTAGAGCAAACTAATTTTAGATTTGATTTGGATTCACACAACCTGGCTCTGATACCATGTAGATGTAATAAAATCTTTATCAAATAGGATCCTAATAAATATAAGAAAACACTAAGGTCTGAAAATTCTTTGAATAAGAATTCTAAGTCAAAAACAATTTCCAGATTTCTTCTCTTTATGTCGAATGTGCTGATTGCAGAACATTAATAAATTTTGATGTTTGCATATCAATGAGGGAGCCACCATAAGTATGTTGGAGACCCATCTCTAAGAGACGCATCTCAAGAGAGGAGACAGGGAGCCACCATAAGTATGTTGGAGATCCACCTCTAAGAGATGCATCTCAAGAGAGGACGTGTCTCCACAAGTGGAGACACGTCCGCTCAAGGGACATGTCTCTTTGAGCACGCGGGTCCCTACACTATCAATAACAATTGGTTAGTGCCTTAACACACACAAAACCAAAGTGGCGGATATATATATAAATTCTGATTTTATTAAATACAGAATTTTAACATCATTAATTTCATTGAATTCATCTATGCTCATAAATTCGATTTCACTTATTTTCCTAATTTGATTATTATGAAGAATAGCCTAGATCTTATATAAATGATGATGTTGCTTTTCAGAAATTGTCATTTATATCTGACTGAAGCTACCATTCATCAACAATTAGACATGATATATATCACTAATTTTTATCAGTTTTAAATTAATAAGAAAATTATTGATCTTTATATTTCTATATTTTATTTATGCCACAATCAACTCATGATTCTATTTTTTTATTAAGTATTTCTCATTTAAACCCTACTATGACCACTAAGTTCAATAACTTTGATGCCCATGTCGATAATCACTTATAAGATATATAAGAATAATTATGATGTCTACTTGGTTGAGCAATATCTTTAACTTTTTAGGTGAACACTAATGTATTCTCGTATGCAAGTTGATTATCCTTATCAAATAAAATATATATTTATAAGATATAATACTTGAGTGTCCCTATGGCATGGATATCCTACATGCTATTATCTCTCTATTGACCCCTTCTAATGGTGTACCCTCACACCCATCTTCATCTTCTTATTGTTTCCCTAACTCTACTACTCCCATGACTGCTATTGATACACCTAGTAAATCTCTCCAGGGAAAACTTTAGTGGTGAACCTTCGCCAATTGGTGAATTAATCACACCCAACAAGGTGTCCAAATCACCTGGATTTTATGAATTATTGGTCCAATGCATGTCCATTCGCCAAATATTTTTTAATGAGGCATATTTAAGTAATAAATTCGCCATAACAAACTACATGTTTCAAATGGACCGACTAATGTTTTCACCTAGAATCCCGGAAGTATGTGGGTATGTGTAGGATCATTGTGGAAAAAAAAGGCCCTTAAGTGGCAATGGAAATTCAAAAAAATAGAGTTAGGCAACTTGACGTAAAAATTTGAATAATTTATCTATATTATCTCAAAAATATGTAAGAATAGAATCTATAGCAAATTGAATGTATTTTCTAAACTACTAGGTTTATTTTATTTTTTTAAATATTTGTTGAAAATTTGAAATTTCAATGCAGTAGTACTTAAATTTCAGGGAAAAAATAAGTAGGTGTCTATTTCACCACCTTAACCACAATAAAATGATAATATATTTTATAATATTTTAGATATAAGTAGAGGAATCATGTCCCGATGTGATGCATAGTTTTTTGTAAAAAAGTTCCAAGTAAATAATTAATTATGAATTTTTAATTACAACTTTTAAAAAATATAAAAACGCGTATGTCTGACCACCTTAACTTGGTCAAAACTTCATGAAATTCAATTTTATTTTTTTTAATCCTAGAGTATGAAAAACATAGAATGTGACACATGTTTCAGATTCAAAAAATGTGATATCGTTTGAAAGCTGTAGATGTTTTTCAATCATTCTATCAATTGAGACTTTAGTCGTAATTCAAATAGAAAATGAATAATAATTATTTACTAAATTCAAAGTAAAGCATAATTTATATTTGTGGAAATTTGAGAATCTCCTTTAAAAACCCTTTTCATTTCATCAATTTTGGGTAAAAAATAGTCATCAGCCACATGGGCCGTCATATCACTTACATATCGCCACTTTTTGGCCCATCATGATCTTACACATACCCATGTAATAAAACACCTACATATTTGCCAATAATATTAAAACAACATTGTATCATGACCCATTTCGCCAATTAAAATTTATAAATAGTTGTTTATGAGGACCTGTTTTGCTAATAACATTAAAAAATAATTTAATTTGAGGACACATTTCACCTTGAAAATTACAACGTATCGTTGTATAAGCATGTGGGATTTGCCAAATATGGATTAATATAAATACAATTGAAACTGTCATTTATTCTTACACATTTTGTTTAGTTCTTATATTCTACTTCTCGATTCGGAAGTCAGTGAAAGCCGAAAATGTAGAATTAAAGGTGAGTGATCATTTCTTCATAGTGTTATTAGCTATAATAATAAGATTTCTTTATCTCTTTTCCATTCTTGATTAAGTCTTAAAGATGATTTTGAGTAGGGAATGGGATCTATATTCTTTGTCCTTCTTAAACAAGAAGATATTTTTTTCCAGCTTTTATTCAAAGTGAGAGATCGATATGTCAAGCAGCAAGGGTAAGACTCCTTAGGGTAGAGAAGAGACTGGGAGGCCATCAAAACTCCCAAAATGTAGAGGTACCACACAGTCTTACTTTGGAATTGGAAAAGCTTTTGATCCATCAAATCAAGATGGAGCTACATCATCAACTCTTCCACCAAATATTAATGAAGAAGGCATTCACAATACCTCACCACCACCATAAGGTCAAGGTAAGATTGTCATTGAATTAAATCAAAATGTATCAAATGAGGATGGCAATATTGTAGAACATGTTCGAAGGGATACCCTAGTTAGCTAGAATGAGATAATTGACTTGAATGAGGATGATGTTGGTAGCAACAAAAGAAAAGAAAAGAAAAAAAATGGGGCGTGAGTGGGAAATGGCAAGGAATTTTAAACTTGGTTGGTTGTCAAAGTACCCATTCATTGTATGGTCAGTGGGAAAGAAAACGATATTGAAAGTGCAACAAAGGTGAAATATACAATTTGTAGCTGGAAATATGGAAGAGACAAGACATTCCAGCTAAAGCTTGACACTATAGAAAATAATATCAGTAAATTTTAAGAAAAAAAAATGATAGATGGAAAGGAACAATCATTCGTACGATGGAAATCAAAGGAAGAATGTCTTCATGTTAAGTATGCTATGAAATATGAAGAGCATAAGCATAGAATGTTGAAGCCTATTGCATGTCAAGGTACACTTGAGGCTCAATTTGGAAAAGCAATGGAAGCAACAAATCTATCAACAACTGTTCAGATGAGTGTTGTTTTTCATATTTTGTCTAGAGGGAATCCTATGATAGACTACCTAGAATATTCTAGTTTATTATCTTATTTGGGTGTTCCTCACTTTCCCTTCTCACATTAGTCAATAAACATTGGATGGGAATGGGAAAACTGTCTTGCTACACTGGAAAAAGGAAGATTTAAAGAAGAAATTAAAAGAGTCAAATTTCATTGCATTATCTTTAGATGAAGTTACTGCGGTAGGCAATACTTCTTGGGTGTGTATGCATTTGTATATTGTAGAACAACATGTTCACCAAGCTCATCTTCTAAATGTTCATAAAATGAAGGACAATTCAACATTGCAAAATCTATTTGAACTAGTCAAAAAATATTTGAATGAAATTGCAGGTATGGATGAGTTGACAATTGCCAAAAAGTTGGTGTGTGTAGGAGTTGATGGAGCTGCAGTGATGCAAGGTCAAAGGAGTAGTTTTTGCACAAGGTTATAAAATAATTGTGCACCATACATGCTTGGTATTCATTGCATGGACCACAAAATGAATTTAGCATTCAAAATTGTAAGCAAGTTTTATACAGTATCAAAATTTGAAAATCTAGTCCGCGAGATGCACACATACTTCTACCGAGGTCCCAAACGTTTCACAGAATTTCAAAATTTTGTTGAGGGAATAACACCAGGAAAATAGCTTCTCAAGGATTTTGATACCAGATGGATCTCCCTACATAGACCAGCACAATGATTTCTTTCAGAATATAAATCCTTGATTGGAGTGATGTACAAGCATCACAACATACTAGACAAAGCTCCTAACCTCTTACATAGGTTAAGTGATATAGAGACACTCTTGAATTTAGCTAGTATTCTCCCCATGATGGATGTGATGAACAATCTTGTGAAGAAATCCCAAGACAGAACTATGTATATTTATGAATATGTCAATCTACGTAAATATATATGCTTGGCCCTCGATCATCTATATCTAGATCTAACACAAGAAGGCCCAAATTATTTCATGTGGTAGAAAATTACTGATTTGAATAATCCTGATAATTATTTATAGTTTAATGCAAGTGGGTACTTATGTATCTATGTATGTGGATATGAGATACCAATGTACCATTGTAAGATAGTCAAGCGCTCTAGGAGAGAAGTAGCTATTAACGAGGAAGATTTTAATGGCATTGTTAGATCTGTTAGTGATAATTTGAAGGAAATTGCAAAATCTCTTTCCTCAGAGATTCGTGAAAGATTCCCTTGACATGAAATACTTGAAGCCATGGGTATTGTGTATCCTCAATTTTGGGTAAACCGAGATAACCCAAAATATTTTCATGATAAAGTAAAAAACTTGATCGAACAATTTTTGAAAAGTGTGACATACAATGAGCAGACAATAGAAGGAATGTTAATTGAAGTTAAGCTTAGACAACAATGTAGGATTTTTTCAATAGGATTTTTTCAATAGAGCTATGAAGGACTAGTATAAATCCATGGGCACGGAGAAGGCCTTTGAACCAAGATCAATAAAAAAGGTTTGGACAAACTTAAGTCAAAGTGAAATATTGTGTGATTCAATATCAAAATATTTCAAACTTGTTGATTTATGTCAAACAATAATATTGGGGTCGGTGGAGGATGAGAGAGTTTTCAGTACATTGGGGTTTTTGAAATCAAAGTTAAGAAATAAACTAGATAAGAATCTGGAAAATTTCTTGAGGATGAAAGGAATTGCGTATAATGTCAAAAAAAATCCTTTTGAAATGGCACTCACAATTTGGAGGTCCACATGTGAAAGAAGAGGGACCGGGTTGTGCAACACAAACACTCCAATTCCAAACGGTGGTACTAGTGGCACTAGTAGTGGCAATGGGACTAAGATAGATGACATTGACACAAATCACATAATGAATGTTGAATTTGAGACACGGGCCGAAGAAAATGAAGAGAAGACTCAGAATCAAGACAACTCTTTTACTTTATCTTAAGATGAATGTCAATTTGAGGACCCTAACTCTGTTTGGGAAATGGAAGAGAATTAGAAGCTTTTAGGTATTTATATTGCACTTCATGAATTAGTTTCCATTGTTCCAAACTGTAGATAATATTTTATATTGTATTCAACGAAATTGTGAATCATTGCACTTCATGATATTTTATTTTATATTGCATTTCATGAATCGTATTCCAAACTGTGGTTGATGATATTTTATATTGCATTCCATGAAATTGTGATATTTTATAGTGTATTCCATGAAATTGTGATATTTTATATTGTATTCCATGAAATTGTGATATTTGTATTTTATATTAAATTTTGTGGTATTGAATTTGATACATGATTTTGTATCATTTTTAAAGAACAACACTTATCACATTACTTATAAATTCCTATTGCATTTCCATTCACACAATATTTGATAAATAAATGAAAGGAATATTTATCTATTCCTTGAATAGAAGCTAACAGTTCAACATCCATAACTTATAAGCTCTACCAAATTGATTATAAAAAGAGTTTTTGATACTCCAACATTAGAAGCAACTGACATGACCATAAACATTGCTAAGCTCAAAAAGGCAATAGTGAGAGCCTTACTAAAGATAGAGACATGCATAGAAGTGTTAGTTAACAGATTTGTCACCTAACTCTATATTCTTACACTCATGGAAGTGACAAATGTAACAACCGTTAAATTTACTTATTTTAAAATGTGGCAGCTACCTTCTTCAAATATTCAATGAATGATTTTTAACTAATATCATTTTTAACCAGAAAGCAAATGAAAGAAAATGCTTTTAACCAAAAATATTTGAAAGGAATCCACACAACTTAAATAATAAAAGCTTAAACTACCAGATCACCTAAATTATACTGAGAAATCCTTACGCATACATCACCATAAAATATTTATTCACAAATAAACATTCCACAACAAAGAAACTAACCAAACATCTATCATTCCAATAATAGATAATCCACTGGAAAACTACTCAGCAAAACCAGAATAAATCGACACACAATAACTCAAAGATTATGCATGCATGAACTTCACCATTGTCTTTCTAAATGGAATAACAAAAAAGCAGTAAAAATAGCAGATTTTTTTTGTTCTAATGAGTAAAACAAAATTTTCCAAAAAGATCCCATGGCCAAGCATCGACCACCATATTTAAAGCTTACAAATTGTCTTGATAATGGTTTCTTGAAGACAACCGTTTTAGAAATTAAAATTAAAATTATTTGAAGTATCAAGAGAGCCAAATTAAAGAAAATAACATGAAAACTAAAAACTAATCAACAGTCCCAACACTGACTCTTTCGCTTCCAATTATTTCTACCTCCTACTACTCTAGTAATGCCTCCTATGCCTTTACTCTTTGTTTGTATTCCCGATACTTGGTGGCAATTGCGGTGATTTTTTTGCTTCCTGGAATCACGGTGATTTGTAGCCTTGTCCTCCATTTTGAAAGTGCACGGTTTGACTCAACTAGAGTTTCATAGATGTTGTCACTTTCTACCTTAAATGAACTCAGATAGGTCTGTAAGTTACTCAATTTTTTGAATGAGTTTCCATTGGTTGTCTCAGGATCACCTACTTCTTTATGATACACCTCTTTAAATTCCCTCGTTATGTCTGCAACATCCACTACCTTTTCCTTGAACTCATCCATGAGGTCCACTTCAAGAGCATTGAAGTTCTCCTTGATCTTCACCAATATGTCAAAGTATTTTTCTAACTTTTTATTGATTTCCTTGATATAATCTTCATATAATGACAATTTCCAATCCAAGGAATCAAACCAAATAGGATTAATTTCTCTAGGGTCATCCATCATTTTTTTTTTTATTAAAAAAGTGTGCTCCATGGAGAGTAATTCTACAATTTCCCTTGAAAGCAAAAATGTGCTACCATGTTCTCTCCTAATCTCCTGGAGCTCAACTACCAGTTCCTTTCTTTTATCAAACACATTAACATATAATTGCATAAATTTACTAATGTAGTAGAGACCATCTTGATAAATCCCTTCTATACATTCACTGGCAACTTTAGCATAACCTAAATTTTTACTAACCCGTTGAAAAGTCTCAAAATCAATACCTTGAACATTTGAGCTTGAGGCTCCCTTAGTGGTTGGAGTCACAATTGATGAAATACAATTTCTTAAAGAAAGAATATGAGATTGCAACTGAAGGTTCTCCTTTTTCTATTCTTTTGCTCATTTGATCAATGCATTAATAGAGTAATCAACATGATATACATCACCTTATAAATTAGATGGCCCCATATCAACATGAGTAACCTTGTAGTCATCTTTTGTTATCTCATTTTCATTTAGGTCCTTTCCTGGATCAGCAATCTCCAACAGTTGATGCCTAGAAGTGGAATCGGTGACAATTCGTGACATCCTCTTGGCATTTTTGGGCTTCTAGTAACCCTGCAATAGTATGGAAACTATATCTCATCAATTTTCATTGCGAGAATATTCTTTATTTTCTTCTCGACTGCTTTCTTTAACCATATTGGGGAAGATGCCACTAATCCAATGTCTCTACTTTTAACACTTACATTTTATTTTTTTCAGTTGATTGAATGGAAACAAAATTATCACGTACTAGAGAAGGGGGAACTTCTAAGAATGTGGGAAAATAATTATCATCAATTATTTTTTCAAAAATACACTCAGATTCTATTGGCACTCACCTTTCTTGACTAGCCTTTTTCTTAGGTACTGAGAATACACTATCTTGTTCAAAAAATGATTTTACTTGGCCCTAATATCTTCTGGTTTCTTGCCATCTCCTCCTAACTATGAGTCAGTGTTACATGGCCTAATTGACTACTTTCTAGCTGATATATTTATGCCAGAGGCCTATATAGTCCCTTGCTCTTTTCTCTACGAAACTCTTTTCTCATGGGGAGAACCCGCACTTTGGCACCATTTTTTATTCAACCAGTCTGAAGTTCTTCTCAAAACAGGGGTAGAAAGGACCATTAAGTCTGAAACTTCATCCTCTGACCAATTAATTTTGTACAAGAGCTTAGCAGTAGGGGCCCGATATTTAGGATCAATGATCACTGAGTCTTCTTATGCATCTTCTAGAATATTGAAAGATATACCAAAAGCTTGTATTTGCCTTAGGTTCAATCTCATGAAATTTCTTCTATGCACCTCACCTTCATCTATACAGTCTTCCCAAAAATCTTCAATATTAGGGCGATGTTCATAGCTGTCAGCTCAATACAATTTTTTCTTAACATAACCCTTGCTATCAAAATTAGTTCTCAGGGGAAAATAGTGAAAATTGAATTCATTCAGAGCTTTCTACACACGCCTAACAATATTATTATTTTTGTAATAAAATGAAGGCATGGACAATGGAAAAGCATACCCCTTATTTCCCATGTTTGGATATTTAACATTTACAACAGCCATCTGTCGACAAACTTCAAGAAAAACCAGGAAATCACTTGGGTAACGGGGCAATTTCAATGGACCCTTCTTAAAACCTCCAATTCTAAGATAAGTGAATCTGTTGAACTAAATGTAGAAAATTCCAAAACTCAATACCAGAGCAGCCGCTTTAGGTGAAACCCTAAACTCATGTTTTCCATCAATTCTTTTCACAATTTCCATTAAAAATGTGTCATTGACGTGGCAAAAATTCCTCATTCCAACCACCTTAGTGAGTTGTGGAAAACTTCTATACATAGGTGTGTCCAACGTTAGAGACCTTTATGGTTACAACCCTGCCCAGGTAGCCTCTTGACTAGCTATAATGTAAACCAGGTATGAGCACATGTGGAAGGCAACAGTTTGTTGGAAATTTATCAATTTCTCATTTCAATGATAACTAATAATCTCAGACCAGTCAATGAATTTATTTTCACTACAAATCAGCAAAATAAAATGGCACATCCAAAATTCAAAAGAGTCTGAAAATGCATTACCAACCACATGATGTAGCAAGGTGATAGCATCTAAAATTTCATCCTTAAAATGAACCCTTTTAAGCTTTGAGGACAACTGAGACTTACCCTTTTTCTCAGACTTCAACCAATTCTTCACAATGGAATTTTTACACCATTCTTGATTCATTCTGAAAAACTCATCACCAACAGCTACAGACATTTCCTCTACAATTTCCCTCTTTGGAATGCTTAATGCATGGGAAATGACTTCAGGAGTAATTCTTGCAATGACTGACTCATCCACAACTCTAATTTGTTGAGTCTCTGGAATGTAGCCCCTTGCGCACACAATCACCAGGTTGACACTTTGTATAACCTCAAGAAAACCTCTCGTGTGCACCAAACCACTCTGTAGAACTTTATCTTTCAGTGGTGTTCTCTTCCTTTTCTCTAGGCACACTAAAAACTCCTCCAAATTGAGGTGCCCAATTTCAATGTCCATCATGCTAGACCAGTCATTTTGAATTCCACTTTGCATGAGCACAAATTCGCAAAGATAGAATTTTTGCACTTGAGAAGTATCGGCATTGGCAAAAAATGAGAATGCGGGCTAAATGACCTAGTAAAAATTCACCATCCACTCATGTCGTTATTTTGATAGGATGTGTATTAAATGCGGCATTCAATTTTATTCCTTGAAAAGATACCTTTAAACCTAAATGTTTTTTGAAATTCCTACAAAGAAAACTCAAGGTTAGTTCATACATAGCATTCAATGAGATGACGGTACCTTTGAAAGCCAAGATAAGTCCATAATGTCACGTGGTCATAGAAACTTGGAACCTTAGAACCAAAGTTGAAAGTTTCAAAGTTTTGAAAACCTCTGACTCACCGACTACAAAGATAACCAACAAAGACTTGCAACTCAAAAAAGTGAACCAAGTTGGGGAATCGGGAAGTTATGAAAATTAATTAGAACTCCATGACAAGGTTATAAAACTCATAGGACTAGTGACTAAGGTTAGGAAAATTACATCGTGACTTTGAGCATTCGCCAAGAGAAATAAACAGCAAGGCATTAAAAATGAATGAGGTAAAAGACCCAAAAGACCAAAGGAGGGAAAGTTTAAAATTGTTGACACTAGTTTAAAAGTTACATATAACAAGAAGTAAGTATAATGAGCTTATTTATGAATATAATAAGAGTCAACAAAATGTTTTTGAACTTGAAACAGAGCTAGCATTATGGAAATAACAAGTGGAAATTTTAAGGTCTCAAGGAGGAGCTAGTTCAAGTCATGTTGTAACCAGGGAGTGGATGATTGCTCATGAGAATATGTTTTGGTTTTTTGTAACCATTTCTTAAGGAAATGACTAATATAATCTATAAAATGAAAATGTGACATGTGTACACCTCAACCTAAAACTTGTTTTTCTCCCTTATTTTGAGTCTATCGTCTCTCCGGATATAAAATTTTACATGAATTATTAATCAAATTTGATCAATGATCTTTCATTAATCTTCTTTATCATTATGCATTGATGTATGTTTTAATTTTGCCTCTGGTTTAATGAACTAGTTAAATTACCTTGATTAAAGCATGAATTCATTTAAATTTTTAGTGGATCTGATAAGTAGTCATGGAGTTTGAGTATTGATGTGTGAATTTTAATGCAATTTCACTAATATTATGGATGCCTGGAATTAAAATCACCTTATAGATCATATTCTAATTGTGTTAAAAGTAAAACTTGAACATGTACTCAATGATTCATCACTCAACTTAATGCTTAATAACATATTAACAATAGTATTAGTAGCATAAACAACAATGAACATCGACAATCATTTAATGTGTATCTAGTAGTTGAAACCACTACCAAAAATTTTCTTCAAATGATAAAATAAATAATATAGATAATTGAACATCAACACATTACTGAAGTGTGAATTTGAGATTTTTTATTGATTTTCACATGAAGGAATACATAGAGGAATTCGAAATGCAAAATATTCCTCAAAGACAACTTTGCACAAAGTTGAGTTGGAACTTGGAAAATCATATTATCAAAAATCAAAACACTATATCACCTTTTCTAGCAACTTCCACTATTCAGGTGGTGGAATTGTCATTTGTTCTAACTGATGTTGTTTGACTTGAAGATTTTTTAACAATTCATGATTGAAATTGGAACCTGTCTTGGATTCTTCAATCAATTTGCATTCAAGGTTAGCAATGGTTTGATGGAATTCAAATAGTTCACCACATCTAGTTTCTGAGGAAATTGATCCAAATCGATATTCTTTGCACCCTCCATCTTCTTTCTAAAATCATCCTTTCCAATGAATCGCTCATTTGTGTCAAAATCCTCTAGAAAACCAAGCTTTGTGAAGTTCCTTACCTTTTCATGCACCTTCTTCATATTGTATGTAGCCAAATGCAAATATTCCTTTGTTTCACGCATTCTCAAACACTTTTCAATGATAGATGACAATGTCATTGATGTAGCAAGCCAATTAGTAATCCATTTCGATTTCAAAACATTGTCATTGGCTTTGTAGACTATTTTTTGAATTTGATTTGCAGATTTCTCTAATGCTAGCACATTTTTGTTGTCCACTAAATATTTGTTGAGCTTATTATAATGTTGTTTGATAGCATCAATTAATTGAAACATGTCACATAAATGATCAATCTTCTACATTATTTCATCCCAGATCTTTTGTTTCATATACCTCATTATATCTCTACAAAATGTAGATAACTTATTTTGACAAGAGTTAATTTCTGTTTTTGCTTCCATCAGCTCTACCTCCAATCTTTCACTTATTTTTCTCTCTTTCTCCATGTTTTTTGTTCCCACTATACGTTTCCATTTGCAATACTTAGTCTTAATTTTTTTGAAGTGAATTTTTCCTCATCATATTTCTTGTTGCTCTCATCTAGCCTTTGCTTCAGGTCATTCACTTCTCTCTCATTTTGTTTATCCTCTTTGCTTGTCTATGTAGAGGCGGATTCTTTTATTCTTTTTTCTAATTCATTTCTCTTGTTATCTATTGCTTTCTTCTTTGCTTTCTCATTTTCTAGGTTTTCCTATAACTTTTCTATTTGATTTTGCAACCTTTTTTTCTCTCTATCTTGCTTTAGCAATGATGTGTACACCAATTCATTTTTCTTCTTTGATACATTAATCTTGTCAATATTTTTGAGTCCAAAAAAATCTAATTAAAAATTGGTCACCTAGTATTCAGATCGATCCATCTGATTTTTTGGTTTGTTTTCAACTCCATGATTTATTTTTTGTGTCAAATTTGGGTAATACCATGGTTGTTACAAGAGCTAAAGTTGTAGTAGACACACTCTCCATCACTTGCTTCTTTTTTTTTTATACAAGTTTGATTTCTTTTTAAACTCTTCAATGAAATCAAAACCTAGGGATGCAAGAACAATGGAATACTTGAATGGGTAAGGAATAGGAGTACTTGTAGTTGCTAATGATTTCATAGCCACACTAATTGGTAGTGGGTGAGTTCCTGGAAATAACTCCTTTTTCATGGATCCACTGATAATGTGACTTGGACCTATCAAAATCCTTTGCCTCTCCTGTATGCCTTCATCACCTAGTGTTTGTGTGGTATCTTGTATTATTATCCTTTTGTGTGTAATTTTTTTTTGTAGCACATGTTGACCACTACTAGTACTACTACCCATACCATCGCCACCAATGGCAGTTCCACTTGCACTAGGCTCTCCACCATGGGCATGTCCTAGTTGTGATTGTATCTGACCATGAGGATTAGGATTTGAATCTCTAACAAATTGAATTGTTTTGGTTGTACTTGTATGCCCTTGGTCTAATTTTTCACCTTCAAATCCAAGGCCAGATTTATCAACTAGTTCACTATGCTCTACATTTGTTACCATCCAAGGGCCTTGTCTTTGGGACCCTAAAGGACTGCCTTCATAACCCATTTTTTCAATTATGAATGCTCCTGAAGTATATGCTTCTTTTGTGGCCTCACATTAACCAAGTTTAAAATTGGAATGGCTTTGTTCTTCTCTATCATCATTAGATTCATCATCAGATTCTTTATCTTCATGTTCATAGGGATGCTCTATATTCCACAATTTTCTAAACTCACGATCTTCCTTGTTATCTCCATACTCTACAAGAGCTCTTGGATCACCTAGCTCCTTGCTCATAGACAAAATGCAGCAATTTTTTATTATGAACAATTTTTATTTGTAACTTCCTTATCTCGAGAATATGGTATTTTTACTCTACTAGATAGTTTATCACTTTTTTCATAAAAAATTTTGTACCTCCTAATTGTCTTTCGATGTAATGCCATAATTTCTGCTAACAATTGTTCAAAAGAAATACCATTCTCATCAACATTTTTCTCCATTTATATTTTGACCTCACCCCAAGAATCCTTGTTTCCCAAGTTTTCAAGCAAGGGTTTACTTTGATGTTGAATTCTACTTTTAGCATTCTTATTGTCCACAATCATTTCTTTAATGGTGTCACATGGATCATACTGCTAGTGATAGACAACATCAAAATTTAAAAAATTCAAAAGATCATGTGCCACCTTAAATTATTTTCTCTCAAATGTGATCCCTCCACATGAAAAAGGTAAAGAAGGAAATAAGGACTTCTTCCCCTGATTGGCAAAGTGTATTTCATCAATACTCTTCATCTGTCTTACATATTCCAATGCAAAAACCCTTTTTGTGACATGTATTGGAAGTTTACATGGCTCTACTCTCGATCCATAAAATCTTAGCACAGTATATTCTTCTATTAAGTATCAATCAGCCAATTGTATTTATTTTCCTAGTTGAATGCAATTTCTACATGACATAGGTAATCTAGGCATTGGAGTGTATGTAATTGCTTGATGCAATGGAGCCAAAATGGTTGTATTTCCTTCGAGAATCATGCATCCTAATCTTAGTGGTCCAATCATATACTAGAGCCATTTGATTTTACTGAGCATTACTATAGGGCTGAATTTGAAGCTTGTTGGTTTGAAACATTCCTCTAAATTTGAGTAGAAAAAAATAGCACAAGTAGGTTGTGAACCTAAATGTCTTGGTGGGACCTCCTTTAATCATTAAAAATTGTTTATGCATGGATTCTAAAATGTGACCAATATATTTATATTTGACATTTGGAACACCATAATGGATATTATATACCATTTCAAGGAGGCTTGCACCCACTTCCAAACTGCTATCCAATCTGAGGAAAAATGCTAGCATGGAAATAGTATCTTGAACCCATGATCTAAAAATATCAAAATCATAAGGAGGCTTATGATCACCTTTAAATTTGTTTCTATCCTGAACTATTTTATTTATGAAAGCATTTTTCTCCCTTTCTTCCATTGCTTCATAATCACTAGCAAGATTTTCTAGGTCAATGTGGACATTTCCAAATTCTTCGCTTGTAAACCCCAACACTTTTTCAAGTTCTTCTGCATTAATGGATAACAATTATTCTTTTCTATCTTTATTAATAATTGCTCTTTTTTTATCATCATAATTTTGGGCACAGACCATGATAAATTTTGGACAAGGGAAAACCTCAAGTAACATCATGTGCCCTAATCTAGTTACCCATAGTGCACTGATACTATTAACTTGCATTTTCTTTGCATCCTTATTCTAAGATGAAAATCTAAGTTCTAAGGTACGCCTACCATAGATTTTAGGATCATAAATATCATGGTATTCATCAATGAAACCTATGGTTTTAAGCAATTTCTCATAATGCATTTTTTTATCCAACATTGCTCTAATGGTACTAGTGGTATACATGCTTATGCAATGCGAAATCATGAATTCCCTAATACCTATTAGTCCTCCTTAATTTTTCTTAATTCTTAAGTCTCTCAACCCTAAACCCAAAATTCAAAGTTTGACAAAATAAGATTTTAAGAAATGTCAAACGATGAAACATAGTCGTAGGAATTCTTTCACTTACCCGGATTCTGAATCTTGAAAATATTAATGCTGACAGTTGTGGAAACTGGAATGGATTTGTTGGAAGTGGAACTGTGGAACCCAAAATAGGGTAGTGCACTGTAATGATTAATCTGAAGACTGAAATCTCCCCAACGCCCTGTGTGTTGACCCTCTCACTTAAAAAAAAACCACTTGACACTTAGCAATAGAAAGTTCTTTTTTTCTTGAAATTAGAACATTAAAGTGAATGAAATGTCTACATGGTGCAAATTCTAAACCATTGATCTTTGTAAATCTAATGGTTATAGGGTAATTCTAGAGGTTTAAGTTTGCAAGCCTATTGCTCTATGAATTTCATTCTGGAATGCAACTACAACCATACATCAAATGTTCATCGAACGTTTGAAACTTGAGTAATTTATGATATAAACTTAAAATAATAAACATGTGTTTTAAAGTTGTTTTAAACTTTAGTGCGCTAGGATTGACATCAAGGCCAAGGGGTCGGTAACTTAACATTGCAAAGGACTTAAAAAAATGAATAATGATATCAGGAATTGGGGGATAAGGTCAACAAAAAATTATAAATCAATAACATTTCAGTAAACCCTAACAAGAGTGACAACTTTTAGTGTTTATAATGTTTTTTGTCAATTTGATGGCAATTTTATTTTTTCATTTGTATTGCTTTATGTTTTACTTTTAAATCTGCATGCAATTATTTCATTAATAGATAATACTTAATTTCTTAAAGGAAAAAAATTGATTTGGATAGATTCATCAACACTAAACTTAGAAAATAGCTCTTTACTATAAGTGTAAATGAATAACGAAGAATAACACAACACAATCATTTATTTTATTACAACTGAATTAAAATGTCACATTATTACATATCTTTTTAAATATGAGTAGTTGTAGAGCAGGCAAGCTCCTATTTTGTATAAATAACATATGTCACTTTACATAGACACAATTTATTCCAAGCTATTGCTCATGACAATGGATTGTAGATTGATTCCAATTTCCAAGCTTCTGTTGGTGACAACTTAATACAAATGTAACTCTAAAAATAAATGCATGATTCCAATTTTCAGCTAGTGACAATGTAATACAAATGTGGCTCTAAAAATAAATGCAAAGGGTTTTCCTAGCCAACCATGTTGGGGAAAAGGGAGTTGTGAAGATACAAAATGTTCCTATCCCCTTTGAGAACCAGAGTCATGCAGAAGATGAGGCGTAGTAAAATTGCTCCCATCTTCTACCTGCAGCCTTGATGCACTAGGATAACCCTTATCTCCATTAGAGCTCCTCATCTTGGTTCAAACCTGTCTGAGAAGTCAGATCAACCAAATAAACTTCTTTCCAATTCCACCCATTTTGAACTTGAAGGAGATTGGTCTTTTACTTTGTAACTACATAACTGGAGGCAGGAGAATTTATAGTATCCCCAATAATACCACATCATCTTATTTCTGAATCCTTATTAACCCTACAAAATGAAAACCCTTATGACACTATCCACTATCACTATCCGTATTTATGGACCACTAGTGCCGCTACCAACCCGATCCCCATTTACTTAAGCCTTACATGTTCAATTAAAATATTTAATTTGATTGACGTCTAGCTACATGCAAACTGTACCTCAAGTTGACAAGCTATCAAAATTGTCAATTCCGCTCAAACAATAATAGATATGAAATCATTACAAATCTTGTTTCACTAGATCACTGGATTAATGACATCATCATCTACAATTCTACAGTACGTCATGTAGTTTTCAACATAAATCTATCCAATCAATCATATTCGCTTCATAATTTCAATTAAATGAAATGTAGTACTTCGATGCATTGAAAAGATATAATTAAATGGCTTGTGTTACCTTAATCATTATCAATATCCACTAATAAGTCATAGTAGTTTTTTCTTACTTATGATCAAAACTATATGTTGATAATTACTATTAGTTTTGAAAGCCACATTTTTATATTGAACAAAGAAAAAAGGATTTCCAAGAATGGAGCCATGAAAAGTATTTTAATTTAAATAGCTAAGTATTGAAGTACATAGTACATAGCCATTGCCAGCTTGGCCAAAAATCCATTAACCGTCATAAAAAACCAGTCACAAAATACATATTACAAGAATTGTTACATTGTACAGGAAAATATAGACACTGTTGAATGTTGTGGTTGTATTTCTGATATGTGGTTGTCATTGATGTCAACACTATTAGCATTCATTTCTTTAAGACTATATATGTCGAGGATATTGAAAAAATTGAAATAACATATGTTACGGGTTGTCTGTGAAGCAGTGAAGATCAGTGCACTGGAAATTTCAGTATGTTGATGGTGAGAAGTTGTGTATGAAAGGGTTTTCTTACCTATGTATGAAGCTCCTAATCTGTAAGTTTCAGAGGTGTGCATGAATAATTGAGCAAGTTATAAAGTTATGTGTTTTGATTGTTATTATGTTACTGGAAATGGTGTTCACAGAAGAAGATAATGTGTTTTTGGTAATTTGAAGTGTTGTGTATGGTCCTAAAGTGTTTGTTGATGTTTCTAGATTATTCTCTATGTGTTTTGCATGTCTGTATTGATCATTATGCTCGCGATCCAATATTTTCTCTTGCGTGTTCATGTTTTCCATGTTCATGGCCAACAAAGTGCTTGTAGGGTGTTGTGGATCTTCAAGGAAGATTAATTGAAGGTGCTTCATGTTCGAGCACATTGTTTTAGGTCTCTACTATGTTGTGGTTGACTTTGGTGGATGCGTGTTGATAATCTTTACTGTTTTGGGCCAACAGTTGGCATTCATTCTATTATTTTGTTGAAGCCAACATTAAGCAATGTAATTTCTTATTACGGATATATATAAGTGATTTCTTTCTCATTTGAGCAGTATGAGGTGCGAAGTGTGTGTATGTTATATTCAAAAAAGGTTCAGATCATTCGAAAGTAGAGCAAAGTGTGAAGGAGAGTGAAAATGAGTGAATAAGTGTTCATGCGCTTAACTAGAATTGTACTCAGGCATTTGTAGATGCTACTTTCGTAATTCAAATTCTTTAGATGGTTTTAATCTGAATATTTTTTGTAAGACAGTGAGTCTTCCTTTGAGTAGTGAGCTCTATTAAGTATGCCTAAATTTATGTGCATTCCTTATTCATTTTCTTATACTTTTAATAGGGTATAACTTGTGGATTAACCTCCACCGTGGTTTTTCCCCTAAAATGGTTTGCACACAAAAATCTGGGTGTTATGTGTGTTCCTGATGTGTTGTTGATTCATGTTTTCACTATTATTAATCAGATCTGAGATTAAAGGTTAATAAGGTTAAATAAGTTTGAAATTATGTGAAAATTGATTCATCACCCCCCTCTTAGTTGTCTTCCCTTGTGTTGCTAACAGACATGTGACACGTCACACAATTCATTACTAAATTTTTTTATAGCATTAGCTAAGGCCATCAACTAAGTGTTTTAGTAGAAGGTGAATCGGATTTAACAAAGTAACAACAAAGAAGAAAAGCGAATCACCCAAAACCTTCCTCCAAAAGTCCAGACTCTTTAATGATTCATTTTTTGTATCATATAGCAGACCCCATCTCATATTAACTAGGGCAAGAGCCTGTTCTATAGAAGCACATGCAATTCCACTTTCTAGAAGATTCCACCAATAGGCACTAACCCACTTTCAAAATTGTAATGCTCCAGTGCCAACTCCAATGAGGAAATATAATAAATGAAAGGTTGCAAATAACATATTGCTGGCATCTTCACCAAATCTTTATCGAGCAAAATATCCATACAATTGGACAAGAAATTTGAAGTTACCTCATAATATAGAGCATGGGGGTTGTTTTAAATCCATTCCCTACCCACAATTATAATTATAGCATCCTCAATCTGCACACAAGTAATTATAAAAACCATACCTATCTTTCCTCTAGCATATGCATCGTCTCTTATTTTCTCCTAAAAACATTTGGGTAGCATGACATGCCATGAAAACTCCATATCATAGTTAAATGAGAATAGAGAAGAAAGAAATCAAAGCTAAATATATTATACATTATATGAAGAACATCAAGTTGTTGAAGTATATATAGAGGTTAGAACGAAGAAAATGACATCAAATACTCAACACTTTAACATTTAATTCACCAGTACCACTTGATAAGTTGATGAAACAATATTATATCGAAAAAAATGAGTCGTGACTTTAAATCATTTAAAAAATATTAGAATTTCAACCATTGATTTTTGGAAATCTAACGGTTCTAGTGTTATTCTGGAGGTTTGAATTCACAATTCTAGAGCTTCAAACATTTCCTTCTGGAATGCAACTATAGTCGTCCATCAAAAATTAATCAAACAATCATGGTTATATTGATCTGTGTTGACATATGGCTATAGACATATGGAATATCCTTCACACATATTTCCTTCATTACTTTGGTCTGAGGATTCAATTATTTTGTAAGTTGATAATTCAGCCTTATTTGGCCTTTAAATCCTTTGTGTAAAACCTTAAGTTTTTAAGCCCTAGTCCTACATTCTTCCTGGGCGGTCCCTCTTTTAAAATAAACTTTATGCACGTTCATATTTTGTTGTTTATTTCAATTACTGTGATGAGTGATATGAAGGAAAAGGAATGGTGGGTTGTGATCTCACAATTTGTTTGCATCTGACAATTCTAGTGTTATTCTAGAGGTTTCAATTCGTAAGTCTAGTGCTTCAGAGATTTAATTCTGGAATGCAACTATAATTGTCCATCAAAAATTCATCGAATGATCATGGATTATATTAATTTGTACTAGCATATGGCTTCAAACATAATAAATATGATGACACTTGTTTGCATTCTAGACTCTTTATGAAGGAATTTGAATTTGCGGAAAATTTGTCCCGAAATTTGATATTTTCGGAAACCACACTATGATTTTTTATTGGCATATCTGTTTATTTCACCAATAAATTTTTTTATTAGTTTGAGATTATGTTTAATTCGCCAATGAAAAACAAAAAATTGAGTTTGAAAAAAAAATTTAATAGCCAACAATTTTTTTTATGTTTTGAAAACAGGATTAATTCGCCAATGGAAATATTTTATTGGTTTGAAAAAAGGTTTTAATCACCAATGAAAAATATTTTACTAGTTTTAAAAATTTGCAATTCGTCGGGATTTTCCATAAACTTCTAGCGATTAGAAAAGACTCACCAATTGGGATTTGTTTTCCTAAAAAATGAAAAAAATTTCCAATAAAATTAATATTTTTATCAGGAAGTATACAAGATTCATCGAGATTTTACACCTTCGTCGAGGGGGGGTTCTTAAATTTTTCCCTACATCTCTCCCTTCATTTTCCCTCCTTCCACTTTTCCCATTATCTTTATCTCTCAATATAGCTTACCTCCTAACTATACCCCTTCCACAATAATTTATTTTGGTACTTCCATCCCATTTAATTTCCCATTTATATCTCATCTCTCTAACCACATATTCACTAGGTAAAAAGAAAGAAAAGGTGTAGAATATGATTCCTACACTAATTTTAGAAGAGGTATGTGCAAAATAAATTTCCATCGTACAATTACAAGGAGAACACCACAAAATAAATATACCATAACATAGTGATTTATGTGGAAAAAACCCATTTGGAGAAAAACCACACTTCAAAACAACTTAATGTATTATTTTTATTAAATATTTGCAATAAACTTATGTTGTATATGCCTTTATAGGAGTATCACCAGCAATAGATCTACATAAATTCTAATAACATAATAGTACTTACAAAAATCACTATGAGACCTTCATCTCCAACATCCTATAAATAGGCAAATGTCAAACAAAAAAACCATGCAATATTTGGCTGAAATTCCAATGCTCAATTCTATAATATTTTATTATAAAAAATAGAATATTCTCTTATCTAGCTATCATACTCTTCCATATAATTATTATCTATAAATCCTTAATCTAAGCATCACATTTTGAAACATTCAAACTCATTCACAGATGTCTTATGAAATGCATCATAATATATCATATTTAGTCAAGATTCCAATGTAACTCACCTCTTACACACTCTTACACATTATAAAATACATCATAAGTAGTTCCCGTATTAAAATTTTATAGCATTTGTGTATACATCATAATGATATTACATTCTCTTACACATTCTTACACGTTATAAATATTTGACATATGAAAAAGAGTACTAGTTCCTTTAAGTGGGATACCCTCTTCTCCATCCGAGGAAAAAACAATAAATATAAATAATTAATAAGTATAAATGTTAGGATGAAAATTATAGACACCTTTCCCAACATTAATCCACTTTTCAAATAAATTCTAAAGAGAAAATGGGAACTCTAGGAGTGAAATCTAACTACTAGGGGCCATGATGTAAACAGGCTCACTACATCGCTTGAATTTCTCTATTCACATTGGATTTGTCAATTTATTTGCAACATTATATAAAATTTCAACTTTCTCTAGTGTCACCATCCCATCTTCTACCATTCCATAAATAAATTTCTTCTATAAATCTATGTGCTTCATCCTCACATGAAAGGTTAGGTTTTATTCTAGACATATGACACTCTTACTATCAAAAGAACTATGATAACTCCCTAACTTAGCTCCACATCTAATCAAAATATATTAATTTTAATAAAATCCTTATATAAATTATTAGTTTTCATTTTCTTATCCTCTATAGTGAAAAAAGTGGCCACAATATACTACTTACTCATCCAATTGATAGCACAAAAAAATAGACTAAAAATATATCTTCTAACTTGTATCTTCTATTTTTGAAATTTACTTCCCAATTTGAATCAATAAATATCCACTCAATTTTTCTCCTCTTTAAAATAATTATAATAAAAAATAAAGCACTTGGAAGCACTCCACAAATACCTAAATACCCTCTTCACTAGATCCTAATGATCTTGTCGAAAATTAGCCATAAAACATATGAATCCTATTTACTCGGAAATTTCCATTTTAATACATAGAATATAGAAGGAATAAAAAAATTATACACTTTCTACATTAAAATAAAATAAATATAAAACTAATAGACCATTACACTATGATTCATGTGGGGAAACCCCTTTCGAGAGAAAAAAAAAATTACTTTCAAGTTCAACTCAATGTATTATTTAATAATCAATAGTTACAATACACTTACAAAGTATAAGCCTTTACTAAAGTATCACCAACATATAAGTCTAGAGTAATTTTATAAACATAAAAATATTTATAAAACTCATTAAATAACTTTTATCTCTAACTATAATAAATATGAATTTATGTCAAAAGAAAAGCTAAGCATGGTTTCTCAAAACTATGTAAAAATTATGATCCAAAAGTGGTGTCATATTTGGCCCAGACTCTAGTTCTTAATTTGGTTATGGACTTCTAGGATAAAAATAGAATATAATCTTATCATTTTATAACTTTTCATAGAATTTAATATATGTAAGTCTTAAATTTGGGAATATTCAAACTCATTGAAAGATGCCTTATGAAATGTCATAATTTGATCAAGTTAATAATGGAACTCCCTCTTACAACTCTTATGTTTCATAGATTCTCTTCCACCACTATATTAATCATTGATGCTCTTACACATATTTCATGATAAGATATTCTCTTACACAACATACAATAATGTAAAAACAACACGGTGGCTAAGTCATAAGTGGGATTCTCTTTTCCTTAAGGGATCACAAATAATATATAAATAAAATGTTAAATAATTAATTGGAAGAATTGGTATTACAAGGTGTATGGAATACCTTTCATAATAGTCTCCCACTTGTCATATACCTTACAAGACAAAAGAGAAACACCATCACTTTCAACTATTTTCTAGGAGCTAAAAGGCCCATATACTAATTCTGTTGAACACGCTGAAATAATAAGTGGGGGTTGAATCAGTATACTTCAAATTTCAGTCCCAATAAATAACTATTGAAGCTAAGTTATACCAATTAAACATTCACCTACTTAATAAAAACATGAAAGAAGATAATCATCCACACAAGAACACAATTGAAACTAGATTTACGTGGAAAATCCCACAGGGTAAAAACTACAGTGAGAAATGTTGCTAGGAGCTACTGTTATAATCTAGCCTAACAAGTAAATAAAAGTTACAACTTTGTTTTAGGGCTACAACCCAAGGAAGATAATACTCCCACTTTATTCAACTTTGTTTAAGGGTCAAAACCCAAGGAAGCTAATACTCCCTAATTAAAACAAAAAACAATTGAAATATGACTGACTTTACGACTTCAATCACTGATAGTCATCAATTCTACATATTAGCTATGTAGCAGATCTTGGCTGCTTTTCTCATGCACTCATACATCTTTTCACACTTTCATGCCTCTCTTCTCATCTTTGATCCTATATATATATATATTATGAAAATTGTAACATGTTGACCTACTTGAAAGAGCCAAATGATCACATCACACAAATACAACATATGTGTATGGACAAACTAATATATACTTGATATACCAATTTGAACAACAGAAAAGCATCAAAATGGAGACAATAAAATAACTATATAATTCCATAGATAGCTGATACCAAAGACTAAGCCACAAATTCATATATATTCATTAACTTCATCGAACTTTATGCATGCATATGAGTCTTTTTAATGAAAACATCATTACAAAAAAAAATCTATCTATAGTATTCTTTTTTCCTATTCGCCTCTCTCCTTTTGATATCAAAAAATGGATACTTATACATCAAATGTTTGAAAGGAAACGTCCTTTTAGAAATGTCTTATACATCAAATATTGCCTAGAGTCACCCCGATAATTATTTTGATCCATTTGTATCTTCATTGGCAAGAGATCATGTATCGCTAGGATATTCTACAGTTTCCCCAACGTGGTGAGTCTCCTCAATGATTATTATTTCGATCTCAAGTATGTCGCCAAGACTCCTACTGATGTAATCTTATTGGCGTGACATAGCGGGTCGGGTAGACATTCAAAACTTACTCTAATGGTATATGTCTTGCCGATATGCTTCCATCCTGCTTCATCGATGAGACAAGATGAGTATCTCGTTGATGATTCTTTATCACTGAGACCACAGGCTAGTCCTCCCAATATATCTTCTCAAGAAATTTTGATTGTTGAACAATCTTGATCTTTCACCGATATTTGCAATACATTCGATGAAACTTTCATCGTAATGACTTGCCCATTTCGTCGCAATTTCAATGAAATTTTATTGTTGATCCGATGCTTCGGAAAAGGCATGCCACTTGTGTTTTGGCTATTGTTCATCGCTACATTGACAAAATTTACATCGATATTCCGACGAACACCCAGGTCCCTTTTTCGTGGCGGCAACTGACGAAGCTGCTTCATTATTTCAATGTTTTAAAGCTCATCAAGAAAGCGACAAAAATTTGGCGACGAAAATTATTCCAATGATTCGTCGATATTCCAAAAAAAAATTGTTGGAAATTGGAATCAAATACAGTAGTGTAGAAATACAAGGAACCATCCTCTTTGGAGGAAGCTAAAGATACATATGTGTTGATGACATGTCAAGTTCAAACCCTGACTACAAAAATAAATAATGGGACAACTTGATCCAACTCAAGTCTATCTACAAGAACATTTTTCCATCCAAGTGAGATTTTTTATATTTTTGATGTAAGATATTTTTCTTTTTGATATTGTTTACATATGAGAAGTAGAAATTTATTTAGATATAAGGATATTTGTGTTGATGAAGTAACTATATTTCTTCCCAAAGGGAGTAAAAGTAGTATAGATTAAGGGGGAGGTTGTAAGATATGCATGTACAAAGATAGTTTTGTTACCCTTTTCCCTTGATGTCAAAGGGAGAGAGAAATGCGCATCAAAGGGGGAGTGTTTTTTCACACCATTTGGCTTCACTATCAATGATAAAGGGGATATTGTTTCAGCTTGATAAGATTGGTTGTCATTGATGTCAAAATTATGTTTATAATTGTATATACTCTAGAGATTGCTAAGCGCACAAAGATATCTAATGGTGCTGGTGAGGATTGCAAAAATATGGAAGGTTTGTAGTCTGCCTAATGTCCAAGTATGATGTGAGGGTGGGTACACATGTCCTAATGTATTTTTAGTATACCTACAATGATATCTTGCTAGTTTGATGTACCACACTTAGTGACAAGTTTTAAGAGTTGTGTCCAAGGCTTTCACAATGTATACCTTAATGTAGTGACTCGATATTTTGGTCTGCATCCTTCCACGGAGCAAGATTTAGTCTTGTGGTTTAGAAGATAAGTTGATGGAGATATGAAGGATATCCAAGGTTTCATTTCATTATACCTTCTATAGTGAAATTTAGAAGTAACATAGTTCTAGTTTTTTATGGCACTGCATAGTGGTTATGAAGTCTTGTTGGAATGCTCTGCATTCCTTTAGATTTGAAGTTTTGGACATGCAGTTTTGAGGGACATAGTGATCTAATGCATGTTATATTGAAGTTTCAAGTGTTCTAGTGAAATATACCAAGCCAAATTTTTTGCTTTTTCAATTACAACAAGGATAGCAGCAGTACACAATCGTTAGGGTTAGCATTTAAAACCAAAGGATGCTGAAATAACTCGACGTCAAGCATGTGCTTTCCAAACCGAGACGGAGTGGGAGCTACCATATGACGGAGATGTTAAAGATGCTGAATTAACTCGACGTCAAGAATGTGCTTTCCAAACCAAGATGGAATGGGAGCTACCATATGACGGAGATGCTAACTATGCTGAAAGTAAACTCAACACCAAGTATGTGCTACCCAATTCCAGAGTGGAAATGAGGCGACCATATGGCGGAGATATACAGAAATACAATGCAGCTTCAGAATGTAAAGTAAGATTAAGAGAAATGCTGACAGTACTACTGTTCAGCTTACAAAATATTAGAAGATGCCTGCAATAAACAAGATTAGAAGCTCTCCACTGCTGCAGTAATAGATATGATCATTCCAAGGTTAATTATGACCTTCCAGATACAACTCTTCACCAAAATACAGATTACTCAAGACTGATATAACAAAACAGCAACGTAATATGCATAACCAGCAACCCTAGAATCCACTAAAATGCTCACAACTCACTCAATACTTGCCAGAATGACATGAGACCTGATGCAAACGAAAGCTATAATGATGGCAATGAGGACTAGACCAAGAAACAGCTAACAAATCGAAGTATTCTTTTTTCTAAACATTTGCCAGGCAGACCAGAATGGTGCGGCCAATAGAGAGAAGCGATTTTGCTTTTAAAAAATAAACACTCAATATTAAAATCTGAATCTTTGCAAGAAGGGTCGCCCCTATCAAGGAAACTCAATGAATCAATACCCAGAACGACTGTATTTTTATTTTCAGATTTATGAGTGAAACTACAGATTCAGCTTGACTTCAGCAACTTCAAAATGAGACTGAAATGCAAATCTAGAACTCCAAAAATGCAAGATACTCAACTGAAATGCAAGACAAACCTATTACAAACTATCTCTCAACTAGTTGCTATCTTTCAAGCAAGAAGAAGAGCCAAGCTAGGAGGCATTCATTCCTCGAAGCAATCCCAAAGCCATTCCGGCAGCATAACAATATCATAAAACATAAGATAATCCAAAAGAAGAGAAGGAACCTCCTTTATAGAATGAAGAGAAGACTCTGGAGGCTTCTAGAAAGTGTGCCCTAATCCCAAGCTGCTTTTAGGTTTAATCTTTGACCAAAACTCTTTCTTCAAAATGGCGTACCTTCCTTGAGAGATATAAATCACTTCTCTTTTTTTAAATAAAATATAAACTCCTTCAAATAGGCGTCCATTTTCCCTTGAGCAATTATAAACTTTAGGAATATAAAAATATTTCCTTCATGAGAAAATACCCCTCAAAGTCCCCTTCTTTAAAACAACTGTTAAGTTATATCACTAGGCCAAGGGTATTTTTAAAATAAAACATTTTGACTTAAAATAACTTATTTCTCCAAAATGAACCCCTTAAGCCAAAAATGAGAATTGCCCAATGAACTGCCAGAAGAGGAAAGTCGACTGAGCTGATGCTGACTGGATCACTGCTAAAAATAGAATTTACTAAAAATAGTAAATTCTTGAAGGTGCTCAGAATGCCGAACCGAAACCACCAACGCGAAGCTCTCAAAAAACCCAGAAGGAATCCGAAATCCAAGTTCAACATTTCCAAGTGCAAGCTCCGCAAAAAGACGAAAGCATCCTCCAAGAAGTTTGGAAACCCTGATTCGAGCTTCTGCTTAGCCGAGTTCCCAGAATTAGGCTAAATATAGCTACGTCTTGATTTCAGTTTGTAGAGCACATGTAACATGACCAGTATTGCTAAGAATAATTTTTCAAGTGTTTATTGGTTACAGAGGTATATGAGTGGAGTTTAATAAGTGGTTGTAGATGGTGTATGAGCAATGTCGACTCATTTGGGAGAAATGTAAATAATGCTTTATCATTTTTGTATGGAACCAATGGAGATATAGGTCAACATGTTACAATTTTCATAATTTCTTGTTTATGACTGACTGAATATTATCATCCAAACACTTATAGAATAAAAATTCAGTCAGTCATAAACAAGAAATTATGAAAATTGTAACATGTTGACCTACATCTCCATTGGTGGCATACAAAAATGATAAATCATTATTTACATTTCTCCAAAATGAGTTGGCATCGCTCATACACCATCTACAACCACTTATTAACCTCCACTCATACTTGAATTAGTGGTGCACATCATTAATATACCTTAGTCGGCTTCAACAACAATATGAATTTACAAAACGACGTGAAAAAATTATGCGAGACTAGAAACAAGAAACATTTGCATGTGCTTCATACCTTAGATAGTATGAGAGATGTGGAGTGTCCACACAAATGCATACAACTAATCTTCACAATCTTCTGCTAGCTCAAGTATACAAATATTATTTTTGATGAAGATAAAGCATCTGAAATCAACCATAACACTCTCACTTAAAAAATAAACTTGCGGGGCACTAGAACACTTGAAACTTCAATATAACATGCATTAGACATCACTATTTCCTCAAAACTGCATGTCCAAAACTTCAAATCTAAAGGAATGCAGAGCATTCCAACAAGACTTCATAACCACTATGCAGTGCCATAAAAAACTAGAACTATGTTACTTCTAAATTTCACTATAGAAGGTATAATGAAATGAAACCTTGGATATCCTTCATATCTCCATCAACTTATCTTCTAAACCACAAGACTAAATCTTGCTCCGTGGAAGGATGCAGACCAAAATATCGAGTCACTACATTAAGGTATACATTGTGAAAGCCTTGGACACAACTCTTAAAACTTGTCACTAAGTGTGGTACATCAAACTAGCAAGATATCATTGTAGGTATACTAAAAATACATTAGGACATGTGTACCCACCCTCACATCATACTTGGACATTAGGCAGACTACAAACCTTCCATATTTTTGCAATCCTCACCAGCACCATTAGATATCTTTGTGCGCTTAGCAATCTCTAGAGTATATACAATTATAAACATAATTTTGACATCAATGACAACCAATCTTATCAAGCTGAAACAATATCCCCTTTATCATTGATAGTGAAGCCAAATGGTGTGAAAAAACACTCCCCCTTTGATGCGCATTTCTCTCTCCCTTTGACATCAAGGGAAAAGGGTAACAAAACTATCTTTGTACATGCATATCTTACAACCTCCCCCTTAGTCTATAAAACTTTTACTCCCTTTGGGATGAAATATAGTTACTTCATCAACAAAAATATCCTTATATCTACAAAAATTTCTACTTCTCATATGTAAACAATATCAAAAATAAAGATATCTTACATCAAAAACAAAACAAAACTCACTTGGATGGAAAAATGTTCTTCTAGATAGACTTGAGTTGGATCAAGTTGTTGTCCCATTATTTATTTTTTGTAGTTGGGGTTTTAAGTTGACATGTCATCAACACATATGTATCTTCAGCTTCCTCCAAAGAGGATGCTTCCTTGTATTTCTACACTATTGTATTTTATTCCAATTTCCAATGAAATTTTTTTGGAATATCGACAAATCATTGGAATAGTTTTCGTCACCAATTTTTTGTCGCTTTCCCGAAAAGCTTTAAAATGTTGAAATAATGACGCAGCTTCGTCGGTTGCTGCCATGAAAAAGGGACCTGGGTGTTCATCGGAATATTGATGTAAATTTCGTCAACCTAGAGATGAACAATAGCCAAAACACAAGTGGCATGCCTTTTTCCGAAGCGTTGGATCAACAACAAAATTTCATTGAAATTGCGACGAAATGGGCAAGTCATTACGATGAAATTTTCTTCGGATGTATTGCAAATATCAGTGAAAGATCAAGATTGTTCAGTGATCAAAATTGTCTGAGAAGATATATCAAGAGGACTAGCATGTGGTCTCAGCGATAAAGATTCATCAGTGAGATATAAATCTTGTCTCATCGATGAAGCACGAGGGAAGCATATCGGAAAGACATATACCATCGGAGTAAGTTCTGAATGTCTACATGACCTGCTATGTCACAATGATAAGATTACATCAGCAAGAGTCTTGGCGACATACTTGAGATGGAAAGAATAATCATCGAGCAGACTCACCACGTTGGGGAAACTGTAGAATATCCTAGTGATACATGATCTCTTGCCAATGAAGATACAAATGGATCGAAATAATTATCGGAGTGACTCTGGGTGATATTTGATGTATAAGACATTTTTGAAAGGATGTTTCCTTTCAAAGATTTGATCTATAAGTATCCATTTTTCTATATCAAAAGGAGAGAGGCGAATAGGAAAAAATAATACTGTAGATAGTTTTTTTTGTAATGATGTTTTCATTAAAAAGACTCAGATGCATGCATGAAGTTCGATGAAGTTAATGAAGATATATGAATTTGTGGCTTAGTCTTTGGTATCAGCTGTCTATGGAATTATTAAGTTATTTGATTATCTCCATTTTGATTCTTTTTTGTTGTTCAAATTGGTATATCAAGTATATATTAGTTTTTCCATACACATGTGTTGTATTTGTGTGATGTGATCATTTGGCTCTTTCAAGTAAAGATTAAATCCTTATAATCAATCACAGTAACTAAAAAGTATTAATTGGATCAGTAAGAAGAATCAAATAATAAGGTTTGGGCATTATATAAACCACTACTATCACGACTATTGGAACATTCTCAGGTACTCGGTCCTCTCCCCTAGATTAAATTAAAGAAAACATTATTGTAAACACAATATGTATAGAATAATATGAATGTAAAGGAAAATGGATATTAGCCAAACATAAATGTAAATAAAATTAGTGTGAGCAGAAAATAAATCTAAATTGGTCTTGAACAAATAAAATCATACCCAATTAACATTAAGTTATACTGACCTTGTACACATTGCCATTGTCAATCTTGAAGGTTACTTTGATGCCTTCTACAGAAACTCTTTGGCCACGAGGCAAGAGCAGGGGGGAAAACCAAGTGTATATTGATGACTTCCTGACAATCAAAAATAAACAAGCAACCAGTCAACCATATTAGAACAAAATAATCTTATGAATTTATTTTATTTTTTTTATTGGCTAATGGATAGTGGACCTAGTTCTCTTGAATTGAGATACTACTAAGATGTGTTGACTGGTGATTTTAAACTACCGATATTTTGTTTCAATCTCTATAAGTTTCTTTTGTCTTAAATATATTCAAGATAACTCTGCAAAACAAAATCCTTGATCTCTTAGAAATTATGCATATTATTTTGTTAATACTTCTCCATTTTGATATTTTCTTTCAAAAATTCATAGAAAGATATGTAATGCCATATTTGAAACTTACATATTTTAATTTCACTAGTTCTAAAATTATAGGATATGATTCCAACAATTGTGAAACACATTGGCAATATGCTAGATGAATGAAGTAAACTATGAAATTGGTAGGTGTAAAGCCAAATTCCTTGACCCTTTCTAGCATCCTTCTTTCCTGTTCTACAATGTGTGCTTTGGAACAGGGCATGAAAATCCATATAAGTATAATGAAAAGGAGATTTTTGTCAAATATTATACTACAATAAGTTGAATGAATGTAAGTAGAGAAATTTTTGCATACCTGCAGATGGTACAAAATTTCATGGTTAAGTGGAAGCCTCCCATCAACAACAAGATCCAAATATTTGTGTATCTATCTCAATCGAGCCTCTAAACCCTTTAGAGCTATCAAATTTTTCACTAACCTATTATGCACAAAAGTCAAATTTTAGAGACCACTAAAAACAAAAGAAACAGAGCTTTGAAACCAAATCCACACACAACACAATGTTCATAGTGAAAATTTATCACTTTCTTTCATCTTTTCATATTGGTTTGATGCTTCAAACGATGCATTTCTTATATTGAAAAGTGCATTACCTTATTGAGATTCTCGTTGTTTCAAGAATAATTTAATATTCTCTACTTAACAAGGCCAACCACATGAAGGTGGAAGCTCATTTGGTCCCCCCTCCCTCACATCACTCTCAATTCCCCATACCTGATCATATAACATTAATCATTCATTCATCCATTAATAACATATAACATTCATTCATTCATCGTGCATTAATAACATATAAAATTCATTCATTAACATATTCACATTCATTCATTCATCCATTAATAACATATAACGTTCATTAATTCATCCATTAATAACATATAACATTCATTCATTAACATATTCACATTCATTCATTCATCCATTAATAACATATAACATTCATTCATTAACATATAACATTCATTTTTTTATTTTTTACATATTATCAAAAATATGGTTGTCATAATATGATTACAATCACTTTTTTTTTGTTTCTTTTTTGCAACTAAAAAAATTTGAAGTGGAGTATCATTTTATAATTAATCTATCCCCGCTTCATTTTTTCTGAGCTATGCTCATGATCTTAATGTATGCCTAGTTGTGTACTCACAGCGTGGATGCTGCAACAAGGGAGGTTTTGCTGCAATAGCAAAGAAATGTTAAATTGATATGTTTTATTATTATTGTTACAATTATTTCATTAATTAAAAGAACATTAGAGTGGTGCTCTTTACCTGATGGGGACACATCACATTCTTGATCTTGTCTTATAGCCTCATGTTTAACATGTTTAACACCCTCTAAATCCTGATCTGGAGTTGAAACATGAAAGATTACATTAATTAATACACCAATTGCAATTAAATATGTTTAAAAGAACATTAGAGTCATCTTCTTTACCTAATGGGGCCACACCAAGTTCCTGATCTTGTCTAGCTTGATCATGCTCAACATGTTGATCACGCTCTACATGCTCTAAACTTGAAACACGAAAGGTTACATTAATTAATACACCGAATGAAATTAAAGATGTTTAATTGTATTAATCCATAATGTGTTTTATATCGCACACGAATACATCTAGTACCAGGATGCACACCATGGCGTCCATCTACAGGTTGTGCTCCACCCTCACTAGCCTACATTCCAATGTCATGTGTAGTATTATCATTGCTTGTTTGTTTAAAATAAATAGGCACATTATTACTTTATGGTGGAAATTAATATTGAATAGATTGCACAAGTATTCAATTTTAAATAAACTTTATTGAGTTTATTTACCTATGTTGGATGCAGTGGAAGATTGTGTTTGCCCAGTCAAGACTCTTAGGTGTTCAACCAAGGCTCCATAGCCTTGCTAGAAGGAAATCTTCAGGTCCTCTTCTGTGGGCACTCTGTTGAATTCAGAGCCCTGCATTTTTGCATAAGATCGTTATTTTTTCTTCTATAGTGTGATAAAACCAAAATTGTTTGCAATTTATTATTTGGATGCAATATTTCATTTATTGATACTTACAATTTGTGTAGCTAATTTCATATAACCACCAGAGCCAAGTTTATGTTTCTCGTGTTTTTCTAGTCTTGCCTTTGTTGCCTTCGATGTGTCGGGAAGTCTATGAAATTTTTGAAATATGTTAGATTATGTAAAAATAAAGAGTAATCAGCATATAATTACATTTTTGATAGTATCATATACCTTCCTTGGCCTAGTGGTGTCTTTCCTTTTTTCTTTTCAGCCTTCTCCTTTCCATCTGACACCAGGTCCTTCCACTCCCTCTCCAGAATCATGGGGGGATGCTCATACTTTTTTTCTTCTCTAAATGTGACCTATATTGGTCCCTCGCATACTTTAGATAGGTACCATCTTTCTTAAGTACCTTGGTTCGATTGAATGTTTTATCACCAAATAACACAACTAAACGGTTAATGAGCTCATCTTTTAAATCTTGATTTTGGGCATTCCACTGTGTATGTATGGTGGGCCTGAAGAGCTCCAATGTAATATCACTTAGATGTTTATAAAAAACATTATTTCCTACAAAATGATCATGGGATCATTAGTCTAAAAAGAGTGATCAATAAGTAAATTTCAATTGGATTATATATAATAATAATTTAAACATTTTAAAGTACCTAGGACCTTGTCTATCTATATGGGAGCAAAATCCTCGATCACCACAAATGTGACCGGCAATGTTCTCATGTTAGTAATATGGAAAGATCTAGGAAATGTTGCTAAAACATCACCAATACTAGTGACCTCTGCATCCCTAGGTACATGTCCTGACACATGTTCTGGCATGTGTTCACTGCCAGAGGGTGCACTACTAGATGCCTACATGGTATATGTTGCCAACATTTCAGTCGACAATATAGGCACGGATGATGGGGTCGAATGATGTGATGTATGCATAGGAAGATTAGGATGGACACTTGTGCCAACCCCTACTCCTCAAGCATAACCTGCAGTACATTGATCCTGGCTAGCAACATAATGAGGAAGCAAAATATCATGTAAAAACAATATATATTTTAGCTCATGACATAAAAGAGTACAAAATATAAAACCATGAATGAACTTATGTTATAAGTAAAGACCTCATGATAGCTTACTTTCAAGTTTTGTGCTCTCTCAGTCAATATTTTAACCCTCTCTCTTATCTCATTTGTTTGAGTCACTATGAATAACAACTAAAGAATTTCTTCATTGCATTTTTTTTGGTTCTTCCTTATCATATTGAGAGGATTTTTTGAATATGTGATGTCCTCATCACATAATAGTGACTACACCTCCCTATGGATTCTCTCCTCTATTATTGGTGCCTTTCCCTGATCATCCAACTACAACAAGAATATTAAAAACATTATTGAAATTAACCCAATAAACTCATGAAAAAAACATAATAATAAATCATTTTGCTCGTATCTAATTTGTAGAATTACAATGAGGTAAATCGATCGGGTAGAAGCACTTGAGTATGGATCATGATCTGAGCTCTGGGCTGGAGTCTTTCCCGTATGATCAATGTCCTGCTGTGACAAAAATTAAATATAAAAAATATTACTGAAATGAAACCAATAGACTTACGAAAAAAATATAATAATAAAATGGTATATTGGAGTCATTAATTGGAGGTTGGGTAAAATGGTATATAGTACATACCACCCCCATAGTAGTTGTTTTATTATCTAAGAGATTCAAATTTTAATTGACTAGCAACTCTTCCCCTGTAGTTATTGATTTTATCGCACATACAAATACACAGTTTACCTCGTGCGCCTTGAATATGCAATTGGGTTGCTTTTTTTTTACCCAAGTCGTGTACTATTTATAAACCCTGAGATATTCCCTGATGCTTTTGGTCATCTAAATGTACATAGTCACCCCTTTATTTTGATCCTTATCTTCTAGTTGTATATAATTTACTGGCAGTGCATACCTACGCATACTTCGTGTATATTGAACCAGTTGCATCCAATCTTTGTAATTGTAACAGGGTTCGACATACTTCATCAATTCAGTAACTTTTTTGTAACAAACCTTTATGTCATCCATGCAAAATAGGCCCAAACCATGTAATGATCATGGTGTTATGTGATATATCCTCTCGTTGACACAAAAATCAGTGTTCATTGGAGGAAGTTCCTTGGGTACCCATTGTTTTCGTAGATATTTGTACCTCAAGGGCACCACAATGTCGCCTATGCTCTCATCATCATAAGAACATGACCCCCCTTCAGCAAGAAAAAATTCCATGCGTTTATGAAATTTTCTTCTAATCTTTTGACCTCTAGTTGATCTCCCTCTTTTAGACCTATTACATGTCTCGCTTTCCTCTTCTCTTCCTAAATTTCCCTCGCTCGAGGAAGACAAATCTGAAAAATACCTATTTGGTGGTACCTGCACTCATAAGGATTTTGGATGAATTATTTCATGGTGATGCGATCCCAAGGTGACAATATGATGAATCTATCATTTCATCGCTAGAATTTGACAGGTTATAAGGTAATCAAGTCTTGATAGATTGCAAGTTATTGTTACTACTATCCAAATATGTGCATCACAAATCAAATCTACTTAATGTTTTAACTCCCAAAGTTTGTAACAAGTGTTAAATGTGACTATGGTCCACCAGTTACAGAACCAAGGCCTCAAATGTATTCTCTAATTGTAATCAAAGGAATTTTTCTCTTCATTCAAGTAAATAAACTTGAAGGGAAACACCACCAAGTGGTTTATTGGACACCTACATGACTAAAAATAGCAGCAAATTTACATTTAATTTCCATATGTCTAAGTGGTTAAAGGGGAGGGAGTTTGTACTAGGCTTGGTTAAGTCATCATAAGTTTATGCTTTGGCAATAAAAATTGTTTAAGTCATCTTAAATCTTCCTATGTCCAATTGCTAGGATACTTTTGGTATGTTTTAAGGTAGGATGAGTGGTCGCATCAATGTTCTAGTTCTCTCTGACAAGGTTTCAACATCTTCAAATAGTGAAATTTAGTTCTCATAGTCAATTGAAACAACAACATTTTGATTATGTATGATGGTAGGATTTGATAACTTAAAATAATTGGCTACCCAACAAACATAAAGTTAAAAGAAACTTTTTTAGTTTAAGGGGTTAGCACTTTCTTTCATCTTTGCATATAGGTTTGATGCTTCAAATGATGCATTTCTTATCCCACTTCTATCATATTTTATTCCCATCCCATTGCAATTATTGAAATTGTTGGAGGAGTTTATACCAAAATTTCATATCAAATACCGCGTTCTTGAAGCAATTTTCTGTGTTTTTACTATTTTTCTGAAGTTCTTTTGTGTTGTATGGATCTGTACAAGCTTGAAATGCGCTGAGATCATTGGTGTAGATAAATATATGCATTTCCTTTCATTTGCATTTTTTTAAGTGCTAAATCACTGTTTTGTGGGAGAAAACAATCAAATACAAGGACTGCCCTGTTTTGCCTATGTAAGGGTCTGAGGGTTAAATAGAAATGGCATCCACCAATCCACCCACTATCTTGAAACTATAACTTGGTTGATTGGTGTGCAAAATGGTATGATAGAGGTTCATTTCATTTAGGGGTTTGTTAAAGCAAGAAAATTGGCATTGAATTGATGCCCTAGGGTTGACAGGGGCAATTTTCTTATGAATTTGTGGTTTTTAAGTCAAGGATTATCAATTTGATGGATATCTTGGTAGAGTCATGGTGACACTATTTGATGGGGAAATCTCTACTTCAAAACAAAAATATCTCTAACAACTCTTAAGAGCTATAATGGGATGGCATTAAAGGAACCTTAATATGAAGGACCTTTGAATTAAGGTCTCCATTTGAAGGTCCTTCATGCAAAGGTTCCTTTTATAAAGCATTTTGGACATGAAATATTTAAAATAAAAAATACTTTCATTTGAAAGTCTTGACATGGCATCATTTTTGAATGCAGGTTCTTCATTTAAAGGTCACGACGACATCACCTTCAAATGAAGGTTCTTCATTCAACTGGTATTTTGTAATTTTGAATGTGTGATAGTAATTTAGGGTTAAAAATAAATCCATTTGAGCCTTTTATAAATGAAATGACATTTGATGCAATCATATAACTTGAAATTTTTTAACTTAATAGTAAGGGCATCATGAGTAGTTTTTTGGGCCCAATCAATAATCTTTGATGCAAGGATTGAATTTTCTAGAATGTATCTACTATCAAGAAATCCAATTTGTTTACCTGTATGACTATATCTCAAGCAATAGGTTTAATTGTGATGGAAATTATATTGACAAATATTTTGTAATCTAGGTTTTGAGAAGCATAATTGGCCACCATCCTAGGAAAGAATCTTCATTCTCACTTTTAGGTGTTAAAATTTAACAATACCTTAATTAATGAAAGAGCCCAAAGAGACTTTCTCCATGGTTTCCAAGTACACATAGCAGCGGTCTTCTCTTATATGGTTGAACATGATTTAAAGAACTTAGCTACGAATTATTCATTGAACCTAAGGTTTTCTCATAATGCCATCATTGGAAAAGTATGATCAAATTCTTCTATTTTGAAGAATTGGTCTATGTGCCTCTAGTAATCACTATAAATTTTTGTAAGGATAAAATTACTAATTGCATCAGGTAGGAGAGAATCAAATTTGATTTCTTCAAAGATTATATTCCTCTATTCATAATTTTTTAAGGGTTGTGTGTGGAGGAGGTTATCACTACCAAGAAGGGAGGAGACCTTTCCTTGCATATGTTTGTGGTGGAGGTATTAAAGAAGAATTATATGCCTCTATTTCCATTCATTAGATCTAGTTTAGCCTAGCATATACTTGGGCTCCTTTTCCCCTATAAACTTCCATTTTTTTGAGTTTATGTTATGTAAGCGTAATTCCATGCTATGTTGAAATATAAATGGAGGAGGCCAAAAGGAAATAATTTTAGTTGTACCTTCAATTTTTTTCTTATTGTTTTATGTTTTTAGCAACTTCGTGGACATAAGATTTGAGGTAGGTTGTACAACAAAGAATAACATGTTCCCACCAACAACCAAGATGTGGGTATATTATGGGAGTTTTTCCAAGACCTGAGGCAAGTCGATAAAAATGTGAAAGACTAAGCTATTTTATTTTTTGTCTTATCTTATACCATTTTACGAGAATGAGGGTGCCAATGTACGAGAAGATCTTTGGAAACTAGGCATAAAAATTACAGGTTAAAGAGAATGAGGGTGCCAAACTTACAGTACTCATTGTCCCTTGGTCGTCGATTTTCCCTGAGTGCCCTCAACCTCATCCTCGGCACTGGTATTGAGCTTGTTTTCACTCCTCCATACTCTTCCTCGGCACTGGTATTGACCTTTTTTTCACTCCAAACTCTTCATCGACGATGGTATTGACCTTGTTTTAACTCCAAACTCTTCCTCGGAGCTGGTATTGACCTTGTTTTCACTCCTCCAAACTCTTCCTCAGCACTGGTATTGACCTTTCACTTCTCCAATTTGACGAGCTACAACTTGGTTTTGTTAGGTTTTAGAGTACGTTAATTAAATTTTAAATTATGGTGCCATTTAGCTAGGTTTTAATATTCTACAATATAGTTAAGTATATATTAGCTATATTTTACATAACTAGCATACATTTATTAAATATTAATATATAAAAAATACGCCAAGAGTTATCATTATCGAGGTTTCTATTGCACTATAATAATATAATATTATAATAATGTTAATTATTATAATAAATAATAATATGCTTATGTTTAATAAATAATTAGTAGTTTTTTTAACTCTTGTTAAATAGATACCTAAAAAAATTCTTACATCTTCATTAACATTCATTTCAAAAGTAATATATATAATTTCATTATATTTTCCATCATTGTTTATTTCAATTCCCATAAATAAGGCTACACATTAAAATTTAGTGGAATTCCTCCCCAAACTTATAATTTAATGTTTTGATTAATGGTAATCTTGTAAGTATCTAATTTTAGAGATAAAATAACTATCAATGATAGTCGTAGGGTTATGGTTAGGGTAAGAGATAGAATTGGTATTAGGGTTGGGGTTAGCAGTAGGATTCGGATTAGGGTTATAAAGTCAGGGTTAGGGCTTGAAATATTGTTAGTGCCAAGTTTACAATTAGAAATAGAGATAAAATTATTCTTAATTTTAGAGTTGGGGTTACAATTAGGGTTAGTGTTGAGGTTAAGGTAAGAATTAGAGCTAGGTTTATGGTTAGAATAATATTATTTTAAAGGATTTACAATTCATTCATATAAATAAAACCCTAATGCAAATGATATATTTAAACCAAATTATAACCTTTATCCTAACCCTAACCCTAATCCTAATTATAACACCAATATTTATTCAAGAACCCTAACCTAAACCTAGTTTTATCCTAGAATGCTAATTGAAGCTATAATCATGACCCTAACCCTAACCATATTTAAACACTAACCCCAACCCTAAACCAAGCTATATTCTATAACCCTTATCATAACTGTAACCCTAACACTTACCCAAGATTTATTCTAGGAACCTTACCATAACCCTAACCTTAATTGAACCCTACCCCTAAATCTAATTTTAATTAAATTCAAATTTAACCCTAACCCTAACTATAACGACAAGGTTTATTCTATAATTGTAATTTTAAACTTGACCTTAATTGGACCCTAAACCTAACTCTAACCCTCATTAAACCCTAAGTTTAACTCTAACCTTAATTAAAACCTAACCCTAACCCAAAACTTAATAATAACCCTAACCTTAATTGAAACTTGTCCCTAACCCTAAGTGAACACTTACCCTAATTGAAATCTAACCCTAAAAATTTAACCATCACCTTAACCTTGGCCCTAACCCTATTTTAAATGTAACTATAATCCTAAACCTAATTACACCCTAAACCTAATCAAACCTTAATCTTAATCTTAAACCCTAATTGAATCATAACTTTAATCCTAATACTAAACCTTACCCTAACTTAATCTTAATTGGAACCTAACCCTAACTGTATGTGAACACTTACCATAATTGAAGCCTAACCCTAACTATAACCCTAACCCTATTTGAACTTTAACCCTATTCCTAACCCCAATTACATCCTAATCCTAATTGATCCATAATCCTAACCCTAAACCCTAATTGAATCATAACTCTAATCTAACCTTAACCCTAACATTAAACCTTACCCTAATTGAACCTTAACCCTAACCTTAACTATAACCCTTATCCTAATTGAACCCTAACCATAAACCCTAATTTAATCATAACTCTAATTGAACCTTATCCCTAACTCTAACACCAAAATTGAACCCTAACCATAAACCTAACCCAATTTGAACCCTAAATGAGCTTCAATCCCAATCATAATTAAATCTTCACCCTAACCTTGACCCTAACCCTATTAGAATATTAGTCCTAATTGAACTCTAGCCCTAACCTAAGTCTTTCATAGAACCGTAATTGAATACGTACCATTTTTGAATTCTAACTCTAACCCTAATTGAAAAGTAATCCTTATTGAACTCAAACCCTAACCCTAACCCTAATTGAACCATAATCATTATCCTAATTTAACTCTAATTGTAATTGAATTGTAACCTTAACCCTAACCCAATCTTTATGATAAAACCCTAACCCTACCCTAAATGAACACTTATCCTCATTAAACTTGAACCCAAACCCTAATTGACCTTAATTTTAACCATAATTGTGTCAATAGTCTAACTTTAATTGAACAAAAACCTCAATTAAACTATAATCCTAACCCTAACCCTAATCCTCATTGAACCCTAATTAAACCCTAACCCTAACTTTCAACCTTAAGTAAATTTTAATCCTATAAATGTTAACCCTAACCATAACCCTTATTTCAAATCTTAAATCTATTTGAACCCTAACCTCAAGTTTTATCATTAAACCTTAACCCAAATTGAACCCTAACCCTAACCCTAACCTTAATTGAACACTTACCCTAAATAAACTCTATTATAACACTAATATATCCTAAACCTAATTGGATTCTTTCCCTTATACCCTAACTTTGATTGAACCTTAATTGAACCCTAATCATAAACTTGATCCTTAGTAAACCCTAATAGAAAATGAGCACTTACTAAACTCTAACCCTAACCATAATTGGACTCTAAAAATATTCCTAATTAATCTAACCCTAATTTAACCTTAACCCTAGCCTTAATCCTAATTGAATTCTAATCCTAACTTTGAACACTATTTTAATCCTAACCCTAACACTAACCCTTATGATAATTGAATCCTAACTATAACCCTAACTCTAATTGAATCTTAACCCTAATTGAACCCCAATCCTAACCCTTTAATTGAATACTAAACCTAACTCTAATTATAACCCTATTTGAACTCCAATTGTAACCCTAACCCCAACCTTTATCATAAAATCATAACACTAATTGAACCCTCATCTTAGCTCTAATTGATGGCTAACCCTGATTGAACACTAATTTATAGGAACCCTAATTAAATCCTAACCTTATTTGTACCCTAATCCTAATTGAACCTAGATTGAATTGTAACCCTAATTGTACCCTAAATCTAATCCTAACTCGAACCCTAATTGAACTCTAATCCTAATCCTAACTTTAATGGATGGTTAAAGTATTTGAACACTAATTTTACCTAGTCCTAATTAAATTCTAACAATAATTATACCCTAACCCTAACCCTAAATCTAATTGGACTCTATCTGTAATTATACACTAATCATAGCCCTAACTATAGTCCTAACCCTAATTAGATTCTAACCTTAATCCTAATTAAATTCTACCCTTAATTGGACCCTAATCCTAAGCCTAATTGAACTCTAACCCTAACTTTTAACACTAATTTAATCCTAACCCTAACATGAACCCTTACACTAATTAAACCATAACTATAACCCTAACTCTAATTGGATCCTAACCCTAAGTGATCCTCATTCCTAACCCTTTAATTGAATACTAAACCTAACATTTATTGTAATCTTATTTGTACCCTAACTATAACCCTAGCCCCAAGCTTTATCATAGAATCCTCACCCTAACCCTAATTGATTGTTAACGTACACTAACTCTAATTAAATCTTACCCCTGATTGAACACCAACAATAAACCTGGCCCTTATTAAACCCTAACCAAATAGATCCATAATTAAACCCTAATACTAACCCTAATTGAACACTATCCATAATTAGACTCTAAACATAGTCAAAATTAAAATTTAACCCTAATGTAATCCTAACCCTAATTTAACTCTAACCATAGTCAAAATTAAAATTTAACCCTAATGTAATCCTAACCCTAATTTAACTCTAATCCTAACTCTAAAAACTATTTTAATCCTAACCCTAACACTAACCTTACACTAATTGAACCCTAATTATAATTCTAACTTAAATTTAATTCTAATTGAATCCTAACTCTAATTGAATCTTACACCTAACCTTGATCATAATCATATTTGAAACCCAACTATAACCCTAACCCCAAGATTTATAATAGAATCCTACCCCTAATTGAACCATAAACCAAAGACTAATCGTAGTCCTAACCATTACCCTAACTCTAAGCCTAATTGAACCCTAACCCTAACACTAATCCTAACCCTATTTTAACCCTAACCTTAATTGAACCCTAACCGTAATTGAATCCTAACACTTACCATAGTTAAACTCTAATTGAACAATTAACTTATTTGATATTTTAACTTATTGAACCCTAACCGTAATTGAATCCTAACCCTAACCTTAATTTTAATTTATCTTTTATTTTTGATTTATTTATTTGATCTTTGAATTTATTTATTTTTGTCTTTAATTTAATTATTTGATCTTCTAATTAACTTATTTTTTAATCTTTGATTTATTTATTTTATTTTTTAATTTATTCTATAATAAATATTTTCAAATATTTGTGATTTATCTTTGATTTCTTTTGTGATCAAATCTCTTTGATAGATAATGATGTCTCTCGATGTATTTTATATGCTTTCACTCTTCCAAACTCTTCGTCGGCATTGGTATTGACCTTGTTTTAACTCCAAACTCTTCCTTGGTGCTGGTACTGACTTTGTTTTCACTCCTCCAAACTCTTCCTCAGTGTTGGTATTGACCTTTCACTTCTCCAATTTGACGAGCTACATGGTTTCGTTAGGTTTTAGAGTATGTCAATTAAATTTAAAATTATGGTGCCATTTAGCCCAGGTCTCAAAAACGCAGGTTTGAACCACAAGAGTTTTCCAAGCTCTCACAACGTTTTTGGCTAACGACAAGGCCAAATGATGAATTTGAACCTTCTTCTCTTTAGGCACTGCCAGACCTAGGCAGGTGTACCTATGTAATTGGTAGACTTAGAATGTGTGTTTCTCCCTTAAGCAATCTATCCATAATGGCAATTCGGGGGTGGAAATATGTAAACATATGCACATATGCAAAATTCTGAAAATTATTTAATGAATTTAAATGAATAAAAGTATGGGTGAGACCAGTGCCTTGTTGGGTATATGGAGTCTAATGAAGATCCAGAAAATACAATCCATAGTGGCAATAATTCAAACTATTTGGCACGTTGATAAGGGTTTATAGCTTGTATAAACATGCAAATTAATATTTGACAAACTCTACTTGAGACAAATTGCCAACCCTGATTCTATGGTTCTTATTTATCCAATTAACACTTCCAAACTATTGTGATTGACTAGAAGGATTTAATCTTTACTTGAAAGAACCAATTAATCACATCACATGAATACATCAAATGTGCATCAACAAACTAAATATATACTTGATATACCAATTTGAATAGCAGAGAAGCATTAAAATGGAGACAACCACACAATTGAATAATTACAACAAATAGTTGATACCAAGATTAGGCTGCAAAATCAAATATCTCCATTATCCCCTTCAAATTTTATACATGCATGTTGGTCTACCCCTTTCTAAAGAAAAATCGATGCCAAAAATTATCACATAGCCCCCTTTTATATCCCTCTTCTGAAAATCTCCCACGCCTTTTGATCTGTGTCCCTTCACATTTTCATCAGAGGTCGCCAATCACATATCAACGGCCGTGTCGTTTGAAAACAAAACAGGAGATTTAAATAATATGCAACAAGGCTAACCTAACAAATTCTTTAATCTTTGAGTAAAATTCATCACTCTTGTTGGTTGTTTTTACTATAACTAGGTTGATCTTCTAATCTACCTATGGAATTGCCAATTCCAATCAAGGGCAGCTCGAAGGACCTGAACCAATTGATGAGGATTTCAAAGACCTCCTACGCTTTTAGCTCTACAAGACCCGGGATGGTGATCCCTTAATGCGTTTACAACCTTTGCACCAATATCATAAACAACATTAACAATAACAAATAATCTCACTCAATAGCTCAACAGAACAAGATAATATTGAATAGAATTGGTTGTTCATCAATAATATCAACCATTTAGAGCGTGAGATGATTACAACAATACTTCATAATAAAAGATAGTCATTAATTTCAATTTGTAGCAAGCTCTAAGTGAACACAAACAAATACTAAATCTTGCAAAGATGTACAACTTAGATCAGTGCTTTATATCCATTGGAGGAGTCAAATCCACAAGCATCTAAGGGTTCATGATAGATTTAACACATAGCACATAAGATTCTCAATAACATTGCCTTACAATATCATTAATATGTATCCTAAATCAATACTACTTATCAAATCCTTGTACAAAACATATCAACCTACAATCCCATTTAAGCATTTTAATTAATTCCTTGAATTAAAGCTAAAACAAGAATTTTCCACACCACAACAGTGAGATGAACAAAATAAACCTTGATCACTTTATTCAAAATTCAAACATGCTTGTACACAGGAGAGACATGAGCCCGAATTAATTAGTTTAATTCAAATGCCAGTACTATCATAAAACATTAAATCTCCATGAATTCAAAACCTACAACAAATGACTCAAAACCTAACTTGCATTTTCTCTATAACTATCAGATTTTACAATTTCTCTGCAACTTCACCTAGACTCAATCAAAAAAATTTAACTAGCTAACCCATACTTCTAGCCTTGAAATCCTTCTTATAGAAAATGAAGGAGCAAACAAGCATCAGGTCAGAAATTGCACATGTCACTAGCCACTTGGACCACCTTGTGACATTTCAAAATTTTGTTACAACAACAACCTCCCCCAAAGAATCTTCTTGTTCATTCTCATCTTGCTCGTTGTGAATGGTTTGATGTAGCAACAAATCTTCAAGAACTCTATGCTAAAACTACCACTAAAACAAAACTGGAAATTGTTGTAACTGCAACAATTGATTAGTTAACTGTTAATATCTTACTCTCGCTTTACTACTCCTTGGTTAAATATATATTCACCCACTATTGGTACTCTTCATTACTTGGCCAATTAAAACCAATTTCCTCATTTATCTTGACACTATAAGGTGTATATTTAACTACCACTTGGTTTTCCTCTCGTTCAAAAGACTCAATGAATGAACTGGTGCTGATAATTTTGTCCATGCAGCTCACTAATAAATCAAAATTTGAGTCATCACAAATTAAAGTAATTTGAGCATTGATGACCTCATTAGCCTAATCCTTCCATTGTTGAAGTGACCTAATATTACCCTGCTCATCAATTATGTCAGGTAGCGGTGTGTCACTCCAATCATCAAAACTCTTTACCAACTCCTCGATCTTCCTACTCAAGTCATTTGGTAAGGCTTGAAAACTTTGCAATGATTTGACTAACACTTGAGTAGGTCTTAATGACTATGGCCTATTATTGATATCAAACCTTGAGGCCTTGAACATAACATCCGAATCACTGGACCTAGGGATCCATTCCTCAATTAACGGTACTGCTACCTCTTTAGCCCTATCAATATTCTTTATTGCACCTAATAATAAAGAATAAGAATAATATACATCTGACAAGATATCATCAACCTTCTCATTTAAATGTTGCAAGACAACGGTAACAATCTCCTTTTGTCTTGAAAATATCCCCTCCTCACTTACCTTCAAAGATTCTTGTAGCTCTACATTTTTCTGCATTAACTACTTTGTTGGATCAATAGAGCATTTTAACTCTTCCTCAATTGGTTCCAATGTAGGGTTGAGGGAAGGAGTCTAATTGGGAGATCTCGGTGTAGAAACAATGGGGGAAACAGGAGGCAATGATCTTGATGTGGAAGGCAATGATTTAATCACTAGGGCAATTGATGTTTCCCCAATCTTCTTGTATTTTAACCTGTCCACCTTTGTTTATAGCTCAATATTCCTTTGTTGCACCTTATTATACTCTCCAATCATAAAATTATACTTTTCCATAAAGCTCCTTTTTCAGCTTCCTCTCTCTTTGCAGTCGTTTGTGCCAATTTGGCCACATTTACAATTAAATTTGTGGCATATGTGGTTGAGGTCTCTGAAGCTCTTTTTATTATTAACCCCCCTCTCAAATTTGGGTTAATATTAGTAATATTTGGCTTTCTCCCTTGGGGGCCAAAGCCCATATTGTGAAGGTTTCATATTCCTCACTAAACGCAGAGTCTTGCAATGCTTCCTTGACTTCTTCATAATTATGGAGGGGATGCTTGGACTTTAAAATAGCATTGAAATCTATTGCATCAGCAATATCCCACTCAGGTAGAATCAAGACACCAACTTGATTGACTAACTTTCTCCCTTCCTCTAGAGTGATATTCTTGAATTCATTCATTACCTCAAGCCTTTACCTCATCATCATTTTCCTGATCTAATCTCTCAGGCCTTAGTTCTCTTCTTTTCTTTCACTTCTTCTGGTATTCCTCTAACTTCATTCTTCGTACCAGTTGCAAAAAGACTGGTGTTTTCACAAAGGCATCATCAACCAAAAATTCTTTACAAGCTTCCATCCTTGCATCCTATACGTATTTACCTTTCATGTCTAGGTCTAATAAAACCAACTCAATTGGTCTTGGATGGGAAGGCATGCCCATTTGCATATCTTGATCAGTAACAATAATCTCATCCACCAATTCCTCTTGGGACTGTTCAATCCTTTGCCTCTTGGGGCTTGGCGTTGATGGTGGTGGTGAGCGACTCCTCTCAAGTGATGACTCCAAATCAATTATTTTTACTGCCCCAGGTGTTTTGAAATGTGAGCTTGATGATTCACGTAGTTTCATCGCCTGCTTTCCCTTTCTATCTTCTTCTTCTTCATCATTGTTGTCATCCCTTTTCCTCCTGTATATAGGCTTGTCATCTGGAGGTTGGTAGGTTGGCCTTTCTTCAAATGGTTTTGCAGCTTGTTCTTGTATACCCAAGTCTAACTCCAGATTTATTTTCTTGGTCATCAGAATACTCGTGATTTCTTTAAAATTCTCCATCAAAAAATCAATCTTTTTATGATAAGGATTGAATTCCATCAATGGATCATACTTTGGATCCATCTTGTGCATAATGTCCAATAGCTTATCATAAGCTACCCATTTCTATTTGTTCAACTCCTACTTATTTAAATTAAATTTATTTATGACCAAGTTCTCAAGGAAATTGAATTCATGAACAAATTTGGTGCCTTTTATTATTTGTCTAAATAGAGCAAAGAAACCCTCAGGATCATGTTGCCTCCTAGGACCAAAACTAAAATTGTATACTTACAAAAACTTTCCAAAATAAACCTAGCCTCCCTTTAAAATTACACAATCAGAAACCACCGTATAGTCAGGGTAAAAGGTCCCCTTACCCTTTCCTGTAAGGTTATCTTCATGAATACGTCCAATCTTCCGCATAACCTCAACAAATCTGATTCTTGCTGGCACATTATAAGGCAATATGTGGGGTCCCCTGAAAACCATATACCCTCAAAATAGTGCTTATTGGATATGGGATAATGTCACCCCAATTGTGGAAAATCTTAAAATACAGCCTCCTCCCCTTTGGCCTAAGGAAATCATGCAACTCCTCAAGAACCCTAGGTAAATTTACCATCAATCTGGCTCTCAATCTTGAAGTAAATCAAATGTCGAACTGTGCATAGTTAGCATTCTCCCTGTTGTATGAAAGGTCAGTAGTCCACACTTGTACTGACAACCTCTCCTTATTAACAAATTTCTTCAATCTCATCTTCTCAATGAAAAAATCAGCATTCTTGAACAAAAACATGTGCATTAACATAGAATACCAGTAAAAGGGGGTGTCTATATCATTTTTCTGCAATTTCAACAATCCTTCATGTATTTTCTCAACCAAGAAGGAAGCAAAATCATATACTACAGAGAAATTGGGGTGTTGTATCTGTACCCCCATGAACATAAAATCTATAGGCATCATTGTGTTAGGGCTAAAACCCAAAATCTCGCATAATAAATAGAAAGTAGCCAGGAAATGCTTGGCAAAACAATCCAGTCTGAAAGGCTCCTGGTCATTAGGGCTAATATGGAATCTTGAACCTCCTGCCTTAGCGAAATAAGGTGGGAGCATCTTAACTTTGAAAAGGGATTTCATCTTCCCATATTCTTGTTTCATTCCTTCAAGATCAATAGGGACCAAGAATTCACTAGGCTCACTCAAATCAAAGACTTGTCGATGCTTGTCTCTTTTAATACTTAGCAGAACCCTTCCATAGTTATCCCTAACCACCCATGTGACAAGATCATATCTTGCGGCCACTACCTTTAGAAAATCCACATCAGAAAACACATTTGGAACTACCAGTTTCCCCATGTCATACATCCAACCATTTGAAAAAGAATGAGGCAAATTTATTTGTCCAAACCATAGTCTGAACATCTCCAAACCCTTAAGGGGCACCCTAGCATCGGCTATATTAAAACAATTATACACTAATCCCTCCCCTAGGGTTTTTCCTTGCATTAAAACCAATCTCTTTTTCTTATCATTTGTTGAGAACGACAATTGATCTAGGAAATCATCATACAGGTTTCTATTCAAATAGTCAATATGGCCAGAATGATGTTTTGATGGTGTCATCTTGAACAAACTAGGGCTTCTTTGTAATACAGACCTTAGACAAGATAGGGCCTCTCAAGAATATGAAATTACAAAACAAGTACTTTGCAGTTTCCAACAATTTAACTCACTTATAACCCTAAAACAATTTTCAATAAACTTCCCAACAATCACATAGAAAAATTTCCCAAATTCGGACTACAATTTGATGAGGAGATGCAGAATTCAACTTACGACTTTGTGCTTGTAGAAACCCTAATCTTCATTGCAATAGCTCGTGAATTCATCCTCAACTTTAAGACTGCTCTTCAAAATTTCTTGAATGCTTTGTGATACAATAGAATAGGAAAAATGATCATTTTATTTCAATCAAATCATGCCAGAAAATGTCTCATCTTCCATTAAAGCTCACTCACACACTGCACCAATGGATCCAATCACATTTGATGCAGGTTTAAATATTATCTATTGATCTTTCACTTTGGCTTGATTATCGAACGACTGACTTTTAATCAATTTGACATGACCTCCACCGTGGCAAATGGCCCACCACCTTTTCTGTCGCCAAGGAAATCCACGTGGCGCTCACCTGTGATATCATAATCAGTAAAAACCTTGCAAATTTTGATCATGCGGTGGTGGGAAACCGTGGATCTCAATCACTAACGATCCTACTCGTTCAAAACAGCAACCAACTCTTTCATTAAATGTCGAGCACCTTTCCTACCGAGATTAAAACATCTTCGTCCATTTGAAACATGTGTGTCTTATAACTGCTTTAGTAACCCGCCAAATAATGTTTTAAAATTGGATTAATGTATTAAAGTACTCCTATCATTCCTTCAGCTTCACCATATGTGACACATGGCGCTCACCTGTGATATTGTGATCAACCAAACCTATATGGTCGGGTCATCATGGGATAGCGGGGAACGACTAAGATCAAATGGTGATTCATCAACAGTCATGAAAATTTATCCCTCTATAAAAAATAGAACATTTGTTAAAACGAGAGGGGACATTACTAGGTCGACGACAAACGATGACATAAATTGTTTATAAAAGGGGAATCATGGGGCCATGCTAGACTTAGGAAGGAATAAAGTCTAGTGAAATAAATAAAATGATGGATCAAAAAGGGGCCAATCCTAGATGAATCAATGGGGCTCAAGTTGTTTTTAAAGCCCTCCTCCAGAAAGTAATGACCAAATAGATCCCAGCCATTGTATAAGATAAGACACTAGGGTTTTACATAAATACATGAAAAAAAATGTAAAACTCCAACCTTAGGCTTTTATCAAACATCATGTAGAACCAGAAACATAGGCAAGATCAAATGGAACTTGTAGAATAAAAAATGAAGTTCCATCAGCTCTTTTCATTCATGGCTTATTCTTTCGCGACTTCGCTCACAGCTTTCTGGAGCTTTCCATGTGATGTCCCGTTAGGGTTTTCCTTCGAGATGCTACTCTTTTCCTTTGTCGAGCTTCGGCTGCATGAAACTTGGCACATCACAATGCCCTAGTTTATATTTGGGTGGGGAGCACACCATAGTTACCTTTATTCACTTTGGTCGTATGTACTCCCGTATCGGTGAGACTTAAAGCATCGCTAAGACTTATTTTCCTTTCCACCGATGAAATTTTTCAATGTTATCGGGTTATTTCTAGGACTAAGTATTCTATTCCACCGATAGGGATTTCTCTTGCCAATGCAATCCTCAAACATGTGCCCTCATCCTCTTCGTCATTATAACTAGGTCCCACTACAAAATGTTGCCTTCTCATCGTTGCATTGGGGGGACAAACTCTCATATTATGTCGATGATGTTCACTCACGCCGATAAGGCTTACATACTCCACCTGAGGTTCATACTCACCTTGTCATCCATATTTCAAAACTTCTACCAAGGCATAGGTACACCACTTGTGTAATTCCAAAGAATCAAGAAGGGAATCTACAATATTCGCACCAAGCTCCTAGAAAGACGTCAGATCAAAGCTCTGTTTGATCTCCGCAACTCAATATCTATTTATAATTTTTTTCTTTATCCCTCTTGGTAGACTTAGAGGAAATACAAGGAAAGTTCTTCATTCCTTTGTGGAAAATTTCAAGCCATGTTCCAAAAATTCTTAGAAAGGGGTCAATGTAGCAAGAAATAATAGGAGACCACCAAATATAATGTCGATTAATATAAAAACCATTTATGAAGTCATTCCCATCCCACATAAGTCATGGCTTGATGGCTTCCCAAGAATTCTACATGATTTTAAAGAAAAATGTGTCATGTATCTAGATAAGATCCTTCATTATGAGAAGATTATAAAAAATAAGTCTCTTCCAAGATTGATTCCCATTGGATGCCCTTGCAAAAATATGATGTCTAGTCAAGACCTTCCAATCTTCATCCCCTGATAGGGCTCAAATAATCCATTTAATACACAAATATATACATTTTTGTTGAATATAAAGCTCCTAGGATACTTTTTGAAACCATTTTCCTTGGTTAAAGGGAGGCCATAAAATATACCTTTGGATTTTTTCAATCTTCAAATATGAGGATTTGCAAGGTTCTTAGCAAGATGATTAATGGAAATGTGTGCAACAAGAATTTTTGAGCACACATGGAATCTCCTTGCCAAAGAAAGGGGCCTCATAATTTAATATGATAATTTTTCTCAGATCTAGAAATGATATGTTTCCTTAAAGAGGAAGGAGAAACCTAAAAGGAAAAAGAGATGCTTAGGAATCTCAACACTTCCTTATGATCAACGCCCTTCTATCCATAGGAATTGAACCAATTGGGCTTGGCTAAGAAGGATTTCCTATAACGTTGAGTTTTATGCCATTATATATTTGACCTTAAAGCTTTCTAGAAAATATCTAGGCATTGAATATCCTAAATAATGTCACATTTTTCCTCCAAGAGAGTGAGAAAGGAGTCATTATAAATATGACCATTGAATAGTTGGGCTATAGAGTTAGGAAAAGTAGCACCTTTAATAAGGTTCCATAAAATACTATCAGCCAAAAGATATCCCAAGGATTCCATAAAAAACACATATAAAGTAGGAGCTAAGGGGAAAACATGAAAAATTGAATGAAAACACCCAAAATCCTCAAATGTATGTCCATTCATGGTAATACAAGTATAACCATCATTACGTTTTTTTGAAAAAAGTAAAAAAAATTGAGGAACAAATCCTAGATGACATAACTAGTCCAATTCAATACCAGAGGTAGCAAGAGATTAATGAAATTACCACAAGTCTTAAGTAGAAGTAAACTATCATTTTCAAGTACTAATGCTAGTATGAAATTGTGACTAGCTAAATGGAAAGAAAATTAGAAAATTGTAACTAACATTTAAGTGGAAACAATTAAAAGCAACCACACTTTTTGCGTGGTTGAACCAATTCAAAAATTCAGCCAAAGGTGATAGTAAGAAAATTAAAATGCACCTATATGAAAAACACATAAATGTTATAAATGCATTATTTCTATAAGGAAACAAACCATATATCTCTTTTTAATGACCAACTTAAAGCAGATTGAAAATAGAAACTTAGTCGTTGTATAGAACATTGAAAAATTGATAACAAAGAATATAAAAAACTACTACAAAGACCTAGGATAGGCTAGAGGCCCACAGTAGAACATTCATCACAAAGCAACTAGCCTTTACAGTGATTTTGCACTCATTGATTCCCTAAAGAAAAACTTATCTTGAGTATAATCCATCATAGTCACATATGATCACATCATTCTTGACGATTTGAGATCATGAAAAACCTCCAAAATCTAGTATTTGAATAACCCATATCATCGGCAAGATAAGTTCCATCAGGGTGAAATGAAAAGGTCATACCGAGCATATAGATCTCACCGATGAAGTTCAATTGGTAAGAAACCCATCTTGTCTCATCAATCAAAGCACAAGGAGTTGTATTGGCCAGACCAACGCCATTGGAGTAAGATCCTTGAGTCAGTGTGAGTGCATTTGTCTCGCCAATGAAATATCATCGCCGAAACACTCATCTTGTCTTTCCAACAAAACAAAGAAACATAATATCGCCAAGACAAACGCTATCGGAATGAGTTCAAAATGCACTCCCGACCCACTATATCACGCTGATAAGATTACATCAGCAAGATTCTTGGCAGCATACTTAAGATCGAAGGAATAATCATCCAGGAGACTTATAACATCGACAAAATTATTGAATGTCTTAGCGAGACACCATGTCTTGTCGATGAAGACACAAACAGATGAAGATAGTCGTCGAGGTGACTCTTGGTGACATTTATATAAATCAGATGGATAGATTATGTGATATCAGCGTAATGTATCCCCAACCAAAATAATGTTTAATGAACGTTAGTCAAGCCTGAATAAAAGGATCGCCCAAAGTTTGAATTGTCTTGTTGATAGAACATTTGATGTGACACTGAGTAAATTCAAAGATCAGCTACACTCGTGTTCAAAGCTAAGACATTAATGGCACTATTACTACAAAATATGTCGATGATTTCCTAAATTGAGAAAATTAATTGAAGGCGAATTTTGCAAAGTTAGTAGTAGAGGAACAGACAAAGGGCCAAAGGATCTTGCAGTCAAAGAATTCTAAATAAACTTGTAAGTTCCCTTCAATTAAATTTCTAGTTTTGTGATTCATAAAATGGAAAGCACTAGCTCAAGAAAAGAAAAAGGTAGGAAACTGAGTGAGATTAATAACCCTAGAGGAAAAAAGAAAAAAATTAAAGCAGAGAAGGAACCGGGGGTAGCTGAGAGGAAGTTAAACCAAGACTTAACTGATCAATTGCTTGGCTCAGGACCTCAGGCTAGGCGATCTGTACAACTTAGGGTAGAAGTGGAAAAGTTAGAGGATAAATCCAAGCATATACGAGACATATGGACCCCAATTAGGGGATATGAGTTGTTTATTTTTCATTACCAATGAAGGAACCGATAAGAACCAGTGTGCAATCCTCGGAAGTTAAACTTAGGGAAACTAGTCTGCCCTAATGTATTTGTAAATGTAGAATTGGTGAAGATGATAGCTGCCTATTATAATCCAAAATATAAATTTATTTTTGATCCATCAGGAAAATCATCTATACATGCATCTGAAGCTGCCATCTGTGAGGTTTTTAACCTAGAGGGAGTGTGTGGTGAAAACATTGTACCTGAACAGCTGGGAAAGGAATTTTGGAGGATGGATACTTTGTAAAAGATTTGGAGGTTTCCACTACATAGGTCTAAGAAATCTGGTGTTTCAGTTCCACTGAATGACAGTGATGGTCCCCTGTTCCATGTTGATTCGTTTGAACCCTACATGAGGTACACATATTTTTCAGTGTGTCAAGTGTTGGGAATGGAGGCCCCTAAGCACATGTCAATTGTACCCATGGTAATTGCAACGGACATCCAATGTCATAATTCAAGTTTTTTTTATTATGCTTCACACATCTTTAAAGTACTTGATTCAGGACTGATGGCATTAAAAAGTGGAACTCCTATCTTGCACGTGGATGCTTATTCAATCCTCATGCATATGATACTTTATTATGGACAAGAATTGCAGATTTGGCCTAAAAAACTGAGGGTTGTACAATTTGATAAGGAAGGAAGGTTATTACTAGTACAACTCTGGACTGCCACCTGGGATTGCAGATTTGCTAATTCTTGTTATCTACATTTTGAAGATTTTTTTGTGAAACCATTGTACAGATTTTACAATCAGCCTTGTGAATACTCATTGTTCGATGAAATGAAAAGGTTTTTAAGGCCTAAGGATTTCAATGGACCTGTCAACCACAATTGGGGAGACTAGTATTGTCTAGAAGATAGGACCATGATAAGAGTATATGGATTTGAAGATGCACCCTTCATTCTGCCCAAGATGATGCCTAATAGGATTGCATATTTGGAGATTGCTAGGTAATTGGACTTTTCAGATGTTATGAATCTGAGTTCTTTCAGAAAGCAAGAATTTATGCCTAGTAAATTATGCTTTGGTGATTTCATTGTATTAGCAAGGGATGGATATGACATGGTTCTCAACAAATTTCTGCAATACAACATGAAGAAGGGTCCACTGTAAAAAGGATTTGATCCAAAAGGGTATATTGATTTTTTCAAAAATAAAATGAACTTGGGAGGATACAATCACATACCCTATCTATGTGATGACTTGATCAGTAATTTGGAAGCAAAGGAAGCAAAAAAATTTGTTCATGAGTATAACAGGGGATTGCAAGATACAGAACTATTATCTTTTGATGAAGAGGCATTTGGTGATGGTAGGCCTATCAGTACAATTGATAAAATTTCCAGATTGAGAACTCAAGACTACAAGTATGTTCCCAGGGAACTAGATGTTGAAGAGAGTGTGCAGATATTGACACAAGGCAGATAGCATATAAATCATTTGTGGTTGATGATGAATTCATTAAAACCTTAGAATTTAAAACCTTTTTCTGCAAATTAACAGGAAAATCAATAAGGGAATCAGTGGAGAATATTACACTAAGTGATGAGGAACAACTGTTGAATAACTTAAAATCAAGTGTGGAAAAAGAAATGAAGAGAATGACCCCTGAGAAAGGAAGGAATTTATTAGAAGATGCAGGTGTCATGATCTTTCACGGGTTGGATTTAAACTCTCCTTTGGTTTTTGATAGTTTTTTGGAGAATAGTAACACCATACATAAACTCACTCCTGAGGGGGTAACAAAGATTTATGCAAGATCTAAGTATAACCCAGATGAGGGATCACTTATGATATGGGCCATGTATCCTCCACACAAGAAATTTGTTGTAATCGATATTGAAAAGGATTTTTTGACATGTAATGACATTAAAAGTTGGTGAGGTTGATCCAATAGCTACAACAGAAATTGGCACTAATGTGGCCAAATTAAATAAAGCCCAAATCCAAAAGGTAATCAAGGAAAAATAAATGTATAAGATTAATAATGAGAGACTACTCAAATAAAATTATCACTTGAAGGACATGATGGGAATCACGTTGGGATCCACAAAGAAATTGACTCATGGTGAAAGCTCTCAGGAAAGAGACTAGTGGGAAGAATCAAATGCATACTCACAAGGTAAATGTGATGTACTCACTGCAATAATAAGGAAGAGGCAAACCAATTTAATGACTTGGTTGAGTAAGTTCTAGGGAACACATTCACACAATCTTACTGCACTACAAGAACATAAGAGGATAGATGGCAGGATCTAAGAGAAGTTCTAGGAAATAAACCAAAGGGATTATCCTGATAACATAGCTATTGATACTAGAAACCATTCTATAAAAAAACATAAAAACTTCCATGATGAATTGTAAGGTGATGAGCACGGGATGATCAATGTCACAAAAAAGGGAGTACCAATGTTGTTAGAAGATGGAGGGAAACTAAACGAAAATATAGATGGATCAAGGAATGTGAGACGATGATGCAAACAATTATGGAGACAGTCACAGGAAATGATTTAACAATGGATGGGGCATGTGAACAGAATGAGAATATTTTTGAAATGGAGATAGCCATAAGGAATGCATTGGACGATGTTGATACATACAAGCGGCCAGCTTACTGATATTATCTGTCAAACATCTATTTATGGCTTAATAGAGCATAATTTCTAGTTTGTTATTGTTGTTAAGCAAAAGACATTTCTAAAAGGATGCACCCTTTCACAATTTTGATATATTTATATTTGTTTCATAATGTAAAACAGATATAGGTGGATAGGAGAAAGATACAGTAGATAGTTTGCAATGAAAATTTCCTTTAAAAGACTCAAATGCATGTATGAATTTCGATGAAGTTTAATGAAGATGTCTGAACTTGTGGTTTAATCTTGGTATCAGTTTTTTGTGGAATTATACAGTTATCTGGTTGTCTCCATTTTGATGCTTTTATGTTGTTAAAATTGATATATCAAGCATATATTCAGTTTACCAATACACATTTGTTGTATTTGTGTGATGTGATTATTTGGTTCTTTCAAGTAAATATTAAACCCTTCTAGTCAATCACAGTAACTAAAGATTATTAATTGGATCAATAAGAAGAATCACTTAACTAGGATTGTCATTATATCTCAAGTAGAGTTTTCCAATCATTTACTTGCACGTTTATACAAGTTATAAACTACATCTGTGTGCCAAACAGTTTGAATTATTGCCATCATAGATTACACTTTTCTAGTTATTCATTAGACTCCATACACCCAACAAGGCACTAGTCTCACACTTTCATCTTTTAGTTTATCCATTTTATTTTTTACATTTTCTAATTGAACATATTCTAATATTACACATACACTTTATTAGGATTATATATGTTCACTGTAAGATTGCCATTGTGAATAGATTTTTGTAAACAAAATCCAGTCTCAATGCTAAATGTAGCAATTGTTTTGTTGTTTTTGTCAAGTTTCATTAACCAATATATTTAGTGGGATGAATAAATTTGTATTATGACCCTTAGTCTCTTTAAAATAATTAGACAATATTAGGGAGACCGGGAAGGGGAGAAAACTAAACTCCTTCAAAATAGGGGTAGTTGTGGGTTTGTTGGTTTTCTTTGTATACTATATACTAGTTCCTCTAGGATAAATAAGTCACTATAGAAATGAAAGATGTTTGATTATCTACCTAATATTGTTTTGTGTTTTTTAAATGGAAGAGATCTACAACTCTATAGAAATTGCTATATGCTAATGGTCAAATTTTTAGACTATTTAGATCATTTTAATTGACTACTACGTAATAGTTTATGTGTTGAAATAATTGTTTCCATTCTTTGTAGTTTTTACATTGGAATACAAATCATATTTAATTTCACACCAATATACTTCTTTCATAAAGATATTTGTTTGATTTTTCCTTGCTATTTTCATCTTAAAATTTTAAAAAATGTATTCTATAATATAGAATTATTTTCAAATTGGGACAAAAAGGATTCTGAGAGATATATTTAATCATAAATTTTACAATCATAAATATCATTTAATTTATATGTTGTAACTTAAGTACTTTTAGTTAAAATAAAAATAACTTAAAGTTATATATACATATAGTTAAATTGGCAAAGTTGTTTGTCCATTTTATTTTTTACATCTGTCAACTAAACATATTCTAATATTACACAAACACTTTTTTAGGATTATATTTGCTCACTATAATATTGCCATTGTGAATAGATTTTTGTAAACAAAATTACATCACATAAGTCTGCTCAGTTCGCAAAGGTAGACCCACCTAGGTTTGGTAGCACCTGAAGAGAAGAAGGTTCAAATCATTTGGCCTTGTGTGTTACCCAAAAATATATCAAGAGATTGGCAACCTCTTGAGGTATTCTTACCTGCGGTTTTGAGAGCTAACAACCTCCAAACCTCCAAATCCACAAAAAGATTCCACTTGTACAGCCAAATTCTTGCCAAACCCAAAAACCCTTGTTTTAGACCAAAATCATGAGGGTTTATTAAATCTCCTACTTCCACAACCTCCTAGACCTCAAAACCAACTTAGACACAACCCATTAGGTCTGTACATGTATAAAAATTCATAAAATCAGAACTCCCATACATATTTTGTTGACACCTAGGCTTGAACCTCTCATTTCACATGCTTTTCTTCATAAAACTCTTGAGGACAGCAGCTATACCTTCTTTATTTCTCATCCTATGCCCTATTCATGCATCCTTAAATTACAGCAATATCCATGGGGCCTCTTAAACAAGCTACAGTAATCACAAAAAGTGTAAGAGCCCCTTTATATCATGTTTAGACTACAAAACCCTCAAAAATAGGGTAATCGGGTTGCATGCAAAGAAATGAAGCTTTCTAACTCAAATCAATGCCTTAAGCCCTCAAATCATATTAAAATAAAATCTAACACATATCTTCACAACATGGAATTCATTTCATATCAAAATACAGTTGTATATGATCGTACAGTGCTGCAAAATAGGAAAAATACAAAAAAAATTGAAGAAAAACAAATTTTGGAATGTCAAGAGCTTGTATTTTAAATCCTCGACCATCAAAAAATTTTAAAATGATCAATTTATTCCTTTTAAAGGCCTTTACACCTCAACCACTGAATAACCACCTCTACAACTGACTTTTTAATCTTTTATGATCACATGAAACATAAAACACACTAATTTCAAGGTTGTTAACATCACTATTGAAATGTTTTAATTTTTTGACCTTTCAAATGTATTGAAACTCCTAGGACACATCTAACACCATGCTATTGGCTTGATAATAGCCTTATTATTGACATGAAACTAACCTTGCACCCTTTTACATGTAAATTCTCCAATTTGTCTTAAAAAGGCTACAAAACTCTTTAGTGCAAGACTCAAACTCATAACTCAAAACTTCACCTAGAACATGACTAATGGTCTTGAGTGACCTTATTCACAATAAAACATTCTTGAAATTCCTAAACCAACCTATTTATCTCCCTAATTATCATCACATGATTAAGCATAGAAGATGAGGTGTAGGTGCTCCTACACCACTACCCCATCCAAAATTTGTTCACATTACACAAAGCCACAATGTTCATCCAAGATAAGCCAATCAAATCCTACCTTATGTGTCCTAGTAATCAAATTGGAGATGATCCTAAAAATGACATTGCGAAGCGTGATTGGTCTAAAAAATCTAAACGACTTTGCAATTATTTCACTACTACGATCAATGTGTCATCTTTCATGGAATTTCCAAAAACACTATTCATTATGATATTATGGAAATTTCTAGGAGAGCTAAAATAGTTGTAACATCATGAATTAAAATTAAACATTAAAAATTGCATCATGAAAATTATGTAATGGAATAAAAATTAAAAACATCATGAATTAATTATGTAACCACATAAGTCAAATATAATTCTATCAAGAAATTAATATCAAATAGATAATACAATTGCATAACTCATATTTCAATTTCATTGATCTTCTTTTTCATCCAACTCTCTGTCTGTATCATCCGATCTAGATTGGACATTGTAAGGATTGGTCATATCATCATCATCGTCATTGATATCAGATTCGATAATGTCATCATCCACACAGATATCATCTTCATGAACATTAGCTCTTACATCATCATGATCTAGTTCCTCCTCTTCAACATCTTCGTCAAGCACATCATCAACTAACTGTTAATCCCGATCGTCATCTACATCATCTTCTAGTTCTTTGATATCTTCTTCTTCCACCACATTATACTTTACCGGCCTTCCTCTTGGATCATGTCTAACAACAAATGACCAACCCGATTTACCTGGAACCTCTGAGTAAATACCTGCTCACATTGTGTTGGAAGAACATAGGGCTCATTTCCAGCTCGCTCAATCGACCTTGTATTAACCATGATAAATCCATTATCATGTTCAATAACATTTCTCTCGGGATCATTTTCATTCAATCGTAGATTGTACCATAGGACGATGAACAAAACTAATTTGAAGGACTTAAATTCACACTCAAGTATATCATCCAAAATCCCATAGTATCAATTTTCTGAGACTTTTGGATGTATGTCGCTTCTAGATGAAACATTAGTCACATGAAAGACTACACTTATCCCAAAATCCCAAGTTTTCTTCGTGCCATCCAAATTTTTTATTCAAAATTTACGACCATTGCACCACATATCCTTGTGGTGTTTCACCTGCAATATGTCAAACATGTAAAAATTATTGCAATATCGTCAGTTGATAAACATATTTATTCTTGGTTGAATGTATGCAAAAAAAAAAAATCTCAACATATATATACATCAATATAATTGAAAATAATTAAATAATATGGGTGATTAATATATTTATACATACTTGTTTATCTCTTAAACCATATGCTAAATAAGTTTCCCTTGGTGTAACATTGGAATCTCCATTACGATGAGCTTATTTAACCAATGAAGCTACACCTTCCCATGTTAATGCGCGACCAGATTGTTGACATCGTTCAATCCATACCGTCATCCAATCAAGATTGTTTGCAACGTAAAAATGTAGTGCATCCCACTCTTGACCAATTGTATCAAAAAAATTTGAAATCCACAAATGACGTATAATTATTTAATTGCCATAGTGTGTGACCTTAATTTATAATTGATGTATATTGAAGATTAATGATTAAATAAGTACAATATACATAAAAACCAAATGTAAAATTTATTCTAATTAATCCCCATGACCATCTTATAATTACCTCTCACTTTCCTCAATCTACCTTTCCCCATCAGGTACTCCCCTTCGAATTTTTTAATGGAGTTGGGATCCCAAATGCGATCTACATGGATCTTTGCTGAAAACTTAGGAATATATTCAGTAATATACACCATGGTCTGGTATACCATATATCCCTCCACCATAGAACCCTCGGGATGTTCTCTTTGTCTAACCAAAGCCTTCAAAAATTTCAAGTGCCTCTCAACCATCCACATTGACCTTGCGTGTACAAGTCCAAACAATTCAATCTCCTCAACTTGGTGTATGAGGTAGTGTTCTTGTGCATTGAAATTTTTTGAAGGTAGACACTTTTGCATTTCACACATTTGATGAGGAATTTTTCTCTTCCAATAATGTATATCTTCTTATTGGATTTCTTTAGATGACAAACATCTACAAGTGATTCAAGGAACAAATATATTAACGAGATTTAACAAAAATATACAATATATTACATAACAAGTAAAACAAATGGCAATTATAAGATCTATACAACGAATTGAACAAATATTGCTACTTACCTCATGTATTTTCCAAGATCATATATAACTTGCTTAACATTGTTGTCAAAGTTGTCTGGGAGAGATAGAGGTAGAACGTACTACAACAATTATAAAATGATCTTTTCATTATTTTTTCAAAATTAGTAAACATAATACACTAAAAAGTACATGCAATATACAAATATATATATAATATACTAGAATAATTACCTTAATGAAGGTATTCTAGTCATGCATTTTCATCCCTGACCCAAATTCACCTTTCTTTGTTGTGATATTGTATATGATCGTAGCAAATCCTATGGGAAATTGAATTTTTCATATGACTTATTTTATAGCATTGCTTTGCTACTCCATTAATAACCAAGGAAGGGCACTTATATTAATTTGGTCTCCATCGCTATTTAATTGAATGACATTTTTCATTGCATGATTAGCTTCCTGAATGTCACTACAAATTTTGACAATTTTTTCTTTGTCATCCTTCCATCCAATATTTTCTATAACGTTTCTATTATATTCTTTCTAATATGCATTGTATCAAATAGATGCACAATTTGTAGCTGCTCATAGTAGGGCAACCTACTAAATTGTCTGGGATAATTTTTCAGTCCCTGTGGAAGCTGACCATTAATGCCTTGACGACCTTCATGAAGCATATAAGTTAAACAAATTAACAACAACAATCATTGTCAATTACAGAATGAGTAAACACAACACAATATAAAAATATAAATTCAAAACATATCATATATGATAGATAAAAAAATTGATCTGATGTATAACCTTGACGATTAATTTTATTATATTTCAACTTACATAGGTGAGGTGTCATTCTTCGTGGTTTTGATGTAGTCTCTTCTTTCCCATTGAAAAGACATTTTTCAGTAGTTCGATACTTATGATTTCTATGGAGGAAGTGCCTATACTCATCAAACACCTACTTTCCTAAATTGGTTGAATGACGAGATTTCATCTTTGGACCACAAATTGGACATGCAAATTTTCCCTTTGTTTAATGAACTACAAATCATATATAATTGGATTAGATATGTCAATATTTATAATTATATATAATGAATAGATTATTTAAAAAACATGCATGATATCTACTTCATAAAATTAAATATCGTTAAATTCAAGTTGTCGAACATTATAAATACCACAAAAATGTGTTAGCCCTAGGGCATCATGAATTGTCCATAAAATCATTGCATGGAATTGAAATTGTCTTTGTCATATTGGTCTAGATACGTCATACATAGTGATGTCATTCCATAACTTTAGTAACTCGTCGATAAGAGGCTCAATATATACATTCATATCTTTAACTTGGTACTTACCTAGTTGAATGAACAAAAACATTACATAATTATTATAACCATTTTACTGCAATATATATAAATTAATGTGCATGACTATTAAATGAAAAAAATATAAGTCATTATGCAGCAAATCAGACAAATGAGATGCTACTATGTTAAATAAAATTGATGTAAACAAATACCTGGAACAACATTGCCAACATTATGTGCTCCCTCTTTATTCACATCCATGGAGGAATGTTATTTTTTATAACAAAAATAGGCCACACTGAGTAAATAGATCTCAGCTCTCCAAATGAATTGACATTGTCTGCTGCCAATGAAAGCCTAAGATTACGAGGTTCTTCTTTAAAGTGTGGCCATTTTTCGTCCATGTCCCTAAATGCAGAACCATCCACAGGCATTCGAAAATGTCGTCTCCACTTCTATTTTGTGCATGATAATCCATAAATTGTGTTGAGCTTTCGCACCTAAATAATTGTTCCATACGTGGAATAATGGGAATATAACGAAGAACCTTGCAAGGCACCTTTTTTGTTAGTTGATCTATTTGATATCTACTGATATGATATTTTGGGCATTCTATTGCAAATTCGTGTTGTTTATGATATATAATATGATCATTGGGACATGCATATATTGCTTGATACTCCATTCTAATATATTTCATAATGCTAGATAAATCTCGGTATGAGAAAGGTAAAATATTTGATAGTGGTAACAAAAATTCACCAATCAATCTACAACAAAAAATAATTTTTTAATATAAAGAATATTAATGATACATATTTCATCATTTATTTACTAGTGATGAACTAACAACAATTAAAATAGATGAAAAAAGATGACATATATGACATACCTTAACATCCGTGAGATTGCTATGTTGGATAAACCATTCATAACCTTCAAGTTCACCAGCAACAATACAACAGAGAGAAGAGTTGTTTGGGAGCCTTCATAAATGGGCTTGTATGCCTTCTCAGGTACAGGTAAATCATGAACATCATCAAAGTCATCTTGATCAACATGATCAGTTGTGCCACTAAATGTGTCATGGATCAATGTATTTGTACCATCATCTTCAACTGTGTTTTCTAGCACATGATCATCTTCTTCCATAGGATCATTAACTTCATCTTCGATATTCACAACTCCATGTTCCTCCGCTTGAAAAACCACATTCTTTGGGCCATGATAATCCATATCATGTGCCCTAGGGCGCCCCACCTTTCTAATAAAATAGACACAAATAAACCATGATCATGATCAAGTGATTATATATATATAAAATGTTAAAACAATATAAACATTTATAAATTCAATGAATATAAACACATATAATGAACAACTTATCAATGGATGATAATCACACCCCCCTTCAACGTGACCATGTTGCCTACAATTTTTCTCAGCTGTTGTAATTAAATGTCTTCTCGTCTTTAAGCCCTTACAATTATTGCAAGGACAATAACATTTCCCATCACCCTTTCTTTTCAATCTAGCCCACAATCTATCAAGTGACTCTTTATTTTGTTCTGGACTAATATTATCTGACATGAGTTTTCTTTACCAAGCTTGAATATTTAAATCTTCAAAAAATATCAAACTCACACTCCAATAATTTTTAATCATAAACAGGTAACAAAATATAATTATGATATTTTACACCAAAAGAATTTGGCATGCAACCACCCCTGCCAAAGAGAAGATAGTTTGAAGTTAATGACCCCAAAAAACACTTTAAAATGTTAATTCCAAAAATTATTAAATTTTGATTTTACTATGATTTCCAACTGTTAAACTCCTAAAATCAGAATATTGAACTTGCACAACAAAATTTGGAAATGAAATTCTGAAAATGCACAAGTCTAAAAAAGAAATCTGATGAGATGTTGCTTTAAAATATGATTTTCAAACTTGGAAGTACAAATTGACTTCACAAATGAATTCTGGAAATAAAATAGTATGGTATAATAAAGAGTTTCATTTGAAGTGGACAACCCTATTATATGCCTTGATAAAGTTAAAAGATCTATGAATTTTATCTACAATATAGTTTGCATAGTCATCAGTCTTATTCACATCCCTGCTTTGGATATCAATAGGAAACACCATTAGATTCACTGGAATCTAAGGTCTAAAATCTATTTCTGAAACTTGGCAAAAGGAAAAATACATCTTTATAAAGTAGTCTTCAAAAATATCATAGCTAAATGGCTCTAACTATCCACTATCAAACATTCCCAATTCTTTGTTCAACCCTCTAGGCCTAAATCTTGACAGCCATTTCACTCTATAGCTATCCCTATGCTTTTGATATTATCTAGTTATGGATCCCAAATCTATTGAAAATTGATCATTAGGGTTAAAACTAAAACCTTGCAAATATAATCTTTGTCCAAATCCATCAAGAATTTTCCATTAGTTATAAACAATTCCCTTATAAATAATTTGTGAAGTCAGGTCTAAAATCTGGAAATGAAATTCTCAAAAATGCACAAGTCTAAAAATGAAATCTGATGAGATGTTGCTTAAAATATTATTTTTAAACCTAGAAGTACAAATCTGACTTCACAAATGAATTCTGGAAAAAGATAATGACTACCCTCAACCTGGCGATATCTTCTTGAATTTTTTTTATTTCTCCCAAGAAAATCCTTGAGAAAAACACTGTCCCAATAAATAGTCGAGCTCAGTTTTATTTATGTTGACCACAATTTAACTTTCCAAGTCCGTCAAAATTTCGACAGAAAATCTTCATCGAAACTTCGACGAAAAATAAGGTTTGTCGAAATTCTGACGAACGTCGGGGATAAAATTTTAAAAAATGAAAATTTCACATTGAACATCACAAGTACCTAATGATACATCTGATTATATAGCTTTCATCAAAAAAAATTCGTTGGATTTTTCAATCAAATGAGTTAGTGCTAAACTACACCATTAGCCTCTTCTAGAAGTCTAGTGAGTGAAGCCAACCTTAGGCTCACTACTTCTCTCAATTTCTTTACCTGAACTTTAAACTGCTCCCTTTGATCTCATAGTTAATGTATTTGGGAGTGAAAACTTTTCACTTGTGTGCTTATGGCACCACCATTGACTTGTGCATGATCATAAGTTGCAACTACATTAGTGATCTACATTTCAATTTCATGAATCTGATCCTTTATACTCTTTGTTGTAGCAGGCCATTTGAGACAAAAAAAAAAATATAAAACTTTTTCTTCCTCCAAGCTTTTTTGAATATCCTTAATATACATTTGCAGTTTGGCCAATGCATTGTCACACTTTCCATAGGCATTTGTTAGCCTCTTTTCATTGATTTTTAGTTTTTTTTTCTTCTATGTAAATGATATGAATAAGTCTCAAAAGACTTCATTAATTGATTCATCTATTGTGTAGGGGACAATGATGAATCCCTTTTCTCTTATGACAGTTTCTCTTCCAACACTTTCATTGCTTCTTCCAAAACATCAACACTCCCCACCTATTGTAGAAAACCTTGTCTTATTGTAGAGTGGATTATATCTCCAAGTTTCATCTTATGCAAGGGAGACATACCGAACAGATTGACTTGTCCATCAAAAGTAGGAACATGCAACAATTGAGGAGACACCACTAGCTGAATTTATATTTCTTGAGCCAAGAACTCCTTGATTGAGTCCACTGGACAGGAATATAATCTCTCTCCAATCTATCTTCTTCATCATCCTTCACTTTCTCCTTTTCCTTTTCCTTTTGATTTTCTTTTTCCATTTCCTTATCCTTTTCCTTCTCCATATCCTTATCGGAGACATTTTGAACCTCTTGTTGACTGGAACCATCTTGTTTTCTTGTTGATTAGAGATAACTTTCTTATTTTTATTCACCCTATTTCAACCTATGATGCAATATGATATGTAATTTTTTGAATTTTTGTCTTTTTATGATGCAAAAATGAAACCCTAAATGATAAATGCAAAACCTAGATCTAGGGTTGAATTATTTCAGATTTTAGAAGGTTTGTGATGTTAAAATGCCAAGTTCACCAATATTTATTATATAAAAAGGGGAACACTAAGTTTAGTGCATAAAACCTAGGATGAACTTCTTCCTTTTTTCAAAGGTACATTAGGATGCAAATCAACAAGGTGTTTAGATTGGCTTTCGACCATGAAGGTGGGTCAATCAAATGTGGATATAATCCCTTTGAGCCTTAGAAATGGATTGGAATTGATTTTCTATGATTAACCTAATTCAACTATGTGCCCTAATAGGAAAATTGCAATATTCTGATGATTAACAGATTGAAATAGCTTGCGGGTAGATTTGGGAAGTGTTGAGTGATGTGTACCTGTCATAAAAATTTGGATATCGCATTCAATGGAGGACTGAGTTTCCCAAGGGTGTATGGGTCCTCATAGGAATTTTTTGAAACTTCAAATTTGATCTTGTAGCTCTCTGGCTACTCTCTAATGTTTGTCCTGCAAACCTTCATCCTCAAATCCATACATTCAATAAATCTACAAAATACATGGTGGGGTGGCTATATTGGAGTTTTCCTTAGTCAAACCCTTGTTTTGGTATTTCTACATCCACAATAGCCAATAAAATCGATTGATAATAGTGTGTTCTCTAACCTTAAGTGCGTCTAAGGTTGGTATGAGCTAAAAATGCATAAAACCCTACTCAAGTGCATTAGAGAAGGATTCCTATATGAAAATGACAAAATCTACATAAGAGGAAGTCAAAACACCCTTAGGAAATCTGAAACATAATAATACCTTGCTTTAGGTTGCAATTGGGATGAAGCTTAAAGATGAGAAAACTAGGAAACAAGTCATTAGGTTGAAGGAAATGGCCAAATGCATCTTCCAAACCTAGAATCCATCATGCTCTTCTATTGGCATCAACCTTCAATAATGGAGTATGGCTCGATCAAATTTGCAAATGAGCTTGAAAACTTGTAAATTGGAATATATTTGGTGGAATGTAATGATTTCTTGCTACTTCAAGATTCAAATTATTGCTTGCTTGTGTTCTCTCTAGTTTTGAAATGGTGAAAATACTAGGTATTTATAGGCATTTATCTAATTTCCCGAAGATTAGATCCAAATAGTCGACATTCACAATTTGAATTTTGAATGTTAAAATCCTGACACTGACATATCCAAAATTGGTCCCTAGAAAAATAGGGGGACCCATACACTCTAGGGCATATGGTTCTTGGCCCTATTTTCCAAGACATTAAGTGTCAGGGAGAAAATATCAATTGGATGCATTTGTTCAATTCTTACAATTTATCAAAAAATGGTAAAATAGGCCTCAAAATACATAATTTAGGAGATTAGGGCTTAGTTAGGTGTTGAAAATGCATGAATGCAAGTGTCACTAAATTAGGTTCAGATTAGGCGTGAAATTATATTACCACCTTCAATGGAGTACAATTTCTGACGCTACAAAGGTAAAGACAAAACTCATACCCCAATGATTTATAATTTCAAGATTCAATATAGCATGAAGAACTATGGTGTCCTTGGGGAAGCATGTCATGGGAACTAAACCAAACATGAAAAAAATATTTAAGATGTCTCTCATCCTCAAGGAGTCATGATTATGATAGTGATATTTGGGTCATCCAGACTTGAGTAATATAGTGGGGCCAATGTGTAAGTGTTGTTTTGTTTGCTTTCTTTGATAACAAGAGTGTGACATGTTAAAACTCATTATCAAAAATGTGGCAATGATATCTTTAGACTAGAAGGACCAAAGTAAATTGGTGTCAAAGGGGTAGATTATATTCCTTTATAATGATAGGTGTTTTCCCAAAGATTTTTCCAAAGCACTAATCAAGGTACAATCTTGTACATTGCATTAAGGTTCCATGAGTAAGGTTGTGGAAAATTGATGAAATTGGTGAAACTTGATTTCCCTAAGTGTGTAGAGTAATTATAGGTAAGAGACTCTTTAATATCATACATAAAACCTTTAAACATGTTTCTATCATGATGCTTTTCCAATGAAAATGGTTTTCACCAAAGAATATTTTTTTCTATTTACTATTTTTGTTTGGTTGTTAGACATGATTATTGTGAATATATTTTCATCATGGTGACTACTCTAAGGCAAAACAAAAATTATTTTCACCAAAGGTTGATGTTTTCTCTTTATTTATTTTGTTTATTTTTTTTCTTTTGTTTATTTTTTTGTTTTCAGTACATGAAACCTATGAATAGGTTTTCATCATGGTGACTACCCTAAGGAACCATAGAAATGGTTTTTACCTAAGGTAAAAAAAAATCTTTACTATTTTGTTAAATTTTATTTGTTAGTTGTCTTCTATTAGAAAAGGTCCTTTGGGCATGAAAATATTTAAGATGAATTACCTTAATTAATTCTTCAAGTTCCTAGCCCTATGGTGTAGGTAGCCTATACGATCATAAGCCATATTTTGCAAAAATGATGTAGGGGACCAACCAATCAAGCTCAAAATTTCCTTTCTTTTCTCTATCCTAATTCAAGTGTTTCTCTAATTTTCCATGAGGACCAAGTCACCAATTTTGAACTGTCTGTTATGGAGATGTTTTTGGTAGCTATGTTGATGATGATTTTGTTAGATCTGCATCTAATCTAGAGCTACAATGTGATGTTTATCCAATATTTTTAATTTATGTAGGTGTGCATTTAAATACTCCTCATCAATGAGATTTTGTAATGGTACATGCAAGGAGGGAAGTTCAACCTAAATTAACAAGATAGATTTAGCACTATAAACTAATGAGCTTGGAGTAGCTCTTGTGGGTGTATGGATATTACTATGATATTCCTAAAGGGTGGGGTGGAGTTGTAAGTGTCAATCATGCCCAATGTCATTGATGATTTTCTTGAGAATTTTGATAAGGCTTTTATGTGATGCCATGGCTTGATTATTTCCCTAAGGGTATTAAAGAGTGGGTCATTTGTTTTTATATGAAATTTATTACAAATGGTTTTTACTTAATGGTTCTTAAAGGATAAACCATTATCAGTAATGATAGAACTATAAATACCATATCAATATATACTATGGTTGAGGATAAATTTTTAAATTTTCTTGCCAATCACATAAGTGAGAGGAATGGCATCTACCCACTTAGTCAAGTATTTTTTGGTAGTTATAGTGTGTTTATGCCCATCAAAGGAGGGGGATTTATCGTTTTGATGAGGTCAAGTCCCTATCTAGAAAAAGGCCAAGTACTATTTATGGGATGCAAATAATATGAAGGTGCATGAATTAGATTTGTGTGCTTCTAATAAGAAAGTTATTTACATATTCACAAGTGTCATGCTTCATGGTTGCACAATAGTATCTAGTTCTAAGAAACTCCTTTACAAGGTTTATACTATTAATATGAGCCCCACAAATACCATTTTGAAATTTTAAACTATTGAATTATCTTCATCCAAGTTAAGATATCATAGTAGTGTACCATTGTAACCCCCATGATAGAGGGTACCATGAAGGATGATGAAATAGGTAGCACATTAGATAAATATACATTTTTTATTATTAGATAAGTTGGATGGGATAGTTTGGTTACCTAGGTAGGCACGAATATCATGATGCCAAGGGGAAGTGGAACCAACCACGTCGTATACCATATCAATGAAAATAAATTAATATACAAGTATCAACAAGTGTTCAACCAGAAAATGTTCTTCACTTGCATTAGGAGATATGTAAAGTAGAGAACCAATAGTATTCATTGCATTAGTAAATTTATTTTTTATGTAGATAACATGGTTGAACTATTTCTGAGTGAAATAATACTAAAAACTATCTATCATATATGCTTATAGGGGAACATCCTTGGTACGGTAGTCATATGTAATCTACTTTTAGATTAATTTTGAATCTATGAAGATTAAAGGATACTATTAGTTACCTTGAATAGGTAATTTTAAACCTAACAATAGGGTCTCAATTACTCTACTATATTATTGGTGCATAGAAAAAACTATAGAATATTAATGGATAATATCTATCTAAGGTGTTATAATAAACTCATGCCCTTGATCCATGATTGGTGTAAGAGCCATCAAATAATAGTGTCCATTATTTTGATTCATCAATTTGGAGAAGGAAATCATGTAGAAACTATGTGAGGACTTTATATCTTCTAAATTTTCTACTACTAGTTGGTCAACAATGACCTATCCTTTTATAGATTTGTAATCAACAAAATTAATTTCAAATTTGCTAAGGAGAATCACCCATTTTTTTATACTTTCCCATAATGTTTTAGAAATATCTTGTAGAGGGTTAATATTTGCAATGATCTTGGTATAATGTGAGAGAATATATATTTTTTAAGTTCCTATGAAGAAAAGATCATAGCTAGAAAATCTCTTCCAATCCAGGTGTGCATTGATGTTCATATTTAACCAAAGTTCCACTAAGATAGTATATAGAAAATTCCTCACCCCATTCATTATATTGTGCAAAAATTTCCCATGAGGCATGTTTGGTGGTAGAAATATATAGGATTATTGTTTGATCAAGTTTAAGTGTTTATAAGCATCGATGGGTTGGCAAGATACTTTTAATGCTGTCAAAATCTTGTTCATAGAAATCATACCAAATGAAGTCAGTATGTTTTCTACATAGATGAGAAAATATTTAACATTTTTGTGAGTTGTGTAATGAATCATATAATGGCCTGATATTTTCCTTGAAGACTACAAATTGAGTGAGATTTAATGGTGAAGGGATGTATAGTATATACTTTAGTAGTAATGACATCAATCCCACTCTGAGAGATAATGTAACCCAAGAGTTCCCCTTAGTGACACCAAAGACACTTTCTCATATTCAAGTGAAATTTGTATTATTTGATCCATTGTAGGATGTGATGCAAGAAAATGGGGTGATCTTCTCTAGTTTTGGCCTTGCCCAAAATGTCATCAACATAATCTTTGAATTCATGATGAAGCATGTCATGAAATACTATGGTTTTAACTCTTTGATAAGTTGCTCCTATATCATTTAGGTCAAAATCCATGACCTAATAACAAAAGGCTCCCTAAGGTGTAATAAATAAAATCTTATATTGACCCTATAGTGTTATTTGTATTTTATAATATCCTCAAGAATCATCTATGAGGAAAATTATTCCATAAATGGTTGTAAGATCAATAATGATTGTGTCAATCTTGGGTAGAGGGAAGTAATATTTTGGGTAATCTTTGTTTAAATATTATACTATTAGAGATCCATTATGAGTATTCAATAGGCATAATTAATATGGCATCCAATAGTTTTGAATTTCCTCCTTCACCAATAGAACAATCTTGGGGTGCATTTGCTATTTTTTTTGCTTGATGAGCTTGGAATATAGTATGACTACCAATTAATGAATGGTGAGAAAAATATGTGGACCTAGCATATCTATGTAGGAACAAGTGAACAAATAAAATTGTTACAAGAGGGTATCCTTATGAGCTTTTTGTTTTCCTAAGCTCATTCTAGTAGCAATTTGTGTTAAAATTTTGTATCTTGTTCAATGCCCAAGTTTATGCCAATGGTATCTTCTACTAAGAGAGGAAGAATATCTCTAGTGCCAAGTATTTTAAGTAGAGACTCATCATTTTGGACTTCATCTAATGGTATGTAGTCATGTTTATCCTAGTCAATGAGGGTAGGGCATTTCAATTCAAGGATAATGGTGAAAAAAATTATCTAGAAAGAGGTTTGTATTGGCAAGCTCTTCATAAGGATTGTGATGAGTAACAATTTTAATGTGATTAATGTTATATGAAGAATCGTCAATGGATTTTGAAGAGACACTAAGGTTACTGGGAGATTCATCCCAAGGTATGTACTCTACTCCTTTCTTATCTCTGTACATTCTAAAATATATATAGGTTCTAAGATTGCTTGTTCATTTTCTCCCACACCTTTACCTTTGTAGTTCATATTCTAATAGATTTCAGTTGTTATTCAATAGTCATTACTCTTGAAACAAGAGGGATATTATTCTTCAATTTTTAACTAGGATTCATTTAAGGAATCAATATTCTCATTAGAGAGAAAATCATTTTTGAGAAAAATTGTAGAGTCATATTTCAAGGTTTCTCATTTCTTCTCTTGTTCTATATGAGTGCAACCATAGGATTTGAGTGATAAATGGATTTTCCAAATGTTGGAAGCCTATTGGAGTTAATATGCATCATAGCCTTTGTCAATAATCTTGACCTTAGTTGATAACTCGACAAGGTAGATGTGGTGGATGGTAGATCTTTAGGATCAATATATGAGGAATTTTGTTGAAATAGAGGCTTTGTAGCTTTAGTGATAGAACAATAGTTTATTTTTTTGTATTTTCCTTCAAATATTTTATAATTTTGGAAGCGGTTATGATCTATTGGGATAATAACTTTGACACCTTTTTGAAATAATTTGAGGCATTGGTGGAATTTGGATACAATAGCCTACATGGAATTTATCCATGAGTAGCCAAGGAGGGTGTAATATAGAAGGTCGAGATTGAAAACATGACAAAAGGATGTTATGGAGAGTAGGTCCAACTTGAAGATAAATAATTATGATGATGGTAGTCTACATTTTTATTTTTTCATAAGATTTTAGTGTAACTATCTAAGGTTTCAAATCCTCTTCTATGTAACCCAATATTTTGATACGTCACAAGGTGCAAAGGTTTAGTCTAAATTGTGCATCTATAAGTACTCCTTTGATTTTGTGTTGAGTAATAAAAGCTTCAATTTGAAGAGGATGATTATGGGAAGGATCAAGGGATGTATGTCTTTAGGAGTAATTATGATAAAGGTAAGTTTTATAATAAGTTTCATAAAAAGGGAGGAGTCAATATCATTTAGAACCTTATACATTTTTAAGACTACATCCAATGTGTCTCAACAAGAACAGTTATTTGAGAATATCCAAGATAGAAATATTTGTATGTCTTCTTGATTTATTTGATAAGATCATATATATTTTTGAAGTAGTAGATAGAGGGGCTCTTGAAATGGTGACCATGTGCCTTCTCATGTTGTCATAATATAATGGGATTTTTTTATCATGATTATGTTTATTTGTGATGGGGAGTTCTCAATGTATCATAGAATCATAGTAATGAGAGGATTTTTGGGAGTGAAGAATATATGTGTAATTTTATATGGAATTTTTTTTGGTATAGGGATGACCTTGATCATGCTTCAAAAGGGCTTATAGTATATACCTAGGTATACATTAGGAAAAGATGATGGTTCAACTTTGACTTCAATATCACCTCAATCTATCAAATTTTAGATATATTTTTTTAGTTTCATGCATTTATTTTTCATGTAACCATTGAATCGATGGTATTCACTATATTCATGTTCCTTGTACCATGTAGGTTTTGATTGGTTATCATGAAAACATATAAGAAGTGGTACATTGATCATATTTTCTTGTAAAAGCTTCCTAAATGAAATTTCAAGGGTTCACATAAACTTATCCATTGATGTCTTATGTTCTCTCTTTTAGGGGATCCTACAAGTAATACTAGTTTATTTGGATTGCACTATTTAGATATGTTTTGTATCAATGATGCTATTAGTTACATTTTTTGGCAAAAACTTTGGGCTTTTCATTTTGATTATTGTTATTGTTATCCTCGGTGAATATTTTGACTAATCCATTCTATAAAATAGTTCCTTCTTAATTTGAACACCATTTTTAGTGATAATGTCAAAGGTCTATAAGTTGATGGTCATTTTAGCATTGAGGTTTGTGACAAAAAATTGAACAAGTTGTTTATTAGGTATAGGACAGGAAAACCTACTAGCTAGGATTCACTAATGTTGAAGGAAAGTGGAAAATATCTCACCATATTTTTGTTTGGCTAATCTAAGCTTAGTTATAAATTCAAATAGCAATACCTAGTGAGAAAACCTATGGTGTTGTGAGTTATAAAATTGGACAATATGGAAAAACTCATCAAGAGTTGTGTACCTTCAAAATACATCTTAATTTTCTTAAAAAATAAGGTTTATAGATGTGTATAAAATATGAAAGGTCACCACATACTTGTAAGTCAAAATGGATAGTTGGATGGGGGCTAAATAACTAACTAAATTGAAAATTTCAAAATATTTTTTCTTTTGGTAACCCAACTTGGCAGCGTCATAACTTCTAGCCCATTGGCTGAAATTCAAACCTCTTAGAACCATTGGAAAGGTCTCAAAGAGTTCTAATTTCAATTTATTGGAAAGCATGCCATTGAAAATTCATTCCAATAGACCAATGACAATCCTCAAGCCAAATTCCACTCTAAAGGCCTCCAAAAATACAATTTACTCAAACATAGAAAATACTAAAAAATGGATTTTTTTATATTGTAAAGAGCGAAAGTCTTTAATTCCAAAATATCTTATAATTCCTTTAATAAGTTCATTTCCATTCCATATAATATCGTAACTCCATTCAATAAATAATTTTAATCCAAAAGATTCCAAATATTGACTGTAAAGTCTATAATAAGATTCATAATACATCTAATTAGGTTAATAAACACGTGTCATCTTTCACGACATTTATAATACAAAAAATTGTAAAAGAAATATAAAATTCAAGACTTAGGCATTCTGTCGCCTTAAGTTCTTCAATAATCATTCAATAATAAAATACAATAGATATATGAAGATATCTTCATTTGATCTTCAATCCAACTGCTAATCTTCAAACATGAAGACGAGAACAAGGTTGAGGCACTTTTTCCGCCCAACCTTGAAGCTTATACTTCCCTAGAATTATTTAGTCAATCAAAGAATACCCGACCCTGCACGAATCGCTTAGCAAAAAGAAGTCAACAAGCAGGATGGAATCTGATGCATGCCTAGTATAACTAGTAAATCCACAAGCATTTTCATTTTTCTAATTCATTTAAGAAACAAGCAAGTTCGATACTAGGATATGGTAGAGAGTTATATATATTTCATTTGTTTCAATGGTCCTTAAGTTACTTGGCCAAGTAAAATGTCATGCACAACAAATAATAGTAGTTTTGGAAAAGCAAAACTATGCTCTCTAAAAACCCATATTCGACATCCGTCTCAAAAGGTAACTTTCCATACACATGACATGCACATTCAATTATCAAGCATGCAAGGTTCCATTCTAAATAAATAAATTATCTTTCCCAACACATGTCATGTGCATTCCATATCAAGCATACATGGTTCCATTCAAAATAAAAGGTTATCTTTCCCAATCACATGAACTACACTTCTATTTTCAAGAAAACACAGTTTTATTGCAGTAATTTCACAGATTTATATCACAAATAACATTAAGTTCATATTTAAAATAAATTAATTAATTAAAATAAGGTGTGTCTCAAGTATGTATCTAAGTACATATTTAAACAAGAATAAATGAGCACACATTCTTTCGGTTCATTTAAGTTCATATAATTTATTTTCACTTCGAAATAATCCTTTTCTAATTCGTTTCTTTTCAAAGTAATTTATATTTTTAATTCTATTTCCTTTTATTTTATGTTTTTCATATTTCTCTAAAATCTTATCTTTTCAAAACATAAAACCCTCATATTTAATTTTGTTTTGAAGGCAATTTTAGAATCCTTCCTAAAGATTTATCAAATTTAACTCTTACTTTTCATGCATTTTTAAATACACAAAAGTATTTTTATTTAAAACAAGAATCTTTCAGCTGTATAATTCTGGAATAATTTCACAATCTTTTATGTTCTTTTTATTTTGAAAGTTTTATATATCTGGCAGTTTTGATTTTTGAAGCATTTCTAAATTTAAATAGATTTAAAATAGTATGTTTTATGTTTGCATCTTTAATATATATTAAATCAGAATTTCCTAAAACTAGTTATTGCACTTTAGGTGTGCAACGGTGTACGCCAAATAATTGTATGGATATATTTGATTTTGTGTAGACATATTGGTTCAAATAGAACAATGTGTATATAACTTATAAACGCAAGACATGAAGGAACTTAAATGGAAATTGTATACAAATGGGAACTTGAAATAATGGAATGGTTAATTGCAATTATAAGAATGTGTGTAATTGAATATAAAGGTAAATATATATTTTATATTTTGTGCAATTCCATCAGAGAGTTCAAACAGTAAACAATAGATTTATTTAGTATGTGGAAACCAACTAATATAAAACTGTTTATTTGACCTATTAAACCAACTAATATAAGTGTTTATTTAACTTATAACAAGAACACATGGATAAACTAAAATGGAAATAGTATGCATACAAAAGGGAACTTCACTTGATTTGATATAAAAATGTAAAAATAGGATATATACAATTTTTAAAGTCCATTGTTTTCATGGAATGTTTAATTGCAACTATAAGAATGTATGCAATTGATTAGAATGGTATAGATATATTTTATATTTTGTTGCGTTTACAATTGATTAAAATATTTTATATGTATACAATTATAGAATAGAGATAAAGGGGGGAGGAAAATAGAGGTAGAGATGAAGATTGAGTGAGAGAGGAAGAAGGAGACAATTAGATAGAGAGGGAGAGGGAGAGGGAGAGGGAGATAAATAGAGGTAGAGATGAAGATAAATGGGGGAGGAAAATAGAGGTAGAGATAATAGTATAGAGATAAAGGGGGGAGGAAAATAGAGGTAGAGATGAAGATAGAGTTAGGGCTTGATTAAAATATTTTATATCTCTATCTCCTTATCTCTCTCTCTCTCTATCTCTCTTTTTCTCTTCCCATATCTCTCTTATCTCCCCTTACTTCTCTTCCTCTCTCTATCTCCCCTATTTCTCTCTCCCTCTCTATATCTCCTTATGTCTTTATCTTTGTATCACTCTATCTCACCATCTATATCTCTTTGTATCTCCCTCTCCCTCTTCCTCTATATATCTCCATCTCTATCTCTCTCCCTCGCTCCCTCTCTCCATCTCTATCTCTCCCCATCTCTCCCTCCCTCACTCCCTCCCTATCCCCCTATATATATACATCCATCTATCTCCCAATTTTTAAGGTCCATTATTTTTCGTAGAATGTTTAATTGTAATTATAAGAATGTATGCAATTGATTAGAATGCTTTAGAATATTTTTGTATGACTCGTGAATAAAAATTTCCTTCAATGAATGGTCTTCTTCTAACTTTCCAATCTTTTATTGTCGCCTTTCAAGTTTTATTTTACCTAAGCACTATTTATGGGTCAGGTGTGTGAAACCCCTAGTACACTGTTGAAGGTGTGTTGGGAGGTAAATACATTTTGTGTTGAGTTGTCAATAATAGTACACATGTGACTTGGATCGTTTTTCTCTCAATCTGTTAAACATAAATTTCTTTCAAGTAAATTTTCTTCTTTTCTTTTGAATTATTTAGTATTTATCACCACACATTTTAAACTATATGACACTACACATTTCTTCATATGAAATTTTCTTCTATCTCAACTTTTGATTTTCGTTGATTGAATAAATGCTCTATGATGTATGGTGTCTTATTTATGCATTGCTTATTAGCTATTCTATCCTTTATTATTTTGACATCAAAAACTTAGTATCTCAATATTTACTTGTGACTAGTTGGGTTGACAAATACGCTACGGATACAATCCAGTCAACTTATTTTTCTTTGCAAGCTCACAACCCTAATTAATTCACCCACATGTCCCTCGCTAAAAATACATAAGGCTTTCAATGTAGCGAGGGACAGGTGGGTGAGTTAATTAGCTCACCTTCCTATGTCAATTGTAGATCATCAAATTTGATGCCACATCAACATGTTTTTTGTTAAATTTTCTAGAAGGCCCCCAAAAAAGTTAGACCAATAGTTGTGCATTACATCATGTTTTATTAGTGCATTGATGTGACATCACACGAATTTTTATTTTTTAAATCTAAGGAATATATTTCGTTTAATAGAGTACTCATGTTAAACACTAACAACTTTAAAGTCACAACTATTAATATTACATTATTAGAAATATTAAATACTAAATTAATAAATGTTATCACAACTATTAGAACATACTCAACTACTAAATTCTAACTAGAACCAAATACATACAAACCAAAAATAAACATTCTTCCCTAAACCTTAAGTTGTCTATTTTTTTCATTTTGATTTGATTGACTTGCACCAATTCAAAAAACTAAATCCATCAATTGCACAACTTCCCTTTGCTGGCAAGAATTCAGTCTATTAATTCCAACCTTCAACACCAATGTACTTTATATGGTTATACATTTAAAAAACATCTAAATCGGAACAAAGTCCCCATCTCCATCTCTATTTATATTCCCTATCTATATCTGAACATTTATATTTCCTCTCTCTTCCCCTCTCTACCTCTCCCTCTTTCTATCCCTATCTCCCCTCTCTCCTTTTTGTATTGCAAACATAACATGACCTTGTTATTAGTAGAGCTTGATTATCTTTTTGATTCAAAGGTGCCATGCATAGGAGTGGAAATTCTCTGATATATTCTTTCCTATCTTTGCATTATCTATAACAAATTTGAGTTGACAAATACGCTACGGATACAATCTAGTCAACTTATCTACAATTGATTAGAAAAATAAGGTTCTTATGTATGCAGAGATACAAATGCCAAAATACAAAACATGACCGATAATACAATCTCATGATAGAGAGATGAGGGTGCATATGAGATTAAAAGTCTAGTCTTTCATCTATCTTTTCATGAATTTGGCATGTGTTGAATTTTCCAATAAGATTTACTATTTGTCTTAAAAAAGGCCTCGTACCTAATATGTTTGCACTGAAACTATCACCATGGCATGGAACGAACCATCTTTATCCTCATCTTTGATTAAGCTTCTTCAAATTGGTCATCTTTTCACCAGGGAAGCATGAAATAAGCACATAACAATTGCATCTTGCCATGCATAGGAGTGACGATTCTTTGACATATTATTTCCTTTCTTTGCATTATCTATAATAATTCCTCTTAGCTTTTCAAAGAATTACTAACTTATATGTTAACCAAGTTGTTAATGAAAGATTACAAATTTTAGTTGCTAAACATCAATGTGATTTGTGCAACTGCAAACTAAAATAAACATTAAAGTTTCCCAATAAAGAAATAAACAAAAGATAGATAACATAATTGAAAGACCAGATAATGATTGATAGAAGAAAGAAACCAAATTGGAAACTGGGAAGTATAATGGAACATCTTGAAGGTAATACACCAATGGTATGTCTTGCATCTACCACTTGTTTTTTCGTGAGAGAAATATTTGATCAGCAAAAAGGAATCAACCAAAATTTGATGAGCTGAAAGACAACTACAGCTTGCAAGCTCTGCAATATGATAGCCAACAAGAATAACAAAAAAATCTGGTAAAAAAATAGAGGGACCCTAGTTGGAAGTTAGACATTCTTGTCAATATTCTTCACTTAAAAAAGCAATGGCTAGGAAAGGGAAAAAGTCAATTCTACCATTCTGAGAGAGAAAAGAAAATGAAATATAATTTTTATATTAAATTATTTATTTTTCAGTTTTTAAAAAACATTAACACATGTAGGTACAGCCTAAGTATGGCCCCCAGCTATGAATCTGCCATGATTACATCTTGGCCGATCCATAATTTGTGGTCATACCTTGATTGTACCCAGGTTGTACTTGGACAGGGATTCATACCTAATATGGGTATAGCTTAAGTAGAGGCCAAACCTAGAAACGCATGATAATCACACCAAGATTAATCAACACCACTAGCCGTTATAATAAAAGAAAGTATCATTTGTTTCATGAGACTTCATCATCTATAAATAAGTTGAAACCCTTTATAGGCGTATCCAATCTACAAATTTCCAATTTATATTAAAGAGATAATATTTAAAAAATTAGCAAAATACAAAAACTGGTTTTTTCTTTCATTTTTTTCATGTTTTTTCCTTTGATTTCCCCCTCTTTTTCAATTGGTTGTCTTATAGTCCATTTTTATTAACTAATTGCCTACTTTTTTGAATTGCACTTGGGTTTGATCAACTAATTGCTGAATTTGAATGACATGCCAAGAGGCAGATCTGGATAGTATTGTTTAGAAATCAGAATAGTTTAAAACATGATTTTTTTTAAAAAAATATGTAACTATGGATTGAACAGTGAAGATGAGGCTATTAATGTTCCTGTTCCAAAGTGGAAGTGGGGAGAGAATGGAACCCTCTTCCAAAAAAATTAGCCTATCTATTTGGGCTTTGTTATCCCAATGAATCATTTCTAAACTATGTGATCTTGGCTTGCAATCCTTCGATTCAAGGTTTTGTATAAGGCAGTTGTACAATACCTAGGTTTCAAAACATAAATTTTGATGCTACAATAACTGTATTTTTTGGGATACTGGCTAGCTGATAGACTACAATTCTTTATTTTTCAAAAACTAAAATGAAATGATTCTAATTACAGACCAAAAGTCCACCTGTCTCAACCACCAAAAGATGCTGAAATTTGAGATAATGTTTGATTCCTTGTGAAGGTTAATTCCTTTCAAATTAAGATAAAGCGGGCCTTGAAATTGTGGGAAGAAGAATTCATAGAACAAGATGGTAACTAAGTGGTAGAGCACTTCAACATTTTCAAGGAAGATCCCATATTCAAATTTTAGTTGGTCCATGCAAAATGACAGAAATTGAACCCTAAATATTGTTTTTCACTGGCAAAAGAATGTTCTCTTAATGTTAAGAGGCAAGTACACCAACACATTAGCCAAAGCTCCCAAGATCAAATCCTTACTTGTCCATAGAAATTAATAAAATCTAAACCCTCGAAATTATCTTTCTCTAACCAAAAATACGATAATGCACGAATTTTAACCAAATGTCCAAAATTTGAGGCCTAGCTTATTCATAGAAAAAATCATAAATTGAATCTTAAAAACTGTCTAGCACTGGAAAGATATTGTCAATGTCAACTTGCAGAGGCTCAACTGGCGAAGCTACTCCATGGGTCGTTGACCAATTCAATGCTGACTTTGAAGAGTTAGCTTTAGACAAGTTAAAAAGAGGGATATCACCTATAGCCGCCTACTTTGAAACACCTTTTGTGGTCATTGAAGAATGTGGAGAGAGGCCGCGTGGGCCTCTAGAGGCGTGGAAGCTGTTGCGTGGGAGGTAGATTGACCAAAGAATAGTGTGTGGAGCCTGGGGAAAGACGTGGGGAAGACTAAGGTGTTGCTCTTGCAGAGTATATGCTTCCTCCACTCGCTGCAAATTACTTACTTCACGCATAATGTAGGAGTGTTGTAATGGATTTGGCAGCCTCCACGTTAAGACCAAAACAAATGAGCAAAGATGTCAATAATCGCGCACCACAAAATTATTCATCAATGCATGAAGTCCTATTTGTTATGGTCATTGTACAAATGCTTGGTTCGAGCCGACAATAATGAAGCTAGTTCGGCCTTCCCTTACTTGCCCACACCTTTCTCATCGGTGCAGAGCACCTTGAAGTTCTCAGTCGTCTGCATACAGCTCCATCACGATCATCCTTTCCTGATGCTATACCACGCTACTTCAGTGAGTGAATGTCAGCCGTTATACCACGCTGCTTCAGTGAGTGAATGTCAGTCGTAATCCCTGGTGAAGTTTCTTCTTTCAGTGGCGACCTGGTTTATGAAATTTGCCTACCCAAAAAACTTGGTGTATTTGAATGGCGGCCTTACTCAAATCATGATGTTGCTATCTCCCACAAGGACGGCCACACAGCCCTGCGGAATGACCTCTGTTAATGGGAAGTCCAAGATTCGAGTCTTCAAATGCCTGGACTTGAATAATGATATTTTGGATCGCATGCAGCTGCTGGGAAATCTGAGAGGTAGGGGACATGTTCTCAGCCTCAACTTTCTGATTTTGAAAAACCGCCGACCCACTTTCATCTTCATGATTGAACAGAGCAGAGCCCCAATTTCGCAGAGGTTGAAATATATATTTTATCATTACTCTGTGGAGGTGCAGGGGTAATGGAGATTGAATGGAGGGGGGAAAACTTATAGCTTATATTCCGGTGCAAAGTACAGTCAAAGTAGGAACTTGTTCCCGTGTGGACATGCATTATGAAAGAGCGGATCTCTTGTAATTTGGGTCAATTAACAAGGCATGCATTTTTAGTGTAATTTGGAGTTTTATAAACAATGGTGATGCATCCGACGGCGCAACTGTTGCTCTGCCCTGGTTCTTGGAAGATACCTGCTGTGACTCCTGCGGAGATATATATATATTTTCCAATATAGCGGTGGGAGTGGGAGTGGGAGTGGGAGTGTGTCTATCTGATATGGGGGAGTCACATTTATGATAAATAATTTACGGTTGTATTCAATTAAACTGTCAACCAGGCCGTCTAGGTGTTTATAAACCGTTGATTGACAAATTGAGTTCGGAAAGTTCAAATAGGGACACCCTTCGGCGTAATAAATAAATCTATTGTTTCTTGATATTTTTCTGTTCAAGTTGTTCAACAATTTTTTGTTTAAGTTATTCTTTGATTTTCTATAAAAACACAATTTGGTGTAAGATCTTTCTTCTAAATTTGATTAAAACAGTGATTCATTTTTTATTCAGATTAAATTACAAGATTAAAAGAGAAAGAATTAAACTCAAATACGAATTGACTGTGAATTTGGTGAATATTGTTTTTGTTGAATCTACCTAATAATTTTCTGAATCTAGAGATGAGTTTTTGTGTTTTTTTCTGTCAATTTCTTGCTCTAAATTCTTTTTTGTTTTGTTGTTCTTGTGATCCTCTTTTTCTCCCCATGCTCCACCCCTCTTTTGTTCTCTCCACTCCCTCTCTTCTTTTATTATGTTTTATTTTCTCCCTTCTAAACTAGATGCATCCTCTCTCCCCTATTTGCGCATGGGGAAACATATAGCATCAAACAAAATAAGAACTAAATTGTTCTCTCCTCTACCCTCTCCTGGTCGTGCCTTCTTCTCCTCCACACGTGCTTGGGTGATAACTGATTAAGGTTCTATTAAAAAAAACAACTCTGCTCCATTCTTTTTCCCACGCACCTTCTCCCTTAATTCCTCCCCTCTTTATTCTTCTCTGTCGTGCACCTTCTCCTTTCTTCTTCCACGCCTCCTCTCTCCCTTCCTACCTGCGCACTTCCTCTCTCCTCCTTCCACGCGCATGAGAGAGATTTTTGTCTGTGGGGAAGGCAGATTTCTAGAACTTTATAAAGTTAAACAAAAAAAACTACTTTTTTTCCTCTTTTTGGCGCATGGGAGATCTGTGGTCTCAAACAAAAATAACTCTTCCTCCTCTGAACGGATCTTTTTTTTTGAAATCATTCACATGGGTGAAGTTCTCAATGAAATTCGATCCACAAAAATATGCTTTGATCTATGTAATCTCTCTCTAACACTCAGTTAACTATCGTTTTCTTCCTCCTTGATTGCATGCAAAATTTATTGAAAGGTGATTTTTTTCTAATTGCTTACTGTTGTTCTCTTTCAATTCCATTTTTAAACGTATTGCATTTCTAATTTCATTAAATACTAAATTTAATATCTATTTCTTCAAACATATATTTCAATGTATGGATTTTCTTTAATATAAATATATATAATTTAACAAGATCACTATATATATATTCACCATTAAAAGTTTATTCCAATAATTTAGAATTAAATGCATTATTATTTTCAACTGAAAATAAAAGGTTTACATAAAGAAGTAATTCTTTAACAAAAATCAATTTGACTATCTTTTCACAAATAAGCAATCTTTCCACTTCAAAAGCAAACATATTCATTTTCACATAAATTTGAACAATCAGACAAACTTCTTAAAAAATTTCAAACAAAAAACATCACGAAAACACATTATAACAACCAAGTGGTGTGTGAGATTTCATCATCCTTATTAACATTTAATGGCTAAAACGACTCTACCTGAACAATGTTTTCGCCTTCATTCTCATTCACCTGTTCCTGCATTCACTTGCACTCAAGTTCTCATCAGCAAGGACAATCCTCGAATTTCATAATAATGAATTTCAAATCATTTCATTTGCATTTAAATTTAAATTTCAATCTCAATTTATATAATCATCTAACATAAACATTGAAATTTTCATGATTAATAATCGCAATAAATAATTGATAAAAATCAGTACGTGACAGATATTTTTCATAAAGAGTTATGCAAATTTCAACCAAGTGCTCCTAGATTTCCATGGGATTATTGGCATTGCATATATCGAGAATCGTCGACAAAATAGCAAGTGTTTTATGTCAAATTTTGTCTCTTGGTCATCCTGAACACAATCATGCACTCTATTTTTCTCTCGGATACACCTATAAAATGTTGATATTTGAAACTTACAAAGACCACTCCAAGACACAAATGCACACAAATGGACTTATTTAAGGGATGAGTTCCCCACCAGAGTCACCAAAATGTAATGCCTAAGATTTGAAATGTAAAACAAAAATAAACAAGAATACAAGTGCCTACTTCAAACCAAGCAAAACCTCTAGATAGAGCTCACAAAAGAGATCAAAACAACACAATAACATCAGAATCAACTTAAAATGTTACCCATGACTCCATTGTGATTTGATTTGCTCCTTGATGGATTGATATATGGATGCTCCTTTGCTTGAAGATACATGCTTTGACAACATGTACCTTGCATAAAGTGATGATTGATTGGAGCAAAAGAAAGGGTGCCTAAATTTATAAAATTTTGAAAGGAGGGATGGATTGTCAAGATTTGAGTGTAAGATCAATGGTGGAGGATGGTGGAGAGGATTTCCCTAAGATCAAGGAGAGAATGAAGGGTTGAGATGGAGGTGGTTAGAACATGAATGCCTAAGATGAACTTACTAAATTTAGTAAGTGGTTGTGAGCATGAGGAAAATAAGGGGCATGTGCATCTAGTGGGGCGATATTCTAGGATTTGGTGGAGAGAATAATGGAACCATAAAAATAAGTGTTCTTAGGCGCCTTTTATTCTTGGAATGCATTGAGGGAATATAAGCATAATTAAATAATAATGTGAGATGGAAAATAGGTGGAATATATGAATATTTATTAAGTTATTATGAGGTGAGATGAAATATTATTTAATTATTTTAGCCATGTGTGAGATGGAAAATAGAATGTTTATTAATTTATTGTGAGGTGAGATGGAAAAGGGGGATTAATTAAATAATAAGATCATTTAATTAAGTGTGGAAGACCTTGGATAAAGGGGATTTGTCTAGGTGACATATTTGGTCAATTAAGATTAGGTGATAGACACTAGGCCCCAATATACAATCACACAAATGGAGTTATATAAGGGATAAGTTATTAAAACAAAAATAAAGAAGAATGCAAGTGTCTACTTCAAACCAAGCAAAACCTCTAGATAGAGCTCGCAAAAGAGATCAAAACAACACAATAATATCAAAATCAACTTAAAATGTTACCCATGACTCCATTGTGATTTGATTTGCTCCTTGATGGGTTGATATATGGATGCTCCTTTGCTTGAAGATACATGTTTTGACAACATGTACCTAGCATAAAGTGATGATTGATTGGAATGAAAGAAATGGTGCCTAAATTTATAGAATTTTAAAAGGAGGAATGGATAGTTAAGATCCGAGTGTGAGATCAACGGTGGAGGATGGTTGAAAGGATTTCCCTAAGATCAAGGAGAGAATGAAGGGTTGAGATGGAGGTGGTTAGAACATGAATGGAAAAGATGAACTTACTAAATTTAGTAAGTGGTTGTGAGCATGAGAGAAATAAGGGGGCGCGTGCATCTAATGAGGCCATATTCTAGGGTTTGGTGGAGAGAATAATGGGACCATAAAAATATGTGTTCTTAGGTGTCATTTATTCTTGGAATACATTGAGGGAATATAGGCGTAATTAAATAATAATATGTGAGATGAAAAATAGGTGGAGTATATGAATATTTATTAATTTATTGTGAGGTGAGATGAAATATTATTTAATTATTTTAGCCATGTGTGAGATAGAAAATAGAATGTTTGTGAGGTGAGATGGAAAAAGGGGATTAATTAAATAATAAGATGATTTAATTAAGTGTGGAAGACCTTAGGTAAAAGGGATTTGTTTAGGTGACATGTTTGGTCAATTACGATTAGGTGATAGAGACTAGGCCTAAAGAATATTTTAGGTGTCTACACCTACAACATAAACTAATAAATACTCTAAACAAAGGAGGATCAATTTCACTAATGTAAAGAAGGGAGATAAGAAATATATAATAATATTTAACATAGAGATTTTAAATATCAAACAACTTAGCGGTTAATGCTTAATAATGTTATGAATTTCGATAAAAAAAAATAAAAAAAATTGTGTAGACTTTGACTTTTCATTCTTTGATAAGGAACAAAGTGCACAAGTCAAGTATTCATTTAAAAAATAAAAAAAATAGTAGTCATAAAAACATTAAACATGTTTGCAATTAGGTATTCAAGTCAAAAACATTGATGTCCAATATTGTACATCGTAATCTTCCGTTTGAATTAGTTGTGTGAGTGAAAAGCCAAGAATTCATTAGAGATATTTGCAACCAGATATTGTTCATGATAGTCTTCTGTTTAGATCACAGTATGTTGACTTTTTAAAGCTGTAAAACTACGACTAAGCCTATCTTGAACTAGAAGTCCTTGAAGGGATTCACACATGGTTGTTTGGCATTCTCTAGCGTAGTGGTAAGAACTGATGAATAAATGTTCCACCACATTCTGAAGGCTGAGATCTTTCTAAGATTTTATCATGGCAGAAGTATGTAGGAACAAGAGTGTGATACATCTGTGTAGATGGATGATGGTATTTTGCCTCTTGAGTTGTTTGAATTGTTGCAGGAAAGATGAAAGAAGGGCACTTGTGAGCTTGAGAGCCAACGTTCAAACTCCATCTCTGCTTTCTTCTTGGGAGGGTTATCAATGTTGCCAATGGGAAGGAGTGAATTGCAGCAGAGATGGCTATATTATTTCTCTCACCCTCAATCTCACAACAGAAACGGTTGTGGCTATTCCTTCAACCACCCTTGTTCCTCTTGCTAATCTCACAAATCTCTCTACACTACATGTAACTGGTGCTTCATTCACCGGCCCAATTCCTTCACAAATCTTAACATTGACAAGGTTGGAAGCTCTGGACTTGAGCGGGAACAATTTATCAGGAAGCCTCCCCCCTGAAGTCAAAAAGCTCAAAAGTCTAAGAAGCCTTGTGCTTCGAGGGAATAGCTTATCAGGTTCTATTCCCTCTCTCTATTATAATTTGGGCATGCTGGAAGAGCTAGACCTTAGCAGGAACAGAATGAATGGCTCCATAAGTCCGCTGATTGGCCAACTGAGCAGATTGGTGAAGCTGGATTTGTCTTTCAATCAATTCAATGGTTTGCTTCCTTTGGAGATTGGAAATCTTACCCATTTAGAGAATTTGAGTGTGGCAAACAATTCCTTGGTTGGAACCATTCCTTCTTCGCTTCAGAAGCTTGGGGATATGCAGAGACTGGATCTATCATCAAATTCTTTCTCAGGCTCTGTTCCTGGGTGGCTTGCAAAACTCTCTCAATTGCAGCTCCTTGATCTGAGCAAGAATTCTTTAGCTGGGTCGATTCCTCACGGCTTGGGGAAACTCTCAGAACTGAAAACACTGAATATGTCTGCAAACAGCCTAAATGGTTCCATACCGGATTCTTTCGGAGAGCTAGACAAGCTGGAGCTTATGAATCTTCGCAGCAACCAATTATCAGTAGGAATTCCCAAGTCTATGGAAAATGCCTCCTCTCTTACTCTTTTGTTTCTTCAGCAAAACCGGTTTGATGATACAGGGTCTGTGGGATTCAGTCCCAGATTTCAGCTCAAAGCATTTGTCCATGGCGGGATGCAGGCTCTCGGGTCCTCTGCCCATATGGTTATCCCAACAGAGAAATCTCAGTGTTCTAAATCTGACAGGAAATGCGCTGACAGGATCGATTCCACCGTGGCTTTCAGAGTTACCAATTCTGAATTATCTGAGTCTAGGACAGAACAAATTTACAGGTAAACATGGTATTTTTTAATGGGTACTTTTTGCAAGTTTGACCTGATTTTAAAATTTTGAATCAGCCAATAAACAGATTTTCCTTTTAAAAATATACCCATTTTTTCATATGTTATAAACAGTTTCAATTCAGTCAACTACTCTGTACTTTGTAAAAATGTTTCCACCCCTTGACAATTTCCCCTGCAGGCAAAATACCTCCACAAATCTTCAACACAGAGTCTCTGCTATCCTTGGACTTGTCTCAGAATTTTCTTAATGGATATATTCCCCCACAAGTTGGAAATGCAACACGTCTTCAGATTCTTAACTTGTCTAGCAATACTTTGATGGGAGAATTGCCTTCGATCATTAGCAGACTCTCCAAACTGCAAGTGCTGGATCTCTCAGTGAACTCTTTTACTGGAACTCTGCATCCAAATCTAAAGAATTGTACTTCTCTGTCCATACTAAATGTTGGTGAAAATCAACTACAAGGAAAGATTCCACCAGAGATTGGATCCATTGGGTCATTAAGGTACTTAGTTCTTCACAGGAACTATTTTGTAGGAGACATTTCTGTGGCTCTGAGAAACTTTTCTGACATAGCAGTGATTGATCTAGGCTCCAACTCCCTCACAGGGCATTTCCCATCCGAGGCTCTTCAATTCCACGACTTGGAAGTGCTTATTCTTGGGCGAAATAAGCTGGAGGGCTTTATTCCATTAGGGATTGGCAACTTGAGTAAACTTGACATCTTGGACCTGTCAGGAAACCACTTCAGGGGAAGCATACCAAAAGATCTTGGTGAGCTTCAGAGCATGAAGAATGACTATGCTGGGATGCAGGGCTCAAAGATCATTGTAGGGAGACTTAACCACCCTGCTCAAGCATATTCATTATTCTTCACCATTGATATATATCTCAATTATAAGGGGAAAATCAGGCAATTAAAATATCTGGATGGATACAAACTCATAGATCTCTCGGCAAATAATTTTACAGGTGAAATTCCAGCATCAATAGGTGATCTTCAGGGTCTGTTTTCTGTGAATATATCTTGGAACAATGTTGAGGGTTCCATTCCCAGCAGTTTTGGAAATCTGACTTCGCTTGAAATGATGGATGTTTCACACAATCAATTGTCTGGTAGAATCCCTTCTACACTCACAACTATAAGCTCTTTAGCAGTGTTTGATGTATCAAATAATAAGTTGTCAGGCAGGATTCCACAAGGAACTCAGTTCTCCACATTTGTTGCAGCAAGCTTTGCAAATAACAGTCAGCTGTGTGGATCGCCTTTGCTTGTATCCTGTACTCCTCCTCCTCCTCCTCCTCCTCCTCAAGAAGGGGATGAGGAAGAAAGTGAAGGGGAGGAAGGACCTGTTTCATTCATTGCAGTGGGTGTGGGATTTGCAATTGGACTTTTGATTGTTGTGGTATTGATTTTTAGCAGTGAGAGAATAAGTGGGGTGTTATTGGGTACCTCTGTCCCACCAGCAAGACTTACGATTGATCGTCGAGTAAGATGAGATAATGTTATAAATCTTCGTTCAATAGGCTTGCATGCATTCCATTTATCATTACATATTGTGTTGATGAATTGAGAATGAGAGACGATCCCCTAAAGACATGAATGCACCATTCTATGCTAGATTAATTAAATTGTTGTGATAGGATATACAATTGAGAATGAATAATAAATGTGGAAATTTTAAATAAACAAAAATAAAGGTATTTTTGTTTAAGTTTCAATATTGATATGAATGAAAGAGATGTTGTATAATGATTTATTATTGTGTTAAAATTATATGATATGTCAAATATATTGTTCTTATTAAGAATGATCTTTAAAAAATTTGGGTTGTATTGATATTCAAATTTGTATTTGAATGTTACATTCATGTATAGACCTCCACAAATGTGGGTTGTAGTTTGTAAGATAACCTCTCAAATTTTAGAAATTAGTTCTTTGTAATGTGTAAAAACACACTCACTTGCAATGACTCTTGGTGCATAGGATTTGAAATTAGAAGCAAGATAAACACAGTTGCGATAAATGGAAAACAACAGTGGTATAGATATTAACTTGCAAAAGATTTGAAAGTTCTAGATTTACAAATAGATGTTGCAGTTGTAAATGAAAGAAAACTATTTTAAATGGTATAATTTAATCAATTGACAAAACAAAAAGAGACATAATTAGACAAGCATACGCACTTCATTTGCAAAAAGTAGATAATAAAATAATTTTAAAAATATTTACACAATATGTATTGATGTTCTTATTTAAATTTTTTTTTTTTTTTAAATTATTTAGATACATACAAAAAATTAAGCATTATAGAAGTAACTTATGTCCAAATTATATTTAATCTCATTTCAAAAAATTGTTTAAACAATTATATAACAAAAACTTATGAAAAATATTTATGCATTGGATATTGGAATTATGAATTTATGTTTAAAATTTTATAATTTTATCCTTTCCACAAATAAATTCATTATTTACAAAAGTAACATCACTTTTTAAAAATATTGTTAACTATTAAAAACAATTTATTAAAAGTTATGTAAAAACTCACAAATTATTTCTTAAAATTTTATAAAAACACATATTTATAATCTACAAACAAAATCTTAAAAATCAGTAGTTCACATCATCTTCAAATTCTTAATAACTTAGTTGATATAGATGTTAGAAAGTAGAAAGTTGGTTTAAAAATGTTGATTTCAATGTCCTATTTTGACCAAAAAGTGGGAGACATGATTGTGGGATCACCTCACTCATAGATTGTAATTCTTTAGTTGCACTCTTGTCTTGGTTAGGAATTTACTAGAATTGACTATCTATATTAAAATTATAGTCCTTTCTAAAGGTTTTATTTATTGGACTTAGAATTCTCACAAAACATGAATATATAGATAAACAAAACAAGTTTCCTATGGTTTTTAAACATAAAACCTAAAATATCTATATGCTTAAATTTTAACTAAGAATTTTATTCAATTTCAAGATTATGTCATGTCACTTAGATAACACTTTAGTAGCAAGAACAAGATTGTCTTCTCCAAAACCTATATTTTTCACTCACAAATAATATTGATAAAAAATTCTTAGTACTAAATTATTTTATGACAATATTAGAAATGTTCACGAAGACTGGTTGAAATTGCAAAATGTCTTACAGAAAGTAGAAGTTTGAAAGTGTACATTAATTACGTTATGTGTCATAAGTTAGATGATAGTTTGACACTTTGTAAAAGAGACAAGAAATAAAGTAAAATGAACTAATTAAATAAATGAAACCAAACTTCAATCAATTTTGTATTAAAATGTACATATGTGCAAACATACAATTTGTATATACATAAAATGATGGAAATATAGTTTTCTCGGGATGAGAATTTACAAGTAAACAAAGTATGCAATTGAACATAGTACACATTTAAATATTGTTTTTTTTTTTAAACATTAGCACACAATCATTGAAAAAAATGTTTGTATTATGGTGTGATCATTTGTAAACATACATTTTATGTATTTATAAAATATTGTTGGAATGGTAATTTGTAATCATTAACATTAAAATATTGTTGGAATGGTAATTTGTAATCATTATCATTAATTTGTAATTTATGATATTCTTAACAGATTTTTTTTCTTGAACATTTATAACATAATTTAAACTTTTAAGTTCTTTCATTTTAATTTTAAATATCATTTTGGCTTTAAACTTGACAATTGCATTTGCTCAGCAATTTCTAAAGCCTTTTCAAAAAATTCATTTTGTGATTGCAGTCCACGAGACCACATTTGTTTGAGGCACCTTGTCAAACATTTCACCGCCTTGTCTATGCTTCCACATTTTTCATACATATCTACCAAGGCAATTGCAGCTACAAAATTTGGCAAGTTCCTGCAATGTCACATGTAAAAATAGTGGGTTATGGGCAAGCCTTTATTATTAAACCGTAAAAATTTATGGTAGTAGATATATATATATATATATATACACACACATAATGTTTACGATAAAAATATAAATTAGTTTAGAATTGGAATAATTCTTTCTAATTTCACTTTATATTAATATATATGATTTATTATAAATATATTTATTAATTCAAAATCTGTTCAAAATAGAATTTTTCAAATTAAATATAGTTCTTTCTAATTTTTTAAATATTTTTATCAATAAATTTAATATTTTAACATTTTTACTAATAATTATCATTGTTTATATTAATATATATGATTTATAATATTTATTATAAAAATAAATATTAATACAAAATCTTTTCAAAATAGAATATAATTGTTTTTTAACTTTTTGAATATTTTAACAAATTTATTTTCTATATGAATTTAGAAACTTCTTGTGAATTGTAAAGTAAATTTAAGATTTTTACATATATTTATTTATCAATATTTTTTAATTTTACATTTTTTAATATATATAGGATATCATATGAATAACATAACACAAATTTTCATTGCTTTTTCAATAGCATGTTTTTTAACAACATTTTGTATACAGTGATTAGTAATTCGAACTTAACATTTTGTTTACAATGATTAGTGATTCCAGCTTTGATTTTTTTCAAGATAATACAACTTTTGTGTTTATTGGTGAACATGTTAAATTTCATTTGGCTTTTACAAATAATTTATGTTTTTAGATAGATGGATTTAAGGATTAAACTATTAAAAAAATTCAAGAGCTTTGATTTTTTTCAAGATAGTACATCATTTGTGTTTTATTGGTGAGCATGTTGAAATTTTAGGTAATGAGTTAAATAAAGATTAAATTATTTCTGAATAGATTTGAAACTGGTATTTTTTTTTTTTTGAAAATTACATTTTTTCATTAAAATGAACAAACCGTCAAAAAAAATTCATGACAGATAAGGGTGGCCGTCAAATTCCAGACCTGATTATGAGAATAGGATTATCCAACTTTTCCAACACAAAATTCGCATTTGGTGTTGTGTCTACATCTTTTTGACTTTCCCAAATGAGCTGAGCGTAAAGTGGTACAACTTCTCTATCTGCAAGATGGGCAGTATGACCCTTTCATAGATTTCCCTTGCTCTGCTAATGTCTTCTTTCACCTAACATCGTCATCAAACACAATTTTCCTTATCTCCATGCCTAGTAAACATTTAAATAAAACAAACATTCTAATGGGAATCTCGTTAGCTTACCTCATACAAAAACATGGCATAGTTCCTGAGCAGCAACGGATTGCCAGGATTTGCCTCCAACATATCTTCATAATAGACCTATATAAGCTTGGAATGACATTCCTGTGGCTTTCTCATGCGGGGGAAAAGTGCCAAATGAAAATGCGAGAAATCTGTATTTAACATGCTAGAAGATGAGAGATTGGGCAGGGCAGAATGTTGATATCTATGGCTCGACCTTATCCGTGAAATGCATCCATTATCTCTATTCACAGTCGTCACTCTCCATAGCATACGTGACCATTCTCATTGCAAAATTACAATCCATTTTTAAAACTCCCTCTCGCATGGCTCATTTAAAAAGTGTATGTCAGAAACGTTCGTCCATCTCCATCCGTCTCCTTCTGTTTAATCTGTCGCAATCATGTCATGATGTGGATGATGGTATTATACATTTTTTTCGGAAATATCTCACACGCTAACAAAGTAACCGACGCAAGTCATTCAATGTTGATGGAAAAACCGATGTACCATTCAACGGTGAACAGGGGGAAGTCGTCGATCGAAAATCAAATAGCTGAAAGAATTTCAATGGTCGACAGAGGATAACAACCATTTGATTGCAATTTTTAGCTTTGTCTTGTTTAAATAGGATACACCTTCGGCATAAATTCGATGTAAAAAATAAACTAGCAATCGTACCTTGGGCTACAATGGGTACGCCGAAGAGAATGTAATGAATTTTTTATTTGTTAAATATGTAAGTAGTTGTCTGAGTTTTGTTTGGACTGTTAGAAATGACAATCGAAGTAACCATCTTCAAATAAATAATTAATAAAGGATATTTTGTATATATATAAAATGTGCAGGAATACACAGTTGAGAAGCTTTGAAGCCTGTTGTAAAATTTAAACTACACCCAGAAAATACAAAATAAGGACCGAATATTGCATCTTCCCCATTAAGATTACATATTTGAAAATAAAGTCTGTTGTAATGAGATTTGGGGCAGTGGAAAAATGTTTTGAAAACAACGTTGTCCTTAAAGTGATCTGCAAGAAGAGGAAAAAAAAAAACAGTTAGTGTAGCAAGAAGAGCATGTGTTGCAACCTACTGCAAATCATTAAATATTATGTCAAAAATTGTTATACAATTGTTTTTAGAGAACCTCTATTGAGGTAAAAAAACTAAAAAATTATAATTTAAAATTTTTGTTATGAATACAACTCAAACCTAAAATGAAAAGTTGATGTTTCTTGCCGTTTTTTACCTCTAATTCCCTACTCCTTCCCGAACATCTTGGGCAGGTACGAAAATTAACAATTTCCTGACAAAACCATCCCAATTATGCACTCACTGATATGATGGTATTGTCTTAATGATATTAGAATCACTTGAAAATAGATGGAGAAAGTACAAAATGTGATAATAATGATGATATTTATCCATTTTTCATGTCAAAAAATATATACCTTGATCTGTAATACTAAGACAACACACCCGATAATACTTCCCACAGGCTTTCCCTAGATCAACATTGTTTGCAAAAAACAATTGCAAAATAATATATGAAATAAATATCTGGAAACACACAAATGCTTCTGAACAAATTATAGATCGAGAAGGTAATGACTAGACAATTTCACTGACTAAAGAATCAGATGATGTTGATGGGGGAAGTTGTCTATAACTATTCAATAGACAAAGGTACTAAATTCACTTTTGAAAGCCTGTAACCACCAACTCAACTCAGCAAAATTGAGTGTGTACTTGGGTTCAACTCGCAATTGGTAAGACTCATCAAAACATCAAACAACAATAAAAATTTAGCTTGGAACATAGAATGACACAACAATTTGCATATTAATTCTAAAAAATTATGTATTTTGATATACCAAGTTATGTTGTTATACAACTCACTTGACTGTTGTCTTGTTGAGCAATTCATGTCTTGCACTTTACTCTGAAGACAACACACTTTGAAATCACACATATTTCAGGATATGTTTGAGCCTATTCATTTAGATTTATAAAATATGTTCTGAATTGGTCGAATAGTTTGAGGAGGCATATACAATAGAAACAAGGAAACATAGTGGTTCTAAGAGGGAGATGTATTTATCCCAATCCAGTCTACATATGTCCTAACTTGTTTGACAACAATATACAATCTATATTTTAAGTTAGATATGAGGAATGTATAATAGAAGTTGGAAAGATTAGATGATGAGAGCACAATATGTAGGTGCAAAGAGAAATGTAAAGAAGTGTTGTTTTACTGTTGTGAACACAATTGGAAGGGGAGAACTCCACTAAAAGAAATAGCTTAAGCAGAAGAAGTTGGAATACTGCATGATGCTGAAAGGGTTGATCTTGATAGTTAGGCAGCTTCAAATGTGGTAAGCAAGGATGAGATTGGATAGCTGGAAAACGAACAGATTTGTAAGCAATAAGGAATGTTTGCTTTGAAAGAGAAAGGACCAAGTATTATGAAAACATACCTTTAAGGCTTTTTTAAGTGAAATGAATTTGAGAATTTCAACTGGGTGATTGTGATAGTGTAGAGGATCTAGAAAGATAGCATGTATGTCAGTTGAGTTGTTGTCCAAGAATAACTCTCTGCAAAATAGAAATATGCTTGTGATTATAAGGTCTGTGTTGAATAGGTTGATTTGCAATTATTAATTTAGACATGGAAAGAGAAAAGACTAAGTTAAAAGTGAACATACTTGTACATATTGGTTAATTGAACAAAAGTTGAGCATTTGAAGTGGTTGAGGTTGATAGTTTTGATAGGCGAGCTTCCTCACTGATCCTACATGCAACATATGGGCTTTGTTGCATGCATGTGTATCTTTCAAAAGTGAATGCAGGGTGGATACGAAGGCCAGAAAGTTGTGTCACTCTAGAAATTGCTGTGAATGTCAAGCCTTGACGGTCAATGTTGCCGATGTCAATGGTGGCCATATGAAGTGTAAGCCCATGTGATTTGTGGATGGTTAAGGCCCAAGCCATTTTAAGTGGGATTTGGCGTCGACCACCACGACTAATTGGGGTGATAGGGACATCTTTGGGATTGTTTGTATCCCAGGCAAGCCCAATATAATTCTTGAATCGAACAACAACAAACAAGGGGAGTTGGGGTGGTTTTTCATTGTCCCTATAGACTATTTGTTTCACTATGCCAAGTGCTCCATTAACAAGGCCAGTATGAGTCCACAGATTTGAAGATAGCATAACCTTTTGGTTGACACAAAGTAGAATCTTAGTTTGGATTTGGTCATCATCTGGATTTGAGTTGAAAGAGGTCCCTATTTGTTCTGCAGTGGCAATGCCAATAGGCTGTGCTAGAGACAACAACATACGCTTATTATGGAGTGAAACTTTTTCATTGGTTGCATAAAGATGTACAGATGATAAGAAACCAGTTTGTTCTGTAGATGTTAGCATTGAGCTTGACCTTGACATGAGCAGTTGCCAATCTGCAATAGTAGGTTTAGCCTTTCTTAAATTGCACAATAGATCACGAAATTGAAGTTGAGTGGGATCGTCTCCGGCTTGGCAGAATATTTTGTTAAGTGTAAAAATAGTTTGGAAGCTCCGCCATAGTAATCCCCCATAGGAAGTAGAAGAGTAAATAGGAATGTCTTTGACCGGTGGTAGTTGGCCGAGGTCTCCAAAGAGCAAGATTGAGCGGCCTCCAAAAGGGCAGTGGTTGTTTGCTAGGAAAGCTTCTCGTAAGCGAGAGTCGATGCGTTCAAGGAGCTTTGGACCGATGAAGCTCATTTCATCTATTAAAATGTAGCAAACAAAGTGCATTCTCTCTTGGAAGCTTCCTAGTGTTTGCCCCTACAAGGGAGCCATTTCTTTGATGGGAATTTGCAGTGCGGAATGAATTGTCGATGCTCCAATGTTGAATGTTGCAACACCTGTTGGTGCGTGAAGTAGTAACGATGTTTTCCCGTGTGGAGCAGAACAATTTAGTGCAGACCTAATTTATTTTATTAGGTGTGACTTTCCAGTTCCTGCAGTTCCTTGAACTATTATTTTGAGTGGTGGCTGGTAAGTAGTGGAGTATAGGTGTGACAAGACTAAATCCAGGGCTTTTTTTTGTTTGAATGAAAGGTCATGTTGGGTATTTACATAGGGCTAAATGGGGACTTGAAATCTTGTGCAGTTGGAGTCTATGAAGTTGGATGCTACAGAGAGTTCTATTGGATTTATGGAATGAGTATTCTAGTCATGGTTAAGGTCTAATTCAGGGTTTTCTAGCATGTCAAGTGCATCTAATTGGAGTGGATAGCCTGGGTGAACACTTGACAAGACTTGCCATTCAGATTGGTAGCATTGATGTGGGGGTTCTGCATCATGTGAAGGAGACACGAGTTCTGAATTGGAGGGTGTGACTGGTGGATTGCGTCGAACATGCCATGGATGGTAAGTGAATGCCATTTGCTCCCACTGCACCAAAATTTTAGTTAGTGATGAACCAAGGTCAGTTGCAATGTTACGAAAAGGTTTGTAGAGAACCAGTTCACTCCAATAGAAGTCGTGGAAACTTGGGTCGTCCTTAGGAGGAATGCTTGTGAAGCGAGGGGAAACTTGAATAATTGCTTTAGAGGAACACTCTTTCCATTGGTTTGCTTTACAGGATGTTTTAAAGCTCCATTTTTGAGTCACTTCAATCAATGGCAATGCTTGTAGACGAATAGGACGAGCCATGTATGCATCAATGTAGTTTGTGGGTGTTGAGGTACATGTGGTTGATAGTGGAATGTGTTGATAGTTTTTTTGGTTGACATTTAAAGAAACAAATGATCGACTACACAAGCAAAGTGGTAGTTTTAGTAAAAGGTGGCAACTTTCTTGAGCACTAATATCACAATCGACAATGTTGTCAACAAGCATTTTTCTAAAAGCTATTGGTGTTGGCTTCTCAGGATCAAAAGTTGTTGAAATACGAGAAAGCATTGCATGATATGTTTCAGATTTGGTTTATGCTTTAGCTGCATACTTTGCGATATATTTGAGCACTGCATCTATTGAGAGAACGGGCTGGCAATCTACATTTGCGTGCCAAATAGAGAGGATTGTGGGGTTGTGAAGATTCACTTGATCATCATTACGAGCAGGGGTGTGCTTTGGCTGCCCACTCTCATTTGAGAGGGATGACTTGTCTTGCATTGTCTAAGGGGCTTTATAGCGGCATTCAACTATACCTCCTTTTCGCCGCAAGCATGTTTGCAAGGTACAACGTGTGTGGCTTTGAACGCAATTGAGAAATTCATTGTAGTCAAGTGAAGGGGTGGACAACATAATCATTCTTGTGTCCATTAGGCATGGGTTGTTTAAGGTGGACCTGGGAACTGTTGCATTAGAGATTTGGGGGGGTTGCGGGTTCCAAGCAAAGACATATTTGTCAATGTAGTCAATTGCATTTTGTACTGATGCAAGATTATTCCATTGTATTTTAGAAAAATTGGGTGCATCTTTGAGCCAAAGGAAACCATGGACATGTGCAGAGCCACGGTGTTGCCATTCATACCTAGACACAATATATGTTATAAAGCAACTAATGTATGAAAGAAGTAAAAAAAATGGTGTGGAGTGTAATTACCTATACCAATAGTCATTTGTGCAAAGAAACTTCTCCAAAACCTCTTCACGAAATGCAGTAAATCGGTGATGCATGTAAAGTGCACTGAGGTGTGGGTTTTGAACTATATTGTGGAGCCTCCAACGAGCAGCAGCAATAGGATTTGTTGGTGCAGTAGATGGCATGGCATTGTGTAAGTCTGGCCATTTAGTATCTGCTGCACTAAGGGTGAAGAATACAGTAGGGCAACCAATTTGAATAACCATGTCAGATAGCTCCCCCCTGCGAAGAGTCTAGAAGGGGCGTGTACCACGGATTTTTGAGTTGAACCGCATCACTTGGTCTACAAGATGTTCGTCGGGGAGGTCCTTTAGTCTTTGGCGCAAGGCAAATATTGTCGTTGGAAGTCTACTTTCAAAGTGTTTTTGAACAAATACAGAAGTTGTGGCTTGGCTACGATGACGCATAAGAATATTAAGTATGAAGTATCTAAATCGTGGGTGTTGGCCGAACCGGTTATCATGGTATCGAAGAAGATGGAGAGCATATTCATGTATCTTGACCTCTTTCATACTTTGTTGATTGAATGATGCTCTGCCCTTTGGAAACAATGTGGGGAATGCCATAACAAATAATCCTTCAGTGGTGTATTCATTGAGGGGCATAATAGAAATTGGCGGCCAATCAATAGTAGGAGTAAGGCGTCCTTCCTCCAATTGCGCTCGTAATTCTTGTACTTTTGTACGTGCAGGGGGTAGGTTTGCGACAAATGATGTTGTTGCTTTCAAATTCTCTTGCATATGTTCTTCGGTTGTATTATCTGTCTCCATGAAGCTAACATCAGGGGGTTTTGAAGTTAAGGTTGTTGAATTTAGAAGGTCAGAGATGTCAGTGGAGGCAATAGGCAAGCATAAGAGAGAGGTCTCATCTAATTGGACATCTTTGTAGTAGGGGTCATAACAGATCTTATATTGCAAAGCCTCGTGAACATGTGCTCTGCAAACATAAAAACTATACTATTGGGAATCGACATTTTTTTTATTAACTATGAGTATATCCAAGTCATGTATATGGCATGGCAAGTAATTTGTAATTATTGTAATATCCTGAGGAAAAAAAATAGTGTGGCCGCTATATTTTAGTTGTCCACCTCTTGCATAAGTAGCTTGGAGGATAGGGCTAACTCTTGATATAAGCATCTCCTCGATCTAAGATAGGCGTTGTAAACAAGTAGGTTGCTCTCCAAGGTCCATGTTGTTCCACTTGGAGAAGCGATTGCCATTTTTTTTCGAAATGCATCTTGAACAAGCACTACTATCATTTAATAGCCTAGTTTTTATTCCTGGATATCATTCCATGCATCCCTGGCATGTTGATAGGTTTGATAGGTTGTCCAACTTTGAGCGGAACAAATTTCTAGCGATGTAATAGTTTGCAGGAAATAGTGGAGAATGGAGATTTTGGGAGGGTGAGCTGGCGTGAAATGTAGATTGTATTTGAGGTCTCGGTGGCTGCAATGAGGGAGAGTTATTGGAAAGAGAAGGTGGGGTTGTGGAGGAGCTTGCAAGGTTACTTTGACGGTTTTCTCTTCTTTGTCTATTAATAGAATCCTTATTTGCCTGGTACCATAATCGTTTTAGATGATTACGATGAGACCGCTGTGCTTCCATACTTTCAACTTGGTTTTCCATGGTAGTGGTTGCTGAGGAACATAACAATGCAATATTATTTTGCAGTAGTTAATGAAAATGATTAAAGAACACATTTAAAATTACCAAGAATAATGGTTGAAGTAATTGTCCTTTGTATTGACCAAATATTAATTGCAATATATAGCTTGTACAAGCAAGAAATTGTATTGTGAAACATGTGCAAAACATAGCATTGTCCTATCAAAAAAGACTTTGTATTAAATTCATTTGTAATTGTACGAACACATGGTTACAAATGGTGGTATTGACAGCTGTGAAAGTTGTACAACATAAGTGAAGACTATACAGTTTTATGGAAAGTAAGAGGTACATGCAAACATTAGATAGGTTTTATTGCTGTAATTACAAAGCTTTGTATTTCTTTCCCCGCAAAAGAATTCATTGTGATGGCCACTTCAAAGGAAAAATGGCGCCCAAGAACTTGATCTAGCATGTGTTGAGCAGCATCAGGTTCAGCTAGAAGTAGTTGAAAACTTTCAGCGGATACACCAAACAAGTTGTTTGCGGGTCCTTCGAATGCAGTGACTTTCACAAGAACGCCTGTGCCATCGTCCAAATCCATTTTGACCATGTAGCTAAAATCACATCGAGGGACATCAATAGAACACTTTGGGCAATGAAAGCTATTAGGGCTCTTTTGTACAACCTTCTTCTTACATTTCTTATTGCCCTCCAGAAGAGGACAAGAGAGGTAATAAAAGTTTTCCAAGTGTACTTTTGATATCTTTGCTTTTACGTAAACATTTGTTTTTACAGGATAGTTTGTACTATTGATTGATGCAATCTCAACTGGATTTGCAAACTTGTTGGAAGAAAGATGATCTATTGAGAGTGAAAGGAAGGGTGTTTCATTCCCTATAGTGGCATACCAGTCATGCAACCTTGAGGCTTCTAACAGTTTAGGATTTATGACAATTGTAGTTGAAAATATAGTATCAAGAGCTTTTCCACACCATGAGGTTATATGTCCACATTTGATCAATATAATTGGAGGAGTTGGTAGAAGAGGCAAAGTAGATAATTCTTTACCTTCAAGTTCACAATGACGACCCCAAAGTGTAACATCAATGGACAAGCATGATATGTTTGTGATTGTTGTAGTACACTTTACTATTTCAGTCCCATCTCTCTTACGGATGGTTGATGTAGGGGAGATAGCTAACAGTATGCCAAGAACATCAACAACGGAATTAATAGGCAGTGATAGTAGAGAATCTATGCTCTTGATATTCAAGCTATGCATGGGGATTGTAGAGTCTACACATGGTGAAGGAGTAATTGTTGATGATTTGTGTAGGAAAATTTCAAATGGGTTTGGCGAGCTACTATATTTTTTATTAGCAACTTGTATGCGACCATTAGAAATAATGTATACACTATTAGACTGCACGACATTGTAGAACTCATCAACAAGTTCATTGAAGCATGTGACATGTATTTTGCTACCTTCCTTGTCGATGAGGTCAAAACCAAAAACTTTTCCTTCTCGGTTAGCATTGTGAAACTCATGGATTGGACTCTTTGTTAATGCTCTACCCTCAATGGACCAATGCTTATAGTATGGGGTCAAAGTTTTGAAGGGAAGTATTTCAGAAGCGGGTATGGTTAGTTCTTGGGTAGATATTGCATCTTGTTGTATAGCAAATGGGCCTTTGGAGCTAGTAGATGGCAAAGGACTTATTGCCTGTAGAAGAGGAGTTGGAGTGTCAATGAGCGGTGCTTTATTGGAAACCATTTCAAGACTATTGATAATTATAGCCCTGCAATTGAATGATGTAAATGATTTAGGAAAATCACATCAATGAGTAAGAGCAATATTCAAAAGTAGAGGAAGGTTCGACGTACGTGTATTTTTCGAACACCTTCGATGTATATTTTGTAAGGTGGACAATAGACCCAATTGCCATCGCTTCTTCAACAACAAGATTGTTGAACTGGCTGGGAAGCAAGGTTGGATGGGTATGGACACCATTAGAGAGTTCAACCCGGTATTTAACATCTGTTGAATGGCCTTGTTGTATAGCATTTATGGATGTGACCTGCAATGAAGGGTCAAGATCCAACATGCCTGCAAGAATTTCTTCAACGGCATTTGGAGTTAGAGTTGCCATTGAGAAGGTGAAAGCTAGTTGAAGTTTTGTGCCTGCGGGGAAGTTGTGAGTGGTAGGTAAAATAAAGGTGCTTCTTAATTGTATGATTGTTGTTAATGGGGAAAACCAAAATTGAAAGGTAAAGAAGGTAACCGAATCCTTGATAATATATACTTGCATAGTATATCTACATGTGTATGAAACAAATGGTTTGTAAATGGGTTAAATTTTATGCAAGATATATAGTATAAGACTTTCTTGGAGTGTTATATTTGAAAACAATCTTTATCAAAGTATTATGTGGTTAGATCTTAAGATTTACAACAACCTACAAATTTGATATGGAAACGAGCATTTAAGTAATTACTGAAGTTTAATTTGAAAGAATGAAAATTGAAAACAAACTATATATTTGCATAGTAAACAAAATTATTTGTAATATTGAAGCTCTTCTACGGAATAAAAATTACAAGTAAAATTTGTTGCAGTTTCTTGTCCAGAACATAAAATTGATTGCACAAGTTCTGAAAATTTGTACATGAAGAAGCAAATAGCGATCTAACAGTATGTTTTACAATATTATCACATATGAAAACAGCCAAAAATATGTAACATAAAAAAAAATTCGGCAAGTGACTGACCAAAAGATTTTGCAAAAGCTGTGTACTGCAATCAATGATGCAGAAGAGATAAAGTGACCAGATGGCGCTTGAAAGTGAGGCAAACCAAAACCAATTTCCTTAGAGCTATTGTTTCAATGTATGCACAATAAACAAAAAGTAGATCTAAGTATATCATAATTAAGAGCTTTTGTCGATACAAAAGAAATAAATTTTAAACCACCAAATAAACAAAAATTTCATTTCACAGTGAAGATGCAACAAGTGACTTACCACAAGATGCAGCACAATATGTGTGCTGCTGTGAACGATGCAGAAGAATAAAGTGGGTAGAAGTTGCTTAGAAGTGAAGTAAACCTAAAGGCAGTCTCCGTTGACCAACTGATGCAATCAATTGACAATAAAAAAATTAGATGTAATTATATCAAAATTTACAACTACCTTATTTCAAATTCCCAAATACCAAACAAAGCATACAATGCACTATTAATATGCAACAAACATACTTTTCATTAACTATGAAAAGTTAAAACTAAAAGAATATAACATTATTTTTCTCAGAATAAACAATAATCTCCTTTAAATCTCATCATTATTTACAACAAATTAGATGAAAAATCATACAGAACTATTTTCTAACATAAGAAGAAAAACTATCATTAGTCATTTTTTGTGTTAAATTTGTTTGTTATGACCTGGAAAAAGTGATTGAGATCGGTAAGTTACAAATCCTCTTTTTTAATTGGCAAAAAGGTAAGTAGGTATAAATTTCTCCAAAACCAAGAAAGCATTATAGATAAACATGTATTTCATTGCTATTTGGTCACTCAATTTTTGTAATATGAATCAGAAAGAAATATAAATTTCTCCAAAACAGAGAAAGCATTAAAGATAAACATGTATTTCATTGCTAGTAGGTATAGTTTTTGAAATATGAATCGAAAAGAAAAGAAAGAAATAACCTCTATAATATTTCAAAATGCAAATGAGAGATGAAAATGAAGAAATACCAAAATGAAATAAAAAGATTTAAGCATTAGAGAAGAACCTTATTGAAACTAAAACAAATACGAGTGTGGTGGATCTCAATAAAACCACCATTAAGAACTTTACCAAAATCATGTAAATGCTAGAAGGGAGAAAAAAATCCCATTCCATTCTAGATCAAGCTCATGGAATGCCTCAAAAAATGTGGTCTCATGAAATGCAATGTTTATTGAATATGCACAAAATAGATTTTGCAAGGATGTTCTGAAAATATGTGACTATACATGGCTGGCCTTCTTGCCCATGGTTGTTATCTTGGGGAACACCCTAAAATTTATCGTTAAGATGCCATTTAAACCTGCAGTGGTTGTGTGGATGTGTTTTCCTGGTGCCTATAAATCACATATGAATATAGGCTTAGGAGTATTACTTGTGACACAGTGGGGTAAGAAAAATCCATTAAGTTGTATGTAAAAAAAAAAATTGAAAAAGAAAACACACATATAGCATTTGTTAACACATATAACGTTAGTTAACACATGTGTTTGTTAACACATATAACATTAGTTAACACATATGCGTTTGTTAACACAGTTGGCATTAGTTAACACACATAGTGTTTGTTCATTACCGAGTACAATGATATGGCTACGATCTATGTGATTTACATTTGATAATGGCTGATAAAACTAATCAAATTCACACAATTCTACCTTATTTATGTGTAAAGGACCAACTCAAACAATGAGTCAAATTTGAAACTAATCACTGAAAACTGCACTAAAATCTTTGATTGGCTGAAGACAACTTTAACTTCATTGAGCATGTCACTAACCCAATTGAAAGTTTTTAGTTATAGTCCAACATGAATATGATAGCCAACTGTTCATCTTATCATATAAATATACTCATATTTAATTTATGGTATTCTATTTGAAGGATAGAAATCAAAAAATGTGAAGTGTTAAATTTTTTTAAATAAATGAAATTAAGTATTTATATTTTATTGTCATTTCATTTTAATTAACAAAATATGATTGTGAACTACAAGTGTTATCTAAAAGTAGCAGAGGGTATTTTTGCAAAGCACAGTAACCAGTATAATGGCAGATTTTTTTGAGGAAAAATTTACTATATTCTTATATTTATCGATATGCTTGCATCTTCTTTGGGCAGGGGCTAGGGAATAAGTATTTTTGGCAACTTTATTGAGTACCTATCATTCAGGATTTTTTCCAAACTTGTTGTAAAATGACCAGGCACAGCTCAGTGTTTGGATTGTATACTACTATGCAACATCAGCTGGGTAGATTCTTTGTTTGTGGTTTCATCCTAAAAATCACATTATAAGAAATAAGGAAATACAATGTTTATATTTACGTCTATATGCATTACCAACATTTGCCAATGCATTGTACTTGTCTTCAAGGAAAATTATTCTATATACCTAATGAGCATGATTGGAAATATGATTTTTATTTACTTGGGGAATGTCTTAAAAAATTAAGGACCCATCTACATATGACCGCCTAAATTAGGGAAAGAGCAGAAAACTATCAATTTCTAAATCTTAGTTGAGTTACATGTAAGATGATATAGGTGATGTATTAATCAATCGTTGCACATCAAGAGAAACATGAAACTTGCATTCAAAATATTCATGCATTCAAGGGAGATCTTATTCCATGTGCAATTATGTAGAGTTGAGGTTATGAAAGTGATTTCCTGAGTGCTTCACTCAAATCTTTGACTATGATGTCTATGTAAATTTTATTGAGAGCTTCTGATCTCACTTTATCCCTGAGCCTTATTATGAGAAAATGAAAATTTTCTCAAAAAATTAAAAAGCCATAAACTATCAAAAGAGTATTCACTCATATAGGTAACACAAAAATCAGTGAATAGGGTAAACCACTTTATATGTCAAATATGGGAATTTGCTTGATGACCGCAAAGTGTTTGAGAAAATGTTTGAAAAAGATGTCTGCTCATGGACTGCCATTATTGCAGCTCATACAAAGCAGGAATTTTGTGAAGAGGCTTTGGTACTATTTCACCAAATGCAACTGACGGATTTCCAACCGAATCACTTCACCTTTTCTAGTGTTATTTTGGCATGTGCCAATTTACCATGTCTGGACAACTTATTATCTTGTAATATAACACAAACATTCTTCACTGTACAAGCAGATAAAAGTGAATAGAACAATATGTTTTGCAAAACATCAAACCAAAAACTCTCCCTAATTGACCATATTAAAGAAAATGTGACACCGTCTCATGGAATATGATTATTGCAGCGCACAGAAGATACATGTATCCTCAGGAGACAGTCACTCTGTTTTACTAAATGCAACAAACAGGTTTTCAACCATGCCAGTTCACATTTTTCAATATACTCCTGGTCTGTGCTAAAATCGAAGCTTTGGAAAAGAGTATGGAAATCCTTAATGCTATTATGGATACAAAAATTTCATCAAATATTAAGGCTGCAATTGCCCTCGTAGACGTGTATGCAAAATGTGGAAGCATAGACAAGGCACATGAACTATTTGACAAAATGCCTCAAATAAATGTCACCTCGTGGACTTCAATTATTGCAGGATACACAGAAAATTAATTTGATGAAAAACATTAATAATATTTTAACAAAATTCCACAACCTTTGCCAGCATCCTCCCTGCCTATACTAAAATTAGAGCTTTGTAACAGCCTATGGAAATCCATCAAAGCATAACAGTTATTATAGATCAGTCGGAGAATTTTTATTAAGCAACGTAACCTTGTATCTAATACCACATCATTCAACATTTGAATTTCCACAAGTGGCAGAAGAAATGTTTGGTTGCCCCCGTTTGAAGATAAAACCAAAAAGTTCTCATCCAAAAATTAGAAAAGAAACTATAAAATGTATCCTCTGTTGGGCTATTTGGCTGTAAAAGAATTAAAATATAACCTACAGCTTGATGCCCCATCTTTTGCAAATGCTTCAAGAAAACTCTGAACCATTTTTTGACATAATGACTTACGGAGTTGTATAAAGTGTTGAAGAAATGACATTCAACATGGTTTGAGGGCCAGTTGAATATAATAGAGAAGATTAACTTACAGGTCTATTCAACTTTTGTGTATTTTTTCCACCAGCACAACATGTCTATAAATGCTAATGGTATTCAAGCAATTGATGAGATTTACTTGCATTCCCCTTGCTTCACTAATAGATTTATTACTTTATAAAAGCCATGAATCTCAATTACAGTCTCCATCGCAACAAAACAGGGCTGAGCCAGAACTATAACCTACAGGGGTTAAAAAGAAGCCCAAACCATATAGTTTCTTAATGAAACATTCCGACCTTAGGGCCCTGCAAAATTGATATCTTACACATTGCATCACAAGACAACTTTAGCACTCTGAAAAGACAACATAAATATTGCCAGGAAACAATCTCATAATGGTAAATCTATGCATAAGCTAAAACAGAATTAGCTAATAAGCTAACACCACATAATGGTTAATCTATACATAAGGTAAATCATAATTAGCTAATAGTATATGTCATTCTTGAAAACCAGAATATAAATAATAAATAAGGATTAAAATGCATGTGACTATCAAAATCAGCATACACCCCAATTTCACATGATCAAAAAGTGAGAAATTATTCATCAAGATCATTATAACAAAAATCCCGCAACTAAAAAATCATGTTTTCTTGTATATTTTGTCCAGACAATAGAAATTGTGATTACGGAAGAGAGTAGATCAACATTGATCCATTCTCTCTCTACAGTTGGTTGACCATAGATTGAAAATCCTATATGAAGTGGAATGGTAAGCATTACAGGTCACAACAGGGGCTTCAGTGCTGGTCATCAAGCCCACTATGCTGGATCTTCCATAGCACCTAATATCTAAGAAGCAGCCCCATAGGGTGCCCATTTGGGCATGTCTTTGGTGACAGGGCTTTGCTGCCCTAAATTTTTCCTTATTTTTTCTTATATTTTTGTTTTTCTTTGGTTATAAATTTCTATTTTTTTCTTTTCATACATGTATATTATTATTAGACAATCCCAAATAAATGTATACAAGTTCTTTTTTTTCTCTCTTTGGTTTAATTTTTATTCACAGAATATAGCAGAAATCCTCATTTTACCAGAACATTTTACTAAGTGTATAGACATTTAAACAATAGCATATACAGAGTGTCAAAGATGTAAGGAATGCATAATTTTTAGAACCAAATTTGTTGGAAAACACTTCATTTTCTCATGTAATGTTACACAACATTCATTGCAAAGTGTGTGTGCCAATTGCTGACAGGTGGATAGCACTGCAGATTTTCTAGTCCAGATGTTATGCAGCATGCATTGCAGCCTCCTAAAGAAAAAGCAATTGGCAGGTGTAAATCGAGACCAAAACCTTTGCTACCGTTCTCCCTGCCTGTGCAAAAATGGGGGCTTCCAAACAGAGTATGGACGTCCATCGAAGCATAAAGGATACGTGAATTTTTTTCAGATGTTGTAGTTGCCACTGGCCGCGTAGACATATATGCAAAATGTGGAAGCATAAACAAGGCGCGTGAAGTGTTTGACAAGGTCCCTCAAAGATGTGGTCTTAAATATGCACAAAATGGATTTACTGAAAAGGCTTGACAAATTTCCAAGCAATTGCAATTGTTAGTTTTAAAGCCACATTCTGTAGCCTTTGGTAGCATCCTCCTTGCAAGCTATGATACATTGGTAAGAAACTGGTCAAGTTGATTTCCCCCATTTAGTCATCTGAAGACATTTTTGTTTTCGAAGATATGATACAGGGTAATAACTCTGCCGGTTAACAATGATTGCAGGATATGCACAAAAAGGATTTGTTGTTTATATATTTCCAAGCAAATTCAGAGATGAATGAATACCTTTTTCAGTGGAAGACCTAAGCAGGCAATTCCAATGCCAACTGTGATGGCAGATCAGTAACACCATGATCAACTCTTCAGCTCGTCCTCTGATTTCAGGATGGTGAGTACCTATTGCAGATAAAATTTCAACGATGGCAGTGAGAAAATAAACAAGATAATGAAAATATGGTCTGGCTTTTCTGCGTGAAATAGAATTTAGGTTTTGAGCATTCTATTAAAGGCCCATCCGACTGACCTAATTGTGTCTTGCTGTGAAGGATGTCGATATTCTTCGCAATAACTGCAGATATTTTGCCACCATCGTCTGCATTAATTGCTCTGCTACTCTATGAAGATATTTCCACCTTCAATAACTGCTCTATGAAGATATTTCCACCTTCAATAACTGCTCTGATGACCAGCAACGAAAGCTATGGAGGACTAGGAAAAAGAGGCAGGAAACAGATGAGTCGTCGGGATCGATTGCTTTTCAGGCAATTGGCTCTTGACGAATCTGCACCGTCGGACGTTAAAAAGGCTCGCAAATATTGAGCGTGGGGACGCCTTTGACGTAAATATAATAATTCACATTTAAATTATCATGAGATGTAATAACATAGAATCTCAAATAAATTTCATAAGAGACAAAAAATAAGAGATTTATAGTTCAAAGATATTTTCTACCACTTCATGTCCTAAAACCAAGTATCCTTTCAATGGTCACTCCTTTGAAAACTTAATATAGGTTCATATTTAAGCCTATTCATTTAGTAATTTAATGATATATTCAAAAACTTAGTATCTCTATCCTCTCAACACAAGGAACATAGGGCATTACCATTAGAGAGTATGAGGCATAATATTATAGATTTGAAGCTTGCAAGTTTGGAACCATACTCATCATTTCTCTACTATGGATTTTTTTATGTTTATTCTTCTTTGATTCTTACATAATTATATATTACGCTTCTCCATTTGAAGTTCATAAACCCTATTTTTTATTCCCCCATTATCCAAAATCATTGTTATTGCTTTATATTTCATATAAGTAGGATATCCTTCCTTTCTTCATTATTTTCATCTCTTTTGTGATAATTTTCATAAACTATTTGACTCTCATCAATTTGCACATATCACTTGTGGTATATTTGTCTTTTAATGTTTACAATTATGATGACAATTCCTACACATACCAAATTACACAAACACTAAGTTTGCACACACAAACCAATTTTCTCATAAATATTATTGTAGATTTTGAGGTATACCAAATAGATGATTGACTAAGGTAGCCCCTTCATAGAGAAACACAATTAATAATCTCCAAAATACTTTCAACTTGAAAAGACATTATAATATATAATCTTGTTAAAGACAACTACTACAATACCATATATGTAAGATAAATACTTTATTTTAACTAGATGGACACTCAAATATATTATTTATTACTACATAATACACTATAATACTATATCCCACATCACTACAAATAAAATTGAGATTTTAATTTTTTTAATATAAAAATAATATTAAAATATAACAAAAAAAACTAAATTTCAATGAAAATAAAATAATTATTTATTATTTCTATACATAAATAAAATATAAATTATTAATCATATTTTGACTATTTGATATTTAGGTGATAGAATCATTTAATTATGTGACATTTTTTTCGTCGGTATATTTATTTAAGTTAAAAAACGTAGCCAAGTCAAATATTCAAAAAAAACTTCAACAAAAAAAATAGTATGCATTTCAAAAACTGAGTCAAGAACATATGAAAAGGAATGAGATCACAATGGCGTTGACCTTTCCAAAGCTGTAAAACTTCGACTAAATCTATCTGAAACTACAAGTCCTTGAAGGGATTCATACACATGGTTGTTTGGCAACGATAAGCAAGCCTAATTTATAGACTTTCTCTAGCTTAGTAGGAAGAACTGATGAATTTCTGTTCCGCCAAATTCTTAAGTCTGAGATCTTTTTAAATTTTACCATGGCAGCAGGCCTTAGGAACAAGAGTGTGATGCATTTGTGTAGATGGATGATGGTATTTTGCCTCTTGAATTGTGTGAATTGTTGCAGGAAAGATGAAAGAAGGGAACTTGTGAGCTTCAGAGCCAACGTTCAACCTCCATCTCTGCTTTCTTCTTGGGAGGGTTATCAATGCTGCCAATAGGAAGGAGTGAATTGCAGCAGAGATGGCTATATTATTTCTCTCACCCTCAATCTCACAACAGAAACAGCTGTGACTATTCCTTCAACCAGCCTTGTTCCTCTTGCTAATCTCACAAATCTCTCTACACTACATGTAACTGGTGCTTCATTCAACGGCCCAGTTCCTGCACAAATCTTAACATTGACAAGGCTGGAAGCTCTGGACTTGAGCGGGAACAATTTATCAGGAGGCCTCCCCACTGATGTCGGAAAGCTCAAAAGTCTGAGAAGCCTTGTGCTTCGAGGGAATAGCTTATCAGGTTCTATTCCCTCTCTCTATTATAATTTGGGCATGTTGGAAGAACTAGACATTAGCAGGAACGGAATGAACGGCTCCATAAGTCCGTTGATTGGCCAACTGAGCAGATTGGTGAAGCTGGATTTGTCTTTCAATCAATTCAATGGTTTGCTTCCTTAGGAAATTGGAAATCTTACCCATTTACAGATTTTGAGTGTGGCAAACAATTCCTTGGTTGGACTAATTCCTTCTTCGCTTCAGAAGCTTGGGGATATGCAGAGACTGGATTTGTCATCAAATTCTTTCACAGGCTCTGTTCCTGGGTGGCTTGCAAAACTGTCTCAGTTGCAGTTCCTTGATCTGAGCGAGAATTCCTTAGCTGGGCCGATCTCCAATGGCTTGGGGAAACTCTCAGAACTGAAAACGCTGAATATGTCTGCAAATAGTCTGAATGGTTCCATACCGGACTCTTTCGGAGAGCTAGACAAGCTGGAGCTGATGCTTCTATACAGCAACAAATTATCAGGAGGAATTCCCAAGTCTATGGAAAATGCTTCCTCGCTTACATTTTTGTTTCTTCAGCAAAACCAGTTTGATGGTGCAGGGCCTGTGGGATTCAGTCCCAGATTTCAGCTCAAGCATTTGTCCATGTCAGGATGTAGGCTCTCGGGTCCTCTGCCAATATGGTTATCTCAACAGAGAAATCTCAGTGTTCTAAATCTGACAGGAAACGCGCTGACAGGATCGATTCCCCCGTGGCTTTCAGAGTTATCAATTCTGAATTATCTGAGTCTAGGACAGAACACATTTACAGGTAAACAGGGTATTTTTTAATGGGTTCTTTCTGCAATTTTAACCTGATTTTAAAATTTTGAATAGGCCAATAAACAGATTTTCCTTTTAAAAATATACCCAATTTTTCATATGTTATTAACTGTTGCAATTCAGCCAACTACTCTATACTTTGTCAAAATATTTCCACCCGCCTTACAAGTTTCCCTGCAGGCAAAATACCTCCACAAATCTTCAACACACAGTCTCTGCTATCCTTGGACTTGTCTCAGAATTTTCTTAATGGATATATTCCTCCACAAGTTGGAAATGCAACGCTTCTTCAGATTCTTAACTTCTCTGGCAACATCTTGATAGGAGAATTGCCTTTGAGCATTAGCAGACTCTCCAAACTGCAAGTGCTGGATCTCTCAGGGAACTCTTTTACTGGAACTCTGCCTCCAAATCTAGATAATTGTACTTCTCTAACCCTATTAAATGTTGGCGAAAATCAGCTACAAGGAACAATTCCACCAGAGCTTGGATCCATTGGGCCATTACGGTACTTGGTTCTTCACAGGAACTATTTTGCAGGAGACATTTCTGTGGCTCTGAGAAACTTTTCTGACATAGCAGTGATTGATCTAGGCTCCAACTCCCTCACAGGGCATTTTCCATCCGAGGCTCTTCAGTTCCATGACTTGGAAGTGCTTATTCTTGGACGAAATAAGCTGGAGGGCTTCATTCCATTAGGGATTGGCAACTTGAGTAAACTTGACATCTTGGACCTGTCAGGAAACCACTTCAGGGGAAGCATACCAAAAGATCTTGGTGAGCTGCAGAGCATGAAGAATGACTATGCTGGGATGCAGGGCTCAAAGATCATTGTAGGGAGACTTAACCACCCTGCTCAAGCATACTCACTATACTTCACCATTGATATATATCTCAATTTTAAGGGAAAAATCAGGCAATTAAAATATCTGGATGGATACAAACTAATAGATCTCTCGGCAAATAATTTCACAGGTGAAATTCCAGCATCAGTAGGTGATCTTCAGGGTCTGTTTTCTGTGAATATATCTTGGAACAATATTGAGGGTTCCATTCCCACCAGTTTTGGAAATCTGACTTCTCTTGAAATGATGGATCTTTCACACAATCAGTTGTCTGGTGAAATCCCTTCTACTCTCACATCTATAATCACTTTAGAAGTGTTTGATGTATCAAATAATAAGTTGTCCGGCAAGATTCCACAGGACAATCAGTTCTCCACATTTGATGCAACAAGCTTTGCAAACAACAGTCAGCTGTGCGGATTGCCTTTGCTTGTATCATGTACTCCTCCTCCTCCTCCTCCTCCTCAAGAAGGGGATGAGGAAGAAACTGAAGGAGAGGAAGGACCGGTTTCATTCATTGCAGTGGGTGTGGGATTTGCAATTGGACTTTTGATTGTTGTGGTGTTGATTTTTAGCAGTGAGAGAGTAAGCAAGGTGTTCTTGGGCACCTCTGTCCCTCCAGCAAGGCTTACGATTGATCGTCGAGTAAGATGAGATAATATTATAAGCCTTTGTTCAATAGGCTTGCATGCATTCCGTTTGTCATTACATATTGTGTTAATGAATTGAGAATGAAACTTAGATCCTTTTAAAGGCATAAATACACCATTCTATGATAATTAATTAAATTGTTGTGATGGGATATACAATTGAGAATGATAAATAAATATCATAATATCTGTCAAAATTTAGTTTTAGTTTCAATATTGGTATGTTGTATAATGATTTGTCATTGTGTTAAAATTATAAGATGTGTCAATTATATTGTTCCTTAAAATGAAAAATCACTAAATGTTTAGGGTTGTCTTTATATTCAAATATTCATCTAAATGCCACACCAATGTACAGACATGCACCAACATGGGAAACCTCACAAATGTAAGATGTGATTTGTGAGATAACCTCAGAGATTTTAGAAGCCGGATCTTCGTAATATTTTCAATGAGCTCATTGTAATGTAAGAAAAATCACTGACAAAAGAAAAGCTAGGTTCTTTTGAGAAGGAAAAAGGTTGATACAAGGGCTGAAATGAGTCTACATAAACACTAAGGGAATGGACACCAAAGTGGGCATGAAACATAGTGTGAAATTGTGAAGGTATACAATTTACGACACTACACTCATTAACTCTTGGGGAGAGAAAAGGGAATAAAATGCATGAAAATAAGTCTGATCTTAAAGCCTAAAAACTAATGCAAAAGCCTTCTCACTTGCAATGAATTTTGGTGCATAAGATTTGAAATCAAAAGCAAGATAAGCACAAATACAATAAATGGAAAGAAACAATGGCATGGACATTAACTTGTAGGAGGATCAAAAGTTTTAGATTTATAAATAGAGGTTGCACTTGTAAATGAAAGATAGAAAACTATTCTAAATGATCTAATTTAATCAAGTAACAAAACAAAAGGAGACTTAATTAGACAAGCATCTAAACTTCATTTTTAAAAGATAAACATAATGTAAAATGCTTGAATATGCATAATCACGTAATATAATTGAGTTAAAAATTACAAATTGTAGCCTCAAAGGCTCAATATTTTTCAAAGAGATATCTCAACTATTCTAAAAATGAATAATCTATTATAACTCATATTCTAATTCCTCAAAATTGCATTCCAACCCCTATCTCTTACAATCAACCTTATTACATTCTATATCAAAAGAGAAAAGAGGAATAAAAGAATGTAAAAACTAGAATATAAATAAGGAAAGTTTGTTTGATGGATCCCCCTCAAACCTCCTTCTTGATTAATTCCCTTTATCTTTTTGGATAAACTTCCTTTCTTATATGCGTGCAATTCTTTCTATTTACTTCCTATAGATTTTCATGGCATAATTTTTGATTTTAAGGTTTCTTTTGGAAAAAACTTGCTTTAGGTAAGTGCACAAAGATGGGGGACTAAAAATAGGTATTAAGTGGCCACTTTTTTTCTAAAATCAAGAAAGATTGATCTTGGATGAGAAATTGAAGATAGTTACACTCAAGATTTGAAGATGCAATGAGAACAAGAGTTGTAGTGCTCCCAATATACTTCCTAAACTACTATTTTTTTTTTTTAAATGGCAAAAATTAAGGGGATGAAAAGGGGGGGTCACAAAAAGTGGTCCTATTTTTTAAAAAACATAACATAGCGTCTAGTGTGGCCCCCCTAAAGTGTTAATTTCTTTTAGTATTTGAAGAATTTCTTTGATGAGAAATTAGCTAACACCATGTAGTTTATGCTTGATTTTTTTGCTAAATTTTTAATGAATGTATGATTTTTTACTAATTTTTGAAGTGGATGTGCATCTTGAAAAACAAAAAATTGAGCATGCTTCCCCCTAAATTTTTTGAAAACTAATCGAAAATAAACAAAGAAAAATTTGAATACATGTGGAATAAAGTCTAGTTTTTAAAAATGTAATTTATTTGAAATTTTGATGAACTGTTAAAAAATAGTCAAAAATACTACACATTTGTTTTTGACAACAAAAACGGATACACTAACAAAAGAAAATAAAGATGAAAACCTTAACATACTCAAAACGTGAAAAAAATTGCATGGTTAGAAAGTTAAGAGAGAGCTTAACATTATCGTAGTATTTTTTGACTTGACATTGAAACATGTGCAAACCTGATGGGGAGCATATTAGAGGATATAAGGTTTAGGGTATATGGTATAAAGTTTAGGGTATAGGGTTTATGATTGAGGGTATTAGGTATAGGGTTGAGGGTATAGGGTTTATAATTGAGTTATAAGGTAAAGGTTTGAGGATATAGGGTATAGGGTTTAGGGTATGGAGTTTAGGGTTGAGGGTTTAGTGTATAGGCATTAGGCCCTCGGTTTGAGGGATAGTATTTAGGGTTGATGGTATTGGGTATAGGGTCGGGGTTATCGGGTTTATGATTGAGGGTATAAGGTATAGGGTTAAGGGTTGAGGGTTAAGGTTATAGGGTATAGGTCTTAGGGTTGAGGGTATTGTGTATAGGGTTTACGGTTAAGGTTATTGTGTTAGGATTTATGGTTATGTTGGCATATGGCTTCTAGTGTTGTCATTGAGGGCAACCTAAGTCATTGATCTAGTCCACACTTCAGTATTTATCCATTCCGACAGATAGAATGAAGAGTAGGGTATCTGACTAAAGGTGAATCCATTTGCATTATCAACTTATCATTTTAAGTTGTGGATCTCAGAGAAAGGTATTTTTATGTCCGTACTATCTTAAACAAGAAGCATCTTGGTGTGCATTCATTGGTGTATGAATTAGGAGATCTGGTGTATTGATTTTTTGTTTATTAGTGCTAGAAGGCCGACTTGGTGGATATAGTCGTTGTGGATGTTTAAGGAGTAATTTCTTAAATGTTTTTGTGTTCAAACATGTTTATTTAGGTTCTCTCTATGCTATGGCCGACTTTCTATGGTGTGCATTGACAATCAATTATGGATTTAACCGACAGTTGGAAAGTATTTTATGTTTTATTAAAGTCAACATATGGCTGATGGAATCTTTAGCTATGGATATATATAAGTGATCGATTGTATCATTTTGAAACAAGAGATGTGAAGTGTATTAGTGTGTGGTGCAAAATTCAAAAGGATAGTAATGCGAATTCACTTATGCATGGATTTGTGATGTGAATTGTAGAGCAGTGCAGAGCAGAGCAGAAGAGCATAATCAGACAGAAGGTTTGAAATCGACTAATGTGCCTAACCGGAACTATTCTCAGGCATTTGCAGATGCTAATTTATGTAGTTCATCACTTGTGTTTTCTTTTGACATTGATTGTAAGGCAATGCTCCTTTCAGTTTTTGAGCAGTGAGCTCTAGGAAGTGAGCCTGAATGCAAGTGCATTCCCATTTTGTAAAACTTATATTTGAGTACTCAAATTGTAGATTGACCTCCACTATGGTTTTTCCCCTAACACAGTTTCCACGTAAAAATCCTTGTGTTATGGTGTTGTGGATGATTACTTTGTGTCTTTGCATCTTTCCTTTGGTTTAATGTTGAAATGGTTTAAATATCAGATTAATAAAGTTAAGATTCGCAGAACATTGATTCACCCCCCCTCTTAGTGTTCCCTGATTCCAACAATTGTTATCAGAGCCTAGTTCCTCGAAAGGAGTTTAGAAACTTGAGGTGGATCTTGGAATGTAATGGACTTTGGTAGTCTTCAACAATAGTTTGTGGTGGCACTTGATGATCTTGATCAGTCTAAAGAAGAACTCTGGGAATTGAAAGTGAATCTTAAGGATGCTGAGAAATTCATTCAGACATTGAAGGATCAGATTGTTAAATCCAAGGAGAAGAGAAAGCATCTTTGTGATCAGATTAAGAAAAAAGAGAGCAGAAGAATGGATGATGTTTGCTTGAATCAAACCTTGAAGGAAATAACTGAAGAATGTGAAAAGCTTGCTAGAGACAATGCTACCCTAAAACATGAGATGGAATCTATGGTGATGAAGCTAACTAAGGATATTGAAGAAAGAAAGAAGAATGAGGAGAACCTTGCTCAGTCCTTAAAAGAAAAATATGATGAATGCAGAAGAATAAATGGAGAATTTATTCAATTGGAGATTGAACTACAATAATCTAGAAACAATGAAGAAGATCTTGAAAAATAGATTGTTATTCTCAGGAATGAACTTACTACTGCAAATGAATACAAGAAGTTTAAGATTAGCTCAGTTAAGCTTGATGAGATAACTCAAGGACAAAAGAACAAAAATGGCAAGCGAGGCCTTGGATATGATAAAGGAGAATGTTCTAGATCTGGACAAAGAAATTTCAGGCAAGGAAATCTGATGAATAAAGCAAAAAGGCATCCGGTAAGACAACCTAATGCTCAAAACTTTAATGGATATTGTTTTGCTTGCAATAAATTTGGTCATATGGCAGCTCAATGTAGAAGTAAAATGAAATCAAGTGATTCATCATTCTTTGGTCAGTGTTTCAATTGCAAAAAGTTTGGTCATAAGTCAATTGAATGCAGAAATGTGTCAAACAACTCTATCGATAGAAGGAATGTTGAATGTTATACCTATGGAATATTTGGGCATATTTCTAACCAATACAAATCAAGAAGAAATCAATGGAATGATTGGTCTGGACAAGGAAATATTGTGTGCTACAATTACAACAAATACGATCACATTGCAAGATTCTGCAGAAACAAAAATGTGGATAGAAGAGGTTTGGCATACAAACGCAGAAATACACAGAAAGATAATAAAGAAAAGGGAAAAGTGATTGAGGATGAAATAAGAGATCAAATGAAGAAGACATGGGTAAGAAAAAACAAGTTTGATGCAGGAGATGGTTCTGTACCCGAACTTGCTTCCGGTAATTCCTCCAGAAATTGATTTCAGGCCATTGGCCCAGGGGGAGTTTTTCAAGAAAATCCTTTTCCCCTATCCGTAGCTGGTACCAAAACGTGAAATATTGTCAAAAGATGTATCAATGAACTACAGATGCTTTAGAAAACCTTCACAAATAAATTCAAGAAATAATAGGTTTGCGAAAGAATTTTTCTCTCATTGTCTGAGAAAACAGGGTATCTAGAACACCTAGGGCAAAAGAATTTATTGCAACAAAAAGTTAGGTGTGTGAAGTTATAAAAAGACATGTTGAAATCCTCATTTGACACTTTATCAAAGAAAAGAAGGAGAGTGCTCTGCAATAGAATCTCGAAGGCATGAAGGCATTTTGGCTACGAAAACCCTAATTCATCAGGTACTTCAGAAATTTTCATTTAATTTGGTGTGGTTGATAGAAACAAAACATAAGTACAGAAGGAAAAATGGGACAAATCAAAGGAATGATCAATCTAGATGGATATAATAGTGAAAATATTAGATTCGTAAGGAGCTTGTTGTCGCCCGATGAATTGAAATGGTTCAAAGAAGCTAAACACAAAAATTTGGACATTTGGAATGAGTTTCCCTATTTCGAGAATGCAAAAATCATTAATTTTATCTTGAGAATATTGAATGACGATACTCTAATTCTAGATAAACCCTGCCACATTTCGAAAGAAATAATTGGAAATTTGACTAGATTATGAAAGTTTGGGGATATACCGAGAAAGAAGTTTATCTGGAATAAAGAAGTTGAAACCCTAACTGGAGTTATTGGAGATCAAAGGGCACTAATAATCTCAACAATTAAAAACTTTGTGACAAGGTACATTGCGCATGGAATATCCTACAAAATTTTCTTCAGAAATATAGAAGGTGCTACCTCGGCAGGTGTGGTCTACATTTCACACAAAATGATAATGGAAGATTGGGATTTTGACCTTTGTGGATTGCTAAAAGATCAACTAATGGAGAATGTGCAGTTGATGAAGATGACAAATTACCCTTTCATTTTTGGTACTTTGGTTATATGTTTAGTAATGTACTTTCTGAATTGCTTATCGATAAACAACAATGTGATATAGAAAGAGAATGAACCAGTGTGCAAACAAATTTACATACACTCTAAAAGTTTGGCAAACTGTGATCAAGCATATGAAAGTTTCTTTAAAATTTTGCTAGGAAAGTTTGGCTCAGTTGGTACTTCTCTCCGATAAGGACACTTAAAATTGGTTCCTCTTCCGGTGAGATGGAGAGAAAACAAAAAAGAGAAAAAGAAACTATTGTATGTACTCCTTTGGCATTCAAGATTCCAAAAATTGAAGGAAAAGAACGGGAAATTGGGGATATACCAAATGAGGAGTCTAATAAGGAAACTGAGGACACCCAGGGAAAAGAACTGGAACCAATCGAACCAGAACAAGAAAAGGTAATGACAAAAGAAAGTGAAGAAGAAGGCGATTTAACCAAAGAAAAATTATTGTAGCTTATTCATGAGGAAGATGGAATGCATAAAATTGAAAAATTATGGTCTATCAAACCTTCATATGAACAGGATGTGATTCAACTGTACTAAATGCTCATATTGTGCACAACCAGATCAAATTGGAAAATTTGCAAAATATTTTGCTAGAAGAAATGATTGAATGCATCAAGGAAATCAAGGAATCTGAGTCTCAAAACAGGGAAGAAGAAGAAGTAATCTTACATCTAAAGAAGCAGTACAGAATATCTCTCACCAAGTTGAAAAGGAAAATGAATGAGTTGAGGTGATGCATAAGTGCAGCAAACAACATCTATAACTATTGCATTCATTGGCCTCATGCAGTTGGGAAATACAAAGAAAAGTTGGAGCAAGTTGAAACAAAGTTAAATAGGATTGGACAAAGTTTTGATATGTTTAAGGATCAGGATGGTGTAATCAAGAAAAAGGATTCAAGAGTTACAGTCTGAGCATACACAAGTTTAATTCACCAGAAACAAGCTTGTGGACACTTTCTAAAAAGTGAAGGACTTAATCGAATGTAGACTGGAGTAGTTAATTGAGATTATGAGGAAAGGAGAGAAATTAGAGGATGCAATCACAATTTCGAAATCCCTCATCAAGATTGTCAACCAGGCATCTAAAAATAACAACATGATCATAATCATTGGGCTTGCAGTAGAAGCTTGGAAGAAGTTTCTTCCAAAGATGAAAGAAAAACACAAGATAATCTTCTGACTGAAGTAGCAGTTGTTCTTTTTCAAATTTTGAATCAGTTTTGAATTAACATGTTTTTGGTCATATTTCAAAGGGGGAGATTGAATACGTGTTTTTCATTGATTTCAAAGGGAGAGAGAGAGTGGTGAAAAATGCCTTATCAGTTTCAGGGGGAGCTATGTTTTGAAGTTTTGAAGTTTGGCAGCGTACTTATATTGGTTTTGACACTTAGTCATTTTTCACTAAGTGTTTCCATCAATGCCAAAGGGGGAGATTGTTGGCATATGGCTTCTAGTGTTGTCATTGATGGCAACCTAAGTCATTGATTCGGTCCACACTTCAGTATTTATCCATACTGGCAGACAGAATGAAGAACAGGATATCCGACTGAAGGTGAATCCATTTGCATTATCAACTTATCATTTTAAGTTGTGGATATCAGAGAAAGGTATTTTTATGTTTGTACTATCTTATCCAAGAAGCATCTAGGTGTGCATTCACTGGTGTACGAATTAGGAGATCCGGTGTATTGATTTGTTGTTTATCAGTGCTAGAAGGCTAACTTGGTGGATATAGTTGTTGTGGATGTTTAAGGAGTAATAGCTTAAATGCTTTTGTGTTCGAACATGTTTATTTAGGTCCTCTCTATGCTATGGTCGACTTTGGATGGTGCGCATTGACAATCAATTGTGGATTTAGCCAACGGTTGGAAAGTATTTTATGTTAAATTAAAGTTGACATATGGTTGATGGAATCTTTAGTTGCGGATATATATAAGTGATCGGTTGCATCTTTTTGAAACAAGAGATGCGAAGTGTATTAGTGTGGTGCAAAATTTAGAAGGATAGTAATGCGAATTCACTTATTCATGGATTTTTGATGCGAAATGCAGAGTAGTCCAGAGCAGAGTAGAAGAGCAGAATCAGACAGAAGGTCTGAAATTGACTAATGTGCTTAACCGAAACTATTCTCAGGAATTTGCAGATGCTAATTCATAGTTCATCACTTGTGTTGTCTTTTGAAACTGATTGTAAGGTAGTGAGCCTTTCAGTTTTAAGCAGTGAGCTTGACTGCAAGTGCATTCCCATTCTGTAAAACTTATATTTGAGTACTCAAATTATGGATTGACCTCCACCGTGGTTTTTCCCCTAGCAGGATTTCCATGTAAAAATCCTTGTCTTATGGTGTTGTGGATGATTAATTTGTGTCTTTGCATCTTTCCTTTGGTTTAATGTTGAAATGGTTTAAATATCAGATTAATAAAGTTAATATTTGTAGAACAGTAATTCACCCCCCTCTCAGTGTTCCTTGATTCCAATAGGTTAAGGGTATGGGGTACAGGGTTGGGGGTTTAGGATATAGGGTTTAGGGTTCAGGTTTTAGGTTATTGGGTATAGGGTTGAGGATATAGGGTTTATGATTGAGCTTGTATAAGGTATAGGGTCGACGATATAGATTTTAGGGTTGAGGGTATGGATTTTAGGGTTGAGGGTTGAGGGATAGTGTTTAGGGTTGAGTGTGCAAGGTATAGATTTTAGGGTTTAGGGTTGATGGTATTGGGTATAGGGTCGAGGGTATAGAGTTTAAAGTGGAGGCTATAAGGTTGAGGGTGTAGGGTTTAGGGTTGAGGGTATTGGGTTTACATTTAAGGGTTTAAGGTATAGGGTTTAGGGTTTAGGGTATAGAGTATAGGGTTTAAGGTTAAGGGTATTGGTATAGGGTTTACGGTTGAGGGTATAAGGTATAGGGTTTAGAGTTTAGGGTATAGAGTATAGGGTTGAGGGTATAGGGTTTAGGGTTGAGGGTATTGGATATAGGGTCAAGGGTATAGGTGCATGTAACATCCCTCCATAATAACCTCTCTCAATTTTTAAAATCTCCAAGACGTTTAACCATGGCGACAATGTTTTAGAAGTTAAAAAGTGTTAGCTACATTAAGTAAAATATTTGTAGGGAGGCATATTTTGCATTCTTCATCTCATGAGGCTAAACTAACTACACAAACATGTTGGGGTGGGTGAGTGAACACTAGGGGAGGCCTTTTTTCATACCCTAGTTGGCCCTATCATTCCAAGCTACACTATTATAACTATCCCAATGTGACAATGGACTATTATGTGGATTAGGGCAATGGTAAACTCTTGAAATTATCAATTTTATGGGTGCCCAAACAATAAAAAATAAAAAAGGAAAGAAAAACGATAGAGTAGATCAAATTTTCACGCATTGCACACAAATGCATTGAACCAACGCTTTACACTCAACATAAATCAATATAGTACATCCAATTTTCTATAGAATTGGAACATCATAGAATAATAAAGGGACTAAAAATCAAGGGTGTTACATATTTAGGGTGATGAATGGGGACATCTAGGGGTCATGCATAAATCTCTTAGGATGATTGATATTGATATTTGGACAAGGTGATGTCATAAGACAAATTCATGCAAGAATATGTCACTTGTAGACATACTCATTTATTAAAAGATATTGTAATCAAAGTGGGCCAAAACATAAAGGAAAAGAGCATGGGTACATGTTTAATTTTTAATCTTAGGGTGTTGCATATTTAGGGTGATGAATGGGGACATCTAGGCATCATGCACAATCTCTTAGGATGATTGATATTGAGATTTGGATAAGGTGATGTCATAAGACAAATTCATGCAAGAATATGTCACTTGTAGACATACTCATTTATTAAAAGATATTGTAATCAAAGTGGGCCAAAACATAAAGGAAAAGAGCATGGGTACATGTCTAATTTTTAATATTATATTTTTCCTCCACTTTGATGTGCATGCAAACTACAATGTGGATGCATGCCAAATTAAAAAAGTTTACAACATGGAGATTAAATATTTCTGAAACACTCAAAAGGACATGGATATAATAAAAGTATACAAATCATTCTTAAATTTTCTTCACAATGAGTACTCCATCAAAAACTTACAAAATATAAGATATCAATAACATTTGTCACACATTTAAAATAGACACAAAATTCAACTTGCTTGAAAAACAACCATGCTCAAAAATATTAAAAGTAAAGAGGATAAGTGTAAGAGATTTTACTTAATACTAAAATTAGTAAATCTTTGACGAAGTAGAAGGTTTTAAGAATATAGATGGATTGAGAAAGATCCCTTTAAGGTAAGAATGACTATGAGCTTGTCGGAATAAAACTTCTCACAAAGGAATGCTAGGGACACATATTCCCCATCTAATTGATTGTATACAAATGATGTAGGAAATTATATAAGAGGAGAAAAAAAATAAGACATGTAAACATGGTAAGAGATAGCATCACATGGTAAACATGTAGGGTCAAAAGTAAGATATAATTGTAAATTCACATATAATAATAGAAAAGACAAGATGCCCTAATGATATTCCTAATAAAAACAAATGAAAAAATAAAGATAGTCATAAATATTAGGTAAGAATCTTGTAAGCATAAATAAGTTGTATTATATTTTAAATTTATTAATGAGATTATTTTGACCTTTAATGAAATTGGAAAATTGTGGCAATCATTTTCTCCTTAGTTAAACCTTTGATTGGACCAATTCAATGGATTTTGAATAAGGATTAAGAAAAACAAGAAAGTGTGCAATGGACCTAACATGATGTGTGCTAATGTAATGCTAAATAATAGTGCTACTAGGGTTCCCTCATAAATGGTTCACAATTAATTATTTTTGATGATCCCTAGGTTATATAAATGAGTTATCATGATCTAAAATGAAAATTGATAAAAACATATTTGTATTAACCAAAAATCCATATAGGCATACAATGTTATATGTCGATCAAAGTAGAATATATGTACAACAAATCCATATAGGCATATAATGTCACATATTTCTAATACAAAATATATGTACAAAAAATCCATATAGACATACAACAAAGGACCCTAATGTAGTCACTTCCCTCTAGGGGAAGGAAAGAGATCACGAGTTGCCTTTAAATGTCAATTGGATGGAGATGAATGTGATGATTTTTCTTTCAAATCCACTCACTCGACCTCCTTTGCATACTTTCCTGCACCTCTATCTAATACAATAAAAAATGTACGCATTAATATATAAACATTAAATTATAGAATGACATATAACAGAATAACCACTTACCATATACTCATAATCAATCTAAATTGATGTTTACCTCTCTTAATATATAATAGGGGCATGTTCATGATCTGGAGTTCTAAAGCCCTATGGCAAACATCAATATACAAAGTAAAATAAAAATAAATATCATTCAAAATTTCACTAGTAAATAGATAAAACAACAAAATAACATAAAACTTACTAATCAATCTCATACCTTTGTCAAAGGCATTGAAGATGATATTTTTGTATTAACACCATGTTCCATTATGGTATGAATAGCAAGAGGAGTATCAACTGATGTCATCATCTAAAAAATGAAACAATGTTGAGATGTTATATGGAGGTTATTTATACCTCTGATAACATTAATGGAGGATCAATCATACAAGAGAAGGATAGTTTCATATTTGAGGGACATTTGATCATTTAGAGCATTGAATGCAATAATTTTGGTACCAAAAACAAGAGTAGGTGAGTTCAAACATTCAAAGAATTAGGTGGCATTTGAGCATAAACTTATATGGGTAAAGAAGTGAAGGTTTGGTATAAAAGGTACATAAGGCATTTTTGAAGTTGTAGGTAGAATAACTAAGTTAACGTAAATGACAAGGAAGGTATGAGAGAGAACAAGGCCATCAAGTTGGAGTGATAGACAACATGAATTGTGTAAGGTAAATATAAAGAATATAGAGAAGTCATGAGTGCTTAGTGTGTGGATATTTTAGATAGAGCTAACTAAAGGTGGAAGTTATGGGTTAGATAGCATATTTAGATAAGTGCGCAAACCATGAAGAGGTTAAGAAACAAATAGGATTGAAAAAGAGCACACAAGATATGGTGAGCTAAGAATAATTCATGGAGGAGTAGGTGTGTTCAGTCAAGGTCGAAGAGATGCTCCACAAGAAAGAGTGGAGTAGTTCATCTATGGAGTATGTGGAAGAGGTAGTAAGAGAGAAGATATTGTAGGTTGTTGGTGCAAACCAAGGAAGATTTACACTTGGTGAGAAAGGTTACTAAATGTAAGAGATAATTCCTAGATATTATATGTTGTTGGAACAAACCAAGCAAGCTTTCCACTTAACAAGAAAGGCTACTAAAGGTATGAGAGAATTCACAAGGAGTAATAAATAGTTGTAACTAAGATGGTAAAATTGAATGTAGTAAAGGACCATAATGAGAATGCTATATTAAATATGTTACAATTAGGTTTTATAAATGGTGGATATAGGAATGAAGCTACATGTGAAGCTAGACTATTTTTAGAGATGCTACTAGTGGGAGTAGAAAAAAATAGTGAAGAGATGATATCAATGGATGCAGTGAAAGGGAATAACTAGGGAGTTGCACAAGATATGTTACAAGTACATGCATGAAAATTGTTGCAAGTTTACACAACAATAGAGAGTGAGTAGTAAATTGTCAATGAGATGACACAAGTGAGGGTAGTGGGCAACAAAGATCCTCTAGGCATAAAGGAAAATCAAGAGAAGATGCAAACTATTAAATTAACAAAATATACCTAACATTATTTTACAAACCATTAATGAATAAAATTTTATAAATAAAATTTGAAATTTTTGAAATTTACCTAACTATGAATGTCATATGTTTCACTTAACAAATTATTTGTCATGACCATCCAATCTGTTATAGATGCATCATGTCTACATGCATCCTTATCATCCTCATACCCATATACATAAAGAGACCCATAATTTTTGACATAAGTGAGGTGGACATCAAGGTCTACAAGATTTTCCCACTTCACCATATGCTAGAGGCCTACTATGTTGTATAAGGGTCTAAGTTACCACACTAATGGATTCTAATATCTCCACCTCAACACCCTCCTTCACAATGGAAGGGATAGTGATATGCTCAAACCTAGGTCTAACCAAGGGTCTCAGTGCTTGCTTTTGGGAACATTGATCCCTCACTCTATGTGTGAATCACCCACCTATACCCTAAAACTCTCACATATCAAAATAATTAGGGAGTTGATTAAGGAAAAACTCATAATAGAGTTTCCTCAAAAATTATTATGGTGCCTTGTTGTTTTTACATGGAGGATGGTCATAAACCATCCATCGCCTATCCCAAAAATTATTGCTTACCCCTTGGTGGTGGTACAATGGATAGGGAACCTCCTGCAAGTGCCATGTAAGGGCGCATTGGTTATTGGGTTCATGAATAGGGCAGTGGCACACAAGTCAGATTTCAAAAATAAAAATTATTTAACTTTCTCATATGATATCTTTCCAATGTAAAATTATTTTAATTCTTCCCTCTTATTTAACCAACTATTTATTTTCCCACTCACTGATACTATGTGAGTGGCAACCAATTGTAGTGAATTGGCAAGGGTGGACCTATGAGAATTTGTGGTTGTGGGATCTTTCAACTTTGCAATTATTCCCTCAAGTTCTCTTCTATTATTTTCTACTTGCCCTATTATTTTTTCTTGTGTTCTTGGAGGATGTTGAGGTATTGAAAGAGGGGTTTTCTATGGTTATTATTCAAGAGGATTTTGGTGAGGAGGTGAATCAAGGTTTTCATCATTTGTTGGTGCATTATCAACTCCTAAAAATTAAAGAAATTCCATTAAAAAAAACAAATTGGATTTATCTATTTAATACAAATTTTACACAAAAAAACTAATAATACTTACCTCTTCAACCTTAGATTTTGTGTGGATTTTTTTTTTTGATTAATAGTTGATTGAATGAAAAAGATAGGGCCCTCGAAGAATGTGAGCATGCTTCAAATAGGTTGCAAGCCACAGGTTTGCCAAAAATAAATAGAAATGAGGGTTTATTGTCAGTATTTTGTTTATAAGTGTTGGGATTAAGGTGTCTCAACCTTTGATAACTAACATTCTTTTTGGGATAAATATTGATATATCCTAAGTTTCCAACTATAATAGTTGTCATAACACTTTGTGGGACTCGTTGGAGAGAGTTATATCCTACATGCAAGATGTAGAGCTTGACGAAGTGCCACTTGTCACCTAAGAACTTCATGGGAGAATTGTTTCTTGTGCCTCCTTCATGGAGGTGCACCATTGTGACACTTGTCACTTGGGCACTCATTTTGAGAGAGAAGTTTGTAAAAAATTCTTGAAGTTGCACAGTGGTGACATGTGTCAAGGCATGTTGAGTTAACTATAGCATGTACCTACTCTTTTGGAAGTTGGCACCCACTTTGAAAATTCAAGATTAGAAGTTTATATTTGTAAGGGGATGTGTGCATGGATGCAGTTTCTATTCCTAGTTGAGTTAACTTGAAATGTGGACACCTTTTGAAGTGCAAATTTTTGACAGGTTCCTTTTTGCATGTGGAACCTTTCATGTTGCATGTTCATGAATGGGTGTGGATTTTGAGTAAAATTCTATCATAGCCACTGTATACTCTATATATACAGGTGTTATGCTAGAGGAGTCATGAGAGGAGATTTATTCATAGGGGTTATGCTATCGAAATTCCATTAGAGATGTAACAAGATGTAAATCTCTTGTAATGGCCTTGAGCCTGAATAATGTATTGCAATTTCTTTTGTTACTGAATAATATATTGGCTCTATGGTTTTGGAGTGTGGATTTTTTACCAAAATGGTTTTCCCCACATAAATTTGTGTGTTCTTTCTCTTCTATATTATTCTTCTTATTTAATTTTGTGTCCCTATAATACTTTCAAAACTTCTTGATCTGAAAAGATCTAAAACTTAATTACAACCTCTTTCCTTTAAGAATTAACAATGGGAAAATAAATATGTCAGTTTCCTCTTTTAAGGCATAGTAGTATATACTTTTGAGGTTCCTAAAAATAATGAATGTTATTGAAGGCACATATTGATCCTAGATGAATTTTTGGGATGCTCACTTTCCCAAAAAATTGGTATCAGAGCTAAGTTCCAAGTTTTCACATGCATGTATGTGAGTTACATGTACTTGCATGGACTTGCATGTGATCGCATGGTGATGCATGTGGTGTTTGGAGTTCTAGGTATTTCTTCTAGTGATTCCTTAGCCTTGGAGGCTTGAGGGAATCTAAACTAGAGGAATGGGTTAATTATTAATTCTTTAGCAAGTGAAAGACTTGCGGTTTCTTTATTTTTTGGAAACAACAGGCATGAAGAAGGATGGTCAAGACAAAAATAAGTGGAGTTGATCACATTGAAATAATGTTGATCTGGAGCTCCTAGTTAGATAGTTGAATAACCCTTTTTCATAGTGGTTATTTTTCATTTTATGGTTATGTGCAACAAAGTTTTCATATTGGGTGTTTGAGATGGGCTCCCTGGTCATATGGAGGGACTCATGTTGTAATGACTTCAGTTTGGTGTACTTATGTTGAGTGCTTGGCTTTAGCCCCTGACATTGGAATGAATTGTTTCAATAACCCTAAATGCATGTAGACTATGGAGTTGATCATTGGATGATCTAAAAGCTTTTGAAATAGCCTATCTCTCTCGAATGCATTACATGGTGGTGGAGTTGGCTTGCAAATGGGCTTAGAGTTCCTAGACCTCTACTTTCTTGATGAATGTTTGTATTTGTATGGCTCGGATTCATGTTCCTTGGATCTGAGGGTTTTGTAGATCTTTTTCATTCAAAATCTATGGTGATGTATATTCATGACAATCCATTGTTTTGGATTAACTATTATGGTTTCTCTCTAAACTTTGGGTATTCTAGATGATAAATGGATGCGGATTTACATGTGTGTTGGAAAATAGAGTGGTTTTACAATTTTTCCACAATCAAACAAAACTTGCATTTTTGTAGATTCGTAGATAACTATTTTCTAGGTCATGGTCTTTGGATGATTTTGGATGTAAGATAGTTGTGGCTCTACATGCATGCTTCATGCATGGTTTGAGGAGATATCAGATCTTCTTGTATGGAGATGTTTGTATGTGATTAGTTACTCAAAATTTATGTGGTGAATTCTTGGAGGGTTCCTAGACTATGGTGCTTGTGTTGTGGTTTTGTTTGGCAAATCGGATCTATTGGTGATCTAGTGTTTGATTCTTGAAAAGCTACATGATATCTTCTATGATATCCTAGTTTTGCATGTTACTAATGTGATAATGGATTTGCATGTTCAATGTTTGATATCTATGGGTCATGCAATTGTATGGGTTGATCACCCATTTAGTTGCAGTGGGAGGACTCGAATGTGGATTATCTATATCCATGAGATTGATTCAAAGTTGATGCAGATTTCATTATTTGAATTTGTATGTGATCATTTTTATATTGGTATGTGTTGCATTGGGATAAGAGGATGGTGTTGATTACCTAGATAGTTGGTTGTGGGGACTTGTAGCATGTTTTATCATGATGTCATGGACAACATGGATACACTATTTTGTGTGATTTGTTGTGACAATGATGATGTATTTCCTTGCCTTGAATATCTTAGTGCCACTAGATATTATTGTCAAATGGACATGTGGTTGTGTGGACCTAGAGATGTTCAGATTAGGAAATGGATAAGTCATTATGCTTGGAGAGATCGGTATCATTATTCAGTGGTACCTTTAGCGGTGACTATGGATTCATCACTTAGTGATGGATGATCTTCTTTAGTGTTGCAGATGTTACTAGGAGGAGGTCTTAGATCCTATTGTTGCAGAAGGGTTCTTTCACATTTGCATGGACACTATTTGGAGATGGTCATCTACATGATATTGAAGATGTATGATACCTTATATATCCATGGAGGACTCTTGGAATCTTTGGTTGGGGTGTTGTTAATGCTTTGATAGGTGATATTGGTTTAGAGTATGTTGTTGGTATGCCATGGTATACTCTTTATGGTGCATTAGATTTTTGGCATATCATATTTCTCTTGAGACCATGGTTTGTTCACTTGGAGTGTGTGATCTCCTTGGAGGAGATGGTGATCCTCTATTGAGAGGATGGGTTCTAGTGTTGTGCCATGATAGATTCCTGATTACACATTAGAGTTTTGGCATGATATTGTTTAGATCATGATTTCATTATAGGTTCATGACTACAATTGGAACTTTGTCAATGATCTGGAAAGTTCTATGTGTTTTGAGTACATTGTTCATGTGCTTGAGAGCTTCACGAGAGTGTAGTGTTTGCATTTGGATCCTAGCATGGGTTGATCAATTTTTAGTGCTCATGGATGCATGGAGACATGGGTGAGGTTGTATTTCTCTTGAGATGAGAGAATATATTAAGGTAGGTACTCTTGATGAGATCTCAGTAGGAATTTTGACGATATTTTCACCTAAACATGGATGTGATTTCATGATAGACCTATTAGGAGATTGCTCTTGGATGAGTCATGATGACTTGGATATCTTGGAGGAGCATTCTCATTCCCCACTCTTGGTCTACTTAATAATTTTTCACTTGAGAGGCATAGCCCTTGGTCCTCTTAGGTGTTATTCTTATCTTTCATAAACATGGATCTTGAGCTATAGTCAAATGGTTTTGGAGGATTCATTATGAGATATTTATAGCATGGTTATCTCCTTGAGCATATGAGTTGACATTTGGATGCCATTTATGAGGATTTTAGGAGATGGTAGTGGGTTTATTTCCTGATATGGGAAATGGATCTAGTTTGGTATTGTCTTCAAAAGCTTGCATCCATGTGATTACATGATGCATAAGTGGTGTTTGATCTTGGAGATTGAATAGGATGGGTGTTGTTCAAGATTTTCTTTTGGGGTTGTGGAGGAGATCATAATTGACACAGTTGAGCATTTAGAAGTGTATGTAGAAGTAAATTCTATGTATGCATGATGTGCATAGTTTCTCTCTTTGATCTTTCTTTTCTTCTTGGATGTTCGGATTCACGTGACGTTAGATTCAAGATCATGTGCAGAGCTATACTAATCACTAGATTGTAGTCATGTTTTGTCACTTGGTTTTGGGTCATGACATGGAGGTTCCTTTTATCTATGTCCTTTGTGAAGATGTGGAGAACATGAGAGAGCTTTGGAGTCTTGTGGTGAGAGATGTAATTGCTGGAAGTTTTTGGTTGTAGGTTGTGCATGTTATTATAGATAATTATTGATACTACATGGATACATCATCTATGTGGTGCTATTGGTAGACTTGGTGTTCCTTGATGTCTTTTCAGACTGGAATTTACCCATGCAGTGGGAGTTCCTAGATGTTTTTGTCTTCATCAATTGTTTTAGCACATGTAGCTTGTGATTGCAACTGATGGGCTGGTTATGTTGTTGGCATGATTTTTTTGATGTTGTGAATACCTTTGAGGTATGGTAGATTGGATGGATTATCATTTGATGTGGGTGTTATTTTTGGTCTCGTGGGTTTATCATTTAGATGAGGGAAATATTTTTTTATTGTTGTTCTATCTAATGGTTTATCTTGTTCTCTAGAGGATTCTTCAACTTCAAAATTATGTTCTAATTATGAGCTTGGAGTTGGTTGAGTTTTTATTTATCTCATGAGGACAGTGGAGTGGTGGTAGTATCATGTATCCTTTTCTATCAATTGGATTTGATGCTTGTTTTATTTAGATTGGTGCATATACACCATGACTTGTTCCTTTCATTTGGAGAGTGGCAGGAACTATTGCTTGAGATGGTGCCAGGAATCTTGGATGTTGTTGCAAATGTCTTGATTGGAGCATGAGATCATTATTTGAGATTCATGTGATTGCATGCATCGTTGTGATGAAGTGTTTTCATCAATTGACTCTTAGCAATTAAATCCTATTGATTCTATAGACTCTTGGTAGGTCTTGGAAAAGTGGGAGAATTTTGGGATTAAGATGTTTCAACCTTTGATTCATAGCATTCTTTTTGGGATAAATATTTGTGCAAATATTGATATATCCTAAGTTTCTAACTATAACAGTTGTCATAGCACTTTGTGGGACTCGTTGGAGAGATTTATATCCTACATGCAAGATGTAGAGCTTGACGAAGTGCCACTTGTCACCTAAGAACTTCATGGGAGAATTGTTACTTGTGTCTCCTTCATGGAGGTGCACCATATTGACACTTGTCACTTGGGCACTCATTTTGTGAGAGAAGTTTGTAAAAAAATCTTGGAGTTGCACAGTGGTGACATGTGTCAAGGCATGTTGAGTTAACTATGGCATCTACCTACTTTTGTGGAAGTTGGCACCCACTCTGAAAATTCAAGTTTGGAAGTTTCTATTTGCAAGGGGAGGTGTTCATGGATGCAGTTTCTATTCCTAGTTGAGTTAACTTGGAATGTGGATGTCTTTTGAAGTGCATATTTTTGATAAATACTTTTTGCATGTGCATGTTGCATGTTGTTGAATGTGGCACCTTTCATGTTGCATAGTCATGCATGGGCGTGGATTTTGAGGAAACTTTTATCCTAGGTGTTGTATACTCTATACATATAGGTGTTATGCTAGATGAGTCATGAAAGGAGAGTTATACATAAGGTTTATACTATTGGAATTATGTTAGAGATGGAACAAGATGTAAATATCCTATAATGGCCTTGAGCCTAAAGAATGTATTGTAATTTCTTTTTTTATTGAACAATTTATTGGTTATATGGTTTTGGAGTGTGGGTTTTTTACCCAAAAGTGTTTTTCACGCGTAAATTTGCATGTTCTTTCTCTTTTATCTTATTCTTGTTTAATTCTATGTGTGTGTAATGTTGTTGAAACTCTTTGATCTGAAAAGATCTAAAACTTAATTGCAACCTCTTTCCTTTAAGAATTAAAAATGGGAAAATAATTGCCGGTTTTCACTTTTAAGGCATAGTAGTATATGCTTTTGAGGTTCCTAAAAGTAATGAATGTTACTAAAGGAACATACTAATCCTAGATGGATTTCTTGGATTCCCGTTTTCCCAACAATAAGGTCATTTGACCATAATACAGGCGTGTTATAATGAGCTCACATTTAGGTCAATAGAAAACCAAAAAGGTGGGATGGCCACTTTTTGGTCCCTCATCTTTGTGTGCTTGCCCCTTTGTTATCTCATCATGAGATCCTAAAATAATTTGTCTTAAATTTTTCATTTACCTCCATTTAATATTCATAGGCCCACATACATGTCACCCCTTTTATGTTTAAATTTTTAACATAATCATAAAAAATATTGTAATAGGATTTATTTTTCTATATGTGGAAGGAATGAATATAATCCTAAATTTACTTTTGCAAGCCCACATATGCCATATTGGATCGAAGGACCAATGGCACAATATTTGGAAGAAATATCTTTCATAACTTAAATATGGAGTGTGATCCATTGGATGGAAGGAAAAGGTTATTTTTTCAAAAAACTCTATTTCATTGTTGGGTACCTCTACCACAATGAATGAAGAAGATAAAATAGTGCAATGTTAAAAGGAAAGTATATCTGATAACATGTGAAATTTATGTCATTTCTTCTTAATTGTTTCATACACCTCTAAAATTAGCATTGGATTTTGCTTAGCATGGTGTTTAGAGCTAGCCACCTTTATTGATTTGGCTTATCATATATAGAGTCATATGCTTTGCATCAGCACCATGATCTTCTATTGGTAGTCACTTACTTTTATTTGAACTTTGGACCATTCTTAGTATGGCCCACACTATACTTTATAGATTCTATTCTTTTTAGGTCGTGACCTACATCATGTATGGGTGTTAACTTAGTAAAGCATTAAACTTTAACATTCTTGTATACCTTGATCTATTATTATGACCTCTATCCTTGACCAAACTCTAACTTGTTATTACCAATAGAAACTTTATTTCACTATCCTTTTACAACAAATACAACATATTTTTCACCACCATAAGCATTTAAAATTATAGCCATTTAAAAATGGACTACAGGTTGATTTTGTGTCATGAAACCAATTTAGAGTAAAAATGTATTTTAGAATTGATCTCAATCTCACAAAATCAATATTTTATGTATTGTGATCTAGAACTAGTTAGCCTAGATATTTAGACCCATAATAAGTGACTGATGGTGTTGGAAAACAACTTTGAGGAGCTTGCTAAGAAGGGTATATTTTTCCTTGGTTAAAACCCTAGTTGGGTTGATTTAATGACTTAAAATTTATCAAAGGCACACTAAGCAATAAAACAATGTGTCTAGTCATGTATTATTATGGATGTCCGGTTCTAGCTTGATGTGTGTATGAGGTGTCCAATGATTCTATGTTGATCAGTAATGAATTGGGACTTGTTCCAATAGTCTAGAATATAATTTAATATATTTTTCACTCAAATCGATAATAAAAAACTAGTTGGAAGGAGATGACACGAGCACAATTTTAAATTTTGAATTTAAAAATAAGGGGGTCAATTTTTTATGAAAAATAAAACAAATATTGATATCAAGCCAAAAAAAATACGAAGGGGAACATGTATTTTTTTGGTTGAATGTTGATTCATTGGATGTGGTAAGTCAAGATTGATTAAACCTCAACTAATGTATGTCTTTTACATTGAAATATTTTGATTGCATGCAAGTTACTACACAAAGGAAATTTTGGATCAAAGTGAACCCAAAATGAATGGGAAAGTGTAAGATTTTACTATAGATATAGTAGCTCAAATGAGAGCTACGAGTGGCTATATATAATATACACCGCCAAGAAATGTGAAAATACAACCAATGTGGGATAAAGAAAAGAGATTCAATTGTGTGCACATCTCTACTACACTAGGAAAGTACAAGTCACATGATGCAAAAGTAGCTTATCTAAGGGTATGTGTAGGGAAATGGGAGACCAAAAGGGGGTCTTAAGTGGCCACTTTTTTGATATCAAGAAAAATGATCTTGGGTGAAACATTGAAGATATTTATGCTCAAAATTTGAAAATGTAACATGAACAAGAGTTGTATAGCTCTTAATCTACATTCTATTATACTATTTTATTTAAATGGTGGAGATTAATGGGTTAAAATAGGGTGTCCGCACAAAGTGCTCCTTATTTTATCAAAAAATATAACATAGCATCAATTTTTAAAGTAGACACATCCTAAAATGGAAAATTGACCATGTTCCCCCCTAAATTTTTAGAAACTACTCGAAAATAAATAAATAAAGTGCAAAGAATAGAGTCTAGTTTGTAAAATTGTAATTTATTTCAAAATTTGATGAACGGGTAAAAAATGAGACCAAAAATTCCATACGTAGGTTTTTGACCAAAAAAATGAGACACTAGCAAAAGAAATTAAAGATCAAAACCTTAAAATATTTGAAACAGAAAAAAAATACATAGTTAGAAAGCTAAGAGGGAGCTCAACATTAATGTCATTTTCTTTAACTTGATGTTGAAAGACATGTAAACCTGATGGAGAGCATGCTCGACATCATGTCATTTTCTAGAATTGGTTAAAAACACACCTATAATCATTGACATGTAATTCCAACCCTTTGGGTTGGATGTCTAATTCAAATCCAACCCTAAGAGTTGGAAATACTCAAAGAAAATAATAATGCAAGCACCTTATGGCTTGGTATTGATTGAGCCTAGGATCAATCACTACCAAGCCATAATGCACTCGCATTATAACGTGGGCACATTTTTGTTGACATTTCATGCCACGCTTTGATGACCCATCATTGATAACAGATTTGAGAGATCCTACATGGGCCATCTTGCATGAATTTTCCTTGAAGGTTCCTAAAATTGATAAGTCCTAAGTTTTCGATCTTTTGGGCTTTCTCTTACTTCTCTACTCACATGCCTTCTTCATCGCTCTCGCTCCCTTTTCTTTTCCTTCCATTTTTTGCCAAGTGTTTCGAGTTTTGGCCTTCATGCTTACCCTTTAATCCTTATCACTTCCTTTTGGTAAGCCTTGAGCCTTAACCTCGATCACTGAAGTCCCAAAGAGGCATTTCAATATTTGTCAAAGTATTGATTAGTCAAACTTCAAGGTTTAGGTTTCCTTCTTACCTCTTCCATCTTCTCACCTTTTCTTCTATTGATCTTTAGGTGTCGGCCTTCGACCTTACCTCTTTAGCCTTATTTATTTCTTCTCATAAGGCGTAGGCCTACCATCTGACCTCTAAAGCCCAATCAAAGGCATTTCAAGATTTTTGTAAGCCTTGGTTTGTTGGACTTCAAGATTCGGTCTTCCCTCTTACTGCTTTCCATCTTTTCAAGCAAGGCATAAGCCTTCTTCCTGATCTTTGATCCTTGAAATCTCATCTTTGGCTTTTGGACATCATACTTTCATCTTATACCTTTCTTCCCTCTCACTTTCACTCCTTCCTTCAAAAATTTGGCTAGTGTTGAGTTTTCAGATGTCGAGCTTCGGCCTTCTCCTTTACCTCTTACCTTACTTTGATAAGAGGCAACTCTTATCTTCGACCCCTGATGGCTTCTTTTGGACTTCAGTATTCAATCTTCCCCTTTACCCTTTTGGCTTTTTGCAATAAGGCCTAAGCCTCCTTCCCGACCTTCAAAACCCAAAAAGCGTGACCTTTTTGGACTTTGTGGTTTGCTCTTACTGCTTTCTTCCTTCTTGCTCCTTCTAAGCATGTGGTAAGTGGTATTAATGAAGGGGAATCCCCTTACAACCTCAAAACACACAACAACAATAGAAAATAGCACAACAGATGCAAGAAGGAAACTATAATTTTATATTGGTTTTGGAAATGAAATTACAACATTCCAAGTAACTACATGGGCTTTCCAAGTTACATCAATCTACAATACTATAAATCTAAGTCACTACCACTATCTGCTTTGTGCACATATCATTTCCAAGTTAGCCAAGCTAAAACCCCCCCACATTCATATACGGTTGAGATTTTTATCTCTCACCCATCTTCATCAGCAAGAAAACCACAATCCTGTCTAGATTCAATGCCCTTTCCCCCCAAATGGTGACCTAGGGTTCCATTAATTTAATGATTTCCTCGTAAATCTAATTATTGCCTTAGTACTGACTCTCCATCCAATCAACAATTGGGTCGAACTGATTTTGTTTCATCATTTTTTGTGCCAACAAGTTATTCACTCAAATCCATTGACAAAAGTCATTTTCCTCTCTTCACGTGAGCCTCCAAATCATACCAAAATAAACCATTGAAAATCGCACATTTTTTTATTCACAACAAAGATGTGAATCAATCCATCCAACCACATTTTTCCACATGTCAATACACCACAAACTCGCACCATTCAAACCAAGTCAATTTTTTTTTGGCAAAATGGCAGAAGTCAAAATTTTCGAGGATCGAGAATCACCCTTCCCTCATACTTCATACCTTGACACGGTGAAGAATTTCAGGAACAAGCCTGAATAGTGAAGTGTGAAGCCTTCTAACCTATCATCAAGGTTCAGAGTTCCTTTGTACGCTTTACCACTAAACAACTGAGTTAAAGCATAAGTTGTAACACCAAAGCTTGATGTTCGACCACTTTCGACAAAGAGTAAGACAAAAGCCCAAAGTACAAAGTCTAATAAGACTGTGCAGAAAAATGACTAAGTTCATCTTCTCTAGAAAGCTATAAGAGATCATTTTGAGGACTGAAGCCCAAACTTCTAGAAATCTTCATACTTAGCAACTCAAACCAACTAGCCCTTATTCAAAAGAAACATCACTTTTTCTTTTGGTTGATGCAAGATTACTCTTACACCCTAGATGCTCCTACATTAGACACCTGAGGTAATTTGAAAAGTGACCCTATCACTTCTCGAGTGTTAAGAGGAAAACCAAGGCGGTTTACCTTAGCCTCAAACAACCATGAAGAATCTTCAACAAGCCTTCCCTTTTATTTCACTAAGTATTCTTAATACTGCCTGTTTTTGTGCTCCTGCCCACACAACTATCCAAAATCTCCTCAATATCTTCCTACTTTGAAGTAGGTGCAGGGATATTCCACTGTGCTTCTACCAATTCTTCTTTAATTCCTCCTTGATGATACTTTGTCAAGTCTGAAATGTCAAACATGGGTGAAATATGAATTTCTTCATGAAACTCTACCTCATAAGCATTCCCTGAATCATGTTTCCTCAAGATTTTACATGGCCCAAACTTCTTAATTTTCAATTTATTGTAAGTACCAACTAGAAAGATCTCTTTATGTAAGTGAACCATGACTTCATCTCCTACCTGAAATTCCTTATGTCTCCTTTTTTGATCTCCCCTAGCTTTATATTGATTATTCATCTTACCAATTTTCTTCCACACCTCCTCATGTAAATTATTTATATGCTCAGCAAAATCTACAACTTTAGCACCTATCTTTTCTCCCTTATCCATCTTATTCAACTCAAAATCATTCCTTGGACTGCTCCCATATATAGTCTAGAATGGTGATTTACTAGTACTCATGTTGACTGAATCATTGTAAGAAAACTTTGGTTGTGGTAAAATCAAATCCCATCCCTTAGGCTTATCTCCTACTAAGCATCATAGTAGGTTTCCCAAACTCCTATTCACCACTTATGTTTTTCCATCAGTTTATGGATGGTGCATAGAACTAAACTTAAAATCAATCTTCAGATTCTTCCACAATGTCCTCCAGAAATAACCAACAAACTTGGTATCTCTATCAAAAACTATGCTCTTGGGAAATCCATGTAACCTCACTACCTCTTTGAAAAACTACTCTACAACATGAAAAACATCAAGTCATTTTACAAGGAATAAAACGTGCCATCTTAGAAAATCTATCCACCACCACAAATATTGAATCATGCCCTCTATGAGTCCTCGGTAAACCAAGAACACAATCCATAATGATGTCTTCCCATGACCTCTCTGGTACAGGTAATGGTTTAGGTAACCTAGTATTCTGACATACTCTACAACTCTACACAAACTTCTTTACATCCTCCTTTAATTATGGCTAGTAATAGGACTCACTAACATCAGTAGTTATCTTATCACAACCGAAATGTCCAGCTAATCCTCCACTATGCTTCTCCTTGATCAAGTTGTCTCTCATGGAACTCCTCGGAATACACAACTGGTTTCCTCTAAACAACATACCATCTTGGATTATGAAATCTAACCATTTCATCCTATCCAAAGTAATAGGCTCCATGCAAGCTCTCCAGACCTTTGCAAAATCAAGATCTTCCAGATACAAACCCTTGAGTTCATTGAACCCAACAACTTCAACTTGAATTTGTGTTTACAAACTTTTCCTCCTACTTAAGGCATCTACAACTCTATTATACCTCTCACTCCTATGTTTCAAAACAAATGTATAGCTTTGAAAAAATTCAACCCATTTCAAATTTCTTTGATTTAACTTCCCTTTACTGTTCAAATATTGTAAAGCTTGATGATCAATAAATAAAACAAACTCTTTTAGCAAAAAATAGTGTCTCCATTTCTTCAAATCTTGAACTATAACATAAAACTCCTTATCATAAACAAAATACTTCTTCTTTGCATAATTCAACTTTTCACTAAAATAAGCAATGGGTTTACCTTCTTGACTCAAAAGAACTCCAATGGCATTGCCACTAGCATCACAATCTACTTGAAATGAAATCTAGAAGTTCCAAAACATACCGCTTTCTGACTTTCCTCTTCAATAGATCAAAGCTCTTCATTGATCTTGTGGTCCACTTGAACACCTTTCTATCCCCTCTCATTTTTTCAGTTAGGGATGCATAAATACTACTAAAAGATTTGATAAATTTTCTATAAAAACTTGCTAAACCATGAAAATATCTCACCTTAGTGGCACTCCTTGGTGTAGGCCATTCAATGATAGCTTTCACCTTTTTTGGGTTCGTCCTAAGACCATCGGTTGAGACAAAAAATACCAAGTATACCAATTCTCTCTTCAAAAAGCTACATTTATTTAAATTAATCAACAACTCTTCCTCTCTTAGCTTCTCAAAAAAAAATTGGATATGCATCAAGTGTTCTTATAGTGTCTTACTGAAAACCAAAATATCATCCAAGTAAACAATAACAAGCTTTCCTAAGAATTATTTGAATACATCATTCATAAGCCACATGAAGGTGCTCAGTGCATTGGTCAACCCAAAAAGCATGACTAGCCATTCATACAAACCCTCTTTGGTTTTGAAGGTTGTCTTCCATTCATCTCCTTCTCTAATCAAAATTTTGTGATATTCACTCTTCAAATCTATCTTTGTGAAATATTCAGCTCCACTCAAACAATCCATGATGTCATCCATCCTTGGCAAGGAAAATCTATACTTGATAGTAATCTTATTGATGGCTCAAGATTCCATACACATCCTCCCCTCTCCATCCTTTTTCGGTGCTAGAACAACAGGTATTGCACATGGACTCAAAATCACATCAATTAATCCCTTTTGTAGCAACTCTTGCACTTGTTTTTTCAATTCTTTATATTCTACTAAATTCATTCGATGGGATGCCTTATTTGGAAAACTATCTCTAGGAATCAGATACATCTGATGACTAATTTTTCTCATTGGAGGCAATCTCTCAGGTACATTATCAGACATAATATCTTGAAACTTATTCAATAAATTGGAAAGTTCTACAATATCTCCTTAACATCTTTCTTATCAACTTTAGGAATCAAAGCATAACACATATGTTCATGTTTCATACCTTCTAAAACTTTCCTTCCGTCAACTAATTGTTTTTGGTATTGTTGCATACCTTTTCCTCTATTTCTTTTAGGGGTTTCAACTTATGACGAACTCCATCCTTTGTCAAAGAATAAGTCTTATCATTTCCATCATGTACTACATCTTGATCAAACTTCCATGGTCTCCCTAACAACATATGACAAATATCCATAGGAATAATATCACACAGTACCTCATCATGATAAATTCCAATTTTGAACTTTACCAAGCAATGTTCATTTACCAAAGCTTTATGCTCCTTTTGTAACCAAGCAATTCAATATGGATTTGGATTCCTTCTTCTCTCCAAATGCAACTTATTAACCATTTCCTCTGAAACGAGGTTATTAGTGCTACCTCCATCAATTATAACATTACAAACCTTTTCTTCACACTTGCATCTCATGTGAAACAGGTTCTTTCTCCTAATTCAACAAGGCCCTTCTGAAAATAAGAACTTCTCCCCTTTTAGCATCTTTAGAATGTGAAGACTCAACATCTTCATCCACATAAGCAACTCATGCATTTTCTTCAGGTATTCTATTTGAATTTCCTTGATGTTGAGGACACTCGTAAGCTCTATGTCCTTCTCCTCCACATTGAAAATAGGTTCCACAGAAGCCTCATCTTCCTGTTTCTCTCCCTCTACCTCTTCCTTTTTATTCTCCATCATTTTGATCGTGAGGGCGTTTGTGGTTATCCCCTTTCTTGCTCTAGCTGCTATTACATCCTTCATTCTTTGTTTGATCCATACCTTGGCCATCATATGACCATCCAACAATCTTTCCACCTTGACCTCTTTATTTTCTTTCAAATATTTTGATTATATTTTTATCTACCTTCAAGGAAAATTGGTACGCATCTTCAATGGTAGACATCCTCACCAGACTCAACTCTTCTTGGACACATGGTTTCAACCCATTTAGGTAGTAGGAAAATTTATCCTTATTAGCCTCAGAGTGACCCAATCTACTTAGGACTCGGTAGAATTCCTTAGTGTACTCCTTGATGGATTTTCCCACTTGTTTCAACCCTTGCATCCTATAGAGGAGGGGGACAGAATGCTCAGGACCTCAGGTCACAGAAGTATCTAGAACAATCAATTGCCCTGATCTACCTCACACTAAGGATAGTTTAAAGGTTTATGAAGTGTTTTAAGGTAGCGAAAGAAGAGCACTCTCAATTTTTCTACGTTTCTATTGACCCGAGAGTTTCGAGGAGTTAAGAGAGCAAGTTTTTGGATCTCATATTGTACCTGTTGGGTCTCAAAAACACTGGTTTGAATGAACCACGAGAGATTGCCACACTCTCACTACATTAATGGTCAACTAACAAGGCCAACCAATATGATTGAACCCTCTACTCTTAAGGCTCTGCTAAACCTAGGTGGGTGCACCTATATGAGTGACACAAATTTTGAATTATGTTTCCTACTTGACCTAACTATCCACAAATGGAAATTTGATAGTGGAAAGATATGATCCTAATTTGGTATGAATTGTATATGCAATATCAAGGTATAATTTAATATGTTCAATTAAGAGATGTCAAATGAGATGAATAAAACTAAGGTAATGAAAATAAGGGAGACCAGTGCCTTATTAGATAAAATGGAGTCAAATGGAAGCCTTTGATGAGTGGTTTCTATCTAGCAAGTTCTATAATCATTTGACATACAATTGTGAGTTTATAACTTGTATAAACATGCAAAGACGTAATTGATAAACCCTACTTGAGGAAGAATATCAAATCTAATTATCTGATTCTTCTTACTGATCCAAATAACATTCCCAAATTACTATAATTGATTGAAAGGAATTTAATTCTTCATTAATGAACCCAATAAATCAAATCACACAGAAACAACAAATGTGCACTGATAGATTGAACGTATACTTGATACTTCAATTTAAACAATCAAGTAACATCAAATTGGAGACAATCAAATAATCTTAGGAATCCAACAAACAATTGATACGAGAATGAAGCCACTAAATCAACAGTCTTTCATTATCTTCCTCAAAATCATACATGCAACATAGTCTTCCTGAATGCCATCATTATGAAAATATTGTGCTTACAGCAGTCTATCCTATTCTAATTCCACCTTCTTCTTTTTTTCCTACTATCCCAACAACGGATACTTATACATTTAGTTTGCAAAAGGATGTGTCCTTTCAAAAAGATTTAAGCATAAAAAAGCTAACAAGTTTATCATTAACTAATTTTTGTTAAGCCACAATGAATTGCAGGCATGTGCTCTGTATAATCCTGGCACTTATGTGTGTTTGCATCTCCTAACACATCGCGGATCAGGATCTCCATCATCATCATTCGTTCATTTTTCTCACATGCTTCATCCAATGTTATGTCTTTTGTAGTGGTTGTCTTCAATATCTCTTGGAGTATTGATTCACATTCGCCTTTCCATGTAGTCGCTTCTTTCATTTTTCCTTCATCATCGAAGAATTTAGTCAATCTGTCATTACTAGCCTCTATCAATCCTTGCACATCCCCTTGTAATTCCTCAAAGAATTCCATGTTCTTATCCATGATACGATTAGCATTTTCAATTCCTGCAACATTAGAAGTACCCCTTTTCATCTCCTCAATTCTCTCTTGGATTCTATCATCCACTCTTCTATGTTATTTTATAGCATCCACGTATTGTGAATTTTTTCCCAAAATTTTATTTAACCAAGTGTTTAAAATAACCTGCCTCTTTTTTATTATTGCAGTGAGTGTGTCCACTTTGCCTTGTGAGTATGCACTTGACCCTTCCCAATGGTCCCTTTCCTATGAACTTTCACCATGGGTGAGCATCTTTGTTGGCCCTATTACAACACCTACCAAGTTCTTTAAACGTTCATTCTCTCTCAACATTCTCTCATTATTGATTTTGTACATTTCTCTCTCTCTGATCAATGCGTGTATCTGGGCCTTATTCAACTTTTTATAATTGATCCCAATGTCTGTAGTTGCAACAGGATAAGCATCATCAGCCTTCAAATTCATGACATGTCTAAAAGCCTTCTCAGTATCAATGACAATTGAATTTTTGTGAGGGGGATACAAAGCCAAAATCATCAATGTCTCATCATCAGGATTGTATCTTGATCTTGTATACACTTTTGTCACCTTCTCTATGTTGAGCTTGTGTGTAGCATTGTTATCCTTCAGGAAACTATCAAAAACTAATGCAGAATTGAGATCCAACCCTGGGAAAATTATAACACCAGCTTTTTCTAACATTTCTCTTCCCTTCTCAGGGGTCATGTTTGTCATCTCCTTGTCCACGTCATCCCTTAATCTTTTCAACAACTGGTCCTCATTTCCTGGTGTGACATTGTCAACCAGTCCTCTTATTTCTTTTCCTTTTTGTTTGTATAAAAATGTTTTAAACTCTGAGGTTTTCACAAATTCATCATCCGATATAAAAGATCTATAATCTTCATGTCTCGTATCCACATCCATAGTTTCCTCAACATTTTTTTCTCTAGCAGCATAGGTATAATCCTGAGTCCTTATTCTTGATACCTTCCCGGATGGGCCTTGTGGCCTGTCCGTTTTCGATACTTCTGTAATGGAAGATAACAACTCAGCATCTACCAACTCTTGATCATGTTTCTCAATCACCATTTTTGCTTCTTCTGCTTCCAAGTTTTTGATTATGTCATCAAATTGATAGGGCACATGTTGATACCCTCCAAAATTTATCCTTTGTCTGGCATAATGGATATATCCCTTTGGATCAAATTTTTTTCTTGATGGCGCTCTTCTCATGTTGTAATGCAATAACTTATTCAGAATTAAATTGTAGCCCTCCTTTGCTAACACAGTAAAATCACCAAAACACAGTGTACTTGGCATAAAAGGTTGTTTCCCATAGGAACTTAAGTTCATGACACTGGAGAAATCCATTTGTCTAACAATCTCCAAGTATGCAATTCTATCTGGAACTGTTCTAGGCAAAATGAATGGTGTATCCTCAAAACCATAAACCCTAATCATAGTGGCATTTTCTAAACAATACCAATCCCCTCAGTTGTGGTTGATTGGTCCATTATAATCCTTAGGCCTAAGAAACCTCTTTACTTCATCAGATAAGGAATAATCACAAGGATGATTATAAAATCTATACAAAGGCTTCACAAAGTATTCTTCAAAATGCAGGAAATTAGAATTAGCAAACCTGTTGTCCCAAATAGTAGTCCACAACTGAATAGGCAATGGCTTGCCTTCCTTATCGAATTGAAAAATCCTCAACTCCTAAGGCCTCAATCCTAACTGTTGTCCAAAATATAGCACCAAGTGCATCAACAGTGAATAATTCATGAGGTGCAGGACAGAGGCTCCATTCTTTATTGTTATCAACCCTGCATCCAGTTCCTTAAATACATGTGAAGCATAATCAAAAGATCTGGAATTATGATACTGAACATCCGCAACAATCACCATGGGTACAACTGTCATATGCTCTAGGACTTCCATCCCCAATACCTGTCCCACTGAAAAATAAGTGTACTTCAGGTAGGGTTAGAAGAGATCCACATGAAATGGTGGTCCCTCACTGTCTTCCATCGGAGTAGGTTTTCCATGACACCTAATTCTATGCAGGGGTAATCTTTAGCCTTTTTAGATGGTATCCATTCTTCTAAATTCACTATCAAGCTCCTCACTTATTATCTTCTCACTGCATATTCCTTCCAATTTGAAAACCTCACATATTGCATTCTCAGATACATGTATCAATGGATTCCCTGATAAATCACATATAGCTTTGTTTTTCGGATTATAATGTCTAGCCAACAATTTCACCAATTCAACATCAACGAAAACATTAGGGCACACCAGTTTTCCCAAATTGAGCCTCCACGGGTTACAAACTCGTTCAAAACGATTTATTCTATGGTAATGGAAATTGAACAATTCATATCCTCTGATTGGGGTCCAAACATCTCCTATGAACCTACATTTGTCTTCCAATTTATCTACTTCCACCTTAAGTTGTGCGGAACATCTTGTTTTAGGTCCAGAACCAGGCAACTCGTCTATGAGATCTTGGTTCAATTTTCTCTCAGTGCCTTCTTCTTGCAGTTCAATTTTTTGCTTTTTTCCCTTTAACTGACTACCCACCCGAGGTTTTCTTCCTTTTATTTTTTCTGAACTAATGCCTTACATTTTCAAAATTCCCAAGCTTTTAGAGGCTAAGAAACTTACTGTATTTTTCTTGCAAATCCAAGTTAGACGAATGCCTTGATTGTTCTGCTTGTTCCCCTGCTATCCTTGCTACCAATTCTGCGAAACAATGATTTCAATTGAGCTCCCCCGGATTTGCAAAATATTTTATGATTCGTGGTGCCATTAATGTCTCCACTAAGACATGAATGCAGCAAGTTTTTCAAAATTCTCACTGTCACATTAGGGATCATATCGGCAAGACATTTCAAATCTCTAGTCGATCCGTCTGTTCAACGTTCACACATCCGCTAAGATGTCTTGTAGTTCCCCCGACATCATAAGTCTCCCCTATAGTTTTTCTTTTTAGATTTTTATGTCGCCATGACCTTCACCAAAGCAAAATATCGCCCAGACTCAATGATTCGGGCCAAGGATTCTTCACTTTACTCTGAAAGCTCTTTGTCTCACCGAAGTTTTCACTTTGTCAATTTAAGTCACTGAGACTAGGTAATTGTCCTACTGACATGATAATATTCATCATGATGTCTCTTAGGTCTCCCCACTAAAACTTATCTCACCGATACACTTTTTCTTTGGCGAGACCATGCTCATTGTCTTCTCGACAACCTTTATCTCCATATGCTTAGTTTTGTTGGTATAACCCGAGGGGTTGGTAAGACTCCCCGAACTCTCCCCGACATTATTGTCTTACCGAATGCGTCTTCCTTTTGCTTTATCGGCAAGACCAGTAGTGCTTCGGGAAGTCCTTTGAAATCTCACTCTGATGACCATAGTCTCTCTGATACACTTTATCACATTCCAATCGGTAAAAAGCAACTTAGCTCGATATGACCTCTCATCGTCACGCCGATACCTTTTGTCTTGCCGATAGGAAATGTAAACCCGCATTCTCTTGGTGTATATCTTTATCGGTGTGACACTTCTGATGTCTTGTTGATATATTGAAGAAATGCAGATTATTATCGGTGAGACCTGCATCAACTTATGTCGATATTTTCAAATGTTTAAAGATTTAATGTCAGATGAATTTTATGGGGCTATATGACAGAGTTTAACCTGAACTTTGGTGAAAAATGCTATGTGAGGAAATTTTATGTCTGTAATATGAACTTCTTGGGAAATTAACAAGCATGAGGGTTTTAATGAGGTTATCAAGATTTCACAGTTCCAACAGTGGCTCTGTCTAGGGATGAATGATTGTGAGATCATTGCAAGGATCCAGATCTTTGGGTGAGTAGACCAAACATTATGAATGAAATCAAGTGGAGATGAATATGATCCTAAACTACTGTACATGGAGAAAATATCAAAAAAGGATTGCAGGATTGTCCATGTATTAGCAATTTCTTGTATCCTTTACTTCCTAAACTATTGTGCATGGAAATTTTATGAGAATTTATTTCAAGAGTTTTCCATGCACTGGCAACCCTTGATTCTCTATAATTTTAAGAGAAAAAGTTCTTCAGAAATTGCCCATGTACAGTCAATTCCTATTCTTCAATACTCATATTTTGTAGATAATATGAATCCTCTCCTCACTTGCCAACAACAACAAAAGGTCCTAACCAAAAGGCCTCAAATTTTCCATGTTTTCCTTTCTCCTGGCACCTAGCATTCCACATCAATACTAGATCATCCTCTTCAAATTTTCTATTTTTTTCCTTTTTGTCAAACAAATACTTCATTTGTGTTTGCAACTTCATGTTCTGGTTTTGGGCTAATCTTCTTATTTCATCAAGTTCTGCTAATTTTTCCATTCTTTCTTCCACTAGTTCAAGAACCTCCATGTCTTCCTGAAGAATAATTTTATAAACTGGTAATAGATTTTGTAAAGGCATTTTGGCTTGTGTTCCATATACAAGTTCATATGGGGATTTTCCAATTTCTTTTTTGACAGTGATCCTATCAGCCCATACAGCCAATTTCAACTTTGAATCCCATATCTTCTTGTTTCTACCCAAAATTCTCCTAATGATCTTTAGAATACTTTTGTTACTGGACTCTGCCTGACCATTAGCTTGTGGATGGTAAGGAGCAGAATAAGAGATAGCTATACCATGCATATTGCAAAAGGTTTTAAATTCATCTAATCTGAAACACATCCCATTGTCTGCGATCAATCTCAGTGGTGTACCAAACCTGGTGATGATATTATCCATCAGGAAATTTATCACAACTTTACTTGTCGCATGTTTGGTTGGGATTGCTTCTACCCATTTGGTAAATTAATTAGTGGCTACCAATATCCATTTGTGTCCTCCACTTGATCTCTCTTGTATATCCCCAATAAATTCAACCCCCCATTGATGAAAAGGGGCTTCAACTTGCATAGGTCTAAGTGGTAAAGCTCCCTGATATTTCATTTTTCCTGAAAACTTTTGGCATGCTTCACATTTCCTTACAAAAGAAAATGAATCATTAAAAACTTTTGGCTAGTAATAACCTGCCCTGAGGATTTTATGTGCAGTTGTCTTCGCGGAATAATGGCCCCCACGTACCTCTTCATGCATTTCTTTCAGAACATGATCAACTTGTGACTCATCTAAACATAATAGTAGTATTCTATCTTTGATTTTCCAAAATAAATCACCTTCTATGAACACATACTTAGAGGCCTGTAATTTCAAGGTTCTTTTTTGGTTATCATTAAGTCCTTCAGGGCACTTTGTGTTTCTGAGGTAATACATGATGTTTGTATACCAGGGTGTATGCTCAATACTGGCAATTGCATTTCCTTCTTCTACATTGCAAATTTGGTTTGCCTCAATGTTTGTTTCTGCCATTAACTTAGCCAATCCTTGACCTCTTATCAATTTAGTAATCTGTATTTCCATATCAAATTCCTGAATTTTATTAATCCACTTGCACCTCTTCCTTGTTACTTTTGACTGTGTCAAAATGTCCTTGACTGCTGCGTGAGGGACATAAGCAATCACTTTGGCTCCAACAAGCTATGGTCTAAAGGCTTTTGTGGCCTTTACCAGTGTAAAGGCTTGTTTTTCCATTATGTCATACTTCAACTCCAATCCCTGCAAGGATTTACTAAAGAAGGACACAGGTTCTTCATGACCATCCTCATTCTTCTGTAACATAACAACAACTATTGTATGCAAGGAAGTGAATGAGAATATTTGAAAAGGTTTTGTGAAATCAGGGGATTTGAGGACAAGGGCTTCCTTAATGGATCTTTTAATGGATACAAAGGCTTCTAATGCTTTTGGGGTCCATTCATTTTTTTGTCCTTTCCTTAGCATTTTTTATATGGGCTTGACAATTTCAGCAAAGTTGGACACAAACCTCCTAACAAAATTAATCTGCCCAAAAAATGATTGGATGGCTTTTACAGTTTTAGGGATAGGAACCTTATCTATAGCCTCAACTCTCTCAAGATCTATCCTAACTCCCTGTTTTGATACAATGTTTCCTAAGATTTTTCCCTTTGTAACAACAAAATGACATTTCTTAGGGTTCAAACTAATGCCATATTCTAAAGCTTTAATGAATAGTTTTTCAAGTTGTTCTATATGATCCTCAGCTCTTTTTGAGTAAGCAGTAAGGTCATCTTGATACACCACCATTATAGCATTAATCAAATCTGCAAATGCTAAGTCCATAGCTCTTTGGAAGGTCGCTCCCATATTTGTGAGACCAAAAGGAATTCTCACATATACATATGTTCCCCATGGAGTTTTGAAGGTTGTTTTATACTGCTCAAATTCCTTGACTTTAACCTGATTATAACCAGAAAAGCCATCCATCATAGACAACAGCTCACACTCAGTTACTTTATGCAATATAGCTTCCATGTTAGGCAAAGGGTAGTTATCCTTGAGGGATGCCACATTCAGGTTTCTGAAATCCACACACAATCTGATATCTCCATTTTTCTTTCTAATAGGAACAAGGTTTGATACCCATGTTGAATGCCTCACAGGTTTACTGATTCCTCCATCTCTAAGTTTGGCCAATTCTTCCTGCATTTTGGGTTCCAATGTGGGGTTAATAGGCCTTTATTTCTATCTAAATGGTTTGGCATATGTTTTCAATGGAATTTCATGCTGAAATAAATCCTCCCTATATTCCTTGAGGTCCTCATAAGACCATGCGAACACATGTTTATATTTTCTTAACAATGAAATCAGCATTCTTCGGACAGTAGGGATTTTCTTCTTCCCAATATATACCTTCCTTGGTGATAGTTCAGTCCCTAAGTTTATTTCTTCAATATCTTCCCTTTTGACTGGTGTTTATTTCATAAGGGATCGATCACTTCCATCGTATACTCTTTCCAATGCTACCAGCCCCTTGGGAATTTTATTAGTCTTAAGTTGTAAGACCTTTCTAAATACTGTTTGTTCTCCATTTATTTCTTCCACAAAGGCGTTGAAATCAATTTCTTGAGCCTCATACTAGTCTATACAGTGAAGGAATTTCAAAAGATCAGTGTCATCATTAAAAACCTGCCAACTATATACATTGTCAGGTACAACAGGTCTTGCTTTGAACTCAACTTGGGATATTCCTGCTAGAGTGATGTCATCTTGTTTTAATGCTACATTTGCTAGGAAGTCTGCCATTATATTTTTTGATATGTCCACCCAATCAATGGAGAAAGCATCAAATAGTTCAATTGTATCCCATATTGCATTCCTGTACTGTTTCAGCCTTTTGTTTTTTGCTACATATTTTGATCTGATCTGAGACACAACCAGTTCTGAGTCTCCAAAAACTGTTAATAGTTTAATCTTGTGTTTAACAGCTAATTTCAATCAGGTCAACAAAGCTTCATATTTCGCTACATTGTTTGTACATTCAAATGCTAACAAGAATGAATATTTGAAAGTTGAACCATCAGGCGATATAAAAACTATCCCAGCTCCATTTCCCTCTTGGCTGCAGGCTCCATCAAAGTACATTTTCCATATTCCTTGTTGATTTTCAAAAATATTTTGATCAATTGGATCTTTGCTTACCAACTTGGGTTGTGATAGTTCCACTCTAAAACTCCCCAAATCAACATCAGAGAAACAATTAAGTGGCTCTTGAGGAGGATATTCAACAATTTGATTCATTCTAGGTTCCTTATATAATTTTACCTCTTATCCATTCACTGGTATGGTGGCATATGATAAGTCAAATTGTACATTGCCTCCTACTGTTGCAGTCCACTGTCTTGACAGAAGCATTCCAAACTAGGGAGGTGTGTCAATTACAGTTATGTCAATAGTGTAAGCAGCTTGTGGGTAAGTTGTTAATCTCACTTCCACATTCTTCATTATTCCCATAACCAGGATAGGCCTGCTATCCATGGCGTAGAATTTACCTCCATCCACATCTATCCACATACCGAGTTGCTTCATCACCCCTACTGGCATGATATTCATGGAGGCACTTGAGTCTATCATGCAATTTATTACTAGTTTTCCGCTTATGAGTAAAGTGGTGAAGAATGGGTCAATCTGTGGTGTTTTCATTAGGCAGGCCTCTGGAATTTTTACCTCCTTCATTTTATTATTCATTTTAGAAACTTCTTTATTTTCAGGGTTCATATTTTGATTCCCATTGGACATTAATTTTATGACACCTTCCCTATATTCCTTGATCTTTATCATTTCAATTAATGGGACAAACATCTTCAATTGAGATAAGGCTTGTATGAAATCAAAGGATGTACCTTCAGTTCTGATTGCCTTTTTAGGTTCTATCAATTCTCCTTTGCTCTCATCTTTTTCCCTTTTGGATGTCTGATCTGGCTTTCGCTTCTCAATGGGAATTTCTTTACTTTCCTTGTTAGGAGATCCCTTATGTTCCCTTTTGTCTAGTTTTTTATCATATGTCCCTTTTCATGTTTCATTTGATACTTTTTTATTTTTTACAAATATCCCCCTTGGGACACCTTCATCTCTATTCACTGTTTTGTTTCTCAAACGATATTTGTTTCTAGCTTCCTCTACTGCTGCAATTGTCAACCTTTTAATCTCCTCTTCACTCGGTCTCCTTATGTTACATCTATTAGTCTGACTTGATGCAACAGGGGGATTTTCCTCATTATCACTTTCTTCATGATCAGAAAAAACATGTTGCTCTGCCATGTAAATATTGTATTTTTGGTGATCACCATTATACTCATATCCCTCCTCCTTTGAAGATGCATATCCCTACTCCAAATAATTAAGAGTTTGGGAGGTTAGGTAGACATTTTGGTCTTCACCACCCTCATTATCTAGTATGTCTTCTTCCGGTATTGACCGAGCTGTTACACAATGTTCAGGGGAATGTGGTGCATGACAGACTAAGCACCAGGGATCTTATTTACCATATATGCTCCCTTCCTTTTTAATGGATCAGGTGTTTCTTTATTTCTTGGTCTATCATTTATCAGCTTCCCATCCTTCCAGATTGTATTATAAGGAATGTAATGCAGCCTTGGTCTTTCATTCCTATATGTGTTCTCCTGTCTATTTGGGGGAGCATATTGGGGAACCCTAGGGTTTTCCCTTTTAGAAAACATCCCTACAGCTTTCCTATTATTTTCAATAGTTAATGCTATCTTTTGGGCCTCAGCCAGATTCCTAGGACCTCTATTTCTTAATTCATATCCTGTCTTTAGGATCAAAGGCTTTCAAATAGATACTCAACGCAATAGGATCAACCAACTTGGATCGCTAAGGTATTTTATTATGCAATTTAACAAACCTTTGGTTAAAATCAAAGGTTGACTCGTTTTGATGTTTTTGGATAGTCACTAACTCGTGCAAGGCAAAATCTGATGCACATTGATTCCCATACTACTGAAGAAGCTGCTCATGAAATACTTGAATGGAATAAATGGATGTTGTTGGTAGACTGTTAAACCAGTCCCTGGCATCCTCAATCAGTGACATCATAAATAGTCTCATTTGTACATCCTCATACTGCATATCCAAGTCTTGAATGACCGCTTTAAAATTTCTTAGATGTTCCTCGACTATAACTGCATTACTTCCCATGAATTTAGGGACTAGGTTCCTCCAATTGTTATCCAGAGGGTAAGGGTATATCTAAAATCCAGCAAGATCAAATTGTCTAATCATGGTTGTGTATTGTGGAGGGGGATTTTCAAAATATTGATGCTGGTATAGTGGGTTATTATTTGCCATATATTGTGGACCTTGTGGGGGTACATACTGTTGATGAGGAGGTGGTTGCATATTTTGGTGTTGTGGTGGAGTGTTTTTGTTTCTATATTGATTCCTAGGCTGATTTTGGTGGGCTTGTGGGGAATTTGATGACTTCATATTGTTGTTCTTATGTGGGGGCATATATTTAGGTTAATCAACCATTGGTGTTTTGATTTGAGCTTTGTGTAATTTCATCTTTCTTAATTATTCCATTGCTTGAAATTGTTGCTCATATTCTACCCCTAATTTTTCTGCATGTTGCCTCATTTGCTCCCACTGTGTATCTTCTTCATTTTGTGTCATGAGCTCATGGTTTTCTTTAGATGCTGCCTCATATTCAAGTCCTTCCTCAAAAAGTGTAGCTCTCTGATCACATTCAAATTCTCTCCTCTTCTCAGCTTCAAATTCAGCCATGAACTCTTCATCTTTATTATGGTTCATTCGATGGAAAGGATTTCTCATCTCTTCGGGAGTATGAAGCTCCTTAGATGGGCTATTTTCATTTGTCAATGCCTCGTATGAGTTGTGTGTTTCCATTGGTGGTTTTGATATAATGTTTTTTGTGGCTGGATCTAGGTCATTGAATACTTTCTTGCCTTGATCATTTTTATAAGTTCATTTACCCTTGTCATTAGGACCATCCCCCTCCTTGTACAAATATCTCCTTCCTTGCATGTTGTAGGAAACTGTGATGGTCTGAACTCTAGGTTGATTCCTTTATGATTTGTATCTTATTGTATCAGTCTCAATGTATTTGTTCATTCAGAGTCGCCACCCACTTTTTCTAAAAGTGAGAAAAAGGTTTTATTATTTTACCCAGCGGAGTCAATTTTCAAATTTTAATTATTGTTTTCTTTTAATGACTCTATATGGAAAGGTTGTCTACCACTAGACTTCTCTTAAGTTTCCACAACAAAGTCGCCAATTTGTTGGGTCTTAAAAATGCTGGTTTGAATGAACCATGAGAGGTTGCCACACTCTCACTACGTTAATGGCCAAATAACAAGGCCAACCAATATAATTGAACCCTCTACTCTTAAGGCTCTGCTAAACCTAGGCGGGTGCACCTATATGAGTGACACAGATTTTGAATTATGTTTCCTACTTGACCTAACTATCCACAAATGGAAATTTGATAGTGGAAAGATATGATCCTAATTTGGTATGAATTGTATATGCAATATCAAGGTATAATTTAATATGTTCAATTAAGAGATGTCAAATGAAATGAATAAAACTAACGTAATGAAAATAAGGGAGACCAGTGCCTTATTGGGTAAAACGGAGTCAAATGGAAGCCTTTGATGAGTGGTTTCTATCTAGCAAGTTCTATAATCATTTGGCATACAATTGTGAGTTTATAACTGGTATAAACATGTAAAGATGTAATTGATAAACCCTACTTGAGGCAGAATATCAAATCTAATTATTTGATTCTTCTTACTGATCCAAATAACATTCCCAGATTACTATAATTGATTGAAAGGAATTTAATTCTTCATTAAAGAACCCAATAAATCAAATCACACAGAAATAACAAATGTGCACTGATAGATTGAACGTATACTTGATACTTCAATTTAAACAATCAAGAAACATCAGATTGGAGACAATCAAATAATCGTAGGAATCCAACAAACAATTGATACCAGAATGAAGCCACTAAATCAACAGTCTTTCATTATCTTCCTCAAAATTCATACATGCAACATAGTCTTCCTGAATGCCATCATTATGAAAATATTGTGCTTACAGCAGTCTATCATATTCTAATTCCACCTTCTTCTTTTTTTCCTACTACCCCAACAACAGATACTTATACATTTAGTTTGCAAAAGGACGTGTCCTTTCAAAAATCTTTAAGCATAAAAAAGCTAACAAGTTTATCATTAACTAATTTTTGTTAAGCCACAAATGAGCTGCAGACATGTGCTTTGTATAATCTTGGCGCTTATGTGTGTTTGCACCTCCTAACACATCGCGGATCACGATCTCCATCATCATCATTCGTTCATTTTTCTCACATGCTTCATCCAACATTATGTCTTTTGCAGTTGTTGTCTTCAATATCTCTTGGAGTATTGATTCGCATTCGCCTTTCCATGTAGTCGATTCTTTCAGTTTTCCTTCATCATCGCAGAATTTAGTCAATCTGTCATTAGCAACCTCTATCAATCCTTGCACATCCCATTGTAATTCCTCAAAGAATTCCCTATGCTTATCCATGATACAATTAGCATTTTGAATTCCTGCAGCATTAGGAGTACCCCTTTTCACCTCCTCAATTCTCTCTTGGATTCTATCATCCACTCTTCTATGTTCTTTTATAGCATCCACGTATTGTGAATGTTTTCCCCAAAGTTTATTTAACCAAGTGTTTAAAACAACCTGCCTCTTTTTTATTATTTCAATGAGTGTGTCCACTTTCCCTTGTGAGTATGCACTTGACCCTTCCCAATGGTCCCTTTCTAGTGAACTTTCACCTTGGATGAGCATCTTTGTTGGCCCTGTTACAGCACCTACCAAGTCCTTTAAACGTTCATTCTCTCTCAGCATTCTCTCATTATTGGTTTTGTACATTTCTCTCTCTCTGATCAATGCTTGTATCTAAGCCTTATAAGACTTTGCTATATTGATCCTAATGTCTACAGTTGCAACAGGATCAGCCTCTCCAACCTTCAAAGTCATCACATGTCCGAAAGCCTTCTCAGTATCAATGACAATTGACTTTTTGTGAGGGAGATATAAAGCCCAAATCATCAATGTCTAATCATCAGGATTGTATCTTGATCCTGTATACACTTATATCACCTTCTCTATGCTGAGCTTGTGTGTAGCATTCTTATCCTTCAGAAAACTATCAAAAACTAATGCAGAATTGAGATCCAACACTAGGAAAATCATAACACCAGTTTTTCTAACATCTCTCTTCCCTTCTCAAGGGTCATGTTTTTCATCTCCTTGTCCACCTCATCCCTTAAGCTTTTCAACAACTGGTCCTCATTTCCTGGTGTGACATTGTCAACCAGTCCTCTTATTTATTTTCCTTTTTGTTTGTATAAAAATGTTTTAAACTCTGAGGTTTTCACAAATTCATCATCCACTATAAAAGATCTATAATCTTCATGTCTCATATCCACATCCATAGTTTCCTCAACATTTGTTTCTCTGGTAGCATAGGTATAATCCTGAGTCCTTATTCTCGATACCTTCCCGGATGGGCCTTGTGGCCTGTCCGTTTTTGATACTTCTTTAATGGAAGATAACAACTCAGCATCTACCAACTCTTGATCATGTTTCTCAATCACCATTTTTGCTTCTTCTGCTTCCAAGTTTCTGATTATGTCATCAGATTGATAGGGCACATGCTGATACCCTCCAAAATTTATCCTTTGTCTGGTAGAATGGATATATCCCTTTGGATCAAAGTTTTTTCTTGATGGCGCTCTTCTCATGTTGTAATGCAATAACTTATTCAGAATTAAATTGTAGCCCTCCTTTGCTAACACAGTAAAATCACCAAAACACAGTGTACTTGGCATAAAAGGTTGTTTCCCATAGGAACTTAAGTTCATGACACTAGAGAAATCCATTTTCCTAACAATCTCCAAGTATGCAATTCTATCTGGAACTGTTCTAGGCAAAATGAATGGTGTATCCTCAAAACCATAAACCCTAATCATAGTGGCATTTTCTAAACAATACCAATCCCCTCAGTTGTGGTTGATTGGTCCATTATAATCCTTAGGCCTAAGAAACCTCTTTACTTCATCAGATAAGGAATAATCACAAGGATGATTATAAAATCTATACAAAGGCTTCACAAAGTATTCTTCAAAATGCAGGAAATTAGAATTAGCAAACCTGTTGTCCCAAACAGCAGTCCACAACTGAACAGGCAATGGATTGCCTTCCTTATCGAATTGAAAAATCCTCAGCTCCTGGGGCCACAATCCTAACTCTTGTCCAAAATATAGCACCAAGTGCATCAACAGTGAATAATTCTTGAGGTGAGGAATAGAGGCTCCATTCTTTATTGCTATCAACCCTGCATCCAGCTCCTTAAATACATGTGAAGCATAATCAAAAGATCTGGAATTATGATACTGAACATCCACAACAATCACCACGGGTACAACTGTCATATGCTCTGGGCCTTCCATCCCCAATACATGTCCCATTGAAAAATAAGTGTACTTCAGGTAGGGTTCAAAGAGATCCACATGAAATGGTGGTCCGTCATTGTCTTCCATCGGAGTAGGTTTTCCATGACACTCAATTCTATGCAGGGGTAATTTTTAGCCTTTGTAGATGGTATCCATTTTTTTGAATTCACCATCGAGCTCCTCACTTATTATCTTCCTACTACATATTCCTTCAAATTTGAAAACCTCACATATTGCATTCTCAAAAACATTTATCAATGGATTCCCTGATAAATCACATATAGCTTTGTTTTTTGGATTATAATGTCTAGCCAACAATTTCACCAATTCGACATCAAAGAAAACATTAGGGCACACCATTTTTCCCAAATTGAGCCTCCACGAGTTACAAAATTGTTCGAAATGATTTATTCTATGGTAATGGAAATTGAACAATTCATATCCTTGGATTGGGGTCCAAACATCTCCTATGAACCTGCATTTGTCTTCCAATTTATCTACTTCCGCCTTAAGTTGTACGGAACGTCTTGCTTTAGGTCCAGAACCAGGCAACAGGTCTATGAGATCTCGGTTCAATTTTTTCTCAATGCCCTCTGGTTGCGGTTCAGTGTTTTTTCATTTTTCCCTTCATTTGACTACCCACCCTAGGTTTTCTTCCTTTTATTTTTTCTGAACTAATGCCTTCCATTTTCAAAATTCACAAGCTTTCAGAGGCTGAGAAACTTACTGTATTTCACCTGCAAATCCGAGTTAGATGAACTCCTTGATTGTTCTGCTTGTTCCTGTGCTCTCCTTGCTGCCAATTCTATGAAACAATGATTTCAATTGAGCTCACTCAGATGTGCAAAATATTTTATGCTTCATGGTGCCATTAATGTCTCCACTGAGACATGAATGCAGCAAGATTTTTGAAATTCTCGCTGTCACATTAGGGATCGTATCGGCAAGAAATTTAAAATCTCTAGCTGATCCGTTTGTTCAATGTTCACACATCGGCTAAGACATCTTGTAGTTCCCCCAACATCATAAGTCTCCCCGACAGTTTTTCTTTTTACCTTTTTATGTCGCCATGACCTTCACCAAAGCAAACTATCGCCCAGACTCAATGAGTCGAGCCAATGATTCTTCAATTTACTCTGTAATCTCTTTGTCTCACCAAAGTTTTCACTTTGTCAACTTAAGTCGTCGAGACCATGTAATTGTCCTGCCGACAGGATAATATTCGCTGTGATGTCTCTCAAGTCTCCCCGATAAAACTTATCTCACTAATCACTTTTTCTTCGGCGAGACCACGCTCATTGTCTTCTCGACAACCTTTATCTCCATATGATTAGTTTTGTCGGTATAACCTGAGGGGTCGGTAAGACTCCCCGAACTCTCCCCGGCATTATTGTCTTACTGAATGTGTCTTCCTTTTGCTTTATCAGCAAGACCAGTAGTGCTTCGGGTAGTCCTTTGAAATGTCACTCTGATGACCATAGTCTCTTCGATACATTATTATATTCCAATCAGTAAAAGGCAACTTAGCTCGATATGACCTCTCATCGTCACGCCGATACCTTTTGTCTTGTCGATAGGAAATGTAAACCCGCATTCTCTTGGTGTATATCTTTATCGGTGTGACACTTCTGATGTCTTGCCGATATATTGAAGAAATGCAGATTATTATCGGTGAGACCTGCATCAACTTATGTCGATATTTTCAAATGTTTAAAGATTTAATGTCAGATGAATTTTATGGGGCTATATGACAGAGTTTAACCTAGACTTTGGTGAAAAATGTTATGCGAGGAAATTTTATGTCTGTAATATGAAATTCTTGGGAAATTAACAAGCATGGGGGTTTTAATGAGGTTATCAAGATTTCATAGTTCCAACAATACCTCAGATAGCTCTCTGCCAAAGTAAAACAACGTAGAATAGGGATGCAAATGCAGTGGGTTGGCATCCATACAGACATAAAGTGCAAGATTTAGTACATAAATCACATAGACATGCTAACTACTTAACTAATGTGGTTTAATTTCATGACGAACATAGAAAATGATAAAATAACAGAATAATGCTAGATAAATGTTTAAAATTTCTAATTATAATTTGACAAGAGTGAAAGGTGGTAGAAGATCAAACTCATGATTGGTCAAGTCTCCTGCAAGATCCACACAAACGCCAAACCTACACATAGCAGAACGGGGGGAAATGTTGGGGCTATTTTGGAGTTTTTTGTAGTCAAACCCTCATTTCAGTGTTCCCACCTCCACGGATAGCTAGAATAGCCACAAGATAGAAAATTTAATAAATAAAATGGAATAAATGCCAAGAAATTCTAACAACTATATGCTACATAAACTAAATGGCAATGTTAAAATGAAGTGGATATCACCTCCCAAGCAAGGTGCCCTCAAGCACGTGAAGGGAGATGTGATCTCACAAGCTTGTAAGTGCAATCATTTCCACAACAATGAGAGTTAAATCCAACAAAGTAGCGATTTGGAGCTTCAACAATGGTGGAGAATGTTGTGAAAAATCTCAAGAAGTGTGTAGAAACATGAAGTGAGGATGGAGAAGCTTGAAGGAGTGTGTAGAGGATCCAATTGAATGAATAATGAATTATTTCTAAGTGAATAGCATCCTAAAAGAGTCATTCAAGGTCGGTCAAGGGCGTAGGGGAGTTACTATTTGTCTCCAATGGAGAATCGTAATGCCTCTACAGATTCCAGAGGCGAGAATCCTATTAGAATGGACACACACCGTGCAATTGTCCACGTATTGCGCTAGCGTCCTTGACAAAAATTCCCCCATCGATACTATAGACAGTCACTAAGAGGGTGGGAATCAGATGGATGAAATGGAATAGCATTGTCAGGTTTAATTTTTCTAAGGTGAGGGGATGCAAACAAGGAATTGGTGAGGGGTGAAAATTCACTTCATTATATTTTTCCCCCACTTTAGCAAGAATATGTGCTACCAGATGTGAGGTAAAGTAGATTGAAAGAGTTTAGAAATGTATACCTGAACCGTCGAGGAAGTAGACCGCAATATGATCCACCTAAAAGCACATGAAGAGGAGATGAATCCACAAGTCTTGGGACCCAAGGAGAGTTGAATAAAATGCATCATAGATCCCTAGACCTATGGAAGGTGAACAAAAGGCTTTGTAGGTCCTTGGAGCTACAAAATTGAACAAAGAGATCCTACAAGATGTAAGCTCTTCACAGGTCCTTGGACTTGCAAAGGAGGTGCCGCCCAAATACTCGGTCCTGAAGGATGCCATATGTGAGAGGCTTTGTAGAGTCTAATGGAGCCTTACAAGTACTCAGTCCTGCAAGGTTGATTTGCAAAGCAGCTTCACAAGTCTGCCTGCAAAGCAACATGTTAATTAGTAGACAATACATGTTAGATAACCAAAAGAAGCCATGCAGGCAGAAAACTAGATAGTCAACGATTGAAGGAAGATCTTTCGAAGGGGTCCCTTGGGAACCCTTCAAAAGAGAGAGGGGGTCCACTCAAGGGATTGTCAGTTTGAAAGAGATAACATTTTGAAAAGAGACAATATTTTTTCCCAACGATTCTAGCATCATAGATTCCTTCTAAAAGATTCATTTCATCAAGGAATTTGAAAGAAAGAATGTGCCCTTGCAAGGGAAAATCCATATTCTCTTATGAATCTGAGATGAAAGAAAAATTTTCCCGAGGATCCATGTTGAAGAATGCAATTTTTGAAAAATAGATATTTTTAAGAAGAGAGGTTTTAGCCATCGAATGTAATTTTTGAAAATTGAAGCAATATGATAGCTCCCCCTTAGGATGGTACATGTCGAACACAAAGGCACGTGATAGATGTTCCTAAGGAGAGAAAATCAAGAATGAAGGTGATGTTGTGGCCCATGGAACATGACGAGATGTAACTGTGGTAATATTGTCACACATGTGAGGGACAACACATGAGCACCACAAAATCACAAAGAAAGCAAGAGAGAAAGAGATAGAGAAAGAAATAGACAATAACTTAACGAATGAGAGATAGGGGGATCTAATATTTCAGGGTTAGAGTTGCTCATAAATATAAATAGATAGATATAGTAATATATAAATGAACTATCATCAACCTCCTACTATATTAGACCATGTGAAGAAGGCACATGAAAAAAAAAATTAGGTCAACATGGAAGGGAGGCCTAAATGCCCCCAATGCTTTGCATTTTCCCAAATTATCAAAAACCAATACACAACAAAGAGAAGAATGACGTAACAAATAGAGGAAGTTTTATGACACAAAAACACTCTTGTATCCAAGCACCTATGAGGGTGACAAGGGTCATCCAGGAACATATAAAACAAGTACAGGAGTACAAGAGAACACAACACGCACACACACAATCTAACCTACAAATAAAGAAGAGGCACCCCCCTAGTCCTCATCAACCAAGAGGTCATCGTTCCCCTAGTCTAGATCATCATAAAGGGAGGGTGGATGATCCTGCAAGGGCGTAATATCAAGGGGGGTACCCTCTGACCCTCCTACAACAACAACCAAGGAAGAATGACCCTCAAGGTCTTCTCCACTTAGTTCCTATGAGGTGAATGTCAATGATCTTGTAAAGATCACCGATAGGGCCAAGATATCATTTAAAGAGTTAAACATGCACTCTACAAGAGTGTCATGTGTAAACTTAGTGGGTGATGGAGGCGTCGCCTGAGATCCACTGCTAGCCTCACCAAAAGAAAAACAATGAAAAACTCTGGGGATGTCGAGGATTCCTCCATCACTAGGACAAAATAAGACAATGCAGAATCACCCTCTGAATAAAGTGAACCCTTCTTCCGACCTCCATTTCTACTAGGGTCATCCTCCATCTTTTGCTTCATCAGAGAATGCAAAATCCCCACGGATGAAGCAGAGGGCTAGGAGGAAGAGGAGAAAATTGTAGCAGACACCACTAAGGTATTTAGCATGTCCATGGGTTTCAAAAAGGGTGGGATTTCTAGAAGGGAATCAGAAGGGGAGGCTCAGCCGAAGGAGAATTAATTCCTACACCCTCTTTGGGTGAGGATCATTCATATTCGTAGGGTGAGCCGGGAGCAAGACTAAGGCGGAGGGAACTGAAGCAGAAAGAATGAAAGAGGAGGATATAATAGAAGATATTGAAGTGGGATTTTTTGGATCCCTTTCCTTCTTCTGCAAGGTGGCCTTCTCAGTGGCAGAGCCTTCCTCCAGCACTTGTGCTCACATGCAAGGTAGTTTCTACAATTCTAGGAGCTAGAGGTTGTAGCCTAAGGGATGGAAGACTCTTGTTTAGCCATCGGAGTATCCATCACAGCCGTTTCTGGTGAAGGGAGGGAATCCTACATGGGAACAAGAATAAGAGATGGATAAGATGATGCAACAACAACAGGCAAACCAGGCTCAAGCATCTCAGTGGCGGACCTCTTCCCATTCACTACCTTAGAGGTAGGAGCAGTAGAAGGTTGTCGAGGTTGAGACATAGAATATGCTCCATGGGGACCCTTCCCCTTACCATAAAAAATAGGTCGAGGCACCATGGGTAAGATAGGAAGTTCAAATTCCTGACACTTAGGCTTCTGCCAAGCTGGCACCATCAGACTCCCTAAGAGGCGCATAGGAGCAGAAGTTGAAGGTGTCACAACTGGATGGGAGGAAGAGGCAAGTGGAACAATAGAGGAGGAAGAATCAGGGCCTTGGGCGTGGGCAGGCTTCCCCTTCCCCTTTTGAGAGTTAGAGGCAGCCTGCTGCTACACTATAGGGTGGGTCATTTTTCCTAGTCTTGTACTTAACGTAATTATGATAAAGTAGGTCTATTTTAGGAGGAAGCGGACCAACCAAGGTGGGCCAAAAATAATCCAAGGAGTAACCCCCACAGGATATCAATGGTTGATATCTAGTTTCGTGTATGACATGCACATCACCTTCATGAGAGAATTTTAGGAACTTATGAATTACAGAAGTGACCCAATTCATGGAAGCTACCCAAGGGATGCCTAACTTCACCCTAAATAGGTCAGGTTCCAAAATGACATCAAAATTAGTATCCACAACCTTATATCTCACTAGGACGGAAAGAGTTATGCATCCATATGGAGTGAGAGAGAGCTTGTCATGAGTACGTATAGTAGTTTTTGTCTTCTCGTATTCCCCCCTCTGTAATGAATTTAGCCACAAAGTCTCCTCCATAATAACATTCACTCAACTCACAAAGTCAACTAGGACTCTTATCACAATGTTTCCATTGAGGTGAGTAGGAATGTATAACAAAGAGGCTTTGTTATTCATGGGTGAATCTTGTGATGCAAAAGTCACATTTGGCGAACTAGTCGCAGATTGAGGGGGAGGACTAGAGTAAATGAGACCACATTTATGTATTTTTAGGCCTTAGGAGAAGCATCAGAAGGATGAATAATTAAGTTTTCAGAGTGAGACAAAAATGGATCCATCTAAATTTGTAACTCACTATTCACCTAAATCAAACTCCTGCAAGATTGCCATCCATTTTCCTCTTCGTTCCCCTAATTCACTTTGCATCAGTAGAGACTTCACAGCTGGATCTGGAACTATGGCCATTACTTGACTTTGAATTATGTAGTGCCTAAACTTCTTCATTGCTCGCACTAGCGCAAAGGCTCGCTTCTCTATTGATGAATATCTTAATTCTGCATTTTTAAAAGGAGAGCTCATAAAAGCAATAGGTCTCTCCTCACTCTCTTCTTTTCTCTGTGTCAAAACTATTGCACATGAATGGTCAGAAGCAAAAGAATAGATGTAGAAGGGTTTTAGATAATCTGGGCTTGTCAAAACAGGTGCCTCAGATAAAAATTGTTTAATTTGCATGAAAGCAGACTTAGCCTCTTCACTCCATTTAATTTTTGCATCTTTCTTCATCATTTCATTGAGGGGTTTGACAATCTCTGCAAACCCTATTATGAATTTCCTAACAAAATTTATCCTTCCAAAGAAAGACCTCATTTCCTTCTTGCTGCCTAGCTTTGTCAATTTCAAAATGGCCTCCACTCGATCAGGATCTATAGATATCCCTTCTTCTGATATAATGTGTCCCAAGAGCTTCCCTTCAAACACTCCAAATACACATTTCTTTGGGTTAAGAGAGACACCATAACTTATACATTTCTTTAGAACTTTTTCCAAGTCAACAGCATGGTCTTCTCTATTTCTAGAGAAGATGGTCAAATCATCTACATAGATAATTATGCATTTTTCTATCAGATCCTTGAAAGCTACATCCATTTCTCTTTAAAAGGTATCACCAGCATTTATGAGACCAAATGGCATCCTTCTGTAGGAAAATGTGCCCCATTTAGTGGTGAAAGCAGTCTTCATTCTATCCTCATGACTAACCAGGACCTGATTGTATCCTGAATACCCATCCAAGAAAGACATCATCTGAGATCCATTAACCTTTTGCAATACTTCATCAAGAGAAGGTAATGGATAGTTGTCCTTCTCAAAGGCCTTGTTCAAATTCTTGAAATCCACACATAATCTAATTTCACCATTCTTCTTCCATACAGGAACTAGATTAGCCACCCAAGTAGAGTGTCTAACCGGAAAGATTATTCTTGCAGCCAAACGTTTCTACACTTCCTTCTGAATTAGAGGCTCAATTAATGCGTTGACCAAGCGTTGCTTTTGGTGAAATGGCTTGGCATCTGGCTTGAGAGGCATGGTGTGATTAATCACTGAAGTGTCAAAATTTTTTAAATCATCATAGCTCCAAGCTATAGCTTCAATGTTCTGCTCCAAAACCTTGATTATCTTGTCGTTGATTTCCTGAGGACAAGTCTTTCCTATAAGAACATTTCTTTCTGGGCCTGAGTGAGTCAAATTAACATATTCATACTTACCTCCCTCACTCTCTGTAGCCACTCTTTGATAAGCTTGTGGATCTGAATCAAATATTATTTCTAATGCTATCATCCCCTTTGGGATGTTATTGCTCTTTAGCTCCAATATCCCTTCTGGATTGTTATTTTTTTGGATCCCAATCTCCCTGATCTCTATCAGTTTCATCAATTATATGTCCCTGAAATACATTAGAACTCTCCAAAAAGGCTCAAATATGTTGATCATCATTAAATACTTGGAAGTGTCTGACATTATCAGGAACAGCTGGGATAGAAATCAACTCCACTAAATACCTCTTAAGATTTGAGTATTGCATAGGCTCTAATGTACTTGCAGCAAAAGCAAGAGCATCTGCAATTTGATTAGCTTCCCTTGGGATGAGGGTAATCCCAAAGGCATCAAAATCTTCAATTAAATTCCAAACCTTGTTTCTATATGCAGCCAATCTTTTGTTATGGCATGTGTATTGGCTACGTACCTGTTTCACAATCACTTCTGAATCTCCCATCACTGTAAGAGTAGTAACCTTCTTCTTATGAGAAAACATAAGCCCACGAGCAAGTGTTTCATATTCTACCACATTGTTGGTGCATCCAAACTGCAATCTATAAGAAGCAAAGTAAGTTTTCCCTTTCGGGTTGGTTAGTTCAATCCCTTCTCCACTTCCTGCTTTAGACTTAGAACCATAAAATTTAAGGGTCCATAATTGGTCTTTGGCTGGGGGTTCTTTCTTCTTAGGGGTAACATGGGATGACTTATTTGGGACATGTGGTGGCTCGAACTTTTGCTGTTTATCAGAACTTGACTCGGGACAAAGCTTACTTGAAGATTCTTCTATGTCTTTAGCCTGCTCAGAACTCACTTTCTGAAAAACCTCTAGAGTCAAATTGCAATCCAACTCATTGCTCATTAATGCCTTAGGTATTGGAAAATTATCTGGGGCAGGTGTATTAAGTAGGAATTGAGACACCTCAGCCTCTTCTATGATTTTAGAACATAAAACCTGAGCCTGTTCTATTGATGAGGAATCTTTCTGTTGAGAAAGACTAGCCCACGTATGAATGGTAGCATCCTTAGCTTCAAAAGAAAATTCATTGATGGGAGCCTGGGGTTCCTCTTGGCATACTTGTTGGGGCTAATCTACGTGACTTAAGATGTCTAGACATGATTGGCAAGTTAACTCCAAATGATTTTGATAATGAATCCTACAGCAGTTAGGAATTAACAAACTACTCAGATCAGTTTCATCTCCCAAAAGTAGCTTATCTTGCTGCAACTTCCTTATCAGAACCTTCTGGTTGATGCAGATCATTGGATCATTGTTTTCAAGAGGCATTTTATCCCTAGGACTAACTACAGAGAAAGTAAGGACTTCCTCCTATTTGTAAACTCCTATCTCAGTCTCAAAGTATGCTACTTCATTTGAAGCATCATACTCTATGATCATGTGCTTGAGCCTAGGTTCACTTTCAATTCTTATTTGTGTTGCAACTCCTTTCCATGGTAACCACATATGAGAGAAATCCAAGGATAGATATCCCCCTATACTCTTCATTAGCTCCCTACTTAGAAGCATGCCATATGTCTCTGGGATATCAGCTACTGGAATGTTTATATAGGTCTAGATTCTTGGATCCGATCCAACCTGCACATGCATGTTCTTCAATTCCCTTACAACATTGACTTTGGTTTTATCCAATTGAATCACCTTTTTATTGGTTAGGATAGGAATTAATCCTAACTTCTTACATATCAAAAAAGGCATGACATTTCCTGATGCTCTAGAATCTAATAAACAATTGTGCAAATTCTTTCCAAATATTCTTAAACTTAACAAAAAAGGTGGGGTACTGGTCTTACCTTTGTAAATAATTGCATTTGTCTCCTTTGCTGGAGTCACTTTACCTTTTCCTTTTAAGCGATCTGTATCTTCCAAAGCTTTCAACACTACCTCACATTGAGCTGGGCACCACTTCATGATGTCAAAGAATGACAGTGATGTTTTCTGCCTCTGTAATTCTGCAATAAAGTCAAATTCTAAATCATTCCTAAATTGATATTTAGGAAATGGAGGTGGATTGCCTCTATTCTGAGAATCAGAGGGTCCTTTTGGTGGAGGTGGATTGTTATCTGCATTTTGATTTGGTGGGACCATGTTGTTGGGAGGTGCTGATGTAGTAAATGGGCACTTCTTCTAATTTCTCAGAAAGTGACCACCTTTAGACTGAAAAGTCTGGGAATCATACACATCTTCTTCTGGCTCATTATCTCCTTACATAGGAAACTGGTATTTCTCCTCAATTGTTTCATAAGTCATGGCAGTACTAACTGGCCCATTATCCTAATTGGAATTTCCTGGTGGAGGATGAGCATTAGTTTCTGCAATTTTCACAATCTTCTCCATTTCAGGGCAGTTAACCTCAGAGTGTGTTGCAGTATCATGTAGTTTGCACCAATTAGTCATGAAATTGAGGTCAGCTACATTAGCAGTGTGTGGTCTCTCCTCACCAGTCTGATAGTTATGAGGAACTCCCCCATTGTTGGGTCCAGTATTCCACTGCCTACTATTGTTGTTGTTGTTGTTGAACTTCTGGTTATATCCTCTGTTTTGATTTTGGTAATTTTGATTTCAGCAATTTTGATTCTGAAAGTTCCTATTGGTGTTCTGATTTTGGTTCTGATTAGAGTAATTGCTCTGATAGTTATAACCTCCCTGATTCTTGTAATTTTGGTTTTGATTATGGGGAGGGTTTTTCCTGAGTTGTGCCATGTCATTTGACATCTGAGAAAGAGTCTTTTTAAGAGTTTCTAACTCAGATGTGAGTTGAACAGTTTGTTCATTTTGCACATTTTGCACTATGGCTGGGGAATGAACATGAGTTGGTCCTCCCACTTGTTGTTGTTGTTGTTTTTGAGGTTGTTGGGAGGAATCTTGCATGCCATTGCTGAAAAAAGGCATGGTAGGTGGAGCTTGTAATTCAGATGTTGGTCCATATTGGGAATAAGACATCCCCGGGACGGTGTTATACAATGGTGGGTTAGGCATCTAATAGTTCATGGGAGGAAGAGTTGCTCCTAAACCTCCAGATTGCATACTTATCTGTTATTGCAATTTGATATCCAGATGATAAATCTTAGACAGAGAGTCAATCTCAGGAGGTTGATAAGTTCTTTGCAAGAACAAGCCAATCAAAGGATCAACAGCTCTCAAATACGCCTATATGGCCATAGCCTCTGGCACTAAGTAAGGCTCTTGTAGCCTATGATACATCCTTTGGAACCTAGTGTTGAACAAGGGAAATGGTTCATGATGTTCCTTTCTTATGGTGAAAAACTGGTGATATAATATTGCAGGGTCCACATAAACCCTGAATTGATTAATAAAAACATTTTCTAAATCTGTCCAACCCAGAATAGATCCCTGGGGTAGATTTAAATACCAATTATATGCCATATCTCCTAAACAGTAGGGAAACAATCCACATACCACATCTTGATGAGCAACTTGAGCTTGTGTGCAAGCATCTTTGAATGCCTGTATATGCTCCTCAGCACTTCTTGATTCACCATGCATGTATTTAGGACAGAACCTCTCTGGGTTCTTTAGTAAATCATGGAATCCCCTAGGAATAGTCCCTAATGGGGAGGGATTATTCACAAAGTAAGCCATCGGTGGGATTGGTTGGGTAGGTGGTGGTGGCAAAGGCCTATTTGGTGGTGGTGTGGCTGGATTTGGTGGAAATCCAGGTGGAGTAAGCGGTGGTGGTAACGTAGGTATCTCTACCTTACAAGCATGGGGTCTAGATCTAACCGAGGTTTGAAGTTCTTCAAATGGTTCAGGATTAGCAGAGGATCTGAGAATCCTCTCATATCTCTCTGGTGAGAAAGATCTTCTGTGAGCCAGCTTGTTCTTTCAGGCCCTCCTTCTAGCGCCAATTTCTATTGATGGTGAAAATGACACAAACAACATTAAAACATAATAATTTTACTCTATTTCTCATGAAAAAGAAAGACAACATATAGTAGCCTAACTCCCAAGGTCCTGGTAGTTGGTTCTCAACTATCTGGTGTCACTCAATCAGTTCATACAACTGTAATATTCAAGGGGCTTGTGCTGGTAACAAAGAATGCAAGCAATGACTCAATTTGTAGAACTGTTTTAGTGAATAAGGGGGTTTTAAACAAAAGAAAAAGATGGATCATGGGGTAAATCAGTAAATATGAACAAAACTTATTTTAGCATCTAGACATATACCTTCAATAATGAATGTTTTCCAATAGATCAGTAAAAACCATAAGATGACACAATTTATAGAATAATCTATACCATTGCATACATTTTAGGTGCTTAATTAACTTCACCAGTCACACGTCACAAATACTTCAAGAATTTCAAAATAACACTCATTCATTCATTATCAAGATCATAGATCAACAGACTTCAAATAAATTCCCTTCAACGATAATCTAACAAGATAATCCTTAAATCCAATTCCTTCAAATGACTTTCATCACTCAAGAAACTTTAATGCTTCAGCATAATCACTAGCATCTAGATAGATTATAACTTATCAACCTTATCAAGTAAAACAACTTAATTCTAACACCATATTTGCGAAAACCTGTAATTTTATTTAACTGTAAAAGATCAAGTAACAATGTATCTTTGTAATCACTACAAAATTCTATCTCCTAATATCAGGTAGGCCAATTCTATTCTCAATTAGTTGACCCTTACAATATGATACCCACAGGGTATTTATAGATATACAAAAATTCAGACTCCCCTTCTATTTTAAGCCATCCACCCTTTTAGGAACTAAAGACTTTCCTTGGAAACTCAGATCAATTTGATCTTGAGTTCTTACATTAGAATTTCAGTCAAACTGGAGAACAAACAATAGAAGAGAAGAAAGTCATGCGCTTCAAAAACTGTTAGTGTTGCATGCAACATGCAGAGAAGAAGAACACCATGCATGCAGGAGATTTATGCATGTGAAGTTGGATCTGCAATGAACTCATCATAACTGGTGAAGACCTACTATAATGTATCTATTTCTGGCCCATCAATCCAGCTATCTTCAAATTTGATTCGATCCAATTATGCTACAGCAAACTCTCTCATACCTTTCATCGTTATCAACTCTCTTCTTGCAGCTTTTATTTCTTCCTTAACATCCATTAGTCGATCTATTATCAAATCTTCTCCATCATCTTCTTTTTGCATGAGTCCTCTAAATCTCTCATCCCATTTCTCTTTAATCTGATCCAAAGGCATACCTTCTTTTGTCAACACATTTACATCCACAATAATAGCAATGACTACTTCCAACTCCTCAAACTGCTCAGTCAAATTATTAATAGCTTCTTGAACCTCGTTCCTATGCTTACACAAGAAATCTGCTCTAAATCGGATTATACGAGAGGCTTCCTTCACAAAATCCTTATTGTCCTCCTCAAGTATTGATTGTTCAAGAAGAGTAGTTAAAGGTAATATATTAACTTTCTCCAACTTCTGACTATACCCTTTATACTCCTCTTCTTGCTTTTCTGATGCTTCAATATACTGATGCATTTCTTTTATCAACTCTTATGTGCTTTTGTAAACTTCAAAACCCTCAACCAAGACTTCACCTACTTCCCGATTCAACTTTTCTACCCATTTGTCCACCATCTCTGCTTTACCTCTTACCTGCACCAAATCATCTACCTCCTTTTTACTTAACAAAATAGGAGTCTCAATGGTAGTTACCTGTTGTGACCTCGGAGAGGAGACACTTTTTAAAAATGAATGTAAATGATCCAACTGAGCCTTAAGCTCATCTTTCTTTTGCTTATCTTTTATCATTCTTGATTTGGTTGTTGAAGCTACCACATCAATCAGGTTCATCTGCTGATTTCTAGTGGGCCTTCCCAAGTTGACAATACTCAACTGATAATATGTTAGTTGCATGTCCCCTACCTCCTTTTCTGTCATCGGTATGGCACATTCAGCAACAATCTCTCCTTTAGCCATCAGTCTAGTAGAATGTAGAATTTTGGCCTTCTTCTTAGGCCTCTCTTGTTCAATATCCTTCATCATATCCTCCCAATTAAGAGGTTGTGAAGGTGTTACTCCCTTCTTTTGCAAGTCTAGTTTTAACCAAGTGGGAGCACTTGGAACAGCATTCATAATAGTAGAAGAAGAAGTAATGGTAGTAGAATGTGGTTGAATTTTTACTTGGGGTTGAGAATCAACCCTTAGTTCCTCTTGTTGTTCTTGCACCATATGCATTTGCACAAGCTTTTCAGCCTCTTCCCTATCCTTTTGTTCTTGTATCTTTTTATCTTCTTTTTTCTTCTTCAATCTTTCTACTTCCAATTGATCTCTTTCTCCCTTTTCCCTTTCTAATCTTTCTTTTTCTAGTCTATCTTTCTCTATTCTTTCCTTCTCTAGTATTTCTTTCTCTAAAGCCCTAAGTTTTTCTGCCTTCTCTTCTTCTTCTTGTTTCTTAACCAGCTCTTCGGCTTCTCTTTCTTTTTGTAATTATTCTGCTCCTTCTTCCTTTTGGCGAGCTTCCTCTGCAAGTTTTAACTTAGCAACCAAGATTTCCTTTTCCCTTCAGTTCCTCGCCTTCTCTTCCTCAAGGTCATGAATCTTTTGTATCAGTTTCAACTTGTCATTCTCTTCGTTGACCTTAAGTTCATATTCTTGTTGCCTTCTTTGTCTCTCTACTTCATTAGTTGTTGCCTTAGCTTTACTTTGTCTAGTCTTTAATTGTTGCTGGTGCAGTATAATGTCAGCTTGTACCTTAGCATCAATTTCCTTTTGCTTCTCTGTTGTAGCCTTTGCATCAGAATTTCTTTTCGCCTCTTCAAACAGCTTCCATTGTTCTTCTTATGTCAAAACCTACTCAATATCCTCCTCTAGAGGCATGTTTTCTTGCATATCTTTCCCTGACTTAGTTTCATCTGAATCCATTCTAGCCTCATGAATCTCCCTCTCCACTTCTTTTCCCTTGGCCGTTTCAGCCATGCTATGAAGAGCTCCCTCTTTAACTTCTCCTCTCTGTTGTTTTGCAAGTGGGATTCGTGTGGAAGACTCACCTAATGTAGGTGTTGAAACAGCAGATCCTACTAGAACATCACCTTCTTGTGTTTCCTCTTCATCTCCTGTTGCTTCAAGGTCTATCTCCTCAATATCTTGGGGAAAGAACTCCAAAGGCTCTTTAGGAGGTGTCTTCCTTTTGATTCTTTTGTATCCCTTACCCTTTTTAGGGGCTGGTCCTTAAGGAGTCTGGGTTCTTAGAACTAACCATCGCACACTTCTATCCAATACTATCCTCTCGATCTGCTTAATATCAATGGTTTCTTCACTATCCCAGTCAGTTGGATCCAAACTCTTGGTGCCAATGTTCAAAGTCTCATAGGATGGATCCAATACAATTCCATCATCCACCAATGTGTCAGGAATGTTTTCTTTAACACCAAGCTCTGACATCAGTGAGACAGATAGCCTTTCATAATTCTTCTTTCTTAGATCATACTCATCTTGTTGATCACTCTAGAAGTCTTCTAGCAAATTGAAATGTTTGGTAAACATCAAAGGCAACAAGGCATGCATCTTACCCTTTGGATCAAAACACTTACGAGTTGTGTATAAACCTAACTTTAATTGTATCAGCTCATTACAAACCACCTTTGCTCCTACCAAGTGTTGACAACTATACTCACCCAACTTCATGGGGAACTTGTGACATCCTATTTTATGCTTCATCCCAAACCGAGCATTAACTCCAAGAGCCTGATATACAAACTCCATCAAAACTATTATGTTGTTGCAACACCTTGAAAGCAGATGTGGATGGCCTTCAAAACCAAATAACCTGAAATATGTGAATTTTGGGTATTGAATGTACCAACACCCCCATTCAACAATGAATGCCATGGCTTCTTGACTCAATCGGTACCCTGAATCCCCATTCAATTGATTGATGACCACATACAAAAATGCATCATTGACTTCTGAAATGAGTCTTAGCAACCTAAAGAGATAATTATTCATAATGTTCCCACACTTTCTTTTGTCCATCCAAGGCTCCCATTATTCCCACTCTGTTCAAACTTGGAAAAATACCCAATCTTGCTGCTGCATATACAATGTAGGAAGTCATAAAGAAGCACTTGGTTTCTCTAATCCTTGTTAACTAATCATGTATGGCATCAGAGACAATCATTGACCAATCAAATTGTTGCTCACCGTTCAAGATGGTCTAAATAAAAGGAAACATCCACTCCTTGAAGTGAAATGCATCCCTCTTCCCAAATACCCTAGACAACATCAAGATTAAGTCTGACAATTCTTTGCAAAATTCTACTCTCTTTGGTTGATCATGAAGTTTGAGCAGAGACTTCTTCTTTGTTATCAACCATTTCTTATTCAAATGAGTTTTATTGGATGTTTTATACTTGCTATACTTCTCTAAGGCCTCTGCCTCAATTAGCTGCACCAAGTTCTTGGGATCAGGAACACTAAATATATTTTGAAACATCTGAGGAGTAAGATCAATGATCACATTATTTTGTGAATCCATGCATAGTCTTATAGCAGGATTGTAGGAACTTGTTGCTATCAAGATCAACTCTGGGCACTGAACTGATAAGGGAAATACAGTGATATGTGCCAAACTAGAATCAACTATTCTTTGTGTCCTTCTTGTTATATTTTCCCATTCCGTAAAGGTTTCTTCATGTAGCTCTTCAAAATTGTATTGACCCAAATTAGTATCAGTGATGTTTGACCAATCTGATTCCACCTTGCTCACCTTTACAACCGGACTCCTATGATTATACCTCAAGGTATAAGGCAATTGTTCTATCTTTAACTTCTTTGGTTTAGGTGTAGCCTTTGATGTTCGCGCAGGCTGGTTCCTTCGAGCAGCTTCCCCTAATGTTCCTGACATCCTTCAACTTTCCTGCAAGTAAAACCTCTAATTAGAATCTTTAAATATCATCACAAAACATACTTTAAAAACCATACCTTTCATATAAGCACCGGAAGCGGAACCAGACAGAAAACATAGTTTTTAAACAACACTGTCAGACTCAGAGCCAAAACCGATATAGATATTTTACTAACAATGAACGGGCTCGGGGTCGAAATCGGGAAGGTGATCGAAACCGGGATTGGAATAAAAACAAATTTGGTTTTTCTTTAGATTTTTATATTTTCATATTCGAGTTTGGTTCCGCTTCCGCTTCCGTCTAGGTCATCATTATTTCGAAAGAAGACTTCTCATTATACGCAAAGTCGGATACGGGATGGAAATGGAATCGACACTCTTCGTAAAACAAAATTTTCAAGTTCAAGATCAATTCCGATCCCGCCTCCGCCTATGTTGACCATGACATCATCAAAGATTTCATCAATTTAACACACAACTCCATGATTAAACCCAAGATCATATTAAAATGAAAAGAGGCTTTAATAAGACTATACTCATATGACCATGGGGAACGACTGTACTTTAGGGCATCATATTTTAATCCAAAACATGACCACAAAAACACACGAAACCCTAATCTAGAAAACATGATAAAACTAGGGCATCATCTTTAACCTAACGAATGCGTAAAATGAAATCCCTAAGTAAAAACGAGATTCAATTAACCCTAACTCACTGTAAATCCCTAATCCAACCAACGCTATTTAAAACCCAAATTTAATCTAACTTACTGCAAATCAAAATAGCACGACGTGATCACAACTAAAACGTGAAAGCAATCATGCCCTAAAACACAAGAACCACAAACAAAAGTAAAAGAAATAACGAAACAACCAATCAAACAACATAAAGTAAGAACCCACTCAAACAAACATACCAAGAAACACGAATCATTAAAATGAAATGTGTCAAAGCACGAGCAATACATAAAAAACACAACAGTAAATAAACAAAAAAACAACAATGATAAGAAACCCTACCTCGAACACACAAAAACCCAGCTAACCTTTTAAACTTATTCGCAAGGAATAATCTTCTCCTCCTATAAATGATTCGCTCAAATGAACTTCGCCGCTGCTCTTCCTTTCTCTTTAATCTCTTTGCAATGATAATAATGATAGTTGAATCCTTAATGAAGGTAAAAATGAGGATTTCTACCGACACAAGCAATTGTCATTAATGCATTAAATGCAGTTAGGTGGAGTCGGAACTGAAAGAGAACGAACACTTCACTACAGTGCGACCTCAGTCAAAAAGTCAACGACCCAAAAAATGACGGGGGCGGAATCGAAATGGAAACCAACTCTGTTTTAAGAAATTTCCAAATTGCATTCCTGTTCTGGTTCCAGGTCCGAACCGAAAAAGCACAAAATGAAACCAAAAATAAAAATGTAAACAAAAGACTGACATAATAAAACTTAACACAAGGACTGAAAATAAAACTAAAAGTTCAAAAACAGAGGCGGATTCGGGATGGATTATGATTTAGCAATTTTCAATAAAAGATTAACTTAATGCCCACTCCAGTTCCGGCTCCGATAAAGACAAAACACAAGACCAAAAGCAAGACTATCGGGATAGGGTCGGGAACGAGTTTTGATTGAAGTTTTAGAACTTGATTTTGTTTCTAGTTTCGATTCCGACAGACTAAACTAAAATAAAACAAAGTGTTGGAAGCAAAGAGACTCCGGACTTTGTTTAAAAGACAACAAAAGATAAAAAAACAAAGGGGGACCCACTTTTGACCAAGGCAAAATATGGGGTGGTTATGCAATGCATAACAAGTACCACTCTAGTGTTGTATCCTTGAGAGACCAAGGAAAGAGTTTGGCCATTAGAGCATCATGGTGACAAAAATCCATACACATCACATTAAAATTTGGCACGTTTGTTTGAGGATCGCCTTTACCACCATACTTCTCAAACTTAAGAATTTCCATCCTCTGAGGGAATGGAGTCTTCAAAATCATCACCAACAAAGGGCTATGTTGGAAGAAGGGATGAAAAATGGGTTGGGCAGAGGTTTGAGATAGATTCACCAACTAGTTTTGCATTTGACCCATATTCTATAGGAGAGCATTCAAAATAGGGTCAGAAAATGACAAAGGACTAGTGGAACCTCCACCAGAACCACCTCTAGAACCACCTCCAGAGCCTTCGTCATGACCACCACTAGATCCATCATCAGGGCCACCAGTGTGGCCTTTGTTGGAGCCACCACCGTAGCCACATTCATGACCACCACCAGAGCCATTGTTGGAGCCACCACCAGACATACCATAACAACCAACCCCCATTCTACTAGAGATTCTACTATCAAGGGCAAGGTTTCCCCCAAGAGGAAGAAACTAAAATCCTAGAGGTACCCTACTTGCTTTGATAGTAGGGGGTGGATTAGGAGTAGAGATGTTAATGAAAGGTCCTTGTTCATCCAAGCATACTGATGTCACGAGCATCATGACACTAATATATCTTTCATAGGTGTCATGCTCATGACTTTGGGTAATGCATGATCGAGTGTTGTAAGAGGGGGTGTATACTTGCACTAAATCAGCTAGGCCATAGAGAAACTCTATGCTTGTCTGATCCTTACCTAGCATATAGATGATCTCATTCTAACCCTAATGGGCATAGCCATGCTCTGATCTCTCTTTAGGTGAGTTGCAAGATCCAATAGCCTCCTATCTAGAGCCATAAGATGCTCTAATATAGGAATAGGGACAGCTTCATTCTTGTCCATAGGTGGAGGCGAAGGGGAAGCAGGAGGTGTAGGGGCATGAGTTGTTTCACCAAAGTAACTCGTATCTACTACTGATACCATCTCCTAGGAGGCAAGGGCTGGAGTGACCCTTGTAAATTCAATCTCTACATGTCGCACACTCCTTCTAACTATGTGCCTGGAGGTAGTAGATTGAGTTGTGATTCTCATAAAGTGTCACAACATGCAATATCCCAACCTACACAGACACGAGAGAGATAATCTCAACACAAGGAAATGGATATTACAGATTTCACATCGGGTTCACCAAAATGTAGAGGAGGAGAACCAAACGCTCAGGAGTTCGGGTCTAGAACGATTAGCTTCCCTGATCTACCTCACACTAAGGAATGTTTAAAGGTTTATGAAGTGTTTTAAGGTAGATAAAGAAGAGCACTCTCAATGTTGCTACATTTCTATTGACCTAAGAGTTTCAAGGAGCTAAGAGAGCAGGTTTCTGGATCTCAGATTGTACCTCAGACAACTCTTTGTCAAAGGACAACAGTGTAGAATAGGGACGATAGCGCAATGCATTGGCATTCGTGCAAATAGAAAGTGAAAAATTCAATATGAAAAATCATGGATATGTGCTAACTACTTAACTAATGCAGTTTAATACAAAGACGAACATAGAAAATGATAAAATAATAGAATAATGAGAGAAATGTTTTAAAGTTCTAATTAGAATTTGACAAGAGTGAAAGGTGGTAGAAGATAAAAATAATGATTGGTCTAGTCTCCCAAAAGCTCCACACAAATTCCAAACCTACACATAGAAAAATAGGGGAAAATGTTGGGGCTATTTTGGGGCTTGCCTTAGTCAAACTCTTGTTTCAGTTTTCCTACCTCCACAAACAGCCATAATAGCCATGAGATAGAAAATATGATAAAGTAATGAAAGAAATTCCAAGAAATGCTAACAACTATATGCTATGTAAACCAAATGACAATGCTAAAATGAAATGGATATCACCTCCCAAACAAGGTTCCCTTGAGCATGTGAAGGGAGATGCGAGCGCGCAAGCTTGTAAGTGCAATCACAACCACAACAATGAGAGTGAAATCCAATAGAGTAACACTTTGGAGCTTCAACAATGGTGGAGAATGTTGTGAAAAATCTCAAGAAGTGTGTAGAAACATGAAGTGATGATGAATAATCTTGAAGGAGTGTGTAGAGGATCCAACTAAATGAAGAATGAATTGTTTTGAAGTGAATAGCAGCCCAAAAGAGTCGTTCGAGGTCGGCCAAGGGCACAAGGGTGTTAATCTTTATCACCAATGGAGAAGTGTAATGCCTCTATAGATTCCAAAGGTAGGAATCCTGTCAAGACTTTAGCACATCATGTAGACATCCACGTGTCGTGCTAGCGTCCCTGATAAAAATTTCCCCACCAACACTACAGATAGCCGCCAAGTGGGTGTGAATTGGATGGATGAAATGGAATAGCATCGTTGGGTTTAATTTTTCTAAGGAGGGGGGATGCAAATGGGGAATTTGTGAGAGGTGAAAATTCACTCCATTACACATCCTTTTCAAAAAATATTGCTCATAGTCCATAGGAATGAGCTATCTATTTAGTGTTTCCACCATTTAGTCTCATCTTGTTATTTTCTCTTTTCCTCATCGATTTATTTCCAACAGGATCTCTTTCCACCATATACTGGCATGACCTTTCAGCTTGGTTTTTACAAATTTGACCCTCTCAAGATCTTCCACCTCCTCATACTCAAAATAATCCTCCATATCATTGATCCAATTGATCAACTCTTTCGGGTTAAGACTTCCCAAAAATGTAAAAACATCAATCTTCAATCTCTTTCCAATCTTGGAAATGGCCCTAAAAATTCTATCCTCCTCAGGATCTATAGTTGGTACCTCTACTTCCTTGAACTATTCTTCTCCTTATTCATCTTCACTTTCATCTCTTCTTCTAACATCAATTCATCTACACAACTCCTCTTGCAGTGCTTGAACTTGTCTCTAGAGGGCTCTAAAACCCTCGTCTATTACACCAGCATTCCTCCCACCATGTTTTCCTCATGGAGGCATCTTTTCTCATAGACCCACAACCATAAATCTCAGTGCAACTAACTCACATTTGATGATTTGTTACACACTCAATAAAACTTTCTCTAATACCACTTGATGAAGGGGACTCCCCTTACAATCTCAAAACACACAACAACAACAACAACATAAAATATAACAGCAGATGCAAGAAGGAAACTCCAAATTTTATATTTGTTCTAGAAATTAAATTACAATATTCCAAGTAACTACATGGGCTTTCCAAGTTACATCAATCTGAAATACTATAAATATGAGTCACTACCACTATCTGCTATGTGCACATATCATTTCCAAGTTAACCAAGCTAAAATCCCCCCCCACATTCATATACGGTTGAGATTTGTATCTCTCACCCATCTTCATCAGCAAGAAAACCCTTACCTTGTCTAGATTCAATGCATTTTCCCCTAAACGGTGACCTAGGGTTCCATTCATTTAATGATTTTCCCCATAAATATGTTTATTGCCTTAGTACTGACTCTCCATCCAATCAACAATTGGGTCAAACTGAGTTTGTTTCATCATTTTCTATGCCAGCAAGTTATTCACCCAAATCCATCAACAAAAGTCATTTCCATTCTTCAGGTGAACCTCCAAATCGTGCCAAAATAAACCATTGAAAATTGCACCATTTTTTATTCACAATGAAGATGTGAATCAATCCATCCAACCACCTTTTTCCATGTGTCAAGACACCACAAACCTGCGCCATTCAAACCAAGTCAAAATTCATTTTGGTGAAATTGCGGAAGTCAAACTTGTCATGGGTCGAGAATCACCCTTCCCTCATACTTCATACCTTAACACAACAAATAATTCTGGGAACAAACCTGAAAAACAAAGTTTGAAGCCTTTTAACCTATTGTCGGGGTTCAGATTTCCTTTGTACCCTTTACCACTGAACAACTAAGTTAAATCCTAATCTGTAACACCAAATCTCGATGTTCGATCACTTCCAACAAAGAGTAAGGAAAAATCCCAATGCCCAAAGTCCAATAAGAGTGTGGACAAAAATGACTAATCCCATCTTCTCTGGTAAGCGATAAGAGATAAGTCTGAGGCCTGAAGCCCAAACTTCTAGAAATATTCATACTTAGCAACTCAAACCAACTAGCCCTTTTTCAAAAGAAACATCACTTTTGTTTTTGGTTGATGCAAGATTACTCTTACACCTTGGATGCTATTGCATCAGGTACACTAAACACTCGATCCCCAATGGTTCAACTCCAATGTGTGCATAAATTTTGAAGCAGGCTCATAGCCCAATCCCCAACAAGGTGCTCTTTTCATGACTCTAGACCATTTAATGCATATCAAAGGTTTCCTTTTGGGCCCGACGTCCTGACCTTTTCACGGATTTGGTGTGTTTTTTGGGCAACACCATTAATGCTTGAACCACTTCCTCATCTACTTGTTTCAACTTCTAGGCTTCAAGGACAACATTCAATACATTCTCTAACTTCCACAAGTGGATTTTATGGCACCCATACTCATTTATTATTGTTGATTTGTCCCTTATGATGGATCCATGCACATATCCCTAATTTTATGGGGGAATTTAGATGCACTTTCAAGCAAATATTTATGGCAAGGGTATGGCATGCAAGTCTTGGTTTCTCCAAGCTCTCCTTCTGGCATGGATTTCATAAACAGATCTTTCCTTGATCATATCTGCTTGACCACTAACCCTGTTTGGGTTAGGGTTTGGGTTTTTTTCATCCAAGTTATGCTTGATCTATAAAAGAAACAATTGTATTCTTTTTAGGGGTTCTTCTTTTGGGATCCTCTCACAGTTTTCTTTAGTAAACATTGTATTCTACATTTTTTCATTGTAAAATCTAGCTTTATGACTTATATTAATGAAATCTAGCTATCATCACAGTTATTTATTACATGTTAGAGTAAGCTTATTTACCTTCATGTATGAATATGTGTCTTAGTAGGTTTTTTATTGTATTGAGAAATCTGAAGCAAAGAAGAAACAAATTCTATCTCAGTGTATCTCCTTCATTCCATTTCATGTTATCCTTCTATCTCTCTTCCTTGTGAGCAATTAGAGTAGGGTAGTGATAGGGGTTTCATGTGTTGGGTTAGACCAACAAATTTGCACTTAGATTAGAAGAGGAATTCGGCCTTCTCCAGAGACTCAACCTCATTCATGCAATGTCCCACACCTTGAGGTTGTTTCCATTGTTTCATTAGAACATTGAACTCCTTGTGCAGTAGGGTGCATTTTTATGTGACAACAGCTTTTGGCATGCTTGGTAGGACTCACAGAATAAATTTTACTTCATATTTTTGAGAGAGTGGTGATTCTCTCTACATTCCAGCCTTGAATAGGCTCTCAAACAAGGTGCCTGACAACTTTGCATTCAAAGGAGGACTCTACATCAAATTTGGTTATTGAACTATTGCCCAAAACTCTTGGTTACAAGGTGGACCTATACATTCATGCTTAGAATTCATACCCAAGCATCTTCTATAGGTAACTTCCAATATACTGAACTACCATCTTTACCATTTTTTCTTCTAGAAGAAGAAATAGGAAGTCTTGATCACCCATTAGTAGAGATGGAAGCTCAAATCTATCTCCTAGAATCTAATCTATGCCACATGTGGGTATATTTTCCCAAGATAGAACACTTTCTGCTCATACACATAGGAATTTATTCCATATGGCTTTACTCGGGAATCAACCCTTTGTATCTTTTAGTGGTGGAAACCCTTCAATTCTAGCCCAAAAAAATGATATACTAGTCAATGCCTTGAAAATCATTCCTCATTTTATTGGTGAAACATCTACAACTCCAGTAGAGCACATCATAGATGTGGAAAATATATGCTTAGTGCATGATGTAATAGAAGAAAATGTGGTTGTTAGGTTGCTTGCCACTTCCCTTAAGGGTAAAGCATTACAGTTGTATAAAGGATTTTCACCCAACTCCATTCATAATTGGGATGAGTTAGGTGAGAAACTATGCAAGCATTTTGAAGATAAAAGTTACCACTTGTCCCCGGTAGAACAATTGACAACAATTAAGAGGGAACCTCATGAATTCATGAGTGACTTCAATTAGAGCTTTCAAAAGACTTGGGATAGAATCCATGTCTTGGTGAAACCTTCTCTTGAGTATGTATTCCTTTATTTCTTAAAAGCCCTCAATAATGATGTTGTTATGATTCAATCTATGGGAGGTTTTACCTTGCCAAGTGCATATGATATTGCCATAAGGGTAGAAAATTTCTTGATACAAGCTGAGAAGATAGCTCCTAGTCCACCAATGCTTTTACTTCCAAATCTTCCTTCATATCCAATAGTGTCCCCTATCCTAGTGGCTCCTATTCCATTTCCAATGGTTTCCACAAACCAACCTTCTACTTCTAATTCATTTCCTAAATATTGGGGCACCTTGCTCTAAAACATGAACAATAAGTTAATGAAACATTAAAAAATAGGGTTTTGGTAAAGGGGTGTATTCATCCATTTCAAATGTAGACATATTTCTTATTATTTCATGAAGAAATGAGATCCATACAAAGATTTGATTTACAAACCTTAGGTGAGTCAACTCAATGAGGGAATCTATTGATTTCCTTATGCTTGAGGATGGGGGTTTCAACCTGAATAGCACTTTTGGGAGAAAAACTAAAAAATAGAAAATCTACTTAATTATTCTCATTCAAACTTGAAACAGCAATTTAAATTTCAATTCTAATATAAACAAAAAACTTCTTACATATATGAGAAGGGAAGAACATTGTTTACTAGTCATCAAAAGGAAATTTCAGGAGGTTGTCTGAGACTCATTCGCCCATGGGAAAATAGGTCTTTTGTCAGGGATTCCAAACAACTTTCAGGAGCCTCTGATGTCAATCTATAGCTTTTTTTAATTCTGGTTTCAGTTGCCAAAAGTTAGAAATCAGATATGTAGGTGAGTTTTTGTGGCTTGACGACAACTTTGACAACTTTTGTAACTTTGAAAACTTTTCCAATTTTTCTCTTCAAAATATCTTCAATCCTTCTTCAACCTAAAATTTGTAACACAAACACAAGAGGGAAGAATTATTTGTTTTGGTGAATTGGGGTTTGCCTTGGTCAAACCTTGTTTGGGTAATTAAACCTTGAATTGAAATAATGAATGTAGGAAAGCATTGATGAATGAACAAGCTATGTTGCAACTCATCAAACCCTTGAATGAACCTTTAGAAATTTGAAATATTGATCTTTATCTTGCATGAAATGGATTCAATGGATGTGGATCTTGATGCTTGAAATATTACTTTGAATGCTTGACTTGATCTTTGAAACCTACATCACAATGTTAGCTCCCAAAACATGCATGATGCTTAAGACTTTGACATGATGCTTGAGATCTTGAAAGCTACAATAAATCACTCATAAATATGATCTTGAATTCCTTTGATCATAAACTTTTCTCTTGTAAACTTGCACTTAAAATCTCATAAAATTTCTAGGTGTTGAAATGATAAAATAACCTTGTATTTATAGGTATGTATCCATAATTTCCCAAAAATTAAACATTACAAGCCAACATTGAAATTTGAATTTAGATTTATTAAAGTACCACCAAAAACATAATTTAAATTTAGGTTCAAAGGCCTAGGGAGGACCCATTCGGCCATGGGTGAATGGATCCCAGGTCCCTATTCTTGGAACACACATTGCTCAAGGTAAAGTGTTATGTGTTGGCATTAATTATTGTCCGGTTTCCCTTTTCATAAAATGTAATTTATTAGGCGTGTACATGTAAAATAGGGCTTATTAAGGCATAATTAAGCTCAATTTAATTAAGAGGGCCCAAAAAAAGTGTGAAAATGTAAAGGAGTAAATTTTTCTACACTACATTTATCCCCCACTTTAGTGAGAGGATGAGTGCAAGCACAAACTCACACTAAAGTAGACAAATATGCACCAAGAGGGGGTCCCAGTGTACAAATTTTAGTGAGATAAGATAACAAAGATCAAGGAGGTGGCCAAGCCCCCAAGATCAAGATCCCATGGAAAACCAACATAAGCACAAAGGACACACACACAAGATGTATGATATGCAGTAGCAAGACAAGATACACAAACATACAATGTCAAAGACTAAAAGAAATAAAATAAAAACAAAAAGGGGTGTATCAATCCTTGACTTATTTTCCAACTCGATGTGGTCCAACTCCGATAAGGTACCACACAATATGAACTTTGAGCTTCATAAGGCCTAGCAAGTTGTGTTATGCTAAGCAATTATGAACAAACATGGCCCTACTACCAAGCAAGGTGTTTTATGCTTTGTGGCCATGAAAAAGGTCGTAACTTCAAGATTCACAATGTTAGAAAGTTGTGTTATGCTAAGAACTTATGAACAAACATGCAAATAGTATATTCAAAGGAGTTTTTATTAGTTAATGAAAGGTCTCCTCTTAGGGAACATCATGCCTAAGTCTCCAAGAGAGGACTAGTCGATGATAAAAGATTCACAAGTTAGGAAATGCAATCTATGGCATCACCACTAAGAGGAATGGTATATGCTCATAAAGGTCACAATCTTGGAGGGCATCAAACCCAATGACACCACCAAGAAGAATACATAATGTATGAAGTAAGAACACTGCACTATGAAACATGAATTATAGTCCAAAAATTCAAAATGATAATGCCAATGTATGCCCCCACTTTAAATAAATTGCTAAACACCATGTTGTGAGCAATTACTTTGAAGTAGAAAATGATAAATGCTAAACAATAAAGAATATGTGAGGGCTTACTTGGAAAGCCCTATGTCAAGCATATGTTTCCAAATGAAGTTGTTTCATGAAAATGGGTTTCCCCCAAATTAAATTCCAAAAATAACACATAAGGGACCCACAGATTTGGGGTCAATGCATGTCTTTGCTACAATGTTATTATAGAGTTTGGAAATGTCATCATTCCCCAAATACTCATAGAACAAGAAGAATGACACATAGAGAATGAAAACAAAGAAAATATTTTGGGTCAATATGGAAGTGACCTAAATGTATCAACGCCTTGTATTATCCCTAAAAGGAAAACACAAGAAAAGAGAAAAGATAAAGATTTATGACATATAGAAGAATGTAGGTACAAATAGACGAATGAACATAAAGACATGTCAAACAGAATGATACAGGGGATCACATTGCACACATGCAATCACACAAAAATAACATGAAAAGAAGACAAATAAATAGACTAGTAAAGCACATGCAAGTCAACCTATAGTAGGTCATCCGCATTCCAATCTTGTTCATTCTATGTGGAAGGCAGATAACTAGCCAAAGGGACAACAACAAGTGTTGTGCTAGGAACATCACTAGGTTCAACACATGGTGAGACACTCTTTTTAGGAGGATAATCACAGTTGTTATCATTTAAGATCATAGAAGAGGAAAATAAAATTCAACTCATTATGCACTTCTTCATCAATTTAGCATTCTCATCATTATCCAAATTAATCATAACAGAGGGTCCAATGATAATATCCATGAAAGTTGCTTTTTCTTATTGTGGTCGAGATATAGGAGTTTCTTGTTTCGAAAAAGGTGGAGAATCGTCATGCATTGTTGGAGTTTTTATTTGATTTTGATTTGTTGAATCATTTTTGTTTGTATCAAACGAGCAATAGCACAACGTCTACGCCGACACTCTAGCATTTCAATTTCTTTTTATTCATTTTTCAAGTTGTGATTGTGTAGGAGTAGATTTATCGACCATAGGTTTATTTTCTTCTCGTAAGGGAGGAATGGAATGAACCATGGTAGGTTGTTCAACCAATTTCTCTTTAACTTTATAAACTTGTTTGATTTTAGGAGGTACAACGAGACTTATTTGGTTATCTTGTGGTCTCTTATAGGAAATAGGTGAGGGATTTGTCATGTTTTGGTCTTGGTTACTTGGAAGAGATTTTGGTTCAATCATGGTTTCATCAAGGATAGAAGGCTCAATCATGGGCTAAGGCATATTGCTAAGAGATAATTATGATATTTGTATTGCCTTAATATTTTGATAATATTTGTAAAATAAGTCCTCACAATGCATAATAGGTTCCATAGGTTCTAGCCAAAAGAATACCAATGAGAAATTCCCATGGGAAGACACAAGATTGAAGCCACTATGGTGCACACTAAAGATCTCTTTTCCAAATGGAAACTTTAAGCATTTATGCACTACTGATAGGACGGCTTTCATGGAGCAAAGTCATGGGTAGCCTAATTTCACATGAAAATGATCTGATGTCAGGATGATGGAAAATGAGACATTCAATATTTTCGATCTAGCTTGTAAAGGAAGAATTATCGAACCTATCATAGGGCTAGCAAAACCATTATGTATTTTGATCCATGTTTTTCATTGTTCATAAGTATCTTGATAAAGTTCATGCACAAATAAGAATTCTTCAGTTATCACATTCTCTACATAGATGAGATCAATTAATATCCCATTAGTAGGCTTGTCATTCATTCTTTTGTCAATGTAAAGAGGACCATCAGGTGCATGTTTAAGTATGTCATTTTATGAGAAAGCAAAGTCAAGAGACATATTGGTTAGTCCCTTACGAGGTTGAACTTAAATGAAGTTGATTGTAGGGTTTATAGGATACTTTTTCATGTGACAATTAATAATGTAAGAGAGACTACACAAAATTTATATTCCTTGTTCATATTTAAGAATTTTCCTCATGTTATCTATGAGAAGAATCGCAGTACCAACAATGTATTTAGAACTCACAAAGTTTTGCAATTTGTCTTACTCTTCATCTATTTGTCTAATGTTCTCTTTAGGGACTTAGCAACCATTGATTCAACATTTGTCACATTACTTATTGGTAAGGAGGTCATAGGAAATGAGGTATCAAAGGTAGGGTCCATAGTGGGTTGACTAGTGTCAACACTATGAGTGAAAGACTTAGAAAACCCAAGATCCATAGAGAGTGATGTATCGCAGGATGACATGAGTCTCGAACTACATCTCACGATAGTATTGGCAATAGGAAACCAAGTTGTGAAGCTCATACAAGTTTCACAAACCTAAGGTGCACCCAAAATGGAAAGTAGGTAAAATGCAATCAAACATCCTAGAATATGAAATGCAATGCAAGTATATAAAGAGAGATAGCAATTTCCATATTTTAAATTAGATAATGTTCTGATTATACTATGCAAAAACCTGAAAGTGATATCTTTTTAAATGTAATTTTGAATTCAAATAATGCACTAAATTTGATCAATTAACCTTAATGTGAATAATTTTAGACAATTGAAATTCTGGAAACTGAAACAAGAAATTGAATATAGCAATAGAGAATGCAAAATGAGGGTTTTTAATGCCTAGAAATTTAGAAAAATCCCTGATCAGGGACTCATTCACCCACGGGCGAATGGGTCTTGCCACTAGTACAAAAATAGCAATATTTGACTGAAAAACTACTAAAAACGGCTTATCAATGACTGAACTTTGTTACATGACCATTAGTAGTTTATTGCTAGTCATATATAATGCGACCAAATTGATGACTAAACCATTTTTAGTCATTTATTGGTTGTTTTGATTGATCGATTTGGTAGTATATTTAGTCATCCATTGCTATAATCTAGTCACTTATTTAGTCATTTTTTTCCACTGATATATTTAAATGGTCACTTATTTAGTTGTTGATTTAGTCATTGATTGTTGTAATCTGGTCACTTATTTAGTCATTTTTTATTCACTGATATATTTAGTCATTGATTGTTGTTAATTGGTCACTTATTTAGTCATTTTTATTCACTATTCACTATTTTTTTTCAATTGGTAGTATATTTAGTCAATTTAATCATTAATTGATGTTAATTAGTAGTATAGTTAGTCATTTTAATTGACTGATATTTGAGGATTTAAGCATAAAACACATAAATACACATCAATCATCAATTGCACACAATAAGACAACCATTGAGAAGGAAAAATCGGTGAACTTTATTAATAAAGGAAACGTGTTCTAATTACAGCTTAGAAATAGAGTATTACAATTGTTATTTTCAGTCACAAGACTAAAAATCTGAGTTACAATATTGTACAAAAATAACTACAAGAAAAGAAACTTTGACTCTAATTTATGCAATGATGGAAACGCATGCTTGAAGCCCTTCAATGCGAGCACATGCCCCTTTCATGTCTTAAAACTTCTACAACATGGGTAATCTTCCTAGAGCAAGTTGTAATGTGTAGAATCCAAGAAGGAGGGTGTATATCGTGTCCCATAAATGAAGCTCTCTCCTTCAATGCAGTCAACAATAACCCAGCTAGAATATTTCCTCCTTTATATGCAACGTGCCATCTGATATGATAAATAGGGTGTTTCCTTTTCCGCCATGAATGAAGTTGTGCCTCAATACAACTAACAAAATTACTATTAGTCTCAATTCAAAAAGAATAAAAGTGCATTGTATATTTCAAGTTTACAAAAGTAAGTCCAAACACAACAAAAAGATAAATCAATTAAAAAATTGTAGGAGATAGATCACATCCACACAAAATGAAGGCAGCAAGGTATTTCCAGATTCAATACTTTTACTTAATGTTGTGGAATAGAAGAAAAAAGAATCATTTATCTACCACCATAGTGAAAGTTACCAATTGCATTTGGTTTGTTAAACATGGCCCCTGGTACAACTATTAGAGTTCTTAAGAACCTTTGAATATGTTTTTATTTTCACACTGTATCTAAATTCATCTCCAATATTGTTGCAAGAGAAATTGTTTTGAGAGATGTGAACCATTTCCATCATTTTAAACAGGTACAATATTCTTGTGGAGAATATTGGTGATGCTAAATGAAATAATCTGAAAAATAGGCTTGCACTATAATAATGTGCACTACATCAGATATCTGAAGGGATATCCATCAAAGCATAACAATAGGGATTTTTTTGTCATATGTTGTAGTTACAAGTTCCCTACTAGACATACATGAAAATCTAAGGGATTTTTTTTATGGCTAGACTAAGGAAATCCTACTGTAGGGAATACTTCAAGTACATATGGCCTAATTCTAATGACAACTGTTATTAAATCTAAAAAATAGCTTTGGATGTTATTAGTATGTTATTTATATTGAATCATGGACTGGACTGTCTGATACCTTATGACTGAAGATCTTGTATCAACGGAGAGATATGGATCGTGTTCCCGCTAATCTGCCCAAAGAAATCCATATGCTAATATTTGACTTCTAAAATATACTTATATATTTGATTTCTTGTTTCATGTGCCTCCAAATAGGTGCACCAGATCCTTGAAGGGGATTAACATAGATTTATTCAACTGGAAAAAGAGACTAATTCTATATGATTTTGCTTTATAATTCATCCCAATGCTGATAACGATCAATCTCGACTTTGCAAAATACACAACATCATTAACTAATAAGTTCTTTAAAAATATTAGGATGCACCCTTCCAAGGGATAGACCTCTCCAAACATAGCATCATTAACTAATAATTTCTTTAAAAAATGTTAGGATGCACCCTTCCAAAGGACAGACCTCTCCAAATTTTCAAAAGAATTGCAATTCTTTTGAAAATTTGGAGAGATTTGTCCCTTGGAAGGGTGCATCCTAACATTTTTTTAAGAAATTATTAGTTAATGATGTTATGTATTTTGCAAAGCTAAGATTGATCGTTATCATCATTGGGATGAATTATAAAGAAAAATTATATAGAATTAGTCTATTTTGCCTATTGAATAAATTTGTGTTAATCTCATTCAAGGATCTGGTGCACCTATTTGGAGGCACATGAAACAAGAAATCAAATATGTAATAAAATTTAACCAGTGGGTGTAAAGCCCAACTCCTCAACCTTTGAAAGAATCCTTCCTACCTTTGTGTGAATTGGAGCTTTAGATGAGAAAGTTCTTTCAAATCCAACAGAATAATCATTACAAGTCATCAAAGCCAACATAAAGGAGACCAATATATAAATGATTAAAACAAAAGAATATAATCAAAATACTAAAAGCAATAGGTAAAATCTTACTGCACAACAACCATCTTTGTAGATTCCATTGCATCATTAATCATTTAACTGTCAATAACTCATTGTCCCACCAAAGACATCTAGTCATCCACCATCCACCGCTACACCGCTATATACAAACTAGCTTGTCACGGTATGGTGGTATCTTGCGCTCTACGACACCAAGCCTCATATGCCATCGCAATGTGGCAGTGACTATACCGCACCATTGCAGGATACCTTCGACCATCGTTGCAGGGTAGCGGTAACCACCACTATACCGCACTAGTCAACATGGAAGCACGGCGGGGTGGTGGGAACACTGCACTACCGCAAGCTCAATCTAACACCTCTATGGGGTAGTGGTAAGTACCGCTCAACTGCTAGTCACTCCATGAGATGCCATGGGATGGCGGTAAAGGCTTGAACTCTCACTTGGTGTAATCTGACTTGATGACGACCAAGTTGGGGGTCCACTAGTGAATTTGAGGCACAAAATTCCAACAGCTAAATGCCATAAATTATCCAAAACAAATACACATGTATCAGACTCAAGTCACTTAGGCAAATAGGGCATGTGAGACTTCCCACTAAACCAATTCAAAATTAATAAGGTGTAAATATATGGCTCTTTTAGCATTGCAATTAAGGTGTAAATCATAAATATATAAGCAATATGTGGCACAGCTTCGAACAATTACAATCTATAAATCAATCACTTCTGAAAAATCAACAAAAAGAGAGATTGTAGTAGAAATCCTGGTCGAAAGATAAGACTATTATTTAAAAATCAAAAACAGGAAAAGCTTAAACTTGTATAACACTATAGAAAACCTAACCGCCTAGTATAAAAAGCAACCTTTTATATAGATCTTGATCATGGGACATCCATCAAAGCATAACAACAGGTATTTTTGTAATATATTATAGTTAGAAGTGCCCTGCTAGACATACATGAAAATGTGGAAGCATAGACAATTTGTATCAAGCCAAATGTCAAAAAGTATAATTAAAAAGACAAATCCTTATAATTGGACCTCAAATTGGACCAAGAAAATTTATGATTTTATCTTTAGAATGTAGGAAATTTATTTGTCAGAGCTTCACAACCTCAAATTGGATCTCCAATTGGACCAGCAGATTTATGATTTTATCTTTAGAATGTAGAAATTTTCTATGTTCGATATTCACAACCTCCAATTCGATCAAAAATCGGATAAGCATATTTATGATTTTCTATGTCAACCGACGTTTGTATTCCTATACTCAAGTTTTGCTTCCAAATGAAAACACCTGAAAGTGTTTCAGACCAACTAAAAGTACTCTCCAATCTGGTTATGTCACTGATAGCAATCCAAGTTTTCTTGAACCGTCCATACCTAAATGTTGCATCACAATATATTCTTCCTGCACATAAAAATGCCACATATTAACCCCTTCTAAATAAAACATTTAATCATCATAAAACCATAATTAATAAATCATTTCAATTTCAAAAAGAATCTGATGCCATTTACTATCAAAAAAAGTTGTATAATCACAAAAAATCCATGAATCCTCCTAAATTTAGCTTAAAGCAAGTTTACAGGATGGGTTTTAGCATAAGAAGCTTCCTACTACAGGTCTCAATGAATGTATTATAAGCAGAAAACAAAATTCTTCACACTCAAAGTAATGTAATCAAACATTTATTTCAAAAGTATGTTAGTAGAAGTTAACTATAAATAGAATATTTTTTTCTTGGTTTCTTTTATCAATATTCCATTTGGAAATAGAATAATCACTAAGAAACCCTAACAATAAAAACAAAGTAAAGGTTCAACAAAGGAAATTCTAATGTACTATTGTGTAATGGTGATGAAGGCACTTATATGAGCATGACCTCCATACAAATCCCTGCCATTGAATTGCCATCCATCCAAAGAGAAAATAAGCAATGTAAGGATTTGAGCAACATAAGTCCAAAGGGTTATGTTGTAATAGTGAGTTTCCTTACCCCCTTGTTAACCTTAAGGGTTTTTCAAATGCTATTGACAGTGTTAGACAAGGAAAATGCAACCAGGGAATGATTGTCCAAATGAAGTAACAGTGGTAATCACAAGTTCAATGTTTCTTCTTAGCCATTGTATAATGGAGGTTGTGGATTCCATATTTGAGCAGTATTTTGAGACTCATCAAAGATGGGAGAATAGAGAATAATACATTGTGGGTTGTGAAGTAGTGACAATAAGGTTGAAGGATCTTAAGACCCACAATACCATGAAACAATGAGTCCCATGTAGTAAGTAAGTAGGCATTCTATAGGGCATAGTTTGATTTTATAAAAGGATGCTCATGAAAGGAATCTTCAAGTGACAGTGAGTGAGTTGTTTGAGATTGTAGCTGAGGGTGCAATATCTAGTCTTATAGGCGATTAGCAAAGCATTAAATGTGCAAGAAAATCAAACCCTACACAGCAAAAAATTCACAATGTTATCTTTGTTGGATAGGACAACTGAGAAGGGGGGTAAATTAGTTGTCACAAATTATAACCTTAAATTCAATTACCAAAACTAACACACAAACTGATTAAGTGATTAACCATAAAATGACAATTCAAAAACACAATAACATCATATTTACTTGGAAAACCCAATGAGGGAAAAACCATGGTGAGCATTAACTCACACTATAGAGAATATCAAAACTAATTACAAAAAGGCTCACTGCCTAAAATAAGGACTCTCTATCCATAGGGCTACAACTCGGAGGGCTCACTACCACATAGATATAAATAAGATAAAGAAGACTTGTTATAGAGAGACAACAATCCCAATGCAACAAATCATTCCACCACAATCACTGATCAACTTGCATAAATGATAGAGTTCACCTTTTGCTCACTGCATCCAAAAACTCAACGTTAAGCTTCACACTGATCAATCACACATATAACTCACACACTTCTATAATAGCATCAAAGTCATGTATGCTCTTTCACTTATCTTCATTCATTTCTTATGTACAATTTTCATTGCTAGCAGATTCTATATTTATACCATCTCCAACTTTGAAAAGATACAAAGTCGGCCATCCAACTTCAAATTCAAATTACGTCGGTGCAAAACATCCTGGGGTGGAATTAGAATGAGGGTGACCTAAACACATGCTTCACTAGGACCCATAATAGATCCAACATGCTTCATCAACTTCGAAGATAGTGATTGACACACAATCGTCCAAACTAATGTAAAACACATAGATCAATTAAGCTTGATACTTCCAAATGCCAAAACCATCTTCAATAGAACCAAGGAAACATAATTGTAGAACCACAAGTTATAAGACTTCAACAAAGAGAAATCTGGACCAGAAACAATTCTCTCGGACCTCAACCAAAACACAAAAAGACATAGTTCACAAGTACCAGATCAACATCCTCAATAGTTGAATACCCGTAATCTTCTTTTAATACAATTTTCTCAATATCCTCAATATATACAGTCAACAGCAACTAGTAGATAACCAGCTAACCAGTTGACATCAATGATGACACTTTCATTCCTCTTTCCATTCTTGCAACAATCTCCCCCTTTATCATTGATGGCAACACATGATGTGAAAAACCATAAAAGACACACCAGTTTCTAAAATACTTCTCAAGAATTTTCTTTTTGCTTCTCCCCCTTCGAAGATCATCTTCCTCATTACCTGCTTTCTCTTATTAGCTTTCTTTCCTTTTCACATGCTCTCTCCCTCTCATTTTCGCATGCTCTCTCTCTATCTCCCTTTGACATCAATGGAAAAGGCAAAAGATATGTTCATTATAACTTCCTTTGACATGAAAATAGAATACTCATAATGACAACACTTAAAACTACTTTCTCCCCCTAAGAGGTCGCCACGAAAAACATCAGTCCAAAAAGATAGAACCATGAAACCACCAAACTGATGCATCTCCAAATGCATCTTATTTTGTAAAAGGATGGGAAATAACCCCTAGCTTATCTCAGAGATACTCAAAAGTATCTTTAGGAAGATCCTTTGTAAATATATATGTAATTTGATCCTTTGTCTAAACATACTCAAGCTTGACTTCATTATCCATGACCTTCTCTCTCAAGAAATGATACTTGATAGATATATGATTTGTTCTCGAGTGTATTACAAGATTCTTTGAAATGTTAATTGCAATTGTATTATCATAGAAGATAGAAATAGGATCATCATATAGCATTGTGATATCCTTCAATGTTTATTTCATCCATAAAATTTGTGTACAACAAGATGCAGCAACAATATACTCAACTTCAGTAGTAGACAAAGAGAATGAATCTTGCTTCTTACTCAACCATGCCACCAATCTGCATCCAATAAAGAATGCACCACCACTTGTACTCTTTCTGTCATTTATACTTTCAGCCCAATTTGTATCTGTATAAGCATTAGGTGTAAATTTAGTGTCTTTAGGATACCATAATCCATAATCCGGAGTGCTATTCAAATATCTAAATATTATTTTAACTGCAGTAACATGTGTTTCCTTCGGATCTTCTTGAAATCTAGCTACAAGACAAATCGTATGCATAATATTTGGTCTAGTAGCAGTCAAATACAATAGTCCACCAATCATAGATCTATACTTTCTTTTATCATTCTTAGGTGAATCATCATCTTTACCCAACTTGCAACCAGCCACCATAGGAGTACTTACCAGTTTGGAACCATCCAACCCAAATCTTTTCAACATCTCTTTCACATACTTAGATTGTGAAATGAAAATTCCTTTCTTTGATTGATTAATCTGAAGCCCAAGAAAGAAATTCATCTCACCAAACTTAGACATTTCAAATTCTATATGCATCTCTTCTACAAACATCTTGCACATCTTTTCATTTCCTCCAAAGATAATGTCATGCACATATACGACTACAATCAAGATTTTGTCATTTTCAGTCTTGAAATATAAATTATTGTCTATCATACCTTTGTTAAATCTTTGTTGACTCAAATACTTATCTATCCTTGCATACTAGGCTCTAGGAGCTTTCTTCAATCCATATAAATCTTTCTTTAATCTTCACACCATATCCTGTTGATTTGTTAACTAAAATCCTTTTGGTTTTTCCATGTAGACCTCTTCTTCTAGTTCACCATTCAAAAATGTTGACTTTACATCCATCTGATAGACTTTGAAATCTTTATAAGCAGCTAATGCCAAGAACATCCTTATAGCTTCCATTCTTGCTACCAGGGAAAAATTCTCCTGAAAATCTATACCTTCCACTTGTGAGTATCCTTTACACACAAGCCTTGCTCTGTTTCTAAAAAATTTCTCATTCTCATTCAGCTTATTTCGGAATACCCATTTTGATCCAATGATATTTTTTCCTGTCGGTCTTGGGACCAATTCCCAAGTTTGATTCTTCTCAATCTGCATAATTTCTTTCATTGCTTCCTTCCAATGTTCATCCTCATAGGTTTCACTTACTGACTTCGGCTCAATCTCACAAAATAAGCACAAATTTACTTCAGCGGCAGCTTTGCTTCTAGCTAACACACCTTTTGTCTTATCTCCAATAATCTAACTTTCTGAATGATTCCTTTGTACATATTTTGGTGTCCTAAGGGACATCACCGAAGCATCTTCTTCACTTTATTTTGTTCATTTTTCTTTTCTTGCTCGTCTTTATCCTGTTCTTCCATAATTTCTTCTATTCTTGCACACTCATGTTCATCAAACACATACCCATCAATATCAATAGAATTCTTCAATGTTTCATCAACCTTCACATTCAAGTTTTCTACAATTTTCCTCAATATTTTTTTGAAACATTTATATTCCTTGCTTTTAGTAGAGTATCCACAAAATATTCCTTCATCACTTCTTGCATCAAACTTACCCAAAGTTTACTCATCTCTTCTAATATAGAATTTACTTCTAAATACCTTGAAATATTTAACTGTAGGAATTCTTCCATGACATAGCTCATAGGGAGTCGTTGTACTATTTTCTCTTGCCTAAACTCAATTGAATAATATACAGCAGTGTGAATAGCTTACTTCCAATAAACTTCTGGTAATCCGGCTTTAGTGATCATTTACCCAGTAGCTTCTTGAACTGTTATATTTTTCCTTTCAACAACTCCATTTTGTTGAGGGGTTCTTGGAGCAAATAGTTGTCTCTTTATTCTATGCACTTCACAAAACATGTTGAACTCATGGGAGGTGAATTCTCCACCTCTGTCAAATCTCAAGCATTTTATCTTCAAATTTACTTCATTTTCAACCATAGCCTTAAATGCCTTGAATCTATCTAATGCATCTGATTTCTCTCTTAGAAATGTAACCCATGTATATCTAGAATAATCATCAATTAAAAGCATAAAGTACCTTTCACCAAGTAGACTCCACACTCTCATGGGACTGCAAATATCTGTGTGAACCAAATCCAGTAATCCAGTAGTAGATTGTTCTCTTGATCTGTAATGATTTCTTGTTTGCTTCCCGAATTGGCAATTCCTACAGATAGCATTTACAGGATTTGTAATTCTTGGTAGATCTCTCATGGCCTAAATAGAACTGATCCTTTCCAAGTTATCAAAATTCATGTGACACTTTCTCTTGTGCCATAACCAACTATCATTTATCTAATTCATAAAACATCATCCATCAGCACCTTTAAGTTGATAAATATTCCATTCAAATTTATTTCCTGTATCAATCAATGTTTTGGATCCTTTCCGGATCTCACATTGCTGGAATATGTTGTCATTGATGTCAAAAGAGATCAAAGGAGAAGTGTGTTGATCTTGTGCAGAAGCACATAATGTTTTCATTCATGTCAAAAGGGAAAATTAGGCAAAGGAGTTTGTTGTCATGATGACAAAGGATCGATGGAGAGTAGTAAATTTGATGGTGAATCTGGTGACAAATTCATGATGGATTTTTTGAGAGCATTCCAGTGATGTTCTCTATAGGTCCAGAATGTGAAGGATGCATCCAAGAGTGCATTATTTTTTCTCTCGGGTGATTCTAGGGTTTACAGATAAACCCTAATGCATTTGCAATCATGGTGGCCAATATGTTCATCTATTTTGACTTTGATTGCCAACTACAAGTAATCGGTCACATAAGTTATCACTTATGGTGTTCAAGTCATGAGGTTGACCGGCCCCTCTTCCTAGCACTCAAGGTTACTCATATCTAGTGGCTCTGGGAGATAGTTCAATTTCGGTGGGACTCGTCTAGGAGTCTCTCTGATAGTCCGATGATCATTTCATCGGCGTGACACTAGTGTATCGACGGGAGTTTAGGAGAATTATCCTCGATGGAGTGATAAGGAGTGTGGAAATGTTATCGGTGATACTGGATGATGTCGGTGAGACCTTTGGCCTTGTCTCTCTGATTTGGCAATGAGAAGGTAACACACTATGTGGGACCCAGTCATAATGAAATGGGTGACTATGATGACAAAGATAACACGTGGCATGAAGAGACTGGATAAATGGTAATCCACATCCTTGTTGTGAATTATGATGCAATGGCATGGTGATGAGGTGGACATGTGACATCATCAATGGCCTTCATCGGCGTGACTGATGGTCATCAGTGAGACCTATTGGGATGTCTCTTCAATAGTCCGATATGTGCTTGATCAAAGAGAGAGAGAGATGCAGATCAGAGGGAGTTTCGTGAATGTCTCTCCGACAACCTAATGACCTACCCATCAATGAGATAATATGGTATCACCAGGACTATGGAGCTAGTCCCAATGATAGGGCGATAGGAGAATGGATGTTGACTGTGGGACCCAATGATGTGGACGTGGAAATGAGACCCAGTAAGATGAGAATGGAATGCATTCATGAATTGAATGATAGGATGACACGTGGCAGGAAACAAAAATGGATAGTGACACGATGGTGTGAGGATCACTTATCCACAACAGAAAATGGTATCGGTGTGACAACGCCATATCGATGAGAGGATTGAATGTCTCTTTGATAGCTCGATGGTTATCTCATCAGTGACATTGGTGTGTCGGTAGGAGTCTAAAAGATGTCCCTCTAACAGAGCGATAAGGCAAAAAGCTAAGTAGGACCTGATAAGATGATGACGATGGTGAATCATGAGAAAGAACGATAGGTGGCGAAGAGTGATTGCTCAATATGTTAATTCGCATCATTGTTGTGAATTACTTGTTGATGACATGGAGGACAGATTGACATCGATGGGACCGTAGTATGTGTCTCTTTGATAGAGCGATACCCTATGATCGACGATGGAGATTTGAACAACTGCTTATTCGATGATCAAGATTTAAAGACATAACAATGAACATAGATCATAGGATCTTGGAGCGAGAGAGAAGATCAATAGCCAATACTCAAACTTGAAGATCTACAATGGTCTGGTCCGTGTGAATAGGGGTTATGACTGGTAGCCAACATTGGAGAAATAATTAATTGGTCCAGCTGCACCTATGACCAATTGAATGAAAATTTTATCTTCAAGGTGGCAACATAGATTGTACGAGTGATCAAGATCAAATCAGATCGAATGGACAAACAAAACACATTGAATTCATGATCAAATTCTAGGGATGACAAAGCTAATTTGGACAAATTCTCTATAACAAAATTAAATGTTGTGTGGCTCGATGCAGAGGTATGGTGATATCTAATAAACCTTATCAGATGTCTTGATGATGAGTTGGATGATGGCATGTAGCTCGATGTATAGGTAGCTTGTTGGAAAATTTTGCAAGTGAAGGAAACCCTAGCAAAAGATTTGAGATTATCTAGACGGTGGAGAGAATCTCAAGGTAGAGATTGCAGGTTGATTGAGAAAGAAGATAATTAGATATTATTGAAGTGAGATGTTTGCAGTAAGAATGCATGAATAGAGAGAATAGTTTACAATTTTATCGTGTTAAGAATAGAGTGACATCTTGTTGAGTATGTTGCAGAGACAGTGAAGAGAGTGTTCATGTACAGAGAGAATAACCTGCGGTTGGTTGTAGCACTGCTAAAGGTTACATCTTGATGAGTATGTAACAGAGAGAAAGAGAGAAGCTAAGCATACATTGAATGCATTTGAAAATTCCTAGACTATAATACAGAACATCATCTAGGTTTTCATTCAGGAGAGTGCAGATGTGTGAGACACTAAAAAAATGGAAAGAGGTGTGGTACAACAAGATAGAACAATAATTGTTCTATGTGCAAAGGAGAGTGTTGAGCAGAGGTGTGTTGTTGAGAGTGCAGCTTCAACAGCAGAGTGTGAGTTGTACTAAGTGTAACAAAGTACTAAATATAATGATGCACCATAGGTTTTGCAGAACTAATCTTATGCATACTTGAATGTATAATCCTTTAGAGGTTGTAGCCTTATTGTACTAATTTGTAGCTCAGTTTAGGGGATTATAGTCTCTTTGGAGTTGTAGCATCCTTGAAGTTGTAGCTTCTAAAGTAGGGAGTTGTTGCTTCCTTGGAGTTGTATCTCCTAAATCAGGGTGTTGGAGCATCCTTGGGTTATATCCCTAAACATTGTAACAAATATTTGGATTGTGAGGTTATATTTGAGCAGTAGACTCAAGCAGCATTTCTCACCATGGTTTTTCCCATATTGGGTTTTCCACGTATACATAGTGTTATGTAATGCTTTTGTGTGTATGCATATTTATGTCTCTACATGTTAGTATCTTCACATTAAGTGGTTAAGGAAGTAATCTACACAAAGATTTTGAAGGCCAAAGTTTTTGTATCTACTAATTCACCCCCCTCTCAATAGATCATTATGTTTTAACACACATTTCTCATCCTTAAACACAAGATCATATCCTTTTCTACACATTTGACCAACACTCAAAAAATTATGACTTAAACCCTTAACATAGTAAACATCGTCAGTATGATGCTTTCCATCAAAACTTATTGAACCTATCCTACAGATTTTAGCACTAGTATCATCTCCAAACATAACCAGACCTCCATCATATTTTTCAAGTTTCAAAAACTTACTCTTGTCACTAGTTATGTGATGTGAGAAATCACTATCAACTACCCAAAAAATATTTTTTTGTTTATCATGTAGGGTAGAGATAATTGTACCTTCATTTTTCTCCTTCTCCTTTTCTGAAGGACTTTCCTTTGACTATTTTCTGAATTAGTAGAAGTGGGTTCATCCTTAATCGCCAAGAACAAGAATGCATTGTCATTTGGATCTTCATATTCTTAATTTTCATCTAAAATAGTAGCATTCTCATTAACATAGTAAGCTTTGTTAATATTCTTTCCTTTCTTTTCTTTCTCATATCTTTGTTTATTCTTTTTAGCTCTTTTCAGACACTTTGCAGCATAGTGACCAATTTCTCCACAACTAAAGCACTTAAAGGGAAATTTACCTTCATACTTACCAAAGCCTTTTCTCATTCTTCGTACAAATTTAGCTTCAATTTCATCAATTTTTTCTTTATCCAGATCTTCAATTTTTGTAGCTTTAAAAGAAGTCTTTGTTTTACCTCCACTCCTTAGATTTAGCTTCCTCATCTCATAAGATGTCAAAAATCCTAGTAGAAGATCCTTAGTACAAGTCTTATAATCTATAGTTTTCTCAATAGTACTTACCTTTTCACTGTAAGCATCAAGAAGAGTTATGAGAATCTTCTTTACAATTTTGGTTCCATCTATAGTAGTTCCAAGGGATCGCATTCTAGCCACTACCTCATCCAATCTTTGTACATAGGCTTTAACATTCTCATCTTCGGTGATATGTATAAGATCAAACTCTAATGTTTCCAAATTCTATAATTTTTCCTCTTTTACCCTCTCATCACCATCGTGTGCTCTTTCTAAAGCATCCTAGACTTCCTTAGTTGTCTTCAAATTTTGAACCTTAATCAACTCAGAATGTACCAAACTATTCTTCAAGATGAACTTTGGCTTATTATTCACTTCATGTATTCTAATTTCTTCAGGTGTACTCCAACCATTAGTAGGAGGAGTGTAGGGTTTCTTATAAGCTTTCTCTACATCATATCTACAATACTCTAGATATTCTTCCATCAATACTTTCCAAATACCATAATTAGCTCCATCAAACCTCAGATAATCAAAGACCATTTTTCTAGTCATCCTAAACCTTCCTCAAGCGGTTAAGCTATTCACCAAGGAACCAAGCTCTGATACCAATTGTTGGCTAGGACAACTGAGAGGGGGGGTGAATCAGTTGTCATAGATTATAACCTTAAATTCAATTACCAAAACTAACACCCAAACTGATTAAGTGATTAACCATCAAATGTCAATGCACAAACACAATAACACCATATTTATGTGGAAAACTCGATGAGGGAAAAACTACGGTGAGGATTAACTCACACTATAGAGTATCAAAACTGATTACAAAAATGCTCACTGCCTGAGATAAGGCTCACTACCTAAAATAAGGACTCACTATCCACAGGGATACATTCTAAAGGGCTCACTACCAAAGAGATACAAAGAAGATAAAGAAGACTTGTTACAGAGAGACAACAATCCCAATGCAACAAAGTATTCCACCACAATCACTAATCAACTTGCATGAATGACAGACTTTTCCTTTTGCTCACTACATCTAGAAAACTCAGCGTTAAGCTTTGCACTGATCAACCACACACATAACTCACAAACTTTCAGAATAGCATCAAAGTCACGTCTTCTATTTCACTTATCTTCCTTCTTTTCTTATATATAATTTTCATTGCTAGCACATTTTGTATCTATACCATCTCCAACTTTAAAAAGATACAAAGTCGATCATCCAACTTCAAATTCAAATTAGGTCGGTGCCAAACATCCTAGGGTGGAATTAGAATGAGGGCGACCCAAAAACATGCTTCACCAAGACCCATAATAGATCCAACATGCTTCATCAACTTTGAAGATAGTGCTTGACACACGGTCAACCAAACCAATGTAAAACACAGATCAATTAAGCTCGATACTTCCAAATGTCGAAACCATATTCAATAGAACTAGGGTAACACTATAAGACTTCAACAAAGAGAAATCTGGACCAACAACAATTCTCCTAGACCTCAACTAAAACACAAAAAAACATAGTTCACAAGTATCGGATCAACATCCTCAACAACTAAATACCTATAATCTTCTTTTAATACAATTTTCTCAATATCCTCAACATATACAGTCAACAACAACTAGTAGATAACCATCTGACTGTTTGACATCAATGAAAACACTTTCATTCCTCTTTCCATTCTTGCAACAATCTTGCATAATGCCTTGAGTTTGAAGACAAAAATATCATTGTATCTTGATGAAAGTAGTGACCTTAATGGTCAATCACTGGAAACCATGATTTTAAAACATGTTACGGTGCTTATGGAGGCGGCACTTTAAGCAAGGTAGTGAGTGGTGGTTTGGAAAAATAGTAGGTATGAAGGACTTTCTTTATATGCATACTATGTAGTCTAGCTTAAGACAACATTCTTAGAAGAGATTGAAGGTGGATTATGGAACTCAAGGGTTTTCATGATAAAAATTAAATCAAAGACTGAGATCTATTTAAAATCCATTGTCTTGAAGATATTAAAGATGTCACATGCAAAACCCTAGCAGCTGGAGTAATGAATACAGTGTCAAAGAGGACAGTGAGCTGGGGCAGATTTAGGAGATCTCCACATTATCTAATCATAGGAAAATACATCATTTATTTATTTTTTAAATTAAAAGAAATCATTCTAAAGCCTATATAGGATACATTCTAAACCCTATATAGAATACATTGATACTTCAAAATCATCTGAAGGAATTTGAGATTATGCAAATATATGTCAATTAAATACCTAGATTACAAACAGTAGCACGAACAATGTAACCCATGTTGAGAAGAGCATGAATGAGATAAGAAACAATGAATCCTATGCCTCCTATCATGCACATCTCCTTACCATTTTGTGTCATTCTTTATTGAAACACTTCTCCGTTTTGGCGGGCTACACCTGAAAATAAGGTTTCGACGAAGGTTTTAGAGTATGTTTATTAAAATGAAAACTTTGTTTTGGCGGGCTACACCTGAAAATAATATTTCGATGAAAGTTCTAGAGTATGTTTATTAGATTATTTTGGCAGGCTATTCATTCTTGATTCCTTAAATGATTTGCTAAATAAATGACTAACTATTTAGTCATTTTTATTTGTGTGACTAAATAATTTTTTAGTCAACGACCAAATTAGTCATTCATTTACTCATTTATAGCTGAGTTGCAAAAAATTAATAGAATTTAGTCATTTTTAGTTGTTGTGACTAAAATTTTTAGTCACCTAGTCATTTATTTGCCAAATTCTACTAGTGTGCTTTAGGGTTTTGAAAAATCATATTACACATTTCCGAGTTAATACTTATGTTTTCGTATTAATACTTGTGTTTTCATATTTTGGTTGCAAATAGGTAGTTACAGTTTCAAATTTATGGAAAACCATATCTAAATGCAAGTGAAAAATGATGTTAAATGACAAGCAAAAAGATCTAATTTAAAACGTAATTTTGATTTAATTTTCAGATTTAAGTGACATATCATGCAATGTTATGTAAACACTCTGCAAAATGAATGAGATTTTTTATTTTTTAGATTTTAAAGAATGAAAAAATGCAAACCTAAAACCCTAAATGAGATGGAAATCAATGCAAGTTAACAACTCTAAATAAGATGCAAATCAATGCAAAGTAATGCAAATCCTAGATCTAGGGTTTGAATGGACTCCAAATTTTAAAATTTTGTTGTAAAAATTCGGGTTCACCAAAATGAAACATAGAAAAATAGGGTTTTGGTAAAGGGGTGTGTTCACCAATTTCAAATGTAGACCTATTTCTCACTATTTCATTAGGAATTGGCATCCACACAAATAATTGACTTACAACCCTTAGGTGAGTCAACTCAATGAGGGAATCTACTTATTTCCTTATGCTTGACGGGGGTTTCAGCCTAAACAACACTTTTGGGAGAAAAACTAAAAAATAGAAAATCTACTCAATTATGCCCATTCAAACTTGAAATAGCAATTTAAAGGTCAATTCTAATAGAAACAGAAAACTTCTTGCAAATCTGAGAAGGGCAGAACACTATTTACCAGTCACCAAAATGCAGTTTCGAAAGGCTATTTGAGATTCATTCGCCCATGGATGAATGAATCTTTTGTTAGGGATTTCAAACAACTTTTGGGAGCCTTTAATGTCAATCTGTAGCTTCTATTTGATCTGGGTTTCAATGTCGAAAAGTCAGAAAATCAAATCTATAGCTGATTTTTCGTGGCTCGACGATAACTTTGAAAACTTTGAAAACTTTGACAACTTTTCTAATATTGATCTTCAAAATATCTTCAATCCTTCTTCAACCTAAAATCTGCAGCACAAACACAAGAGGGAAAACTGTTTGTTTTTGGTGAATGGGGGTTTGCCTTTGTCAAACCCCGTTTGGGTAATTAAACCTTGAATTGAAATAATGAAAGTAGGAAAGGAAAGATGAACTAACAAGCTATGTTGAAACTCACCAAACCCTTGAATGAACCTTTGGAAATCTACAATATTGATCTTGATCTTGCATGAAATTGCTTCAATGGATGTGGATCTTGATGCTTTAAATATGACTTTGAATGCTTGACTTGATCTTTGAAACCTACATCACAATGTTAGCTCCAAAAACATGCATGATGCTTGACATCTTGAATGCTGCAATAAATCATTGATAAATCTGCTCTTGAATGTCTTTGATCATAAAATTTTCTCTTGTAAATTTGCACTTGAAATCTCATAAAAGTTCTAGGTGTTGAAATGATAAAATAACCTTGTATTTATAGGTATGTATCCTTAATTTCTCGAAAATTAAACATTACAAGATGACATTGAAATTTGAATTTAGGGACATTAAAGTACCACCAAAAATATAATTTAAATTCAAGTTCAAAGGCCTAGGGAGGACCCATTCGGCCATGGGTGAATGGGTCTTAGGTCCCTAATCCTGGAACACACATTATTCAAGGTAAAGTTTTATGTGTTGGCATTAATTATTTTTGGGTTTCCCTCTTCGGAAAATGTAATTTATTAGGCTTGTAGTTGTAAAATAGGGCTTATTAAGGCATAATTAAGCTCAAAAATATTTTGAGGGCCCAAACAAATTGTGAAAATGTAAAGGAGTACGTTTTTCTACACTGCAGTTAATAGAAATGGATAGGCAACAAGCTCATAACACTAGGCCCTATCAACCTCAAGGTCAGGGTTATCAGCAAAATAGGCCACCTTATCAAGGAAAAAATTAGTGGAATCATGCTAAACCCCTGAATAGCATACATCCACCTACTACTAAAACTTTTAAGATTTTGGTCCCAGTGCAGAATAATCTAGCCCAAGAGCAGGAGTGGTGTTACCCTTGTGAGCAAGCTCATAATCAAAATGCTTTCCAAAATGGAGAGTTTGTACAAACTCTAGTGGTTCAAAATGAAACCTCTACTTCAGGGCAGAAATTTGGTACAAACCAACCAGCTACTAGTGGTCAAAATCATGCACATGAGGACTCCTCATTGGTCAATTGGCATCAATAAAAAAAAATTGGTGTAAATCAAGCAAAACTTGATACAATAGCTCAAAATACAAGATCAAATAAAAGAGCAATGGAGGGTGGTGTATCTTCCATGGTTGGGCAAGCATTAGTCTCTCAATAACCTCAACAAAGTGTAGATGCTAGATCAATAAGTAGAACAGTAGATATTACATAATCTAATCAGCCTACTAGTAGGCCCAAACAAGAAATAGAGAAATCTAAGATCACCCAAGAAACAAGAATAAACCTTTTTTCTCAAAAGATTCCTTCTAAAACCAATCATCTTCCTTTCAACACAATGGATCAAGTGAAAAAGGCTATTCAGGGGCAAGTAGTTTTGTTATGCCTAAGGAGATTGTTGACTTACTTGGAATCAAGTATGAACAAATGGCTAGGAAGGTTTTACAATTGGATGACATTTTTGTCAGGACAATGGGGGTGATTAAGAACCTAAAATTGATCTTGCATGCATGCCCTTGTTGTGATGTGTTGAAAGATATTTCAATCATATACCTTGTTGCTCATTTTTCCATTTGTTTGTCTAGATATTTCACTGCTAAGATAGGTGAATACTTATCTATTGATTGGTCCCACATGTTATTTAGAACTAGATATGGTACTAAAGAAACCATCAAATCTAATCCCATAGAAAAGGATCATCTAGAGCCTTACACTCCTATCCCAATAAACATGAATTGTACATTACACGATCAAAAGGAAGAGTGTTCTATTCATGAGCTTTCCAATCCTATAGAGGAGGTACTTGATTGTTTGTTGGATGAATGGGGAAATTCTTTAAAATTTGACACATTAATTATTGTCGAAGTGGAGGAGATTGTTCTTGGTACATACTGCATTCATGAAGAAAATGCTACTATCCCCAATCTCATTAAAACTCAAGAGGATCTAGGGGGTTTGTGGGAGATGTTTTTTGATGCTTCTAGAAACAAGAATGGTGATGGTGCTTGTGTAATGTTGGTATCTCCAAGCAAGGAGAAATATTACTTCTCTTTCAGGCTTCAATTTAGTTACACTAACAATGTGGCTGAGTATGAAGCACTCATCCAAGGTCTCCAACTTGCACAAAAAAGGAACATCAAATTGTTGCACATTTTTGGTAACAGTGAATTGGTTGTTCATCAAGTTAGAACTCAAAGCTCAACCAAGAACAATTTTCTCAAGTCCTACAAACATAGGATTTTGGATTTGATTGAGGGATTTGAGGGTTTTAACATCCTAACAACTCTGAGAAATCAAAATAAGCATGTCAATAGACTTACAGTAGTCGGTGCTCAGTTAGACATACTAGCACATATTGTAAGAAAAAAGGAGCAGCATATCAGGCTTTTTGTGAGGCTTTTTGTTCCAAATAATCAATATCACTAGCAGGTCTTTGAAAGTGACTAGAAGATAGTGATTTTTTTATAAGAGGAGGCAAAATTTTCTAAAATAAATCAATCTAAGTTGTAGAATCAATATGGTGATCAGATTGTGCAACTAAGTAGCAACAAGCCACCAAATGGTCTCATCACCCTTGAAGGTATCTTCAACTCTAATGATCAGTTAAAGCATAAAAGGATGAACTTAGCTGCAAAGAGGGGTGACTTGAAGCCAACAAAGATTTCAGAGGGAAAGTCTCTAAACTTGGGAAAGGCATGCTCTACCACTGAACACATTTTTTTCATAGATCTTTGCAATAGATACAATGATGTAGTTTCTTGGACTTATGAAGACCTAAAGGGTTTTGATCCAATCCTTTCCCAACATACCATTGAATTAGATCTAGATGCCAAACCTGTAAGGAAAAAACAAAGGCCTATAAATCCTAAGATTGAGTCTTTGATGAGAAAAGATTTGGCCAAATTGATTGAGGCTAAGATCATATTTCTTATCAAGCATTCTTCATGGGTGGAAAACTTAGTGCCTTTCAGGAAAAAGAATGGGGAAATAAGGCTTTGTATAGATTTTAGGGATCTAAATAGAGCCTCCCTAAAGGATCATTATCGCCTCCCCTCCATGGAGCAGATTTTGCAAAGAGTCAGTGGATCCAAAAGTTTTTCTTTCTTGGATGGTTACTCAAGCTATAATCAAATTCTGGTCCAAGAATCTGATCAACACAAGATAACATTTACTACAAAGTGGGGCACCTATTCTTATTGTAAAATTCCTTTTGGTCTAACCAATACAAGTGCTACTTTTTAGAGAGCCATGGTTATGGTGTTTCAAGGTTTTTTTAGATAGTTTGTTTTGGTCTACTTGGATGATATCACATTGTTTTCAAAACATGCAAGAGACCATTTTAGTCACCTTGAGAAGGTATTTCAAAAATGCAAGGAATATGGTGTTTCCCTGAATCTAAATAAATGTGTCTTTTCCATTAATCACAGAAAACTTCTTGGACACATTGTTTCGAAGGATGGCTTTTTCTTTGATCCTACAAGAGTAAAATATATTTTGACCATCCCACTTCCTAGTCACAAGAAGGGATTACAAAGTTTCTTGGGAATAATTAACTTTATGAGGAGGTTCATTCCAAATCTTGCTACTTTGGTAAAGCCTCTTACCTCTATGCTTAAGAAAAATATGTTCTTCAAATGGACCAAAGAAAGTAAGGATAGCTTTGAGGCTATCATACAATATATTGCTCAAGATCCCACTCTTTTCAATCATAGTTATGACAAGGATTTCATTCTTTATACTCTTGGAGGTGAATCAAGTATATTAGTTGTCCTAACCCAGCTAAACAAAGAAAATCAGGAGCAACCCATTGATTTCTTTAGTGAAGGGCTTAAAGATTATGAGGTCAAGTATAGATATGTTGAAAAGAAAGCTCTTGCTACTATTAGGGCATTGAAAAAAATTACACATGATGTCTAACAATAGGATACAGTTAATTGTGCCCCATATCAACGTTAAAGAGTTCATGTTGAGGAGATATATCAATTAAAGAAGGGTTGGATGGATCACTAAGGTGATGCAGTATGATGTTGACATCAAAATCACCAAGCTAGTGAGAGGCAAAGAGTTGTGTGAGAAAATTTTCTCGATACTTGAGACTCCTATAGAGGTTTCCCTTGTGTTATAGGAACAACAAGCACCCAACATGATGCCCATAAAATTTGGGTAAATGATATGACTACCTTTTTGCAAGAAGGTAGGTATCCTCTAGGTTTGGATAGGACCAAAAAAGACACTTCAAATTATAGACCATTCCCTATGTCATAATGGATGGAATACTCTTCAGAAAGGATTTTAATGATGCATAGAGGTAGATTAGGTCAATAAAATGTTGGAATAATTTCATGATGGCTCTTCAGGTGGCCATTTTTTTGCAAGAAATATTATTGCAAAGATCATGAGGGTGTTGCAAGTATGAAGGTGTTGTCATTGATGTCAATTGGTTAACTGGTTGCCAACAAGTTGTTGTTGTTATTTATGTCATGCAAGTTGGTTATCGGTTGTATATGTCAAGGATATTGAGAAAATTGTAATAGAGAAAGTGTGTAGGTATTCTATGCGTGCTCTGGGTTTTGCTCTGGAATGTGTTCTTATGTGGGTATGGCTTTGAGGTATTATTCATGGTTGTTGGTAGTTGTTGTATCCAAAGTTTGGGTTTCTAGATTGTTGTACAGTGTGAGATATCTTCACCAGTATGTGACTTTTCATTTTGGTGTGTCTTGATGAGGTCCAGGAGAAATGTAGTTGCTTAGGATTTCTTCGTATTCTAGTTTTAGAACTTGTGGTTCTAAAAATAAGTCGATATGATCATATTCAAGTTAAGTTTGCTATCTAGAAATATTGGATTGATTTAAGGTTGTGTGTGCTTAATTGTTTTATGTTTTTTACATGAGTATTGATTGACCTTATGTTTAACACTATTCACAAAGTTTATGGTAGTGTGTTGAAGCATGTCGGGACTTATTTAGCTCCTCATTAAGTATGTGTTTGGGTCGCCCTCATTTTAAATCCGTCGTAGAATGTTTTGGCACCGACCTAATTTGAATTTGTAAATACAAATGTTGTATGGTCGACCTTGGATGAGTTTCGAGGTTGAATATGGTATAAATATAATTTGATATGTTTGTGAAAGATGCAAGCAAGATAGATGTGAGATAGATGCGAAAAATTTGGTGTGATGCGATTTTAAGCAGACCAGTTCAAAATTTTAGTGGCGAGTTCTAGAGGCAGTGAGTTGAAAGTGTACTCTATCATTCAAGCATGTATGTAAGTGTGAATGAACTGTGGTGGAAATATTCATTGCATTGAGATTTTTTTCTCTCTATAACAAATCTCTAGTATCTTCTTTGCAATTCTATGGTAGTGAGCCCTCTCGGTGGTTAACCCTCATTGGACAGCGAGTCTTGTTTTGGACAAGTCTTGTCTTAGCAGTGAGCCTTTGTATTTGATTTTGAAATTCTTTATATTGTGAGCTAATCCTCACGATAGTTTTTCTCTTATTATATTTTCTACATAAATCTAGTGTTATTGTGTGTATGGTTTTTCTTCTTTCAGTTTATACTTTTACACTTAATGATTAATTACATTATCAGAGTAAAGGATTTGTGAATGGTAATTGATCTAACCTCTGGTGGAAGTTTTAAAGGTTAAAATTGCTACAACTAATTCACCCCCTCTCTCAGTTGTCGTGTTCAACAATTGGTATCAAAGCTTGGTTCCTTGGAAAAGATCTTAACCACTTAAGGAAGTTCTTGGATGGTGAGCAAGATCACTATTGAGTGTCCCATGCTCGATGGGACTGACTATTCCTTCTAGAAGACAAATATGGAAGGATATCTGGAATACTGTGGATATGATGTTGAGAAATCTTATAAGACTGCATACACTAATCCTGCTAATGGTCCAAGTACAGCTGATGAGATTAAGGTGCATGAAGCAAACAATAAGCCAAAGTTCATTCTAAAGAATATTCTTTCACATTCTGAATTAATTAAATTTGCAAATCTGAATATTTCTAAAGAGGTCTAGGATGCATTGGAAAATATTCATGAAGCAGATGAAAAGGTGAAAGAAGAAAAGTTATAGAACTTGGAGGCACAATTTGAGATCAAGTGAATGTATGAAGATGAGAAAATTAAATCCTATGTACATAGAGTGGATGAGCTGGTAGGTGGAATGCGATGACTGGGTGCAACAGTGGATGAATCCAGGATAGTAAAGAAGATTCTCAAAACTCTCCCTGTTGCATATAGTGAAAAGGTATCTACTATTGAAGAATTTATAGATTATAAGACCTATACTAAAGATCAGTTGTTTGGTACTCTAACATCATTTGAAATGAGAAAGCCTAGCTTGAGAAATTGATCAAAGATAGAAACTGCTTTCAGGGCTACAAAAGTTGAAGATCTAGATGAAGAGAACTTCGATGAAGTGGAAGCTAACTTTGTAAGAAGAATGAAAAAGGGTTCTGATAAGTATCAAGGTAATTTACCTTTCAAATTTTTTAGTTGTGGAGGAATTGGTCATTATGCTTTGAGATGTCCTAAAAGAGCTAAGAGGAATAAACAAAGAGAAGGCAAAGATAACAAAGGAAAGAGATCAAGAGAGCATATTATGTGAATGAAGATGTTGGTATTTCTAATGAAGAATCTGATTATGGAGATTTTGATGATAATGAAATCTTCTTCTTGGTTATAAAAGATGAATCTACTCCTACTAGTACTAAAAATAGGTGAAGGAAAGTGCTCCAGAGAAAGTTGAAGATATTGTAATCTCTTCTCTTCATGTTAAACAAGAAAATAACTATTGGGTTGTTGATAGTGGTTGTTCACATCACATGACTAGTGATAAGAGTAAGTTTTTTAAACTTGAAAAATATGATGGAGGCCTAGAAAAGTTTGGAGATGATACTAGTGCTAAGATTTGTGGGATAGATTTAGTCAATTTTGATGGCAAGCATAATACTGATGATGTCTACTATGTTAAGGGTTTAAAGCATAATATCTTAAGATTAGGAAAAATGTGTACTAAAGGATACAATCTTATGTTCAAGGATGGGAAATGTGAAATAAGGAAAGGATCTGAAATAGTGATTGTTGCTGGAAAGAAGTTTGAAGGATATAGTAATCAACTTAAGGGTGTTTATGGGCATTGCTTTATGTCTTAGATTAATGATAATTGTTTATGGCACTGGAGGATGTGTCATATGAATTTTGATAATATGGTGAGAATCGGTGTTGTACAAGTTGTGAGAGATTTACCAAGGATTACAAAACCTGTTAATGTTATTTTCAAGGATTCTCAGTTTGGAAAGCAAGCCAAAAACAACTTTAGGTCAAAGGAACAATCTACTATTGGACTACTGGATTTAATTCACATAGATATCTGTAGTCCTACAAGAGTGAGAAGTATACAAGGTGATAGGTATTTTATATTTTTGATTGATGATTACTCTAGATTCACATGGGTTACTTTTCTTAGAGAAAAATATGATGCATAAGAAAAATTAAAGCATTCAAAGCTATGGTTGAAAATGAAATGGATATGAAAATAAAATGCTTAAGGTCTGACAAAGTTGTATAATTCACCTCCAATGAGTTTAATATGTTTTGTGAAGCACATGAAATAAAAATACAGTTGTCTGCTCTGAGAACTCCTCAATAGAATGGAGTTGTTGAAAGAAAGAACAAAACGGTTCAAAAAGTTGTTAGATCAATGATTACTAAGGAAGGTCTACCAAAAATTTACTAGAGAGAAGCAATGCACACTATTGTTTATGTTTTTAACCAAGTTCAAGCAAAAGCTAACAATATTAAGACTCCCTATGAGTTGTGGTATGGAAAGATTCCTGCTGTAAATTATTTCAAGGTATTTGGAAGCAGATGTTATATCAGAAGAGATGAAGAAAATTTAGGAAAGTTTGATGCAAGGTGTGATGAGGGTATCTTCCTTGGATACTCCCTTAGAAGAAAAACTTACAAATGCTACAATAAAAGACTGAGAAATATTATAGAAAGCACAAATGTCAAGGTTGAAGAAGCACTGAAGAATTCAATTGAAGTTGATGGCTATGTATCAAATGAACCTGATTACAGAGAAGTAGAAGAATTTGTGGAAGAATAGGAAAAGTGGAATGAAGAAGAAGAAGCTCTGGTGGTGTCCCCAAAGACACATAAATATGTGCAAAAGAATCATTCAAAATATCAAATCATTGGAGACAAGAGAAAAAGAGTATTGACAAGAAGTAGATTTGTTGTTGCTACTGAAATAAGTTTGTGTTTACTTTCTGAAGTTGAACCTAAGACAATGAGTGAAGCATGTAAATATGAGCATTGGATAAGAGAAATGGAAGAAGAACTTATGCATATTGAGAAAAATAAAACCTGGGAATTGGTTACTAGACCGGTAGATAAAAACATAATTGAATAAAAATGGGTATTCAGAAACAAGTTGAATGAGAATGGAGAAGTGGTCAGAAATAAGGAAAGGCTTGTGTGTAAGGGTTACTCACAAGTAGAAGGAATAGATTTTTAAGAGACATTTTCTCTAGTGGAAAGGATGGAAGCTATCATAATTTTTTTGGAATTTATTTCTCATAAGGATTTTAAAGTATCAAATGGATGTAAAGTCTACATTTCTAAATGGTGAGTTGGAAGAAGAAGTTTGCATGGAACAACCAGAAGGATTTGAGTTGTCAGATCAACCAAAAATGTTCTGCAAATTAAAGAAGGCTTTTATATGGATTGAAGCAAGCTCCTAGAGCTTGGTATGCAAGGTCGGATAGATACTTGATTCAGCAAGGTTTCAATAAAGGTACGGAAAATAGCAATTTGTATTTTAAAATTAAAAATGACAAAATCTTGATAGTGGTTGTATATGTTGATGATATTATCTTTGGAGGAAATGAAACAATGTGAAAGATTTTTTTTGAAGACATGCAAAAAGAGTTTGAGATGTCTATGTTTGGTGAGATGAATTTCTTTCTTGGGCTGCAAATCAATCAAACAGAAAAATGGATTTTTATTTCACAGTCGAAGTATGTAAAAGAAATGTTGAAGAAGTTTGGGATGGATGGTTCCAAACCAGTATGCACTCCTATGGTGATTGGCTGCAAATTGATTAAAGATGATGATTCACCTAAGGATTATCAAAGAAAATATAGATCTATGATTGGAGGACTATTATATTTAACTACTACCAAACCGAATATCATGCATGCAAATTGTCTTGTGGCTAGATTTCAAGAAGACCCTCAAGAAACACATGTTGCTGCTCTTAAGAGGATATTCAAATATTTGAATGGCACTCCAAATTATGGCTTGTGATATCCTAGGGATATTGATTTTACACTAAGTGCTTATACAGATGCAGATTGCGCAAGTTGTGTTGATGATAGAAAAAGTACAAATGGTGGTGCATTCTTTCTTGGTTGCAGATTGGTGTCATGGTTAAGTAAAAAGTAAGATTCAGTTTCCTTATCCACTACAGAGGTTGATTATACTGTTGCAGCATCTTGTTGCACACAATTTTTTTGGATGAGACGGACATTGAAGGATATCATAGTAATGTATGATTATCCCATTTCTATCTTCTATGATAATACAAGTGTAATTAACATTTCAAAGAATCCAATGATGCACTCAAGGACAAAGAACGTATCAATAAGGTATCACTTTTTGAGAGAGAAAGTTATGGAGAATGAAGTAAATCTTGAGTATGTACATACAAAGGATCAAATTGCTGACATATTTACTAAGTCTCTTCCTAAAGATACTTTTGAGTATCTCTGGGAGAAGTTAGGGGTTATTGCCCCTCCTTTCTTGAACTAGATGTATATGGAGATGCATCAGTTCGGTGATATATGGATCTATCTTTCTTTTGGACTGATGCTTGGTGGCTACCTCTCAGGGGGAGAAGGCAGTGTCTTGTTTTATCTTTTTAGAGTTGTTTGGGTGTACTCCTAAGGGGGAGTATTCAGTACTGGTAATTTCTTAATGTCAAAGGGGAAAACAATGTAAAATATCTTTTTCCTTTTCCATTGATGTCAAAGGGGGAGAAAGTATCATGTGAAAAAGAGAAATTAAGGGGAAGAAATCATTCTTGGAGATAGTTGGTTCAGAGTTGTGTTTTCTTTGATGGTTTTTCACATCATGTGTTTCCATCAATGACAAAGGGGGAGATTGTTGCAAGTATGAAGGTGTTGTCATTGATGTCAATTGGTTAACTAGTTACCAAGTGGTTGTTGTTTCGATGTCATGTAAGTTGGTTATTGGTTGTATATGTCGAGGATATTGAAAAAATTATAATAGAGAAAGTGTGCAAGTATTATTTGTGTGCTCTAGGTTTTTCTCTAGGATGTGTTCTTATTCTGGTACAATTTTGAGGTATTATTCATGATTGTCGGTAGTTGTTGTATCTAGAATTTGGGTCCCTAGATTATTGTATAGTGTGAGATATCTTCACCAGTATGTGACTGTGCATTTTGGTGTGTTTGGCTGAGGTTCGAGACAAATGTAGTTGCTCTGGATTTCTCTGTATTCTAGTTTCAAGACTTACAGTTCTGAAAATAAGTTGATATGATCATGTTCAAGTTAATTTTTTTATCCAGAAAGATTGGATCAAGTTAAGGTTGTGTGTGCTTAATTTTTTTGTGTTTTACATGGATATTGTCCGACCTTGTGTTTAACACTACTCATGAAATTCATGGTAGCATGTTGAAGCATGTTGGGACTTATTTATGTCCTCATTAAGTATGTGTTTGGGTTGCCCTTATTCTAATTCCACCATAGAATTTTTTGGCGCTGACCTAATTTGAATTTGTAAATACAAATGTTGTATGGTCGACCTTGGATAAGTTTCAAGGTTGAAGATGTTATAAATATAAGTTGAGGTTTTTGTGAAAGATGCAAGCAAGATAGATGTGAAAAAGTGTGTGTGATGCAAGTTTAAGTAGATCAGTGTGAAATTTAAGTGGCAAGTTTCTAGAGGCAATGATTTGAAGGTGTACTCTATCATGCAAGCATGTCTGCAAGTGTGTGAGTGAACTGTGGTGGAAAGATCCATTGCATTGAGATTGTTTTCTCTCTGTAGCAAATCTCTTCTATATTGTTTGTAATTTTGTGGTAGTGAGCCCTCTGAGTGGTTAACCCTCATTGGATAGTGAGTCTTGTTTTGGACAAGTAAGTCATATCTTAGCAGTGAGCCTTTTTGGCAGTGTGTGTAGGAGAGAATTTGCACCCCTTAGGCAAATTCCCTTTCACATACCCTCACCTTAGAAAATAAAATTTGAATGATAAATTCCACATCACCTACCTACCTTCCATCCACTTGGCATCTATCTTGTGCATTGGTGAGAGAATATTTTTTGGGGACGCACGTGCGGTGCATGAATGTCTATGTGGTGCACTATCATCCCTGATGGATTCTTGTATCTGAAGTTGGCAAAGGCGTTACACACCTAATTGGGGTCGAATTGTAATGTCCCTCTTCGACCAACTGACCCGAAAATGGAAGATTCTTCCTTCAAATTCATCCATTCTCACATTATTTGAGGCACTAGACATTCATCACTTCATCTCTTCACATTCTCCAGCATTTTAGCATTTTCATTATGAACATTGCAGCAGCAACAATACTCCATCAAATCCACATTGCAAGTGTGAGGACATCACAAACATTGTGAGCTTGGAGTCTTGCGAGACCTCCCTTCACCATGGTTGCAGCAGTGGTGACTTTGCCAAGTTTGTAGCTTGCTTTCTCCTTCCATTGGCTAGTGACGTTTTGGGTGGAGGTGGTAACGCTTCACTCCTCTCCTTTGTGATTTGATTGAGTAGAATAATATTGTTTGTAGTGTTCTTTGCTTCCTTTTTTTTCCTTTATCGCATATCCTACTCCATTGCTTTTTGGTTGTCTATGGAGGTGGAAACACCAAAACGGGGGTCTGACTAAGGCAGACCCCTATACAGCCCCAACAATTTTCCATCTTGCTTGTGTGTAGGTGGACGTGCATTTGGAGCTAGCTGGTGAACTAGCGCTTATGTGAGATCATTTTCATCACCCTTGCTCTTAGTTATTTACTTTATCATATTCATCTTTACTTTTTGCATTTCCTCATTTTGTTTTTTCCACCAAAACCAACTAGCTAGACTGTTAGTACATTTTTAGGTAGTCTTTATTATACTTTCTATTTTGTGGTCGTACAGACGTTAGCGTGCCAGAGAGATGCTAGGGTGTCATGCTATCGTCCCAAAACTACGCTACCATCCTCGAACAAAGATCTATTTGAGGTACAATATTGACTTTTAAAACCAACTCACCTAGCCCAAATCTAAAACTTGGGTCCATAGAGTGATACAAGCATGCCATAGTGCTCTTCATTCTTGATCCTCATCCCAATACATTCTTTAGAGAGGTAATTTAGGGCAGCCCTCTGCTCTCGACTCTTTGTGACCTGGAGCCTTGACGTGGTTGATCCCCCTCTTACATAGTGAACCTTTGTATTTGGTTCTGGAATTCTTTATATTGTAAGCTAATCCTCACCATGTTTTTTCCCTTATTGGGTTTTCCACGTAAATCTAGTGTTATTGTGTGTATGGTTTTGCTTCTTTCAGTTTCTTCTTTTACACTTAATGATTAATCACATTAGTAGAGTAAAGGATTTGTGAATGGTAATTGATCTAACCTCTGGTGGAAGTTTTAAAGTTTAAAATTGCTACAACTGATTCACCCTCCCTCTTAGTTGTCTTTTTCAAAAGAGGGTTGGTTATTATTGGCCAACCTTGTTCAATGATGCTCACAAATGGGTGATAAATTCCAAGAAGTGTGCTTTCTTTTCTAGAAATAAAAGGTTTGTTTCCCTCCCTCTTCATCCCATTCAAGTTGATCAGCCATTTACACAGTGGGGTTTGGAGAGTGAAAGAGAGAAAGGGAGTGAGAGGTAAGTAGAGAAAGAAAGAGGGAGAGATGTAGATATATATATATATCTAGAGAGATAGGGAGAGATAGAGATAGATAGAGACCAAGGAGATAAAGAGAGAGAGAGAGATATATATATATAGATAGAGAGATAGAGAGATAGAGAGATAGAGAGAAAAAGATAAAGATAGACATAGGCAGAGACAAAGACAGAGAGAGAGAGAGGGAGAGATGTAGAGAGATATATAGAGGGATAAGGAAGATAGAGAGAGAGGAGGGAGATATAGTGAGATATCTAGAGGAATAGGGAGGGAGAGGGGGGAGGGAGAGAGAGAGAGAGTGGGTGGAGGGAGTGAGTGAGATATGTAGAGAGATATCTAAAGGGATAAGGGGGAGAGAGATAGAGAGAGAGGGAGGGAGGGAGGGAGGGAGGGAGAGAGAGAGAGGATAGGTTTAGACTGAAGTGGAGAAGATGATGCTAAGATGAATCCTTCTGTGAAAATGACATCCAACCTTTCCTAGTCCTACACCCCTATCACTTCCAATAGAATTCAAAATATCAACCCATCCCAACCCATAGGAAAATTAGGTGTTGAGAAGCTCATGATGAATCTTATCAACCAGTTACTCACATGACAACCTTACAACCAAACATGTTTAGCTCCCTAAGGATATAATACAACACTAACACAAGCTAGATTTGCATGAATATAATCAATATAATCTTATCCTATACATATGTTCAAAGAAAGAAGTATACAACATAATATCTTTACTCCAAACAATTCACATCTAAAATATAAACTAGTAGACATCCTCTAGAACTAAGTTCTTTCAAAAACCTCTAGTAAGTTAGACTATAGCACACTTCAAGAACACTAACACAACTATAGTACAAAGATGCACTTTCCAAACACTAGAGAAGCTTTAGAACACTATAGAAACTTTAGGGAATTAGTGCATTTTCAAGACACTCATACTCATGCATTGTAGACTTCCTTGAATTGCACATCTTGGTTAGGAATTTACTAGGATTCACTAGATCTATATATTAAAAGTATAGTCCTTTCTAAGGTTTTTCTTTTATTAGACTTAGAATTCTAACAAAACATGAATACATACATAAACAGAATAAGTTTACTATGGTTTTTAAACATAAAACCTAATACATCTACATGTTTTAGATAATTTCCATAGTAGTTTTCATCTCTTTTGTGATAATTTCCATAAACTATTTGGCTCTCATCAAAAGAACACATTACTTGTGGTAGATTCTGTAGGATTTGAGAAATACAAATCCACATAACCCGATCAATACCTGCATGCAAAAGACTTGTCACAGAGAAAGAGAGAGATCGAGACAAGGGTTTGGCTCTCACAATGTGCAAGATGTATTCCAGAAAAATGAAATAGAGCATAAAAGAAATCCAAGAGATCGATCCTTATAAAAGGAGATCAAAACCTAAAAAGAAAACCTAACCCTAAAAGTGAGTGCATTTAATAATTAATATTAATTATTAAATGACTAATATGCGTGCAAGGCGAAATCTTAAGAGGAGAGTAAAGTTAATTAATTACTTTACTCTAAGACCCCCCCTTAAGATAAGCAAGAGTGTAGCTACAAACTAGTGCAAGAAAGCAAAAGTAACTACAATGCATGAAAGCAAACAAGGGTCCTAGAAACTAGGCCTGATTAGGTACCCAAGTACAAGGAAAACTCTATGAAATGGAGAAAAGGGAGAAAGCCCAATGGGAAAAAACTCCTCTCCAAAAAGAGATGCAAAAAAGAAAGTACAAATGGAATGTCTCAAGAGACTCTCTCAAGAACATATGCAGATATACAATCAGATACCCCCCCATGAGAGAGAGTGGAGAATCCAAAGCCCCCCCAGAATGAAAGAACCCCTGTGCCAATGATCAAACCAATGCGTCTCCTTGAAGGAAGAAATAGATCCAACGGTCGAGGAAGAGGAAATCCCTGGATGTGAGGTGAAAATGGTAGTCCTAGATGATGCTCACTAAAGAACTGAACTGGAGAATGAGTGTTTGAATAATAGAATGGTGAATCAAACAACTCAAGATGATCCTGAAATGTAATCTCCAGTGAAGAAGGGATAACAGGTGTGTTGAATCTGTCATCTGTGAGGAAAGCAATATCCTCATATATGGCCTCAACAATTGCACTTGATGGCTCGATGAGTGGAGCAACAATGTCAGTCACAAATGAAGAGGTATCCTATTGAACAAATGTAATCTGAATAGGAGGAAGAGGTGTAGAAGTCTCAACACTAGTCTCATGAACAGATGGAAGAACACATAAGTTCAAGTGACCGAACTTCTCCTCAGATACTGCATGCTCTCTTGTAGAAAGAGAGGGAGATGGTGGACCAAAGTGTGTGAATGCATACAATCGGGAAGAATGATCAACTATCCCTATTGCAACAATACTGCCAGTTTGAATGTCTCTGATGTGCACTGAATCAGGTGTGAATTCAAGTGTCTTCCCTGTCCCACTGTGAGCAATCTGATAGATGGAGAGAAGATTAGTGGATAAAGATGGAACACATAGTACATCATTGAATGTACCATCATCAATGTCAATAGAACCTTTCCCACATACACTCATATAAGTGTTATTACCCATCAAGATGTGTGGTGAGGATGCAACCTCGAAAGATGAGAACATTTCCTGAGAAGATGCCATATGGTGTGAAGCACCTGAATCCAGTATCCATCTAGATGAATGTGAACTGGTGGTTGCACATAATGCATGACCCTTATGTGGGGCCTGTCCATCTATCTAGAATGATGGAGAAGAAGAAGACCCGCCTGAAGTAGATGAAGAAGAGTGATGAATATGGTTCTTCTCAAGAAGAGCTGTCAAATCTGAAACCTGTTTTGCATATCCATCTATCTTCTTCTCATAACACTTGGACTCATCATGTCCTAGCTTAGTGCAATAAGCACACTTAGTTCTATCTTTCTTCGATGATTCCCCCTTAGGAGAAGGTGAATCAGAAGTCTTCTGTGAACTAGAATCCTTCCAATGCTCAGTGGTTTGTGGTTTTTGTTTTTGTTTCTGCTTCTGCTTCCCCTGAGATGACTGTGCTACCAACGCTTGGTGCGGTGATCTTGTGAGAGCATCCAACTGTGATATCTTAGCCTGCTCTCATGTCAAACGATCACAAAACACCTCAAAAGAAGGCATGGTAAAACGTGCACCCAAGGCATCCATAGTGGAATGGAAGGTAGATGAGAATATCTGAAAGTTCCCATGAAGCTTTGACAAAATCAGGTAAATACACTCTGCATCAGTCTTAACCTTACCACAACCCTGTAGAAGAGATCTTTGTTGTTTGAATTTCATCAGAAAGTCCTCAATGGAGGGAAAAGAATCAGGTACAAGTGAAGTCAACTCTGCCTCAATCTGTAGTGCACAGAACTGATTGATGGTGCCAAAAAGTCCCTCAAACTTGGTCCAAATGGCCCTAGGTGTGAGACACCCGTCAAGATGAAACAGGAGACTGTCTTAAATGTGCAAAGCCATCAATCCCATAGCCTGATCCATATTGTTCCTGTGCTGCATAACCTCAAAGGCGCAAGTCAATGGAGGCTGAACCTCATCCAAATAGGACCATAACCCTTGAGACTAGAGAAGTGTCGTCATGCGACCCTTCCAAGTGTGATAATTATGCGGTGTGAGAGGCTCAATAGATCTGTCGGCCATGCTGTGAACTGTGCCACAACTGCTCTAAATGTTTTTTTTTTATTATTAAGTGGTCTTTCAGAACTAGACAGAAGATGCAGAAGGGGTTTTTTTGTTTTGGTGTTTATAGATTCTAGTTTTCTGATGTAAATGACAGGAAGCAGGAAAAAACACCCCCCCACAATGCAAAAAACCAATCCCTAGTACAAACTGAAAGTCAAAAAATAATAGAAAGCAGTATATGATTGAGACAAATCTCTATGTACCTAAAGAATTTTTTGATGAAAAAGGATCACATCACTGAATAGATCATGTGGATAGCTTTCCAACGCCTATTTGAGTGAGCAAAACAGAGCAAAAACGAGAAAGCTATGCCCCCTGGAGTGCAAGAATCAACATGAGTCTTTGACTGCGATAACAGGCAACCAAATGGAAAAAATTTCAAAAGTTTCCTATACCATTAGAACAGTGTCGGAACCAGCTTTCCAACGCCTATTTCCATTCGAAAAACGGAGCTCAAACGTCCGAGATACACCTGATTTTGTGAAAACAACTCAAAAAGGGTTTCTAAAATTGCATGTTCTGGCTGGCTTAAAATCCCTTCGCCCCCGGTCAAGCATGTAATTTAATTAGGGTCCTAGCGGCAGTGGTGGTAACGCCGGGCGGCCGGTATGCAGCGCGAGCTTAGGCTGGGCCTGCGGAGCCTGAGTAATAATGTTTATCGCATGGCCCGGGCGCAGCCTAGCCGGGCGCATACGCTTTACCGCTAATTCAGCTGATGACGGGCGCATATCGTGGCTGACCGGCGGGCGCCATGCGATCGAACTGGTTTGGCCGGAAAATTCAAAAAAAAATGCATTTTTTTTTTAATTTTTTTGATTTTTTTCTTCTCAAACGGCGTGCCCTGGGGCCGTACGGCCGTAGGGCAAAACAATTTTGCTTCCCTGAACGACTGTAGCCAAAATCAACGAATGAACAGTTGATTTAGGGGTTTTTGGACGCTGCGAACTCAACGGTGAGGTCCGTTTGAGCTCAAAATGTACCAAAAAAAAGAAACCCCCTATGCCAAAATAAAATCTGAAAATGAAAATAAATCTGATGCAGCCAAACCTAGATCTCTAAATCTTTCAAAAAATTGAACAAGCTGCAGTAGATCTGGCTCTGATACCATGTAGGATTTGAGAAATACAAATCCACAAAACCCGATCAATACCTGCATGCAAAAGACTTGTCACAGAGAAAGAGAGAGATCAAGACAAGGGTTTGGCTCTCACAATGTGCAAGATGTATTCCAGAAAAATGAAATAGAGCATAAAAGAAATACAAGAGATCAATCCTTATAAAAGGAGATCAAAACCTAAAAGGAAAACCTAACCCTAAAGGTGAGTGCATTTAATAATTAATATTAATTATTAAATGACTAATATGCGTGCAAGGTGAAATCTTAAGAGGAGAGTAAAGTTAATTAATTACTTTTCTCTAACAGATTCCCCTTTTAGCTTTTACCATTATGATCACAATTCTTTCACATCAAATTATACAAACACTTGCAAATACAAACCAATTTTCTCATAGGTGTTATTATAGAGATTGAAATATACCAAATAGGGAATTGATTATGGTAGTCCCTTTACATAACACACTTTCTTCATGTGTCTAACCTCTAAGGTAGAGAAACACCATACAATAGCCACTTCAAATGGGCAATCCTTCCAATAAAAAATAACTAATAATCTCCAAAATACTTTTCACTTGGAAAGTCATTATAAAATAGAGTCTTGCTAAAGACAACTACTATATTCCCATATATGTGGGATAAATACTTTATTCTAACTAACTAGTAGGATGACTTAAAAAAAATGTTCATCCAAATACATTATTTATTACTACCTAATACACTATAATACTATATCCCAATAAAACTGGGATTTTAACTTTTTTAATATAAAATAAAATAAAATGTATAGACTACTTCATGACTTGAATTAAAAACTAATTTTCAATAAAAATAATTATTATTATTTATTTTTATACATAAATAAAATATGAAATTATTAATAATGTTTTGACTATTTGATATTGAAATAAATTGATAGAATCACTTCTAGATTTAATTATGATATTTTTCACCGACATGTTTATTAAGGAACAAAATGCAACCAAGTCAAATATTCAAAAATAAAACTTAATGAACCCAACAAGGATCAAATCTTGGTGATGTAAGGTCTTGACATTACAAGGGATGAGGCTAGGATCGTGGTCAACCAAATTTGGTAAAATCAATACCCCTCAATCCTTGACTCTTAATTAAAGAGATTTTAACTTAAATACTTGTGCTCTCATATTGAATAGCAATGTATTATATAGGTTAAAAAAATAGTAATCATAAAAACATTAAAGGTGTTTGTGGCAGGCCATGCATGTCAAAAACTAAGTCAAGAACATATGAAAAGTACTGAGATCAAAGTGGCGTTGATCTTTGCAAAGCTATAAAACTTCGAATAAATCTATCTGAAACTACAAGTCCTTGAAGGGATTCATACATATGGTTGTTTAGCAATAAAAAACTCACCTTAATTATCAAACTTTCTTTAGCTTAGTAGGAAGAACTGATGAGTATTTGTTCCGCCAAATTCTCAACGTTGAGACCTTTCAAAAACTTGATCATGGCAATAGTCTGTAGGAACAAGAGTGTGATACATTTGTGTAGATGGATGATGGTATTTTTCCTCTTGAATTGTGTGAGTTGTTGTAGTAAATATGAAAGAAGGGCACTTGTGAGCTTGAAACCCAAAGTTCAACCTCCATCTCTTCTTTCTTCTTGGGAGGTTTATCAATGTTACCAATGGGAAGGAGTGAATTGCAGCAGAGATGGCTATATTATTTATGTCACCCTCAATCTCACAACAGAAATAGTTGTGACTATTCCTTCCACCACCCTTTTTCCTCTTGCTAATCTCACAAATCTCTCTACACCAGTTATAGACTACTTGTATGATTAGTTGCTCCATTGGAGCTCTTAACCAACACCAAAACTCAGATTATCAGTAAGTTGATAACTAATAAAGGTGATGGTGTTTATACAGAGGCCTTTGAATGTCTTGTAATAATTTATGATTTTAGTTATAGCAGAAATTATATTAATAACAAAGGGATGATAACTTAATATGACATACAAAGTTGTCTTGCAACAAGGAGTTGTAGTAGACATTGCTACATAATATATTTAAATTTTTAATATTTTATTATTTTAAAAGTATGTAGTTATCTAGAATGATGTAAAAACTCTAAAAATAAGTAAAATTTTATAGTCAATCGCATCAATAATTCATTTTTTAAATATTTCTTAAAAAACATTTAAATGTTAACATTTTGAAAAATATATTTATTTCACATTGAAAAAGATTTACTTTTGATTTATTAATAGATACACATATTAATTTATGTTGAATTTTAGTCGATGGATAATATTTTCTGCTAAAAATGCTAAAAGGGTGTGAAATAAAATAAATACTATAAAAATAAAATCATAGAAAGGAATAATATCAAATAGTGTAACAAAGAACCATTTACCAATATCCAATCTAAAACAAAACCCTAGCTCATAGAGTTTCATCAACTACTATTTCATATCCTAACAAGATTCCTTTAAGTGATTCCCAATAGTTAGGAATTCCTGACAATAGGTAGGGGAGCCTAAATAAGTTCATATTATAGCAAACCCATACTAAATAACTTCCAACCAAGGACACCAAGATCTCAAATTAAATAGTAGCCCAACCTTATTCATAATTTTCATGAACATCACATAATCCATTATAGGCTCATCTCATTAACATATTACCTATGTTAATTTCTTATCCACAAGAGATTCACTGTCTACACTGACATAATGTGACCATTGTCATATATAACTCACAAAGTTTACAAAACTGAAGCAATCACTAGTTCAAGTCTTTTCACAGACCCATTAGGATAAATAAAGAGTTAGATGAGATCTCTAACACCCACTTTAGATTTTCCACTAGGTATGAAATGTTGTATTTATTAGTGTTGACATATATTATAGTTATCTTAGCATCCCAATTTGGTGTTAATAAGATATAGGGCTAAATATGTAACAGTATCTCAATTTCCATAAACATCACCTATTGTTGGCAAAACTACATCCATTTGAATATTATGAGAAGATATACACTCAACAATATTGTACACAAAATAATGTGATGGTACCTTTATTCCTTTATAATCATCATTATTGCAAAAGATCGTGTCTACGTGATATATACTAACTTCATTTTATCTTATAAGGTAATTTAATAGGAATGTGCTTTTCCTCGATGTGGTTAGTGAAGCCTCAGCATAGTCTATTAGATTCCAACTTTAATTCTTAAAGGTCTTACTCTTATTCCAATTGAAAATCTAATTTAACCTATGCATCACTATCCATATTTCTAAATATTGTGTTGCACATGGATAAATTATTACTAATATATCTTAAGAAAATACGATAGATTTAGCAATAAATAGAGAGGTTTCTTATTAAGCTATGTCATATCTTCACTTTATCACACTAATTGTAAAAGATAAATTGACTTGTTTATTTTTATATATAAAATGGGAAACCAGGGTCCCAACCCTACTACATAGCAAGCCCGAGGGATATGAAAAGTAAAACAAAAAAATAGCTAACTAAAAATAGTTAATAAAAGAACAAAGAAAAATAGCACATAAATAACTAACAAACAAGAAAATACTGCAAGTTATAGCATGTCTTCGAGGGAGTCAAATATCTTCAATCTTCAAAAAGGAAATAAAAAATATCATCCTTAAGGTCCTTTCTATCCTTCTTTAAAACAAGACTATCAAGATCACCGTTCAACCTTTTTTTCTAGAACTCCCACACAACATTCTAAAGTAGAAGCATAGAAGCAACAAACCTATGGATCACATTATTACTAAAATTAAACACATTATTGAATCTTTCCTCCAAGGTGTCCAACATTTTCTCCGAACACTTAAGAGAATTGGTGTTATGGCCACAATGAGAACATAAATGCACAAGATCAGACTTATTGTCCACCTGAATTCCTTTACCATTAAAATCATACATGACCACCATATCATTTCTAGGGACTAAAGTCATCATTTTCAGCCTCTAAATCATTCCCTATGTTAGAATATTTAGTGTCATAAGGAACATTCATTTATGAAAAAGTTTGGGACCAAAATTATTGGAAAGAGAGACATCTTCCTCTTCTATGGAGTCTTGAGAGTGACTAAATCCCTTGTTCCCACTATTTATGTAGTCATTGTCCTTCTAATCAACAAAGTATTTGTTGCTAGAAAAAACTATTTTTTTTATATTGGGTGTAGCACTAGGGAGAGTAGAAATTATGGCCACCAACCTATTAGATCTTCTTACAGGGTTCCCCTTAAAAAAATTTCCTATAACAATCTTATTATTAGGAGTAGCAAAAATAGGTACCTTAGACCCCTTGTTGCCCACAAGTAAGGACTAAATTTTAAGGTTTTTACTCTTAGTCTTGGAGATGTCAGCATCACTAGGAATGTCTACATGGATATGAGAGGAAACTTTCAAAAGCAAACCAAAGGCAAAAAATTAGGGCAACCTAAGTCATCACAATCAACCACAACTTTACCAAGCTCAATATTTCCTTCCACCACTTCACTAGGAACGTCATCAAATGTAAGTTTTCATTTGACAAGGAATGGGGAAAGTTTGATAGGTTTTCCCTTACCCTTAGGAGAAGAGGGATCATGCAAATCACTAAGGTCCCCACCTTTAGCTTTAATATGAATAGGAGTGGGGAGTAGATTAGACTTCAAAATAAGAGGACTAATAGAATTCTAAGAGAACATAGCAAGGTGGACTTGTAGAGTCTAAAAATTAACCCCTCATGTAGAGGCATCACAACTTTATCCATTAATGCCTCCTTACTTGAACTCTTAAGAGAACTTAGGACAAAATAAGGAAAACAAGAGGTCTTATATGTCTAAGATGGCTAAGGAGCAAGAAATGGTAATGAAAAACACATTTAAAACTACCTTAAAGATTAATACACTTAATTAGCACTCTTCTAACCTCATCCCTTAAAACAAGTCTATAATTTGATGGGTTCTCCCCTTTTCAAAATGTGGCTGATTTTTTCCTTGTCCAACATTTTGCTTTGCTTAATGGCCTCCCTACCTTCAATATTCAACATAGTAGAAGCTCCAATGATTTCCTTTGAAACAAGAAAGCTAACACCACCCACAATAACCTTTTTATCATTTCATGAAGCAGCAAATTATTTTGAAGGGACTTGATCAAAGCAACATAGGGACTCAAAATAAGGAGTAATTTCACCCTCTTTAAAAAAATTCATAGCATGGCATTATTTCTCACCTCCTTAGGGGATGTGAGTTTTGTGTAACATCATTCACCCCATGTAGTATCTAAACCCTTACAAAAAATATTAAACTAAGCAATATGCATTTGGAACTTAGTAGGAAGAAAACACAAGCACTCACTTGAGATAATAGGCTTTGCAAACCTCATCCCTTAAAACCATTCTATAATTTGACAAGTTCTCCCCTTTTCAAAATGGGGTTGATGTTTTCCTTGTCCATCATTTTTCCTTTCTTAATGGCCTTCCTACCTTCAATATTCAACATAGTAGAAACTCCAATGATTTCCTTTGAAATAAGAAAGCTAACACCACCTACAATAACCTTTTTACCATCCCATGAAGCAATTTTATTTTGAAAGACTTGATCAAAGCAACATAGTGACTCAAAATAAGGAGTAATTCTACCCTCTTTATAAATGTGTCATAACATGGCATTATTTCTCACCTCCTTGGGGGATGTGAGTTTAGTGTGACATCATACACCCCTTGTAGTATCTAAACCCTTACAAAAAATATTAAACTAAGCAATATGCATTTGGAACTTAGTAGGAAGAAAACACAAGCATTCACTTGAGAGAATAGGCTTTGCAAAAATTTGAGGCTTATTCATTGTCATGCAAAATTAACTAAGCTTCATAAATCATACCATGAATAAACCTCCCAATCATAAGTGACTTGATTGAAGTGACTGTATTGTTATTTTTAAGTAAATGCATATTTATTGAAGCCTAGGTGTGATAATTAGAAGGGCCGAAATTACCAATACTATGATTATCCAAGAAACCTACAAAGCGGTTATAACAAGACCATGTTAGATTAGGTGACATTTACCTTACAAACCTAAGTCATTTTTATGTCTCCATGTTTCTTGGAAAATGTCCTAGAGGACATGTGAGAAATGTATTTAATATTGGCAATATTGTAGTTATATTTTCAAGAGGAAATTTATTATTGGTGGAGGTTACATGTCAATAAAGGACAAAATTATCCCTCCTAGGCATTCACATTGGGAATGTGAAGGGTCTTGAGTGCGTCACCAAGTTTGGAGGGAAATAGGTGTCCATCGCTTCTCTATCTAGAAGCTAAATAGTCATCAAACCATTTTGAGTGTCAGAAGTTGAAGGAGCTATGGATTGGGCACCCATGTTGAATCCTTGTGCACATTAATTAATTTATTATCATGACTCTTGGTTTTCCAATGAAGGGGTGTGGGTTTTCCAAGTGGTTTTGGCACCTCTTGTTTTGGTTTACCATTGTGGTTTTGTCTCCCATAAGTTCTATAAATTGGAGCCTTGAGATAGTAATATCATCTTGTGTTATTTGTAGGTGTATGGAAGCATCCTAGTTGTAGGAGATCAACAAGGAAGTGTATTGTGGTGTAGTTCTCTTGTGAAGATAAATAATATACTTTCCCTTTTCTCGTGTGGAGTTTTTTTTCGAAAGGGTTTCTCCAAGTAAATTTGGTGTCATATTTGTTTGTTGATTTTTTATTATGGTGAATGTACAATCATATACACATATAATCAGATTTGGTAATCTTATTTTCAGATTTGGTAATCTTATTTTAAGATTTGAATACACATGTACATAAGTTAATATTGCTACTTAGTTCCACCTTGTTTTCAACATTTGGTATCAAAGCTAACAGATCTATTTAGAAGTGGACACCTTTCTCTTAAGTGTTGGAGGTTTTTTGGCTACAGCAGGAGCTTTTATTTTTGTGGTATATTACAAATTTGTGAAAAATATTGTATACCATGAATTCTACCTCGCGTTGTGATTTTAAGAAGTTCAATGGAACAAACTATGAGATGTGGAAATTAAAGATGGAGGATGTCCTTGAAGAGAGAGATCGGTGGTTGTCAATTTCACAAACAAGTAAACCAACTATAATGAGTGATGAAGAATGGAAAAAGTTAGACAAGAAGGCATGAGAAACTATTCGGTTTTTTCTTCTGATTTTTTGCTTTTGAATATCTCCATCAAAGAAACCACACATAAGTTGTGAAAAAAGATAGGTGATATATATCAAACTAAAATTTTGTCTAACAAGTTATATCTCAAAAGAAAATTATATTGTTTAAAAATGAAAGATGGTGAATCTATAGGGGATCATTTAAATTATTTTAATCTAATTATAAGTCAACTTACATCTGTAGATGTTAAAATTGAAGATGAAGATAAATGTATCTTATTTCTTTGTTCTTTACCCAAATCTTGGTGAATTTTAATTATTGTCATATATAGTAGTAATGTAGAACCAAAGATGGACTTCATGATCTCCATACTTCTTTTAGAGGAGATGAGGAGAAAATCCATGAATGTTGGCTCCCAAGATGCCTTGCATGTGCAGGGTAGGTCCAAAGAGAAAGGTCCTAAAGCAAATAATAAGAGGGATAAGTCTAAAGGACGTTCTAAAACCCCCGAAAGAGCAAAGTAAAGTGTTGGACTTGTGGTAAAAGAGGGCATGTGAAGAAGGAATGTAGGAATAAGAAAAATAATTTTGATTCCTCCATGGAGAAGTCCTTTGATGATGATTTTGATGCTCTGTTTATTTCATCTAACACTATTAGTGATGATTCTTGACTTATTGATTTAGGTTGCTCCTACCACATGACTCCTCACAAGGAGTGGTTTGCCAATTACAAAGAATATGATGGGGGAGAAGTTTTCCTTGGTGAAAACAACACAAAGAGGATTGTTGGTAAGGGAAAGGTAAATTTTTGTTTTAGTGATGGGAGGATTAAAATCTTGATAATGTTTTGCATATTTCAAGACTTGGAAGAAATTTACTCTTAGTTTCCAAGTTGAATGATTATGGAATGCATGTGAGATTCGATAAATTTGGTTGCAAGTTGGTAAGAGGGAGTTTGGTGATAGCTAAAGGATCTCAGGTAGGGACTTTGTTTAGGCTAAATGCCTCTATTTTAAGTAACTTTACCAATGTAGCTAATATGGAAAATACATGTATGTTGTGGCACCATAGATTGGGTCATGTAGGTAAAAAATGACTTAAGACTATTTTAAACAAAAAGTTAGTTGATGGTTTTTCTGATTATTTTGTAGGTAAAAATGTTTTTTGTGAACATTGTGTGTTCGTAATACAAAATAGATCATCATTTTCTAGTGGAACTAATAAGGCAAAGTGATTATTAGAGACCATTCATTCGGATGTATGTAGGCCAGTGGATGTTGACCCTTTGGGTAAATCTCGATACTATGTCTATCATTTATGATGTCTCAAGATACACTTGGATTTATTTCATGCATTCTAGATCTGAAGCTTTCACTAAATTTAAGGCATTGTTGAAAAAAAAAACAAATGATAAGATAGCAATGGTGAGGTCTAACAATGGGGCTGAATATTGTTTCAAATAATTTGATGAATTTTGTAAGCATGCAGGTATTTTTGGACAAAAGACAACTCCTTATACTCCCCAAAAATATGAGGTAGTAGAAAGAATGAGCCAAACCTTAATGGAAAGACATAAGAGTATGTTAAGTAGTCCTAAAATTGATAAATGTTTTTGGGTAGAAGTGGTTGGTATTGCTTGTTATTTAATTAATAGATCTCCTTGTTCAGCTCTTGTTGGTAAAACTCCTTATGAAGTGTGGATAGGTATAAATCTTTCTATTTCACACTTAAGGGTATTTGGTTGTGAGGTTTTTGTTCAAGTGCCTCAAGAGAAGCGGTTTAAATTGGATCCAAAAATACATAAATACATCTTTGTTGGTTATGGTGAAAATGTAAAAGGTTATAAGCTTTGGAATCCTCTAACCCGTAAAATAATCTTATCTAAGGATGTGATTTTCAAGGAATTTAGAGCTTACTCAGAACAAGAACCAAAGGAGAAAGATAAGACAGAGATAGTGCACTTCGAGACAAAGTTTGAGAAGTAAGAATATGCACATGTGGAAGAACAGTTAGATGGATCTAAGGATGGAGAAGAAGAGGGTAGAGATAGTTCAAAGGATGTGTAGGATGAGCACACAGAAGAAGAACAAATAGAGCCCATTACTCCTACCTTGTGGATGTTCATAAGGCAATGGAATCTAGTTGACAAGTATAGCTCATCAAATTATCGTTGTGTATTTTCTTTGTTGAGTACTGACGATGAACCTAGATCTTTCAGGAAGGCTCTCTTCGAAGGAAATTCGATCTTGGTTACAGGCCATGTAGGAGGAGATGATGGTTTTGGATAGTTGTGATACTTGGGATCTTGTTAACTTTCCCAAAGGAAGGAAGTCCATTGGTTGCAAGTGGGTATTTAAAAATAAATTTGGTGTAGACAATCGATTAGAGTAGTACAAGGCTAGATTAGTAGCTAAGGGCTACTCTCAGAGAGAGGGAGTTGATTTTGGTGAAATTTTCTCTCCTGTTGCAAAATTAACTTCTATAAGATTCCTATTGTCTACTATTGTTGCTTGTGATTTTGAAATATAGAAAATAGATGTTAAAAATGCTTTCTTGCATGGGGATCTTGAGGAAGAAATTTATGTGATAGCCTGACGATTTTGTTGTGAAAGGAAGAGAACAATGGGTTTTCGATTGAAGAGATCTTTGTATGGTTTGAAATAGTCACCCAAGATGTGGTACCAGAAGTTTGATACTTTTGTATTGAAGTTGGGTTTTCTTAGGAGTGAGGATGATCATTACGTTTATATTAAAGTTATTGATGATCAAATTCTAATCATAGTCTTGTATGTCAATAAGTTGTTCATGGGTAACGATAAGGTGATGATTAGGGAGCTCGAGACACAAATTTTTGGCACATTTAATACAAAGGACTTGGGAGCTACAAAATATCTTCTTGGGATGCAAATCAACAGAGATCGAGCTCACACAAAGCTTTGGTTAAGTCAAAGTAATATGTTGATACAATTTTGTAAAGGTTTAATATAAATGACTATAAGACAATTAATCTTTCATTTGTGGTTGGTACTAAGTTGGGCTTAGATATGTGTCCTAATTTTGATGATGATTTTGAAGATATGCCTAAGGTTCCTTATGGTAGTGTCGTTGGTAGTTTAATGTATACAATGGTTTGCACTAGACCAGATATATTCCAAGCAATGGGAGTTCTAAGCAGGATTATGTCTAACCCTGGTAAAGAGCATTGGACTTTTGTTAAGAGGGTGTTCAAATATTTGTGTGGTATTTCAAATTATTGTTTGGTTAATCATGATACTGATGATGTGGTCAAGTTATTGGACATACAGGAGTTTGTTGATGCAAATTGGGTGGGTGACTTGGATAATCAAAAATCCACTAGCGGTTATATATTTATTTTGTTTAGATGTGCAATGAGTTGGATGAGTAAGAGGCAACCTACAATTGCTTTTTCCACCACTGAAGCACAGTATATGGCTGTTATGCATGCCTCTAAGGAGGTGGTATGGTTAAAGACATTCGGTAATGCCATTTGTTTTGATTGCAGCATAGTGAGGATTAGATGTGATAGTCAAATTTTTATTTGTTTGACTAAAAATTATATGTATCATGCTTGTACTAAGCATGTTGATGTTCAGTATCACTTTGTACGAGAGATGATTGAGAATGGTAAGGTCTTGGTTGATAAAGTTGCCACTTTGGATAATGTTGCAGTTTCTTATACGAAGCCAGTGACCACAAATAAGTTCTCTTGGTGCAAGAAGGCCATGGGCCTTTATCATTGTACTTGATTAATTATTTGTATCTCTTGGATGTAATTGCAATGTATAATGTCAAGTGGGAGAATGTTAGGTTAGGTGACATTTGCCTTGTGAACCTATGTCATTTTTATGTCTCCATGTTTCTTGGAATGTGTCCTAGGGAACATGTGAGAAATGTATTTAATATTGACATTTTTAATTATATTTTCGAGAGAAAATTTAATGTTGGTGGAGGTCTCATGTCACTAGAGGATGAAATTATCCCTCCTAGGCATTCACATTGGGAAACAAGTGTCCATCAATTCTCCATCTAGAAGTTGAACAATTATCAGAGCATCCTGAATGAAGCTGAAGGGGCTATGGGTTGAGTGCCAATGTTGAAGCCTTTTGCACATTAATTAATTTATCATCATGACTTGGTTTTCCAAAGATGGGGTGTGGGTTTTTGCAAGTGGTTTTGGCGCCTCTTCTTTCAATTTACCATTGTGGTTTTGCCTCCCACAAGTTCTATAAATTGGAGCCTTGAGATAGTAGTATCATCTTGTGTTATTTGCAAGTGTATGGAAGCATATGAGTTGTAGTATATCAGCAAGGAAGCGTATTGTGGTGTATCTCTCTTGTGAAGATAAATAATATACTTGCCCTCTTTTCTCATGTGGAGTTTTTTTCCCAAAAAGGTTTCTCCGCATAAATCTGGTGTCATGTTTGTTTGTTGATTTTTCTATTATGGTGAATGTGCAACCATATACATACATATAATCAAATTTGGTACTTATTTTCAGATTTGAATACACATACATAAGTTAATATTGCAACTTAGTTCCACCTTGTTTTCAACAAACCATTTAATAACATCGGTTTGGTTTAAGGAAATAACATCCATTTGAAGACTTCCTCAAACAAAATCACTAGGGATAACAAGACCACTCTTGACCCAAATCAAGATGATCCATAGAGACCAACAATTATCACTAGTGTAAAACTCAATACCCTTCCCCAAGCACCCATTAAATGACAATTTCATTATTTTCATTATTAAGGATATTGATAATAATCTAAGAAGTAAAGCAACTTCCTACAAACTAATCTGGCCCCATGGCATTAAAAATATCATTTATGCAATCAATTTTCCAAGTGTGAAGAATGAAAGAATAAACCCAAAAACATGTATGATAGCAGAGGGAGTAGATTATTTTGTGTTGATTCTTCATTACATTTCAAAGTATCGTGTATTCCTTCTCCCATAAAAGTTTTCAAGGGAGGAAGGGGAGGATATTTCTAGTATTAGACACATCTAGCCTATCATGATTTTTGTGAGAAGAAAAGAGTAAATCTCAATGCCAAGTTCAACACTATTTCTCATAGTAACCCCTTTGTTGAACAAGGAAACAATAGTGTCAATACTCACTTCTCCGGTCAATGGCTACCATCCATTCATCCAAAGATGGCTTGCAAGCCATCTCTACGACCACCCACCCCAATTTCCCAAATGTAGTCCCTCTTGCTCGGATTGATATCCTTCTTGCATTCACTTCTATTATCATCCACCAAAGAATCAAGATCCATCATTTTCTTCTTCACACAAAAGGGAAACCAACATTGATTTTCATCTTTTTCTTCCTTCAGTTGTTCATCTCCACCTACACACCCCTCAATAAAAAAATCCTCTTTGCTTATGTTTTGATAGGTGTCATCACCTATTCAAAAGCTCTCATTGTGGCATAGTAGGGAGGATGCCAACAAAGTTGTGGAACTTAAAAAGTTTCTCTAACCTTTTCAACAAATCAATTTGTGCATATATTGCCTTCTTGTTACTCCACCGGGGCATATTTCATTAATGCGAAGAGGGATGACCATACCTCTATTATCCTATCCTAAAGATGTGATAACGAGTAGAGGGGGAGGGGAGCCAAGCCTTCTTTTAACGTTCTTGTTTCCCCAATAGCTTTGAGTCATTTTTCTTTAAATATATTTTATTGTCCACACAATATATTGCGTGAAAATGAGCTTCTTTGGGGTATGTGTAAAAACGGAAAACAAATTCCAATGACACACCGTTGGCAAGTGAGGATATAACTGGTAGAAGGCACTTCTCGATGTGAAAGAGCATTACAATGGAGCCAGACAATAATGATGGCAAGACATAAAATAGCAAATTAAAAGGCCACAACCGGGATAAATAAGTCACTAGGGAAAAAGAAACCAAGACACTGGGCAAGGCAAAAAGAAATGGCAATGAAAAACCAAAACGTAACGTACAATGCACACAATGGGTCCATACAACTAACAAAAGATGGATGTCAAAAATACATAGCAAGAACCAAAAGCGAAATATTTTAAGAAACATCCAACGAAGAGTTTGGGAATTCGAACAACCACAATGAAAAAATATGTAGAGGACCCACTATCACATCTTGTTTTGGCATGGCACCATGAATTTTTCGACCATCTCACCCCTTGAAATGAAAACTTTGTCCAAAAGTTGTGAGATAAGCAAGAATACATGACAATTTCTTAAGACCCTCGAATTCTCGAAACCTCTTTTGAAAAACAGATTCCATAAAACTAATCACATAAAAATTCAAGTTTTCATCACTTTGGTTGGGTTAATTTGTTGAACAATTGTGTATATATTCTCAGTACACATTTATATTGTGTATATTCATGCATATGTATTCTCAGTCCAATGACCTGGGATATCAACATAATTTTTGTCGTCTTTCTTTCAATTTCTTTAATGCTTTCCTCAACTTGTGGAGGACGCCAAATGAATTGTTTTTTAGTTGAGCTTGTTTCTTCAACCTTATCATCTTAGAGATTCTCGAGTGATCTTTTTTTTTCTCTACGCATGCTGAGAGAAATGTCCCAAAGTCTTTATCCAAATGATTGAAAATCTTGTTATGGAGAATTGACAACCAGAGCTGCACTGAGTGCAGTAAAATTCCTTGTTACGGTCATTCGGGACGAGAGCTCGTGAGAATGGAAGTTCTGAAGGCTCTAACATCTATCGAGGAGGGTAAAAAAATGGTAAAGGGGCTTAAAGGCATTTACTTTACGTTGACTTGTGTTTGAGATGATCATTACCTGGTATGAGACTTCATATTCATAAATATATGGGTAGAAATATCTTGGATGATGAGCAAAGTCACTCTAAACCACCAATCAATTTAATGGTCTTATTTAGTCCTCAGTATCAAAATTGTTTTCGTGAGCTTGAAGTGTGCTTTGTGAATTTATTATAATACTATACATATTCAAAAAGAGTAATAGCCAATTACAGAGAACATAAAATAATGTGCCATCCAAGTGAACAAACAAGACGACAATGAGGATGTTATACTCCAAATCTTGCTGTCCGAGAGAACAGAAAGACAGAATATACGGACCAGAAACTCGGCTATATCTCACCAATTCAATTGTTACCATCATGAGGAGTGTTTCATCAATGAAACCCTGTATCAGATTAAAAGGTACATACAATGAAGCAGATTCTTGAACTTAATGCCACTGTGAATATGGTGCAGCAAGTTGAGAATGTGTTCCAAATCATTTCTGACTTGTCTGATCATGCTCCAGCATGTTTGTCTGTACTTTCTATATAATGAAGAGCCATCTCTTGTGAGGACAGGCTTGTATGGTCATTAGAGCTATTAATGGTCATACTCGACAGTTCGAAAACTTGCCTGCATTGCGCTATCTCATTACAGATATCCTTTAAACCATTATTCAGCTCAACAAGATTAAAAAGGTTATTATGTTCCGTATTTGTTAAAAAGGCTATTATGTTCACCATTTGTTGCCCTCTATCATAACCCTTCAAAGTATTGGGTTGTCATTTTGCTTTTCTCCTCCATTATCTCGGGTAGAATTTCAGTATTCATAATTTCTTGGATGGGGAACATCATTATCTCGGTCATAATTATAGATCTCCATCAAAACCAAGGATTGTGGTTATGGGGATTCTTAGCCAGCCTAAGGTTGGACTTCACAGGGATATCCTCGCCAACATCAGATTTTCTTTTATACTGCAGGCTAAGATTCTACTGAGTGTGGCCATCTTCATTCTGTGTCCCACTATTATTGCATTCAAAATATAGTTTTGCTAAATCTGCAGCCTCTTCATTATATTCTATTATAATGTACCATGCACTTGCAGGTCATCGGAGAAGAAATCTCTTCTCCTGAAGACAATTCTTCTATTATTGTGCTGATGGATAATTTAACATCTTCTACCTACATTTTCAGTATCTCGGCTTTTTCCATCACCTGCATTAGCATGAGCGTCAGTCTGAACAGCATTATGAAAATCCAAATTCTCCAGGCTGTCTATGAAACCAGCCCTAAGGAGATGGCCTATTCTCTTTAAAGTGATTGTTTTTCTTGACCATTGTTCTCCCCCATCCAAATTTTAGTCATGCCCATATGATTAGGAAGACTATCAGAGTAGCTAGTCCTGGAGCTCCAAGTTCCTCTTCTATGTCTATTAATTCTTCTTCCTTCATCATGAGGCCCCAATTCAGCACCCAACCACTATTCTTCGGGTAGATTCTCAATAAAGGCCCATTAATCAGAAAGAGGAAGTCCACTGAGATTTGGGCAAATACTTAGCATTCAAATTCACTCTTACGGAGATGCTGCAGAAAAGGTTATGAAGAGCATTACAAACAAGAAGACTACAAATGCTTTTGATCGTAGTTTAAAACTCAGATTTGTGACTCGGGACTCAGCAAAACTCAGCAAATTAAAAAATATAAATTATTAAATAATTTTAGATAACATGCAAAATACTATTAAAAAAGTATAAAAATGAATTTAGACAATACATAGCACGAAATATTTTGAAAAAAAAAAAGATGAAAAAAAAATGGGGATATTTTGAAAACAAAAAATGGTTTCGACTAGCTGGCTAGTTTCTGGCAAGTAATGACAAGAAACTCCACAAACACTTAGCGTGTGGAAATTTCAAAGCATTATTCGATGTTTTTCCTTTGGACCAATTTCGGGCAAGTACTAACAAGGAGATGTGCCTCGCAAATAATCAAAGAGTTTTAAAACTATGCTTTCGATGACAACTAGAGGACATTTAAAGTAGTTTGATAAACGAAATTGCTGAAGGTACAAGGGCACTAGCACTATGATTATTTTTAATAGGAAAGAGAGAAAGAACAGACAAGGATTAAAGCTTTAAGATATTCCATAGGTTAGAAATTCAAGTCATGTATATTCAACTATGCTTGAACCCTTCTCTTTCTAAACATTCCGGGTGTACCTTCTAGACTCCTCTTTGGGGATATTTTAGAACAATCAAGTAGACCCAAAACATTGGAAAGAAAAAGGTTCAAACATAGTTGTATCCAGCTATATGACTTGAGATAGGCATGGATTTTTAAGCAAAATCACACATTCAGAGCAATTGTAGCATTTGGTGTTTAAATGGATAAAAGTGCATAAAATCCCGCCAGTTTAAGCCTGATGGAGAAATAAGTAAGATATCAAACTCATTCCATCTAGACAAGGACAACCAGCTCTGATTTTTCCAATTCAGCCAGAGAGCTTCCAAATGCAACTGTAGATGAGCAGTGAGAGAACTGCCAGCCCAAAAGGAGGCAATTCTGGAAAGGAAGCATGAAAAAAAATTAAAATCAGGAGAATTTTCCAACCCACTAAGGAACAAACCAATAGCTTGTAACTACTTTAGAATCCCATAATGTTTAAAAAAAGGGCTCATGACACCAATCCAGAAAAAGACATCAAAGGGGAGTTGTGTTGGTGGTAATAAGCCTGCAAGCTCCATGTGGATCCAGCGACCAAAAACAGAAGAAGCTTTAAGATTCCATAGGTTAAAAATTCTAAGTCATGTATATCGATTCAACTATGCTTGAACCCTTCTCTTTCTAAACATTCCGGGTCTGATACGGATTTTCGGAAAAACTTTGGTCTGCAACCTAGGGTTTGTGGTGTATGTTCTGTTCGTGTGAAGTTTCTTGTCCGTGGAGGAGGTTCGGCCCTCCTCCACGATCGTGCCTCCGGTGGCCGTCCTTCCCGTGACTCCTGCTGATGCAGGAGTGTCCTCTTGTGTGGTATTCCTTACTGCTGGCGGCTTTGGTGGTGTGTGCCCGCATGTGTTATCCTTCCTTTCGCTCTGCCCACAATGGATGGTGGTATGGGCCCTCCGGATCCTAACGGTTCTGCTACAAATCACCCCGTTAACAATGTTGAGAGCAAATCTTTTCGGGATATTGTTGCAGGTGAGAGGAAATCGTTGCCAGTGGGTGCAAAATTCTCTCGCGAAGCCACGGGTCTTTTGCAACATGGCGGAGAACGACAAGGTAAGCCACCTTCTTCTTCTCCCTTGAAGGAAGTCTTAATTCCGAATCCAGTTTTGGATGATGCAATTGCTGAAGAGGAGAATAAATTGGGTAAAACTGCTATTTTTTTTGCGGCCATTGACCCTACTAGGGTTCCGACCAGGAAATATATGGAGGAATGGTTTTCCAAAATTTGGGAAAAGAAATTGGGATTTCATTTTTATTATTGCAGAATGATTCAAAAAGGATTGTATGTTGTTGTTTTTTTCTGTAACCCTGATTCTCAAGTGGAAATAATTAAAAAACAATTCTGGAATGTGGGCTCGGTGGTGTTTAGGGCTTTGGCCTGGAACCCGGAGGCTATGGAAGATGAGGTCCTGGCTCTCTCCAGCCCTCGGTGGCTGACAATAAAACATGTCCCTCCGAGATTATGGAAATTTGTACCATTAATTTTGGAGCCCTACGGTAATGTCATTAAAATTGATGATACTAAAACCCCTCTTCCACACTTGGATGCTCGAGTGTTGGTTTCTCTCTCACCTGGGAAAGATCTACCAGAGGTAATTGAAATTCAGTTGAAATCTGGGTCGATGTGTTGTGAAATTGAAGTTCTCGGGGGTCTGAATGCTTGCTATTTATGCAGACAGGAGGGTCACATTAGGAGGAATTGCCCTCTGATTAGAAACAAAACAAACTTGAGACCCACCTCAGGTGGTTATAACGGAATTAACAATGATAAAAATAATCATGCCGCCCATGCTGAGGGACATGATGTAAACAATGAAGACAAGAATGGGGTCGCTGATCCTCCTCAGGGTGTCGGTTCTTCATACCCTACCCAGAACAAGCAGTCGCATAATATCTCTTATGTTGAACCTCCTATCAATAATAAGGATAAAAATCCCGATGTGGAACTTGATTACCTTTTAATCAAGGTATTGGAAAATTCTAGTAAAAAACTCACTAGTAATGATTCTGGTATAAAAGGAAATGAGTGTTGTATGCCTGAGAGTAACCCGGCGGGAACTAAAATGGGCAATTCATTAAATTTAAATGCTCAACAGCTTGCACTGTTAAAAATAAGACAAAATAAGGTAACTAAAGGCCCTAATCGTGCCTCTGATAAATCAATTTATACATTTAATTCAAAAACCTTCAAAGAAAAGGTTGGTGAGGAGTTGGTACTGGATGCCAGTTTGGTGCCCCAAAATAGTGAGGATGCAGACTTGCATCCCAATAATGATCTAAATATTAATAAATGCCTTGAACACCCGGATGCACTCACTGAGGGTGAACTTGTTCCAGAAAAAGAAAGCCCTGCTCCCTTCAGGTCCCACAATGTTATCTCCTTTGTGTCAGGGAATACAAAAGTTGATGAATTGATAATACATAATTTCAATGAAGATCCTCCCATCCCCATAGGTGGAATGATGAGCTCAGAAGAATATGCTTCACACTCGGGCATGGAATCTGCAGAAGACATTGAATTTTCATCCAAGGATATAACTGATGGTGAGATGTCCCATCTGGTGCATAATGTGAAGAAGAATACCCAGAGATATAGAAAGAAAAATTGGTTTGCCAACTCCAACTCTGTAAACCCACTTGAGTCAGCCCATCCTCAAAAGGATAAAAGGAAGAAGCTTAGTGGCATCATCCCTCCCAATGCAAAAAGAATAGAGGCTGAGGCTAAGCTTCCTAAATGTTTTGATAATTTTCGAAACAATAAAGAGCCTTCCTCTTTATGAAAAGTTCTAAATGGAAGTCAACTACATCTCCTGGAATGTCTGGGGTCTGGAAACCCCGGATAGAAAGCATGTGGTTAGGAGGTTCCTATCCCGGAAAATGGAAAAGGATTTTGTTCTCTTACAAGAAGTAAAGGCCACTGGGTTCAACCTAGAAAACAGCCTAAAAGTAATCTGGAGAGAGGCTACTCAATTCTCTACCAACCATGAAAGAGGTAAAGGTGGTGCTTCCTTGCTGGTGGCAAACAGGTGGTCCAAATATGTCAGTAGCTTTGGTACCTCTCCCTGTAACAAGGCAGTTTGGGTAATTATTGTGAAGGATAAAATATGTTTTGGAGTGTGCTCAGTTTATGCTCCAAATGATTACAATGATAGAATTGCCCTATGGAACTGGCTTTATTCCCTCCAGGAGATCCCTTGGATCTTAGGTGGTGATTTCAACTTTGTAGAGAAGGGGGAGGATAAGTTAGGTGGATTGGGGTTTGAATGGAAAAGCAATGAAAGGTTCTTTTGGCAGAGAATGAAATCTAAATTGAGATTGGAGGATCCCTTAGAAGGACAAAAGAAAGATTGCAAAGTTATTTGGTTCACTTGGTGCAACTATCAAAAAGGTGGCAAAAGGGTATATTGTAGACTTGACAGGTTCTATGCTAATAAGGACTTCTTCTCTGCTGCTCTAGTTGGGGAAGGTTGTAAGGTTGAGGTTCTCCCCTATTCTCTGTTTGATCATGATCCTATTAGAGCCAAATTCAGTTTGAAATCCGGTGTTCCAAATGTTGGGGGTCCCAATAGACTCTTCTACCTCAATACCTATCTCCTGAAGGATCTGGATTGTAGGAATGCTATTCTTTGTCTTAGACAGATAATCAAACACTTATACAAGTCCCTCTCCGCCATTGATAGATGGTCTCTAAATGTGGAAGGTTGGAAAACCCTCTTTCAGACTATTGGTAAAAAGAAAGCTAAAGACTGTCGCAGAAGGGAAGCCCTTCTCCAGGAGAGGCTACTCCAATTAGAAATGGATCTTCAGTGTAACCCCAATAATGATTCCTTGGCTGCTAGTATGGCTGCTGACAAAGAGGCTCTCAGAAGGGTTCAGAATACCAAGATTAAGGGGCTAAAGGTCAGATCCAAAATGAATTGGCTGGAAAATGGGGATAAAGGGACTAAGTTTTTCTTCAGATTTATTAAAGAGAAGCAGGCCAAGGAACAAATTGACTTCATCTCAGTTGGAGGGGCACCTGTGGTTAAACAAGAAGAGATAAGATCTCACTTCTTTTGGTTCTATAAAGAATTTTTTACTTCTAACAAGACACAAGAAAGCAATACCCAAGCAAGAAATCTTATTAAGAGCCTCATACCTAGGAAAATCAATAATGAGATGGCAAAAAACTTAGGGAAAGAGATCTCAAAAGAGGAAATCCAAAAGGTTATTCTCTCTCTCAAAAATGATAAGTCTCCAGGAGCTGATGGGCTTCCGGCTGAATTTTATAAATCATTTATTGATTGGATATTTGATGACCTTCTACAGGTATTCAATGAGGCCATTGGGAATGGCTCTCTTGGTAGAAACATTAATAAAGGAATAATTAAACTAATCCCAAAGGAAGGTGATAAAGCTCTAATAAAAAACTGGAGACCCATTACTCTCTTAAATGTCTCCTATAAGATTTTGGCCAAAATCCTTGCTGATAGGGTGGCCCTTGTCCTCCCATCCATCATAAATGTTACTCAAACTGGATTTATAAAAGGGAGGTTCATTCTGGAAAATCTGATTACTGGTTGGGAAGCTTTGAACTAGGCAAAACTCTCTGATCAGAAAGTGGCTATGATGCTTATTGATTTTGAAAAAGCATATGACAAGATTGAATGGGATTTTGTTTTGTTAATGCTGTAGGCTTTTGGGTTTCCTGAGACCTTCTGCCATATGGTTAAAACTCTTTTCCAGGATGCCTCTGCCCAAGTTGATGTTAATGGGGTGCTCACTCAAGAAATCCCCTTGGAAAGATCTATAAGACAAGGATGCCCCCTTGCTCTTGCTCTCTTTGTCCTTGCCTCAGATGCACTCCATTTTCTATTAAGAGAAGGCTCCTCATCTCCTAATGTTAGGGGCATAAGGCTTCCGAATGAGAATGAGCTCATTAACCTTCAATTTGCTAATGATACTGCCATTATGTTTCAGCTGGAGACTTGGAACTTCAGCAATCTTTCAAAAACATTGGAGCTCTTTTCCCTAGCCTCAGGTGCTAAGCTTGCCCCCTCTAAATCCTGGTTGCTAGGCTGGGACGACTCTCCCCCAAATTGGCTCAGGTCATCTGAATTTCAATGGGGAGGGCCACACAAAATTGTAAGATATCTTGGGATCCCTTTTGCAATTGAACCAAACCTAAAGGAAATGTGGATTTGGACTCATGAAAAGATTGACAAAAAACTTGGTAAGTGGAACAGGTAATTTATGTCCTTAGCTGGCCATTTGCAAGTCTGTCAAAAGATTCTTTCTTCTTACAGTATTTACTTTGCCTCCATCTGGTTCTTTAACTCCTACCAAATCAATGAAATCCAGAAAAGGATTAGGGCCTTTCTCTAGTCAGATGGTAAAGGAAATAAGAAAAAACATGCAGTGAGATGGGAGTGGTGTATCACTGCAAAAGAAAATGGGGGTTTGGGGTTGAAAGACTTGAAATTGCAAGGTATTGCTCTTGCTTCAAAATGGGTCTTTGGTGCTTTGGAAGGTAGCGAGCCATGGAAGGTGCTGGTCCGACAGAATATTAGAAGTGCAATGCCTAAGAGGGCTAAAGGGTGGGAAGGTCTGCCCATCAGTGATATCCTTGGCAGTTTGGAAACTATGTCTCCTGCAGGTTTTAATGTCTTCAAGACTATTTGGAAGGCATGGGAATTGATGAAACCTTTTCTTGTTAATCACCAGTTCACTTGTGGGGGTGGGGGGACTGTTTTTTCCTATAGATCTATTTGGTGGAACTTAATACATAAAGAGAAACCCTTAGCTCTTCTCCAGGGCTGCTCGGCAAGAGGTTGGGCTGCTAAAGGAATCAGATTCTTTAAGGATATTCTTGATAATGGGAAACTAAAAGGTTGGAATGATCTAAATAATGAATTCAACATCCCCCCCTCCAACTGGAGAACCTATTATGTCCTTAGGGAGGTTTGTGGCCGGCTAAAGTTCCCTGTGATAACTAATGATGGAATAGAACAAATCAAAGAATTTAAATGGGAAAATGGAACTGGTATAAGAAACAGTAAAGTTAAAGATTTAAACACTTTCTTAACAAGGCATATTGATTTAACTGAGCATTTAAATCAAGTCTGGAACTTACAATTGGATAAGGAACAATGGAAAACAATTCTTAAAAATAATTGGAACAGTCTGTTGGAGGCTAAACTGTCTTGTTTTAGATGGTTATTGACACTACAGAGGCTTTCTTTCAAGGATAAAAGTAATGATATTCCAATTTGTTCCCTCTGCAAGGTCCCTGAGTCAATTGTTCATATTTTCTTTGAATGCTCCTTTGCTATACAAATTTGGGATCTCTTTTGCTTTGGTCAGGAATTTTGGGCTAAGAATGGAAAGTTGCTTCCATAGAGAATTTTGTTTAATCATAATCTTAAGTTTTCAAAGACTGCTAAACTATTCTGTTTCTCTTTGTCTTCTAGTATTTTGTGGTCAATCTGGAAATCAAGGAATGAAGATGTGTTTCAAGGAAGGAAAAGGTTGCTTACTGGGTCTTTTCGAAGACTCATCTTTTTCAATATTGCCATGCAGGTCTACATCACTGTTGCACTCTCAAAAGACAAATTCTGGAACTATTTACAAAACAGACGGTTTCAATAGATATCACAAATGCAAGGTATGGGCACATGTGGCCAGAAGGGCATCCAAATGTCGAAGTATTTCTCAGGGCTCTACAGGCTTTCCGTCAAGATGTTGCAGGGGTGCAAGCTATTGGGAATGCTCAAGCTCAGCTTGCTCCCTCTCCCTCGACAGAGGTGGTGGATGCTGCCCAGGCGTTAGTTTCTCTGAGGGGGGGCCATGAGGCTGTGTAGTCAGCCAGCCATTTGCTATTCTCCCTCTCTTGCTCTTTTTTCTGTACCTTCTGTCAATTTTGTTTATTTTGATGGTTCTTTGTAAGTGGCTAACCATTATATTACAGGCACTGTCAAACACTTCTCTACTGGATGGTTTTTCTTGTAGATATTCTGTAAAGTTTTCCCAGCAGAGCTTCAATATTGGCTGATGTTATGAGAGCGAATAATCTTTATGTTACAATGTACTGGGGGATTTTTATCTGTTATTCCTTGTAACAGATTTTTACATTGTATGGGGGTGTTATATTCTGTTCGATTGCTGATGGCATAACCATCCTTTGAACTACTATGTATTTTCTGTTCCTTCTATGCTTAATATAAAAAAAAACATTCTGGGTCTACCTTCTAGACTCCTCTTTGGGGATATTTTAGAACAATCAAGTAGATCCAAAACATTGGAAAGAAAAAGATTCAAACACAGTTGTATCCAGCTATATGACTTGAGCTAAGCATGGATTTTTAAGCAAAATCACACATTCAGAGCAATTGTAGCATTTGGTGTCTAAATGGATAAAAGCACATAATATCCCACCAGTTTAAACCTGATGGAGAAATAAGTAAGATATCAAACTCATTCCATCTAGACAAGGACAACCAGCTCTGATTTTTCCAATTCAGCCAGCGAGCTTCCAAATGCAACTGCAGATGAGCAGTGAGAGAACTGCCAGCCCAAAAGGAGGCAAATCTGGAAAGAAAGCATGAAAAAAATTTAAAATCAGGCAAAAATTCCAACCCACCAAGGAATAAACCAATAGCCAGTAACTACTTTAGAATCCCATAATGTTTAAAAATAAGGCTCATGACACCAATCCAGAAAAGGACATCAAAGGGGAGTTGTGTTGGTGGTATTAAGCCTGCAAGCTCCATGTGGATTCAGCAAAAATAACAAGCGACCAAAAACAGAAGAAACCCACACATCTATGTGATGCATATGAGAGAAGGGGAGGAAAGGGAAAAATAGCACCAAAGGTCAGAAGTGGAAGCAAACAGTGAGAGAAACTAAGTGCTAACATATTGGGCTAAAAGATACGAAGGAATAGAACCAAGAATTGGAAACGATGTGAGAAATACAAATTGCCAAGAATACCAAGAGGTGAGGATCTAGAATTGGAAGCAAACAGTGAGAGAAACTAAGTGCTAACATATTGGGCATAAAAGCTACGAAGGAATGAAACCAAGAATTGGAAACTGTGCAGGAAATACAAATTGCAATAGTTCCAATTTCCACCAAAACCAAACAGTTAAGATAACCAATTCTCTAAGTAACAATTTAAAAATTTAACAATCCTCATGAACCCTGCCATTAGTGATAAGGCTGTTGAACTCTCTAAGTCGGCATTATTGACTAGAGAGAGAAGTTTATCTTTGAATGGAGAGCATTTCTCTTGAATCCGTGTGATAGCCATACAATCAGCTACAGTAAAAATTTCTCTGAAGCAATGGATAAACTTGACAATATAAAAAATTCCCTTTAGAGGGAGAATTTTTCTAACAATTTTTTTAAGTCACCAAGACTGCATCTTACTGATGTTAATTATCAGGTTACCAAAACTAATGCCCCTCATAATTAATTTTGAATCCCCTTCTACAAGGAGATTTCTGATCTTATCATCAATATCCATGTGCAATCTAGTACATTTATTGTTTTTATTAGAATTAACACCAACTAATTTAGAATTACATGTGTATTTTTTTAAGTTCTGGAATTGCTTTCAGGTACATAAAGTATGGTATTTACTGCTCAAATAGTGAACTTATTAAGCACAATTCAGTCTTACAACTTGATACTAGAACAGCCTTGAGGGATTTTGAATTAAACTGTGTAAACTTTTTCTGTTAAAACATTTTGGACCATTGTAAGTGATCGATCGTCAGGACAAGGAATGAATAGAGGTTGGATTGCAGATGGAGCAGAAAATGAAAGAGAGGAGGACCAAAGAAAATAATAAATTGAATGTATTACATGCACATAAGAAATATCACAAGGAATGCAATTTAGATTACCTATCTTCGTAGTTAGTTTATATTTTTCTTTTATCATTGCATTCATTGTGATATTTTCCACTGCTCCTCTTGTCAAGCCTCCCATTCCATCCTTTTTAAGTTGCTCAGTCTTCAATCCAACTTTCTATTCATTCCTCGTACTGATGATCATTGATGGATCACTGACTATGATCCAGAACATTGATGCCAAAAAAGCATATGCATTTTAATTCAAAAGCACTATCAAAACCATTGTCATGGACTGTGGAAAACTCATGCCTGCTACTAGAACAGCCTATATAATTATTACACTGAAATTGGTATTACAACTTGAAGAGTGGATTTTTTAAGCCACGAACAGCTCATCTAAGTAATACATTGAGACTGGCATCACAGCTTGGCTGTTGTGATCTTAATCCACCATTCACACTCCTACTTTGGGACTAGAATGGCCAGTATTAACGGCTCTGGCAGACATGGGCAGGCATACCTGGATACAAAGTTACAAACACACCCAAGGGCAGCACACCAAGTTCAAACCTAGGTCTTGTCACAGTAAGCACCTTAACTTATCACTCCATCACCAGAGAGAAGACCCTAAAGATGTGATCCAAGAAATAAACTTTTAAGTTCTAGTCAGACACGTAATCAAATGCTTGGCCTACATCTTTGGTAAATGAATTTTACAAGGGACTATCACTTGATATTTAATGGTAGAACTGGTTTTCATATCACAAAGGTGGAACTGTGTCTGCATGACAGATAATTGTATTATCAAAATAAAATATCAGAAGCTAAAAGCATCCAAAAACTCCCAATGTCTCAGGCTATTGTCAACAAGGGCTTTAAACATGCATTTACAATCATTTTTTAACCACATGTAAAATCATTGTATCTGAAACTTCTGCCTTTTAGATTCTGTTTTCTTTTTCTTTTTCAGCATCCATTTTATGTTTCAGACTGAATGTTTAGATAGCATCATCAACAAGTAATTTTAAAAGTGCAATCACTACCAGTGTGATTTTAAGTTCCCCCCTATAATTACAGTCAATGATAGTTAACTGAGACCATTGCAGAAGGGTTAACCTTAACCCAAACTACATTGGTATCAATCTTGGCTTATCATGGGGAACAAATTGTCATATTATGTTTAGATGCTTTTGAAGTAAATAAAGCTTAAGCAGTTATCCTTATATTGGTCATACAGCTAAGCTGAGTGTGGCATTTTGATAGAAAGTTTGTTCTTCAACCAAGGCCTTTGTTGATCTGGATCAACAAAATAGTGAGCAACAAATTGTGCTGCCTCATCATCCATCAGCTGCCTTGCCCAATCAACTCTTTTTGATGGATCACTTCCTGGGCCTGAACACCTACCACAACATCAATAAGAACAATGTGCAAGTAAATAGCTTGCCAAATTATCAATAAGAAATCCTATAGGAATACATTTCAACAAACCTGTATTCATAGAAGCAAGCACTTCTTTCATTTTCAGCTTTATTCCAGTTATTCCAGCCCTCTGGTTTTACACATGCATCCATCCATGTATATGCGAATACCACTCTGCCAAATGGTGCCCATGGCCGTCCAAGATGCATATAAGAGTTTTCTCCATTGCCAGTGATGATACACCTACATATTGCAATATTTTCACAAAGTTTAGTCTTCTTTTCATTATTCAACAGGACAAACAGGGCAGTGAAGCTTTTGCATTGCTACTATATAGGACCCACAAATTTTGTGTTTGCATAAAAGACAGATTTTGTAAAACAAGTTTGTTGTAATTGAGACAAAATGATGTGCAATAAATATTCATCCTTTTTTACATTAGATGAAGGTAATTTCTTAAGAATGAGATATTTGAGTGAAAAGCTTTGTCAATTAGGAAAGAACCTGGAGGGTTAAAAAACCCAAAACAGTGGATCTTCTAGAAATCACCATTCCTCTCCCATGCTAACAAATGTTTAAAGGTGTTGAGTGTACTTTGTAGGTCCCCCTCTTGTGATTATTACCAAGGTACATGAGCTAAAAGGTCACCGAGAAATGACTACTCATGGAAAGTAGTCATCACAGTGATAATTTAGTGTTAAAAATACTCCAAATAGTGAAAAACAAATTAAAAAGATCTAACTAATTCTATGCTAATTGCTATGGAAGCTCCATTTTTTTACAAATAAGATGTTGAGTGCAAATATCTCACATTGATAATGACTGAGAGTCAAGGTAGGTTTATAAATTATAAGGTATTACATGAACCAAGAACTTAGCCAATTGGGAAAGAGGCTAGAGGATGAAAAGCCAAAGCAGTGAATTTTCAAGAAATTGCCATTCCTCCATAATCCTCAAACTAACGCATGCTTGGAGGTGTTTGTTGCTTTGCAGGTCCCTTAAGTTACAGTTATTTGATTTAGTATTAAAAATACTTTACCTAGGGAAAAATGCCATGAAATAAAAATATCTAACTAATACAACACTATAGAAGCTCCAATTACAAAAAAAATATCTATGAAAGAGAAACAAGCAGGCTGACTTTAATTTGCTTTTAGACAACAAAATGTGTATTCTAGTGGGAAAAGTAAAGAACAAATATGCAAAGTAGGATGCTAGCATGAAGATTAATCTTAGTCTTAAGACAGTAAAAATATGGTATCCCCCACAATCCATGTCTTACAGTAGACAGTGTAATATGCCCATGGATATAGGAAAAGTAGGAGGCATCTAGGTCAATGGAAACCTGGAACCTCAACAAAGGTTAGATTCCATTTTCAATTAGAGTTCTAGGTAGACAAGCAAGATCATTATCCAAGGCTTGTTGATGCACAAAGCAATCTTTTTGTTTATTGAACTTTACTGTGGTTTGCTGATCTTCCTTTTTATCAGTCCTGGCATACAATTTGTACCCTGATCAAGAAGGGGGTTTTTCAACCTTCCTTTTTACCTACAAGGTTGAATGGTAAGGCACTTCTCTGTCCAGGAGCTCATTGTCAAATTGGTGTTTCTGCATTGCTGTGAAATTGTGAATATATCTAAGTCACTCATCAAAGCAGCTAACATTAAAGCCATGTTAAAATTGAGCTCATTGAATATATGTATTTGGTCAAGGAAGAGACCTTAATGTTAAAAAATATTCATTGCCTCAAGAGCAAAGTCCAAATTATAGTGAGGAACAAAACCAAAAGATGTGGCACAAGACAATAACCGGACCAAAGACTTTAAAATAAGCCAATTAAATAAACCCACGTGCTCAAATAAGAATGCATTAGTGGTCTCGCCTAGCTTACCCAAGCATGATAGAAAGCAAAGTTGTTCAAAGTTTTTATTAATCCACCCCAGTGAAGAATCTTTTATACTTTAAGGTCCAGACTCCAAAGAGACTGCCAAAACAGTTTCAACACACTTGTAGGTCCTCTAAAAAGTACTATGGACCGCACTTAATTTTTTTGAAACAATTTCACATTGTCTGTAAATCTTTTGGATAATCTTGTGTAATCAAATTTAAAGCGATGTTTTCTGTCATCATTTTAACAGATAAAAGGCTACATGAAGACTTTGATGTAAAAAAAATATGGCTTCCTTGCAAGATGGAATGCTAAGGATATGTTTTTTATTGCATCAAAGCTAACCTATATCAACAACAACAATAGTTGAATAGACACATTAAAGATGCCTATCATGAGCTCTAGCTCACAAGTTACAACTGCAAATACAGACTAAATTATTGGGATTTCTATGTCAAAATAATAGCTTAAAATTCCAGAAAATTCATAAGACTGACATCCTTGGTGCCAATGGCAACTTTAAGATTTCTTGGAAGAGGATTGGAGCATCAGTATTTCTCTGCTAGATAGTCTTTAATCTTGATAGTCACAAGAATACCCAGTCCAAATGCTACCCTGCAATTTATTTCTTAAATTCTTTAGTCCTTGGAAGCAAAAAAACAATTTCTTTGCACTCATTATATTGTTCATTAATTTAAAAACAATAATCAGATCAAATGAATGAGATAGAACTCAAACCCTGTTATTCCTAAGAGTTTGTCACTTTCAATTGTTATGAATTTCAAGCCACGGATGCTAATTCCACATAACCTTTATGAAAGAAACTAGGCTACGATAGTATGCAGAATCCATAATGCAAAAGAAAAAACAAAGCATACATAAAAGATAACACTAGATGTACCTTAGGAAAACCCAACCTTCAAATCCCTAGACAATTCAATGTATTATCTCAAGAAAGGGATTGAAATACATTTACAAAGTTCTCCATGCAGGCCTTCAGCAGCATTAAGCGACCCAATTGCATTTATGTGATCAATCCAACAGCATATGGGAACCACACATCCCACTCCATGCCTTCCTTAGGATCCTATCACCACATATGCAACCTCCTTGAGGTGCTCCAATGCATACTGACACCACTACCCATGTGCTTGTTTTTATGGGACAAGCTTGCACAAAACCATTAAACAGCATTATACAAACCACGAGCCAAAACCATGTGCCCGAAACCATGACCCTCGATATTAAATGCATTTACCCAATGTGCCACCCACTTTAAATACATGGCCAATGTCCCATACAACTTACAAGTGTCCCCAAAAATGCCCATTCTAGTGTTGTGTGCACATCCTAAGATGCACCACAAGTCAATAACAATAATATATTATTATGGAAGGTGTATAACACCTTTTCCAATATTCTCTCAATTGTATACTTTGCTTTTCCAATATTCTCTCAATTGTATACTTTGCATTGCAAAGTATACAATTGAGAGAATATTGGAAAAGGTGTTATACACCTTCCATAATAATATAAGGGGTTCAAGGCCCCAAGTCATTATGAGTTGAGTGGGCCATTATTGCAGAATGAGGTCCAAAACACACACCAACTAGTGGAGGAACAGAGGAGAAATTGGCAAAAAAATGGCTGTACCATTATATCTGATGGGTGGACGGATGGCAAAAATAGGACACTCATCAACTTTCTAGTGGCTTCAGGGGGACAATTGGTATTTCTAAAATCAGTTGATGCCTCCAAAGAAACAAAAAATGCAAAGACCTTGTGCAACATATTGGATGAGGTGGTGATGGAAATGGGAGTTCAAAATGTAATTCAAATTGTGACTGACAATACAGGTGCATATGTGGCAGCCAGTGAACTTCTAATGGCGAGGCATTCTACATTATCTCAGAGCCATTGTGCTGCCCACTCTTGACTTGCTCCTCGAGGACATAGGGAAACTAAGTTAGGTGAAGAATGTGGTTGAAGATGGTAGGAATATCAAAAAGTACATCTACAACCACACATGGGTCTTAAGTCTCATGAGAGAGCACACTGATGGTAAGGATCTCGTGCGATCAGGAGTCACACGTTTTGCCACCAATTTTCTCACCTTGCAGAGCATTTTAGCTACATTGCCCAACCTCAAGCACATGTTTGTGAGTGAAAGATGGTTGGAGAGTCCTTATTGCAAAAAGCCTGAAGCAGATAAAGTCAAGAAGACCATTTTTGATGATATATTTGCCAAACAAATGGAGGAGATCATCAATATAAGTTTTCAAACTTTGATTGATGATTTATTTTTTTGCTTTCTAATATTACAACTTGCTGATTTTGTTAATTTTTTTATATTTTAGGTGTTAGAACCATTGGTTAGAGTTCTACGATTGGTGGATGGGGATAAAAGCCCCATGGGGTATCTATATGAGGCCATGGATAAGGCCAAAGAGGCAATTCAGCATTTATATGGGTCAAACAAGACCAAATATGAACCCATATGGTGCATAATAGATCGAGGTGGAACCAACAACTCCACCAACATATTCATGTTGCTACCTATTTTTTGAACCCCAAGTTTTATTTCTCTCCTACTTTCAAAGAAGATGCAGAGGTTCTTGTTGGCCTCAACACATGTATTGAGAGATTGGTTAGTAATGATGACCTTTGAGATCTCATACTTGATGAGATACAAAACTATAGGAAGGCCAAAGGGCCATTTTTTTCTTCCAAGGATTGCATTTGTAGGAGAGACACTCTACAAGCAAGTAACAAATTCATGTGTTTAATATTGTTTTACTATTTATGTTAATGTTTAAGTTTATTAAATCCTTACTAAGTTATAAATGACAATTGTTATCCTTGCAGATTTGTGGTGGCAAGATTATGGTGCCACAATGCCTAATCTTCAAAAGGTTGCCATTCGTATTTTATCTCAGCCTTGTAGTGCATCTGGTTGTGAGCGCAACTGGAGTGTCTTTGAGGCCATTCACATGAAGAAGCACAATCGGTTGACTCAAAAGTGTTTGAATGACCTTGTCTACATGCAATACAACCTTTGGTTGCATGAGAAGAAGGTACAAGGGCTGAGTTCACATGAAGCACTTGACCTTGATGACATTGATCCATTCTCAGATTGGATTGTTGAGCTTGATGAGGTCGATGTGGAACCATGGATAAGTGATGATGAGTTTGGTGAGATGGATAGGGAGGTAGAGGCAGCTAAATGGGAAGCAGAGGTGAAAGCATATGAGGAGGAAGAAGGCGAGCTTGGTCAACCAGCAGAGGTAGTTTCTTCACACACACAGCTTGATCCTATCCCTATGGATGAGGCACCTCTTGGGGCACCTCTTGGAGCACCTGTTGAGGCTCCTATTGAGGACACTGCAACTATACCATCTACTTCAGCACCACCCACACAGCATCGACAAAAGATTTTGAGTTTCAGTCATAGAAGAAATTTATGATATATAATTTTTATTGATACCAAAACTTGATATGTATTTAGAAGTTGAACATGTTTTTTGGTCTATGATGTTGATTGATATGTATTAAACTCTAATTTTGGTTTATATGTGATGAAATCAATTGATACATTGATGATTGATACGTATTAAACTCTAATTTCGATTTATATATGATGAAATCAGTAATATGTTCTACAAATTCAGTTTATGTGTGTGTTTTTGAAGAATATTTTAAAAAATTGTGTATTTTCAAATGTTCAATAAATTTGCCAAGTTTTTCCTTGAGTTTTTGCCAAGTCCTAAGTTTTCAAAAAAATTGGGCCTGCCGAGTTATTGCCGAGCCCAAGTTTTTCAACTATGCTTTGCATAAAGGGTCAAAGATAAAATCAAACATCTAGGGGATGATCCCCATAGCCTATTTGCACCATCTAAACTTCCATGTGTTCATAGACTTCATCAAGCAGCTACAACTAGAATTCCACATCAATGCACCCCAATTGCACATGAATAGTAGTGAATTTTGCCACGATGGTGACATTTTGACTATCACATAAGTCATGACCATGTCCTATTACCCAAAATCCAAACACAAACTCCAAAGTTAAACTACAAAAAACAAGCTTGAGTATCTATCAAGTACTTGCCTACATAATTGGAATTTGGAACAATGACTATAGTCTATTGCACACACATCCAACTAACTGCATAACAAATCAAGGCAAACACACCCATTGGTAGATCTCCTCTTATCCACGTATCTAAACAATCTGCAATCTAAAGTCCTTGTATATACACTATTTTGCACAAAGTTTGTCTCCATCGGTAATGAACACATAGACATGCAAAAATACTGAAGACCTTTGTACTGCAATCCAATGATACATATACATCATCAGGACTCCCGCTTCATGAGCAATGTCTAGTCTACTGTGACCAAAGCATCCAAGAGTCCACTAATTGCACTCACATGAATGGCTTGGCTTGTGTCATCAAAATCATCTAGTATTGAAGAACACACACAACAATCTACAACCAAACTCTTACAAAAAGAAGCATACTTCCTCCAAAAACATTTGCCCCAAAGCTTCCATGGCTCTCCCAATTTCTCCACATCACAAAAGATTAGTGTTCCACGGGATTTCAAGAACAGGGGCAGGGGCATGGCAGGGGATGCGTTTTGGGGATGTGAGGATAGGGGGTCTAAGTTTGGGGCAGCAAGAGGACGAGGGGGGTCGGCAGGGTGTTGAAATACATATAGTACTTGAAAAAATAGTTATAAAAAGATGTATAAGTATAAGTATATACATCTTGGAGACAACTAGGAGTCCCCTAAACATCTTGAGGACACCCCAGTACCCTCAAAGTCCTAGCGGGGACTGCAAAAAATAGAGATAAAAACCCCACATACTATCACTAAAAAATAATAAAGAGTAATAATAATAAATTATCACAAACATAGAGATCATAATAGCTCAACACAAATCCCAACTCATATGAATCGAACCTCTCGGAAAAAACAATAGATCATAGAGAGAAAACCTACTAATCAAGCCATGTCCTTTTGTTGACACCACTGAATGCTCAATCTGTAACAAGATCCTCACCTCCAATACCCCCAAATAAAAAATCCTTCACCACATCCAACCATTCAAACACAAGGTAACATAATAGCAATATATCATATAAATCAGCACGTATGTAAGCTTCTCAGCTGAAGGAAGGTCAAACTAACAACCATTCCAAACATTCAGAAATATGCCCAAAACCATTCCCTATACTCCTCAAAATTGTCCTCAAAACAAACTCATACACTTAAGGAGACAAAGGAAAATGACACCATACCAAGCACTCCTCAAACAAGCCCTCCAAAACTAACATCTATAGTTCAAGGCTAATTCCCATGAGAAGATAAAGCACAAAATAGAATGCATCTCAGAAACGAAGGGGGCAATACCTATCAAATGATTCTCTATCAAGAGGACCAAGAGTGAGGAATGAAATTGCTCTATCCATGAACAATCTCCTCATTAGGTTCATGTTGAACTCACATCCAACTCTACGTGAAGGCTCCTCAGTCTCTCTGTTTAAACCCCATCAAAGATTCGCATTCCAACACATGATCTCCAAAACTACAAATTTCCAACCTTCCCAAATCTATCTAGCATCATTAAGCATTCAACTAACCATCCATGCCAACTAAACTCCAACAACATCACTGCAATATCTAGAAACTCCTCAAGGCAAAATGATCAATGTGCTCAATACTAGAAGACTACCTCATATCACTAATGTAAAATGAGGAACTCCACATGACATCATGATTTACATCTCTCATAGAAGATTATCTTTCAAACCAAGAAAGCCACATCACTGTCAAAGCTCCCACTGAAAGTGATACCAAGCTACTCATGACAATGTGATAAGAATCTCCTAACTGAAGATCACACATGGCCCTGACACAATCAAAAAACTCAACCACAACACCAGGCACCCCCAAAAGGCAAAGTAAAAATTATGATCTTCAAAGAAAGAAGATAACAACTTTGTGACAAATTCATAGGCTCAATCATGCCATGCCAAAGCTCTAAAATGCATGCAAGAACTTCCAGGACACCATAATCACCATATTCAATCCAAAAGCCAATCTATCACCACTATGTCCATGCATAAAACTCTCACTAAATGTCATGCCCCCGAAATTGTAACACCAAATATGAAACATCGAATAACATAATCCAATAAATATCAAAATATAAATATAAGAAATTATAATTGAAATATTATTATAATTATAAATATAAAATTGATAATACAAGATGAATATTGAATATCATTGTAATTACAATCATTATAACATATAAATACTAAAATAAATAACAAATCAAATATTAAAATATATATAAGAAACTAATATAAAAATAATATATTATTTATATAATCTGAAATATCATTATAATAATAATCATCAGTAATAATATTTTTATTATAACATGTCTTAAAGTGGATATTAAGATCGTTAAGATAATTAATAATGGAGCGATCCCCTTCCCAAAAGTAAGCAATCACAAACAAAGGGTAAACAAATAAGTCAGCAATCACCAAGACATCGGTCTCCCAAAAGTAGTGATGCTTCCCAAAAGTCAGACTCAATAAACAAATGGTGGCGACTCCTCCCAAGCGGTTAGTCTAAGAGTCATGTCCCTTGAAAGGCTATTGAATATTTAAGGGGGGACTGCAGCAAGGTAAAAACATCATCGTGGCTGGAAAAATAAAGAATAATTTCTGCAGATCGACCAAAGCAGGGCAGTAAGTATTTTCTGTTTGTAAATAACTGTTTAGAAAATATGTTAAGGGTGTAAACAATGGTTATGGTAAATATTTTATAATTAAGCTAATAAGTAGTTTAATACATTATGAAATAAGAATTAAAATAATATCTTAAGCTCATGCATTGGAATATGTTTGATAAGTATATTTAAAAATATTAAGATCGGTAAATATGTTAAACATAGGATGATTGATAAATATATGTTGGTGGTTGATAGATACAATGTATACATCATAATGTCTGTTAATTGATGTTATTTGTTATTGTCATTTGGGATATACATAGTATTGTTCACATGTTATTCCTAGTTGGATACCTAATGAGGTTATGATGATATATTCTGTCATAATTGTTATGAGAGTAACCATATAAACAACCATGGAAGAAGAGGGAAAAAAAAAGAAATATACTCCAGCGAACTCTGTCAAGTCAAACTGAGGATACTCAAAAGTCAATAAATGCCCTAATCAATTAACTATGGTATGTTCTTCATATAATATTTGTAACATAATACAATCTGTAGGGCTGCATAATGATGAACAGGTTATTTATTTAATTATCATATATGCAACATATTTTGTAGAATTCAATATTACTCATACTACGATTTTATTTATTAGTCATGATAACAACAGCTCTGTATATTTACATAAGTCTGAGTTATCATATATTGCTAAATATGACATAATGGATATATTACTGATCTGTCACTGATTCAATATGTGAAGATAGAATATGTGACTACATTATGAAATAATATTTATATTGGCTGATTGTGGTAACCAGCCATGATGAGGGAATTGAGGGCCTACAAGGAGGGGAAACGGTGTTGGGATCATCTTCTAAGTACGCCACCCCATGGTGGATGGCTAAGGCCTGCCACATGTGGGCCAAGGGGGCATAGGAGGCTGCTCTTGGTCTTAGAAGGAGTGATTTCCGAGACACCCTGCTGTAGTTGCACCCCAACCTCCCATCATGGTGATTAACTAAGTCATAAGAAGAGGCAGAATGGTTCTAATAAGGGGAACGGTGATAGGACACCTCACTAGGCACACCACCCCATATGAATGGCAAGAGGCCACATGGGGCCAAGAGGGGTGAAGCATCTGCTCTTGGGCCTAGGGTAGAGGGTCTCTAGGGCACCCTATCAAACCATTCTGCTCCAGGAAGAATGGATTAGAAACTTAAAAGATTCCAATATATTTATGATGTGATATTGTTTTTTTGTTATAGGATGTTAAATAACCTATTGGCAGGTCTTAAACAGGTAGTTGTATCACTATCTTACTTTCCTTGTTTTCTTTACATATTCAAATGAGAGCATCATATAATATTATCTTGTAAATATTTTCTAATTCTTTCTTGCAGGAACCTAATCAAGTTATAGATATTCCCTAAACCAAATTGATTATTTGAAATTGATATATTAGGGCAGATTTAGGGGTTTTCCAAATTTGGGGACAGTACACTAAATTATGATCTGAAGTTTTTAATAACTGCATAATCCATATCCTCGAAACTAGAAGACATCCAAACACCAATTTGCATCAAACTCATCACTTGCTAAAATCACCTATGAAAGTATATGAGGAAGCATCAACACCCATTTTCTACTACACCACTGTGTAAGTTTGGGAAAAATTTGCACTTTTGAAACAAACATTTGAAAAAATTCTCTAAATGCTAAAGATATCACTCCCTAAAAATCTGCCTCTAATATGGATAATCAAACAAGACTCAAGCCCTCTAGAGCTCACCATATGACCAAAGGGCTGAAAAATCAAATAGTCTCCATATAACCATGTGCCAGACTCCAAGCACATTGAAAATACTTTCCACATCTACCATATAAACATGCTTTTAAAAGGAGAAAGGGCCCACTTATAAGGATTTTTTTTAAGACATGATTTAATTGAAAACCATAAAATGATAACCATATGTGGGCCTTTCTTTTATCTACTCGCTCCATATTTTTTACTTTCATTCGCATTTATCCTTTTAAGACTTCCACATGGGATTTCTCGGTCTTTAATCATGGTAAAAGGTAACTATCAAAAAGTAGGGTTGAAGAGAACACAATTATATTGAGAAGGGAGTGGGGGAGGGGGTGGAGGAGCAAGGGGCCGAGGTGAATCGGTATAACAACAATCTTTTACTTTTCAAACCTTATATCAACCACAGTAGTAATACTTCAAAACTTAATCATCCACAACAATAACACACATGAAAGATCTAGAAATTAAGAACATAGGACAAACACACGATTTATGTGGAAACCCTTGCGGGAGAAAGCCACAAAAACTTATTGCTTATATATATATATATATATATATATATCTTCTTTGTGGGCACCAACCTACTTCTCTTACAAGTCTTCTTTTGTAGGCACCAACCCACTGGAGACACCAATCCCCACAACTAAGCACCAACTCAGCAAGAGACACCAATCTCTTCTTTGATAGGCACCTACCTCCAAATTTTTCAATGGATGATATTGTCTTCACAAAGATCTGATTATAGATGCACTTTCTTTCACACCTCTGTTCATGGATGATCTAACAGTTATCACACAAGTGCTCTCCTTCACAGCTTGGTTTGTAGATGATGTAATCGCTTTTCTTCACAAGTCTTCTTGATGATGACACAACAACTTTCCTTCACAAGTTTTCTCTCAAATAATGCAATACTTTTCTTTATAATTCTGCTTTAAGGTCTGCTCTAATTTCACTTAAAAATCTGATCACAACTTCTTCACATATATTTCTGCTTTAATGTCTACTGTAATAAACTCAGATCTGCTCATAAAACCTTTATACATATCATTAAAAATCCTCCATACATCTGATCATAAACTCTTCATACAATCTGCTCATGTTCTTCAATTAAACTTGCACACATTTCACATATAGATCTGCATACGTTCTTCAATATGAATCAGAAATATTCTTCATACTTTCTGCTCTTTTGGTCTGCTTTAAATCTGCTCAATATTCAAAATAATATTCAATAAAAACTTACATCTCACACCTCTATTTTGCCTTGTTTTATACCTTATCAAACATGCCCCTTCAACCAAAGGAGGTGACTCTCCCAAGAGAGGCGATCCTTCCAAGAAGGGTCGGCCCTTACCAAAATATATTTTATTATTTTTATTTTCAAATTTAAAATCCCAAAAATGGGGCACTCCAATAAGGGGGTCGGCCTCTTCATAAAAAATAATTTAATTTATTTTTTTAAACCACCATATGAGGGTGCTAGGAGTCTAAGGGTCAGCCCTTAGAAATAGATAAAATTAAATTTTTGTTTCCCTTTGTGCAGGCAGTGAACGGTTGCTCATAAACACATTCAAATGATCTTGATTTTGATACGACGATTCACTTCCTTCCTCAACGATCTCTCTTGACCTTTGAGTTCCTTTGACATCAATGACAACAATTTCCAATTCCTTATCCTTGCATTTTGCGGCATCAATGTCAAAACTATCCATGCCCCTTTGACATCAATGAAAATATTTTCAACAAGGGTTTCTATGAAAAGAAACATACTACATTTTAGCAAACTTATAGCCTACACCCAAACAATCCATAGAGACAAACACATGCCTTGGCACATTCACACCGCCCATAGCCACACCAATCCTTGCCATGATGTTATCACCTGCACTATTTGTAACACCTAAAATCTATCATGGCTCCTAATGACACATTCTAACATCTCATCAACATGACCATGCTAAACAACTAATTTTGACAACATTACGACCTTAAAATCATCCTAATTTAATTAGTTCCATACCAAACAATTAAATAAATTACTATTTATTTAATTTACAACCTCCCTACACCACTAGTTAATTAAATGATTAATTGGTCTAATTCTATCTCATTTTAAATAATTAAATAAAATTTAATTTCCATCTCACATTTAAAATAAATAAATAAAACTAATTTTCATCTCACCCCTCCAATTAAATGAACAAATAAATTCATTTCCCTCCATTTTCTCCTATCATCCATAAAATCAAATCTCATTAATCAATTTAGAGTCTTTTACTCTAAATCCTCTACTTTAGCAACAAAATATTTAATACCCTCCTCCATATGGTTGCAACAAAATATTCAATAAACATAATCATTTTAAACAAATTGCATCCTCACCATCCATCTAAAACAAATCAAATCTTAGCCTTTCATCATGCCTCATTTATTCTAGGAAAATCCTCTCAATCCATCTCATCCATAGATTCATTAAACAAACCTATACCATTCATCCAAACATTCAAAACATTATAAATAAGCTCCAAAGCTTCTACCAAAAGGATCCGTGAATTTACATGCACATGCTGCTAAGATTTTGAAGCATCCTTTGAGCAACTACACACCTCTCCACGACACCATTTACATTTTCCTTGAGCATATCCACACCAACAATAGAGTTGCATTTGGCGACGCTTTATTTGGATTCCATTATGCTCAACCTGAGTTTTTGCATATAGTTTTGAAATAGGAAGCTTTGATTTACATTTTTTATTTCCTTTCATTTAGTTTGAATTTTGTGCATTATACATTAATGAAGTTCATAGTAGCTTCACCCCTATCTACAAATAATGGCTCACTCCCATGGATGTTTATTTCTGTTTTATAGCCTTTCACATTGTTTATAGACTCATAATGTAGTTCTACCTCAAGCTCCTTCACATGAGGCCCCTCTTTTTCAACGGTATGTGATACCTCTATTGCTCATGACACCCTTGTTGTTACATAATATTTATTGGGATTTTTTTGGTTTATGTAGACTTGGCTTGAATTCAAACCTTGTGGCATTGATCCAATAATGGCAAAATGTGTGTTCTCCATAAGAGTTCTCCTCACAAGCTCCACACAAAACAATGCCAAATCTAGTACCCATTTACACTCCAAAAATCTACAACATAGAAAGCTTGCATACACCACATCAATCACCTTTGAGGCTAAAATCAAAACAATGGCACCTCAATCATAGACGAAAATTTGCCAAGCAAACCTTAGGTACTAACAAATGCCTTTCCACATGTGAAAACAAAATAAAAACTCCAGCAAACAATAATGATGCCAAACACACAAAAAATCAAAGATTTGACCACCACAATTGTTAACTCTTCCACATCTAATAAAACGAGTACGTGAAATAATGAATATAAACAATAATGCATAATAAATAGGGTAGTAAAAATATATCTTTATTCACATGTAATTCTTACAGAAGTAGACCAAAGATGACCAATGAAAGACCAAACTACATTTCTTAACTACACAAAGTCTATTTAAAGAACCTGACAGTTGTCAAACTGGACACAACAATCTACCAACTGACCAAAAACCAAAAATCAATTAATACATAGTCGGATACAACCATATTAACAAAACATAATAAAGGCAATTAACGCTAACTACATCATCCCCCACCAATGAAAAATTGTCTTCTAGATGACAAAGAAAACAAGTAATCAAGTAACATCAAGTAAGGTTTTCCAAATTTGTGACAGCACTATAAATGTCATTCCCCTGAAATGGCAAAGTATGAAACATTAAAATAAATAAAACACATAAATATCTATAGATATTTAATATTATTATAATTATAATTATCCTGAGATAATATTATGATTATAATCATCAAAATATTATTATTATTATCATCCTATGTTAAATATATATATATGACTGATATAAAAATAAACATGCCCTATATTAGATGAATATAGTATAATATACATATAAAATACAGAATAATATTAGCTAATAACTATAGCAGTTATAAAGACTATTAATTAAGGAAGCGTTAGACTCTCCCTAACATACAACGATTCACATAACGTGGGGCCCAAACCTGACAAGCCAATAAGAACTACTTAAAGCACCTTAAACAGCGATCATGGAAATGCATTCAATATTGATTAAGGAAAGAGCAGCGATTATTAATTGAAGGCAGCAGATCGCATATGATTAATTAAGGGTTATGAAGACATGTCTCTTCAAGAGTGACGTCTCCTCCTTAAAAGACATGATCCTCCAATCAGCATAAAGGATATAAAGATATAAACAACAGGGCTGGGAAAGGCATCGGATTAGGATGAAGGAAAAAAAGCAGCGATCAGCATATTCTTGCAGTCAGTATAATTTAATTTATGATTTCAGAAATTATTATGGTTTCAGAATTACTTGATAAGTTCAGAATTATTTTATGATTATTGTGATAGGACATTTATATAGGATTGTAATGTATTGTTTAAGTGTATGATTCATACATCTTACCATCTATATCTTATGGCAGCATCATGGATTGCTGATGTAATTATTTGCAAACATGAATTTTATCAGTTAGTATGCATATGTATTTGCACCATGATAGAAGAAGGGAGATTACAAACGGAAACAGCAATGGGGCACTCTCCTAGGTACGCTGCCTCTATAATGGAGGACTAAGTGTCCTATAATGGAGAACCTATGTGTTCTATAATGGAGGAGCGAGTCTCCTATAATGGAGAACCTATGTGTTTTATAATGGAGGGCCAAGTGTCCTATAATGGAGGACCTAATGTCCTATAAGGGAGAACCAGTGTGTTCTATAATGGGGGACCAAGTAGTCCCAAGGAGGTCAAAGGGGTAGTTGCCTTTGTCTCAAAGGGTGCTGCCTCTTTGGGCCTAGGAGAGATGGCATTTTCAGAGCACTTGTTGTAATCTCACTCCTCCACCATGATGAATTGAATCCTCCAAGGATGTTAGAGTACTTTATGATTGAATTAATGATTGGTCAATAGTTTATTAATGCCTAGTTATGCCAAACTGCTAACTACCATTGTTGTGATAAATGATTCTATTCTACTAATCAATTTAATTATGGTAAATGGTTCAAACTTGTGTGCAGGATTTCAATCAAGGTTTTAATCAAGTGAAAGGTATTCTCTAACTCATTTGTGTTGACACTTCCTGCTTGCAATGAGAACAGTTTGATCATAACTTGATTGTTCCACAATGAGTGAATATTCCATGATGAAAGATGGGCAACAATTTACTAGGATGGCTTCAACTAGAAGGAGAAAGGATAACCAAAAAGTAAAATTTGATCATGTAACATGCCCATTGTTCTACCCAATGGTTTTTCTATGTTTTACCCACAAGTGAATAGTTTATGCATCTAACATCATGAGCAATAAAAAAATTTCTTTTTTTTTCAATTATAAATGCACCATTTGAAACATAACCTTCCCAAACTTTTCCATTGCATAATCAAAAAATCTTTTCAATAATATAAGTATGATTTCACTTTACATAAATATATTTAAGATAACATTTCACATTTACAATTTCCATATAGATGGACACGTGAATACATACATAGCTTAAACAAGCTTACATGAACTAGACATACAAACTAATACATATGTCCCAACATTGGTGCATACATTTTAAATGTCCCCTTTCCTTGGTGCATACCTTCTAGTTTTCCCCAATACTAACGCATACATCTCAATTCTTGAATCAAAAATACCATTGGTCCAAAATGTCCTTCCAAATCTTGGCCGCCAACTACATGAGGAGAAGCATCACTCAAGCGCTTTTCCGCCAACCATGGACTTATTGCAGTTCCCACACATCTACCAAACTTGATAAGATGGCCATCTCTTCGACGAAGAGATTGGTTTGGTAACCTCATCCTTCAAATAGCCTTTCTTGAGCATAGTGATGTGTCCTACATATCTAGAGCTTACCATAAAGTCTACTTCTATATATATAATATTCCCAACCTGGTATGTAAATTGGATCACACAGTGAACTAACAGTGTAGACAGTGGCTACCTACACTACTTTGGCCAAAGATTCATCACCCAGTAACTTCGAGTGAGGTCATTTGTTCACCACATTTAATTGCTCGATTTGTATTGACCATTAGTATTCTATTCTAAGGTTATCCCCTTTCTCATGGATTATCCTAACCCCAAGTTTAACCTTCCCATTAACTCATATCTAAATGACATTGCTACAAGCATCTCAAAGCAACTCTATCTTATGCTACGTACATATAGCATTGACATACGATGAACATAACATTATAACATTAAATGACTTTATTCCAAAAGTACAATCCCAACAATAAAAGCCTCCATTCAAGAGTGTAAACTCAACAATAAATGACTCCCATCAAAAGTATAATCTCAAGATGGTTGGGTCATTGACTCATGAGCTTCTCGGCATGTCACTAGTTCTCATGATCACATCCTTTGGGAGACAATGAGACCACCAGAGTTCGACAAGATGTTCACTGCCAATGTTCATGTAGCTGATATTTGTGATGTCACTTTGGATGGAGGGCATGTTCATGATGTGGTTTATATTCCTGAAATGGCTCATAATCTTCTTTTTGTTTATCAGCTTGCTTAGGAGGATCTCACCATTGAGTTTACATCCGAGTCAACACTCATTTGGAATGATTTTGATGAGTTCATTGCCTATGGTGTGGTTGATCATCAGTCACCAATGTACAAATTCTCTCGGTTTTGGGATAATGCTAATCAACAAGTTCCTGATTCTCCAAACTCTAGGTTGGGAAGCAATTCTCATCATTCTCACCATGGCTGTGGTGGCTGGATCGAGTTGGCTCTTCTTATGTCACCACCTTCATCATCTCCTTCCTCTCAATTGAGATTTGTTTCAACAGAGCAGGATGTATTCTCCTCTTCAGATTTGTGGCATCCAAATGGGTTCATGACAAGTCTTGCTGAATTGGCTCACCATTTCTCCACAAGTCTTGAGGATGTTCCTGAGGGGACCACCATTCTTTATGGGGGGGATATCCAGTCTCCTATTTTGTTCATATTTTGTATCTTGTGATGGTTGTAGTTTTTGGGGGATATTGATGTTGAGACCTCCAAACATCACTCTTCCGTCTCTTTTCTGCATTTCATCTCCTTTTTGGAGAGGGGTTTTCTTCCCACTGGGTTTTCCCCTTTTCTCCGTTTGTGGGAGATTAGTTGCATTTCATTCCCATTTGTAAATGGGTACCTAAAATGGCCATCATGTAGCTGGGACCCATCAATCCATCATTGCATAATCATTGCATTTTCATTTCCTCCCTAAGTTGCACTTATGGGGGGTTTTGGTGTAATTATTATTTAATTACACTAGCATAAGTTTACTTAGGCATAATATTTAATTAATCCTAGGTTGCATTTACTACACAATTAGTTATAATGGGGTCATCCCCCTTTCCATGTATTTAGGATGAAAGATTCCTTCTAGAAGATGAGTTGTCTTTTCTATAAGCCTTATCCTATCTTCACATCATCCTAGGTTGTTAGTTAGGGTTCACATGTTGTCAGCATCATAATGCATACTACATTTCACTCTTGACTATATATACAGGGCATTTGTACATTGTAACAAATCATCTCATAATAGTATATCAATTTGCATGCCTAAGTTGCAACATTTTCTTTGTGGTTGAATTTCTTCTTGGTTAAGTCCTCCCATGAAGCTGCAACCTTCAAAGGATCTTTGCCAAGAAATTAATTCCTAGGTTAATGTACCTAATATGAAGTTTTTTGGTTAATGTACCTGACATGGCCTCATTTGCCGGGACCCATCATCTTTTACATCCTCTTAAGCATCCTAAGCTATGCTTAAGGGGGGGTGTTGGTGTAGGTCTTTATTTTCCCTTACTCCTAGGTTTTTCCTACATTTAATTAAGCTTGTTTAGGATAATAAAGTGAGTTTATTACTAGGAGATAAGTATGTGGTGTCACCTTCCTTAAAGGGTGGAACACATTCCACTCTTGGTGGCATCCTCCACTTTTGGTGGTCCATACTTTCCACTTTTGGTGGGCATCTCCACTTTTGGTGGTCCATTTCCACTTTTTTGTGGTTGATTCTTATTGGTTGGATTTGCCACCTACCTCCTCTCCTAAGTTCTACATAAACTCACTACCTAGCTTGTATTTGTATCCAATCCATTCATTCTCTTGCATTGTTGCATACTTTGGCATACATGCACCTTGATGCATGTAGTCATTATTCATGCATCTTTGTTTTGTATCTTTTCATCTTGGAATTCTTATTGCAATTTTGTCACATCAACATTGCATAATCTCTCAGAGTCCTAGTTTGCATTCTTATGTTTTTCCAGTTTATGTAACTTTGATTTTCTCTTAAAAAGTTCCTTAGGCTATTCAATCAATTTCAGATTTCTAACATGTCCAACATCCCATACAACTTACAAGTGTCCCCAAAAAATGCCTAAGTAATTGCATAATCTCTCGGAGTCCTGATTTGCATTCTTATGTTTTTCCGATTTATGTAACTTTGATTTTCTCTTAAAAAGTTCCTTGGGTTATTCAATCTATTTCAGATTTCTAACATGTCCAACATCCCATACAACTTACAAGTGTCCCCAAAAATGCCTATCCTAGTGTGGTGTACACATCCTCACATGCACAACAACTAAATAACAATATTACATTATTATGCAAAGTGTACAATACACCTTTCATAGCATCAATTTTATGTTAATTATATACTATTATGCAATCAAATTTCTGTTTTTGTAACAAAGAAATGGAATTACCTAGTGTAATCCTCCCTAATACATTCTCAAAAGCTAGTCATGCAATATCCAATAAAGCCTATGGCCCATATCTTTCATATGTAGCCAGAAGTTTAGTTAAACAGATTTTCAGAAACATTTCTTGGCAAAATCAAGATGCAAAAGTGACAGTCAAAATTATTAAATAAACCAATGAATTAACTTCTGCATGGTTCATAGCATTGAAATTATCATCTAATAGAACACTAAACTTCGCCATAAATCTCACAGTAGGGATCAGGACATGGGGACTGATCCTGAGGGTCCATTAAAGATTAGTAAAGTTACCTGAGGAATACATAGCCAGTTGATTCTTCTGCAGATTTCCGGCTATGAGCAGTGATAAACCCTTGTGACTTGCAGTGAATGTGGCAATGCTCTAGTAGTGATGTGGAATTGCCAAAGATAAAGTCTACGCTGCCTTCAATGTAACAATCTCTCAAATAGTGCTTCCCATAATGTAGGTAAGCAGTGTCCTGTAAAACATAAGGATTAAAAGCACTTCATGAGAATGATCATGCCAATTTCTTAACAAACATAAATTGCAGCATTTTTCCTGTAAAACTGAACACAAATAGATACCTGCCACCCCAGAAATCTGCAGTTGTAGAAAGCACATCTGTCAGCTGTTACACGAATGGCCACAGCTTGACCTGAACCCTATAATAATGCTAGCCAAAGTGATCAGAGTTAATACTTTCTTAAATATTTTTTATCCTGTTGCAAAACAGTTCTGTTGATAGAGAGAATTCATATAATCCATCCCAAGTCACGATTCCAATCAGACATTTAAAGAGAACACATAAATAAACTGAAATAATCTATAACATAGCATGCATTTAATTAAGGGCAACTGAAACTTCCCAAAAGGAAACAATATGGAAGGTTAAAACTTAAAAGGCATCCAATTCAACTTTTATGTCTTGCTAAGATTTTTGTATCAAATGCATGAATCGGCATCTCTCAATAGGTCAAAATAGGGTAGCACTATCAATTTTTTTCTCAAACTATAACTGCTGCTGAAACAAATATTTTTTATAAGAAGCATAGTTCAAGAAAATCAACAAAGCAAACATATAGCGTAACTCAAAAGTATTTATTTTTTATGTGACTGGCATTTAGTGAACAGCAACCATAAACTTCAAATTGTAAAAAAATGACTTTCTATATAACTATGGACAAAAAATGTAAACAGATAAATTTCCTTTTCTTATGAAACGGAATGATCAAATATTTAACCTAAGTAAATAATTTTTGAAAACAAATGCTGGCTGCATTGTTTCCTGCATTGTTCAAAAGAATATAATTAACATACTTAAAGGAAACTATTACAGATGGTCAGATACAAAGTTATATGCCAGATAATAATAAAAGTTGGTCAAGTAGATCAGTAAATACTTGGTATCTATCAACAACCACTGATAGCAGCTCCCACTTAATTGATCTTTACAACCCTTTCCTACTGAATCATGGCAGTAAGATCCTGAGAACGTCTCATAACTATTAAACTGGACATGTATTGTCAAATCAGACAGATACCAACAGAGAATGAACTATAATTTCGATAAACAGTCTCCTTCCCTATTCTTTCTGAATAGCATTCTGTTTATAAGTGTAACTTCTTGAGCTTTCTTACTCTTAATATGGGATGTCACAAACCTTTCTGGAAGTTTGTTATATGCACAGAAAATCTCAAATGGTTATGATTATCTTTTAGTCAGAACTAGAAGACAAGGAAGGAGAGCCATCACTATAGTCAGTTAGGTTTAGCACCAAAGAAACTGAACCTTAAGTAAGAAAAAAATGAGTCAAAAGTGGATGATCTTACCTGTGGGGAAGCATTTTCAAATGTAATTCCCTCGGCTATAAAATCTTGTCCTTCTACAATCATAGTACCACATCCAAAAGTTCCTGTGCCTATTAAACGTGATACCTGCATAAAAAGCATATACGTTGTACAATAAAATGGTTGCACAACTGTGGCCTAATTCTTAACTCTTAAATGACAGAATAAAGGCACGAATAAAATATATGCAGGTAAAAGTTATTGATTTCATCTTGAAAAACTAATCTAAAGTACTCAAGGATACAATTTCTAATTGTGCAAGCTCATCTAACATAGTATTATCAATTTGATTAAAAGATACTACCATTGGGAATGGAAGGCATAAAGTAAAATATGATGAGAGAAAAACTTGACAATTCATAGGATCCATAGGAGAAAATCAGGCCCAAAAAATATATTTAACTATCCAAAATATCTTTGGAAATTATGGCACAGGTTGGAATTGTGAAAGCTGCCTACAAAATAAAATCCAACAATATACTCCAAAATAATTCATGTTTGAAAGACACAAGCACAAACCTGGCTTCAAACTTGCAATGCAAGAACTCACTGAATGAGTTTGCCTTCCTCACTCAATTTTGTTATCCTCATGACAGATCATACAGTGTGATCCAGAATGCTGATTGTTGATACACAAAGCTACCATACGGTCTTTCCAAAAAATGCTCTATTTGTCAATATTTATTGCGAAGTATCATTTTCATAATTTATCATTTTAGTTTAAAATGAGCATTGCAGAACTGCAAGCAAAGTAGTATTTTCAAATACAACTCCAAGCAAACTAAATCAAATTCATTAGATCAATCTACGAATATTTCCAGCAAAATGACAAAAGTTTGAATCCAAAAACTATCTCAAATTGTCAGATGAAAACCTACTTTACAAAAAGCAAGTTAGAAACCTCATTGGAAGTACAAGGGGTTGTAGTGTAATGTAAAGCAGAACATTCCTATGACAGTATCCAGTTCAAATTAACTTCAACCACAGTAGCATTACACTCGGGTTTTCCCAAGTAATAACAACCTGCCACATTTACCATGCCATTTCCCGAGTTTTTCGAGAAGTATTTTTAATTTTTTTATATACATCTTTTATGGTTTGATTTAACAGAGAAAAATACAAAGCAAAGATAGACCAGACATTTTTGGTTTAAGGTTAGGGTTAGGGTATTTAAATGTTCTTCTAGTTTAAATAGATTTTTTTGAGAAGTTTAATTTTAAACAACAATGAGGGTTTTTCTTTTAGCCATTTGGTTTTTACATAAACCCTCTCAAGTGAAAATAAAATTGAAGTTCTATGCATTTTTTTACAATTACCATGTTTATTATGTTCAACATTTATTTTTATTTGTATGCATTATATTTTACAATGAACAATGTAATTCTATATTAAAAATACAAAAATACACTACACAATTCACATACAAGATGGGTGGAATGGAACCCACCTGCAAAAGTCAAATCCGGCACCCTAAAACAAACAAAAGTAGATAAAAAGCTACTATGTCCTGAACACAATAAAGGTTGTTAGGCTACATCTATGTGTGACCCAATTTAATGTGGCTAAGTTATAGTGGAACTAACTTGGGATACATTCTAGTGACACAAGTTTCGTGTGACTAAATTTTAGTGGAATGAATATGAGATACATTGGAGTGTGTCCAGTTGAGTACATCTAAGTGTGATCGAAGTTTAATCAGGTCTATTAGAGAACAATTCAGGTTGATCTGAGCTTAACTGGATACATTAGAATGTGATCCAAGTTTAATCAGGAATATTGGAGTGTAATCCAAGTTGATCCAAGCTTAATTGGATAGGTTAGAATGTGATCCAAGTTTAATCAGGTATGTTCGAGTGTAATCCAAGTTTACCCAAGCTTAATTGGACACATTAGGGTGATCCAAGTTAATGCAAATTTAATTGGGCACGTCAAGGCGTGATCAATGTGTTTGAGGTTTAAACAGTGTTCCACGGGGTTTTGGGGACGGGGACGGGGACGAGGGGACGGCAGGGGACGCGTTTCCGAGACGTGGGGACGGGGGGCCTAAGTTTGGGGACGGCAGGGGGACAGCGGGGGGATGGCGGCGAGGGGGCGGTAGGGTGCTGAAATACATATAGTACTTGAAAAAAAAGTTATAAAAAGATGTATAAGTATAAGAATTATACATCTTGGAGACAACTAGGAGTCCCCTAGACGTCTTGAGGACACCCCAACGTCTTCGAAGTCCTAGCAGCATCTTGGAGACAGCGACACTGGTGGTGGGATGGTGGCACTGGTGGTGGCCTGGTGGGGGGATGTCTCCCCCAAGTCCCCAAGTCTCCGAGACATCCCCCTCTAGGAAACGCGGGGTTTTTTGGGGTGGATGCGTCCCCATGGAACACTGGGTTTAAATATTAATAATATGGCCCAAACCGACTCCACACAGGAATGTAGCCTCAGCTCATACAAAGCAAGGTGGTCTATCAAGTAATGATGCCCAGCCTGACCAACAATATACGGTCTCGGAACTCTCCAAATATTTGTCAAACAAAACAAAGAAATAAGGTTTTTATGTTTCCACGTATCAACATTACCCAAATGGAACTCATGGTTACCTGTATTTAACTTGCAGCACAACAATCCCAAAAAGAGAAACAAGTAGAGCATAAAGAAAAGTGCTTCCGAAAAATAATTGATTCAAATTTCGATTGATCAATTTCGATTGATCAATGTTTATGTGATCCACACTATGTGATCCATCATTAAGAAAAGACAAGGTTGTCTCCTATCACACTAAGTAATCCTTCATCAAGGTGAGGTTGTCTCTTACCACACTACTGTTCCCTCATCAGGATGAGGATATTCTCCTACTGCATTATATATAGATGATCCATCATCAGGATGAGGATTCATCTCTGTATCAGTCTAGATGTGTTCCTAATCAAACTAATTAATCATCAGAATGAGGAGTGATCTGTCATGACGATGAGATTATCTCATATTACACTTGATGATTCATCATCAGAATGGAATAATTTATAGGATTCATCCCTACATACAGGGATCCTTTCATCGCATAACAATATCTCTGTATCACAATACATGATCCATTGTGGGTGTATTTCTTATCATATTATGTTACCCATTATCAGAATTTTGATAATATATTAAGCACAAGACTGCGTGACCCACGATTAAATTAAAAATATCACAATACATGATCCATTGTGGATGTATTTCTTATCACATTACGTTACCCATCATCAGAATTTTGATAATATGTTAAAGCACAAGACTGCGTGACCCACGATTAAATTAAAAATGTGTACCATACCGCATTCCATGATCCATCATCGGAATGAGAATGTGATATGTTTAGTACCTGATGATGTTCGATGCGTGTGGCGGTGTTAGTCCATGTCAAAATCGTATCTTCTGCGCAAAATCCACGTAGTGTGATGAAATCTTTAGTCTTGGGCACATAAACTGGCTGTCTGTAAACCCCAGGCAAAACCTCAATAACAATTCTGTTCATGTTGGCCAGCGGCACGGCGTCTATGGCGTCTTGTACCCTGCTGAAGTCCCCGCTTCCATCCTGTGCCACAACTAGCTTCCTTTCCAACACCCTCTCCATCGAAACCCTCGAAATTCAGAGCAGAATTCCGCTTAAATTCGAGCTCACTTCTTCATGGCCTAAATTCGTCAGGTGTAAGCACAGTAGGAAAAATAATATATCGGTACGGTTTGAATATACTAATTTGAGTCAGTGAGCACTCGATGCCTTGCCCTACCAGTGAATATTGAAGACAAAAGATTTTCAAAGAGTTTCAGTTCTGATTCAAAAGCTCAAATTTTCGTAAAAATAAATCACAACTATAACGGAATAGGGTGTTAAAATAGGAAAAAAGTCAATGCGAAATTCTGTACAGATCTGCCATGTCACAGCAGAGATTTTTATCGTTCGACTGTTTCATGAAAACGTCATTATTTTATTTTATTTTATTGTTTTTTTTTAAAAAGAAATTGATATTAATTTTTTAGGCATAGAGTGTTTTTTTTTTTTTTTTTCGGTTATAAACGAGGTAAGAAATAGTAGGGCAAGGACTAATAGTAGGAATAGAAGTAGTCTTCAATAGACCCCACAATGGAGCATTTAATATCCACTAGCAAAACATTTTTTTCCATAAAGTATATAATCTTATGGATCTTGTGATGCCACATCAGCTAAACATGTTCAAGGTACTCAGTGCCCTACTATGGGTCCCTATGTGTTTTTTGAAAAAGCATGCTGATGTGGCATCATATTTGATGATGTGGCCTTAAAAATATTTTTTTTAAGCAGATGAGTTGGCAAGTAAATTGTTGTATAAATTTTATTTTTTTTAAAATCATATGCTATGAAATTCAAAAGCCCAAAAGTAGGTTGCCCTACTATGGACCCCTCTCCCCTAAGTAGTTGTATATCACATCTCATTTGAATAGGGAAATAACAGAGTAGTTGAGCATGTTCCAATACTTGTTATAGTATATGTTGTTTTATGTCTAATTTTTTTAACAATATTGCACCTATAGTTTTTTTTTTTTTAAATTGAAAAAAGCATATATTAATAGAAAAAAAATGTACAGAAGGCTCTTTCAAAAAAAAGAAACATGAAAGGAGCCACAGAGAAAACAACATCATCATAAATCAACAATACATAGCTACAATAGACAAACCAGCAGTAGCTAAAAAATTACAAAATGATCAGATTTCTCCAAGAGTACATAGAATTTGCTCCTCAGTAACAGTTTCCATAGATGAAAGTAGGGACTATCGGTGTTTCTTAGCAATCTCTATCAACTGGGACTGCCCCTGAGTTGTTTGAATCTTAAGTTCTGAGTTGAAGCTGAATATATCTTTCAATGATCTAACAAGAATTGACTATTGCAAAATAATGCAAGAGAATAAGCCATGCATAATAACTTCCTTAGGCTGGAATGCATTAGAGAAAACAGCTCTACATCGAAGCTTCCAAATATACAAAAGTATACATTGATGAAAAGATTTTGAAACTATGTTTTTAGAACAATGCAGCCCCAAAAGTGTTGATTTCCATTTTACATTTATTTTAAATATAGCTGGAATCTCAACCAAATTTGTTTGCCAAATTTCTTGTGTATACTTGCACATCCAAAAAGCATGTTTAATGGTTTCAAGCTTGTGACAAAACGGACATCTGGAAGAGCAGGAAGGGAGAAAAGTGAGGCGTTCTCCCACACAATTTTATAGTCGATAATCTTCCAAGCAAGAAATTGTGCTTTTGCTTCAGCTCTGGATTTCCAAACAGCAAGGCTCAAGCTGAACCATTTAGATTCACTCCAATTCACTCGCACCTATAGTTGTGACTTTAAAGTTATGAGTGTTGATGATGAATATCGTAATTGAATGAAATGTATTCTTAGATCTAAAAAGCAACAAATCATGTGATGTCACATCAGTGCACTAATAAAACTATCGTTCTAACTTCTTCTTCTTTGTATTTTTGGGCCCCTCAATAAAATGCATGTTGATGTGTCATCATATTTGATGGTGTGGCCTTGAAACTTTAGTTATAAGCAACGGACTTGTCAAGTAAGTTGTAAAAAATTAGGAGTGATTTGAAATTTCCAAGTAAGATTTTGAGAAGCACGAAGTTAAGGTGTTCAACTATTGGGTCCTCTACCCTAGCCTACATAAATTATTTAAATCATAATGATAAATAAATATTATTTTATATAAATATTTTTAATAAATTATTAAAAATAATGATAATAAATTTGATTAGTATCAGGTTGGGATTAATATTAAAGTAAAATATCAATTTTTAAATAACTTAAATAATATTTAATTGAACTTTAGAGATGGAAAAACGATGTTAAAGATATTGGGAATTAATTTGTTATTACATTAGATTGTTAGTGCTTAATCAAATGATTATCTTGAAATATACAAACTTGGTGTGGTTCAGATCGATACTTATTAGACCTATTCTTTGCACCTATAAAATGAACTAATACATGGACATGAACTTGTACCTATAGATATAAATTGGTAGAAGTCTAAATATTAGAATCTATTCACCTTGATTTTTTGACGTCTAAATCATAATAAGGAGTTTGTGATGTTTACAAACATCTTTGAGGTAATTTTTTGAATCATAAGGATGATGTTTTCCTTAGTCAAATATTTGGGTAGACCAATTGAACAACAATAGACTGAGATAGAGAAGAAAACTTGCAATATGCTTAGGATGACTATATAATTTGATGATGCAAGTAGGATGCTCTAAGATTCTATGACAATGTTCTCATATAAATGCTCTTTTAAATTGATTTATGCAATTTCAAAATGAATGAATAAATGTTTGTAAATGCAACATTGCACACAAATCATTATAAGCATATGTTAGGCATAAAAGCACAACATTGTGTCACACTTTTGGCCAACTAAATAGTTTCAAGCGAAATTGTTTTGCCATAATAGCTTTTTAGTGAAACAATTTCATCTAAAACCACATGGCTTATATGTCACACATAGTTTTGAGTGAAAGAGTTTTGCTCGAAACTACAAAATCAAAAATTTCCCATTAAAAATTTGAAATGCACCTCAATTTACATCTAATGTTTTGGATGAAAAAAATTTGGTTGAAAGTATTTTGATCAAAACCCTTTCGATCAAAATTGGCTATGTCACTGCCTATGTGGTAGCTTAACCCTCTTTTGGGGAAAATTCAAAAAAAAATCAATATTTCAATAGTTTTTTTTTTTAATTTACTGTAAGTAGGTTTTTATAATCAAACATGAGGGTGATTAGAAAATAAAAATATATATTAAACATATTCAAAAAATTCATAAAATATATGGTGCACTAGAGAAGAGAATCTTCTTTGAAAGGGTATAGTTTATTTTTCAAAAATGATTTAAAAAAAATAGAAAAAAGTTGATGTCATATTAAAACTATTAATTTCTAGTAAAATTGACTTTAAAACATTATTACGAGAAAAATATACATCAATTTTTTTTACATGCACTAGATATTGAAGTTATCTATTTGGGAAAAAAACATTAGGGAAAAAAATTATTCTTTTTTGTGATGTCAACTCGACCTCACTTTCTTCAAAAAAATTCAATTCAAAATCTTCTCTTAAATTTATAAAAAAATATTAAAATATTTTTTTAAAAGTTTAAAAAATTACAAGCATAAGCTTCATCAAAACTTCTACATTTCATTAGTTTACACCATTTTGAAATTCAAAACATAAAGTTCATGCTCTTATACAATCGAAGTTGAAAGTTTTTGTTTGTGTTGGTTAATTCCTTTATAAAAGTGTGACACAAGTTTGTACTTTTACCCCTAGGTCAACTCACAATAGCTAATAAGAGAAATCCCATGAGATTTATTCTGAATTGAAATTTTAAAAGTTCAAGGCTCAAATCTGCAACTACAAAAATGGTCAAGGTCAATTCTACATTCAAGGATCTAATCCAAGGTGGTGAATGGAAGATCTAAGGATTGGGATCAATCTCTTGGCATAGGTGATGATGGGATTAGGAGAGGATGATGTCATGAGATGAATTCATGCAAGGGTACCACTTGTAGGTTTAATATTGCATAAAGGAATTTTTAATCAAAACAAGCCTAAGACATAAGGGAAAAGGGCATGGGTATGCAATTTTCACCATTATATTTTCTCACTTTTATGTATAAGTAAAATTCTATGAGGATGCATGCCAAAGCAATAACATGGAACTTAAATATTTTGTAAGCACTTGATGAATATTGATATGCTCAAAGGATACAAGTATTGTGTGTCATTCTAGAATTATCATCACAATGAGTGCTCCATTAGACCCTACAAAATTTAAAAAGCATGAAATAAGCTCATATATTACACATTTAAAATAGACTTTACCTAAAACTTGCTTGGAAAAAATCTTTGAAAGAAAAAAGAATAAAGAAGAGAAAGGTATGAGATATCATCTAATTGGAAAGTGCTAAAAGTCCAACTAAGAATAAATGTGAATGGACTCCAACCAAGCAGAAGATTCTAATAATGCAAAAAAATGGTAAATCTCCCTTCATTGTGAGAATTACTATGAGCTTGTCACTAAAAATCATAACTCTCAAAAAGGAACATTAGAGACATATATAGCCCCCGTCAATTGGTTGCATATAAAGGATGCAAGGAACTAGAAGAAAAGAGAAAAGATGCAATCATGAAAAGAGCATGTAATCATGGTAAGAGATATTATCATATAACAAACATATAAAAACATAAGTAAGATGCAGTCATGAACATACATAAAGCAATGGAAAGGAAATATAAACCCAATGAAGGTGGTAAATAGTGATACTATTAAACACCCTGATAAGGATCATATAAGCATAAATAAGATGTAAGATATAACAATGATGAGGATCGTAAGTTACAAGTAATCATAATATATAAAGATCATGAGGATCATAAAAATGTAATTATAAGATAGAAACATGATAAGGATCATAAATATATACTCATGTAAGCATAAGATAAACATGGAAGCAAAAGGATGATATCATAAATGTGTGTAAACATTTGGAACATAATAATAATCATGGCATGTAAATAGTATAATGTCATGTCCCCTTTACAAATTGAAGGTTTGGATTTAGGGATGTTGCCCAACATGTGCCAAGACTAAGGGTTGGGGATGTTTCCCAACATGCATGCCTACGATGGGATCAAGGGTGTGACTCATTTCCTACCAAGCCAACAAGGATAGTGGGAGAGTTTGCAAGTAATGTCGACCTATGGAACAACAATAGTGTGTGGAATGATAGGCGAAATGGTAGCATGTGGAATAGCAAAAGAGATTGCAAGGCCAGCCTATGGTAGTATGTGAAACTCAAATTTGGGCCTTGGTTTCATTTGAGTCTTGGTTGACTGGGTTTAACCTTTTAAATGATTGCATATAAGATAGGAAACATTTCAATTGTAAGCAACATTTGATGTTATGTATTTTTTGGACACTTTGTGTTTAATCTTTCATGGATGAGAACATGTAAGAAACTGTGATCAACGGATGAATCCCCATTGGCCACTAAAATCATTTGATGAAAACCCTTTAGTTTTAGGGGAGCATTCTTATTCAAGGAGTGTATTGGAGCATTAAGGATTTTTAAGGAAGTCTAGTATGAGAATTGCTATTTCAAATTTGTATTTGTTCTTATTATTATTGTGTTGAATGTAATGACAGTCCATTATCATCAATATAATCTATTGTTGGAGCTTGTTTCATTTGTGCAAGTCGATTATGCCCAAATTCATATGTCGATTAGCTAATTTTATGCATGATATTTGAAGTATAACCAAATTGTTATTGTTTAGATTTTTTTATTATAAATCTATTATATTCATAGGAAATATGGAAAGAAATGTGGCATATAAGATCTATACATAGTGAGCATGAAACATAAGAATTATAGGAATAATCATAAAGAATTTAAAATAAGGACACAATAATGAATGTATGAAAATATAAGTGATAAAATTGGAGTGTAGGAGGACATAGGAGTTAAGGCACACAAGAAAATCATCAAAGCTAACAAGTGACATAGGAAAGTGTAAGAGTTAAACATGTAAAATATGATAACATCTAGTTAAACATGAAAATAAGAGAAGGTGCCCCCAACTAGTGGAAAATAAATTATAAAGAATAATATAAAGGGTAAAATGAAAATACAAGATGTGCAACAAATATAGCAAAATCTCAAAATGTAAAGACACAAAGGAAACAAAAAGTAAATGGTAACATAAATTGGGTAGATAAAATGTTAAAGGCTCTTAAGTAACAAAATTTGAGAGATCATTATCCAAGAGTTCATCCTCATAAGTCACACCAGGTTCATTGTCCTTGAGTAAAAGGTTTCTTCTTTATAAGCATTGGTACTCTTAGTGAAGACATCGGCATGGGTATAAATGCAAAAACATCCTTCTTTACTCATTGTTCTTACTTCTTTGTAGGTGGATCCATAGAGATATTTTATATTTTTTGCCACAATATTTTAATAAGTACTCATGAAGTGGTGCCTCTAGAATGGAAAGTGGGTTTTGATACATAATGCCCTTATCCTTCTCTTGTTTTCTTGTTTCGTAAGTGATTTTTTGTAAGGATCATTTTAATGTATGCATGTACCAAAACCTTGATACTTAAACACGTAATTTAAGGTTCTAAAATAACAAATTAAATCTTAAAAATCTCAAAAACCTAACTTATTGTTATATAATTGAACTTAGAAACTAGTGAAATTAAGTGTTTTCTTCCTTGAAAGAGTGTTTATCAATTATAAATCAAATTACAACATTCAGATTCTCAAAAATACAATCTTAACCTAATCTAAATAAAAAATGCAAGGGATTGGATTGGAAACATGAATTATAAATTATATTAGGATTTAAGAGAAAGAGAAACAAGAAAAAAATTGAATGAGTGCAATTAGAAATTAAAAGAGGATGAATGGTGATGAGCCTAGTTTTTGGTCTAATTTTGGGTAAAATCTATAGTTTATTTGTTGAAGTTGACATGGAGTTTGATATTAAATGTTGATACTTTTTATAATGTTTCCCTCAAACCATAGACATTGAGTTTAATTTTGTTTCTACCAATTTTAATGACATTAGCCTATTATGTGGGCTATCTATATTAATCTTGCATGTGGTTAATGAATGTTCTTTAAGGTGGTTGTAGATGTGCAATTAATATGTGTACTGACATTGCCATGCAGACATGTTTGAGGATGCTAAGTTGAGAAACGCAGCTACCAGCTGGTCATGCAGAGGATTTGTTCGAAGGTCAACTGAAGAACGACGGCAAGAGATTCCCCATGTCAGTCGCATGTAACCGCCTTGTGTTGATATTTAATGACATTGAGCGATGCGGGTGTTCCTGCAGTGTTGAGTCCTCGTTTGGACATGCATGTTTGACCGGATTCCCTGCATGTGTAACTGCCCTTTCATTCTTTTCTCCACTTTCCCTAATTGGCGTCCTCTCAATTAGTGGGAGTTGACTGTCTTGTTTAGTTGGTAGTTTAAATAAGGTTTGAATCCTCCTTCTTGAGGAGTTAGTTAGTCACCAAATTATTGTATGATCTGATATACTAGCATTTTCCAGACATGCTACTCTTTTGTATTTGCATTTTCCAATGAATAAAATGAGATCATGAGTTGAGCATTTGAGTTTGTATTAGTTTTAGAGGATACTCATCCAAGGGGGCCCACTTGGTGAGTAATTTGTTCCTTTAGTTTAGTTAGATTAGTATTAGCTTTTGTTTAAGTACTTAGTTAAGAATCTAATATTGATTGTTCCTACAACCACTATAATTTCATTATGTGATTGTTCCTACAGCCAAAGCGAACAAAGTAGTTTCATGTTCGTTGCTCAGATTTTTATTCTTGTCATGCATGTTCAATTTAGTTTAATTGTTGAGTGATGTTCAACATTTACTTTGTTCTTTTCCATGCAATTTACTTTCAGTATTAATTATTTCTTAGCTATAGAATGAAGATGACTACTTTGAGTTCCTAGTGCACATACTATGCTGACCCATTTCAAGTTCACGTCCCTGGGTTGACAATTTAAATGCACCTGCATGATGGTTAAAATGGATATTCGGGTTAGATCAATCTCTGAATCACAGTTGTAAAGGCTTAGTTATTGAAATCATTATAGGAGGCCAACATTTTTTGTGTCGTTGTCGGGGATGGTGTCAAACTAAGGAGTCCTTTAGAGTCATTGATAGTTTTTCCTGTTGTAGTATTTATGGATTTTGCTCTTAATATTTAGAAGTTATGATCCACTATTCTTTCACCAATTATTTGTGTGAGTTGGTTGATACTGAGTCGATATTGCATGCATAGAAGAAGAAGAGATGCTTATGGGAGATTCCTTCCTAATAATCCAAAGCCATTTCAACTAGTAGAGCTTCCAAATCTGCCCAGAAACGAAGAAGAAGAAGAGCCACACCCCTTTCCTAATATATTCCCTGAGTTAACTAGTTTTGAAGTTTCCCTTGAAAATCAAAATCCTATTGAAGAACCCTCTATTTTGGAATTTCATCAAGAAGGCATGGTTGATGCAAATAGAAACAGGCCTAACAGGCAGAACCAACCAGCTTTTCCTTTTCCCATTGCTCAACAAAATGAAGTAGACAACCTTAAAAATATCCATGCTTTGACTCTTCCTAAGTTCTATGGACTTGTCATAGAAGATCCTAATACATTCTTGTTTGAGTTTGATATACCTTGTAGAAGCTATGATATACCACTAATGCCCACAGACTTAAGCTATTTCCTACCACTTTGAAAGAAGATGCATTGAGATGGTTTATGAGCCTTAGCAGAGACACTGTGGAGACTTGGGAGGACATGAAAACAAATTTCCTTAAGAAATATAAGGAGTATTGCAGGGGTAGTGATATTAGAGGAGGTGACATTTTCATAATGCAGCAAAAGGAAGATGAGAGCTTGGAGGATTTCATTTCAAGGTTTATGTTTTTTCTGCAAAAATCTCCACACCATACACTCAATCAAGACTCATAGAAGTTGCTTTTTCTTGAGAGGAATCAATGAAAGTTGCATTGATACCTTGGACCTAATGGCAAGAGGATATATCACTCAAGTTCCTTGCGAGGATATCAAGAAGATATTCTAGAACTATTCTAGGGTAGCTTCAAAGAAAGGGAGAGCTTACCAATCCTCTATGGGCAAGTCATCCACCAGTGCAGTTTCAAGGATGGAGATTACTCATTTGATGGCAGATTTCAAGCAGGATATCATCAACAATCCAGCTACTCAGAGTTGGATACAGTTCAAGCCAAGAAGAAACATGAGGAGGCAGATACAATGTTGACAAAATATTGTCCTCACTGCAGACAGAAGAAGAAGAATCATAGATGCAAGATGATAGCTAACATTGACAACAAGCAAATTCCACCTAAGTTCAAACCAATTTAGATTGAGAAAGACCAAGTCTACTTTGTTGCACATAAAAGGCCGTGGGATTCAAGACAAGGTATGCCACCAGATCCACTATCTTTTGTTGGGCCATATTTTAATTCTTATTCATCTAGTAACCAGTGGCAGCCCCCATGTCCATCCAACTATGGAGGATATCCACCGTAATCTTGGGGTAACCCTCCAAATGCTTGGCCCAATTATCAAAATTCTTCACCTCAGTGGTAGCAACCTCAGGGGAATTGGCAGTAGTTTCAAGGACCTTGGTAGCCACCTCCAAGAAACTGTCAACAAACATCTCAATGGAGAGGTGGAAACCAATGGCCAAACCAGACAACCAGTTACATGTAGCCACCTTCTCAACCCCAACAACCTGCTATAATGCCTCCTCCTATTAATCCAAGTTCAAATGTACCCAAACCTACTCAGTTACCACCCCAACCCACACCTAACCCAAATAATAAACCACAACAACAACATGTATACTCTGCTGATCCAAATCAATTTCCTACATATGTTGTGAGTTTAAGTGACATACGTCTACGTTCGGGAACTACTTTTCCAGCTCCTTCCACACCCATCATTAATGAGTTTCCTATGGAAGAGCAAGAAGAATCTCTGAATGATCTCATTCAGCCTAGTGCACCTAAAAATCTTGAACCAGTTCCAGCCAAGCAAATGACACAAGAACCACCATTCCCCTAGAGATTAGAAGTTTCCAAACAAAATGAAGATAATGGGGAAACCACTTTTGACATTCTAGACCAACTGAAGCATATATGTGTCCAGATACCCCTATTCTAGGCCATAAAAGATGTTCCTATATATGGAAAAGCAATCAAAGAAGCATGCATCAAGAAGTTGGGCAAGAAAAAGAAAGACCCAACTACAGTTCATGTAGTGGGACAGCTAGCTGACATCATGCTTGGAAAAGTAACTATCCCCAAGTAAAATGATCTAGGTAGTCCTATGGTTGAAGTTATTATAAAGGGAATAAACATAAAGAATGCTTTGATTGACTTGGGTACAGCAATAAATGTGATGACTAAAGACATCCTGCAACAACTAAACATTGCAAGTATGAGATCTACTCCTACTATCCTGTAGCTTGCTGATAGTTCCACTGTTAAGCCTGATGGCATAGTAGAGGACCTTGTGGTGATTCTAGATTCTTGGGAGTATCCAGCTGACTTCATGATTCTTTCACCTAAAGCTACTTTAGGTGGGTATCCTATTATCCTTGGGAGGCCATGGTTAGCAACAACAGATGCTTATATTGGATGTTGGTCAAGTGACATGACCATTTTTGATGGCAGGAACACCAAAAAGCCTGTTCTTTATCCTCATGCTCAGCCATCCCATGATGAGGATAATTTTGTATGGCTACATGTAGGTGAAGAGGCCGAAGAAGTTAACTTTGTGGTGCATCTCATGATGTTAGGTAGAAGTCCTTTCCTACAGCTTCAAGATGAAGATGAAGTGTTATCTAATATAATTGAGAACTATTGTGAGGTAAAGGAAGTATCACCCTCTCATGCGTCTAGTTCTGCTGACCCCATGAAGACACTTCTGCCTGCTCTGTCGAATCTTCCTACAACCACTATTTCTACAGGAAAACTTCCTACAGCCACTCTTCCTGCAGCCACTATTTCTACAGACAGACTTCCTATAGCCACTCTTCCAGCGGACAAACTTCCTACAGTAACGGGTATGTTCCAGACAATGTTGCCACATGAACTAAAGGTACCATGTATTAATGAAACAACTATGATAGATTTAACTACACAAATATAGGTGTCTGAAGGAAGATATCTAAATATCAACAGTAAATTGAGTAAAGAACAACAATTGACATTGGAAAATTTGTTGAAGGCCCACCAAAATGCATTTGCATGGGATTATCATATGAAAGGATTGGATCCTCATCTCTGCACTCACAATATATATATCAAAGATGATTGTACACCTGTAAGGAAGCCACAAACAATAATCAACCCTGCATTGAAAGAAATTGTCAAAATAGAGCTGCAAAAGTCACTAGATGCATGATTTATCTACCCCATTTCAGACAGCCAATGGGTGTCTCCATTGGTAATTATTCCCAAGAAGAGAGGAAAATGGTGAGTTTGTGTTGACTACAAGGAACTCAATTTTTCTACTAAGAAGGACCATTTTCCCTTGTCTTTTGTAGATCAAGTCTTGGAATCTCTTGCAGGAAAATAATACTTTTCTTTTATTGATGGATTCAATGGTTACAATCAGATTCAAATTGCACCAAAAAACTAGGAGAAGACAAAATTCACATGTGCATGGGGTACATATGCCTATTCAGTACTTCCCTTTGGGTTATGCAACACACCTGCAACTTTCCAAAGAGCATTCATCAACATATTTTCAGACATCTCCCTTAATTGCATGGAAATCTATATGGATGACTTTACCACCTATGGTGCTGATTTTGATGAAGCATTGGAAAATCTCAAGAAAGTGCTACAGAGATGTGAAGACCAAAATCTATCTTTAAACAGTGAGAAGTGCTTCATGATGATGCAGGAAGGTGTAGTTCTTGGCCACTGCATTTTCCACCAAGGAATTCAAGTGGATCCTACAAAAATTGAGGTAATTACTAATCTGCCTACACCTACAAAACAAAAGGATGTTAGGGGTTTCTTGGGACATGCAGGATATTATAGGCATTTCATCAAATATTTCAGCAAAATAGCAGCACTATGACTAAAGATGTTGAGTTCCAATGGACAGAAGGTTGTGAAAAAGCATTTTTTGACTTGAAGACAGCTTTGACTCATGCTCTTGTGCTTAAGGGACCTAATTGGGAAACTCCTTTTTACATCCATACAGATGCTTCATATTATGCTATAGGAGTAGTCCTAGGACATAAAGAAGGGGCCATTGAAAATGCCATCTATTTTGTCAGCAAAAACTTACGGGGGGCTAAATTCAATTATACAGTAACAAAAAGAAATGTTGGCAGTGATCTATGCCCTAAACAAATTCAGGCACTATATAAAAGGCTACCAATTTTTTGTGCACACTGATCATGTAGCCATTAGATATTTCATGAATAAACCCCTAATCTCAGGAAGGTTAGCCAAATGGTTGTTGTTGATGCAGGAGTTTGACATAACCATTGTGGACAAACCAAGGAAGGCCAACGTTATTGCAGATTTTCTTTCAAGACTGACCACATCGGAAGACAATCAAGCCATAGATGACTCCTTTCCTGATGAGCATCTATTTTCCATTAGTGTGCAGACACCCTGGTATGCTGACATAGCTAATTATCTAGTGACAGGGAGAGTTCCTCCTCACTTCTCTCCAAAAGAGAGAAGAGTGCTCATTGAAAAATCTTTTTCTTTTTCATGGATTACTGGATGCTTGTTTTATACTAGACCAGATCATGTTCTGAGAAGATGTGTGAGGGAAGATGAGACATATGACATTCTACATGCATGCCATGATGAACCCTGTGGAGAGAATTTTGCAACCAAAAGAACAACAATGAAAATTTTGAACACATGATACTATTGGCCTACACTCTACATAGATGTAGGAAGATATACAAGGAAATGTGATAGGTGTGAAAGAATAGGTTGGCCAACCAAATCAGATGAGATGCCACTCCATCCCCAAGTGGTAGTCACTCCTTTTGACAAGTTGGGATTGGATTTTGTGGGACCCATTGATCCCCCATCAAATGGTAAGGCTTATATCTTGGTATGCACTAATTATGTAACTAAGTGGGTAGAAATCAAGGCCATGAAGAACATAAGAGATAACAAGGTTGCAGAATGTATTTATAAAGAAAATTTCCCACGATATGGAGTCCCAAGAGAAATAGTAACTGATCAAGGAGCTTAGTTTACTTCAACACTTGTTACAACACTAGTCAATGAATATAACATAAGGCACAAAAAGTCTACTCCTTATCACCCTCAGGCCAATGGACAAGTTGAGGTGACCAACAGAGAGATTGAAGCCATTCTAACCAAAACAATGGCTATTCACATAAAGGATTGGGCAAATAGATTATCAAAAGTAGTTTGGGCCTACAAAACCACCTAGAAAACAACTACAAGCTTCACTCCATTTGAGCTACTATATGGGAAGACAACCATGATGCCCATTGAATTCGAGCACAAGACTCTTAGAACTGCAGTAGAGTTGGGGATGGAGATTTCTAAGGCACAAAAAGAAAGAATCATGCAGTTGAATGCTTTAGATGAGATGAAGAAAAAAACCTTGCACCATACTGAGGCCATGCATAATCAAAGAGTCAAATGGCATGAAAAATTTATCAAAGAAAATAAATTTCAGCTAGGTGACTGTGCATTGCTTTATGACTCACGTTATTAGGACAATGCAGGAAAATTGTAAACAAGGTGGCTAGGACCATATGAAGTTGCTAAGGTCTTTCCCAATGGAGTTGTTCAACTCACCACCATTGACCTCGTCAAATTCAAATTACTAGTCAATGGTCATCATCTCAAATTATATTACAAGCTAGCTTCCAAAGAAGAGTTTCTGCAATAATTCATCCAACATGCAACACCCAAACTTCCTATAACTGAAAGAAGTGGACCTACTGTCCCTCCTTTTGGATAATTAAGGTACATACTTATCATAATAAAGACTTCTACTTTTGTAGAAGTCCATTTCTTCACCCATCTGCCCATACGCCCATCAGTACCACCTTTCTCTCTCTTTCATCACTTCATTCCACTTCATTCCACCTCACACCATTCCACTTCATCATCATTAATTGCTCAATTATTTCCTAAAAATGTGAACGATACTTTCTCCATGATTATTGCAATGAATCCTCCACATAATCATGTTCATACACATTTAGGTATGTGTGCATTAATTGCTCTCTTAATTATCTTTTAGTGCATTTCATTTAATTGTTGTATGTTATTATGGACGTTCACATAATTTTCATAAACCCCTATCAAATCACTACTCCCATATCGCATGTGTGGACACATGTCCAAATTTAGGTTGGGGGGAGGGGTAGGAAAGATGCAAATCTATTGCCACATGTCAGTCCATGATTGATTGTGTCAATAAATCTTGTTGAGTTGATTTGAAATTTGAAATGAAGGGCGGCTCACATATGTGATGTGACACTAAATTGCTGTCGCCATTTCTTTTTATCATAACTCCCTTTTATTACCATTTGTTTGCCATTATTGACCCCATCATAATCCTGAATTGCAATTGGTAAAAGGTAAAACAGAGAGAAGGAAAATTCAGTTGATAATTCAGCTAACAAGTGTGTAGAAAGGAATTTTCTTTCAGATGAGAATTACAGGGAATTTTGCAAAGTGACAGATTGATTGTAGACAATGGGAGGTGGACTAATTTGAAATGAGCCCTTGGTTCATGATACCTTATTGCAGGATGTATAGTGCCTGGCCAAATTTAGAAACTGTGGCTGGTTGGACTACTTCCTAAAGTTGGACGGTTTTGATGAAGGCATTGCACTTGAGTTTGCCCAGACTTTTTTAGATGGAAAAGCCACAGTAAAAGGGTTGGAGGTTGTGGCAACTGAGGAACAAATTGCAGAAGTTTCAGGGTTACCAGCTGATGATGAGCATTACCTTGTTTCTTGAGATGCTAGGTCAGCTAGGGCCGCATTCACAATACATGGTGACCCTCCAATTAGTATAGACAAATAGGGTGCCAAAAGAATCTCTTTGCCCGAACTATGGAAGCAAGCAACCATCTACATTATTAGGCACATCACTTGTGAGGGTCGATTGTTAAACCTATATTCAATACATTTCAAACTTTTGAGTCACTTGAGGCACAGGAGGATGATGAATGTGTCTGACCTCTTATACAACCTTCTCTCCATCATGGCGGTTGAAATGAAAAAATGAAATTAAGCATGGTCGAAGCCACCCCTAGTGCTTCAACCTTTGATGTCGACTCTTGTATGAATCCTCCCATAGCAGAAAAGACCATAGACGTTAGTTCCTCTTGAACAAAGCACCTTGAAAAAGAAAATTCTTCATCGGATTCTGATGATGATGATGTTCTACTTGAAACCGTAATAAGAACTAGGGCACAAAAGAAGGAGGTTGAGGAAAGAAAAGGAAAAGCCAAAACACAACCCGTGGAAAGAGAGGTTCCAAGTCCCAAGAAGAGAAAGGTTGACACTCTTCATCCTGCAACCAAAAGAAAATGTGAGAGCCCTCTCAAGAAATCAAAACCAGCTATTGATAGGCCTTTGCGGAAAAACCCTAAGCATGGTGGGACATCACATAAGAGCATAGAAGCCCCAATAGAGCAGGAAAATGTTGAAGAAGAGAATATATTCGATGAGGCAACAAAAAATGACCCTGGTGGATCTTTTGGCCCTTGTAGAGGAAGTTGGAACTCGAGAGCATGAAGAAGACCAAGAGTTCCTGCAGCAAGACCAAGAATTAGATTAGGAGTTCCTACAACAACTACCAGAACAAGAACAAGAGACCCTGCAACAAGAAGTGGGAAAATAAATTGTACCTCTGCAACCTGAACTAGTTGGACAACCTGAATCTATGCAAATGGTACTATATGGGATGCAACCATCAACAAAAATACTGGTAGGAATTCATAACCCTCCTGATTTTTTAATACATACAATAATTTTGAATTTATGGAAAGAAATACAAAGGAGAGGAGGAATGGAAAAATGAAAAGTAGAGATTGAAAAAGGAAATTCAAGAGAGGGATGAAATTATTGAAGAAAATAATGAAGAGGTTGTCTTCCCAAAGGAGAGGGTGGGCAACATTGCAACCCTAGCACCACATATTTTAGAATGCAGAACCCCTCCAAGGGTTTATGCTCTACACCTAAAGGAAAAATATCTCTCTTTTAAGTTGTCCAAAATTATCTCAGGTTTGAATTCCTCTATTGAGACTCCCACTGAATTTTTCAATGCTTATAGGATTGCCTCCCCTGAAATGAAAAATTTATTATGTGAATTTTATTTACATAATTTTTTTGTAACTCAAGACCAAGACTTGAACTCGATGTTGTATGTTGGGGATATCCACTTGAGAGCATTCATGTCTTGGGTGAAAAATGAGATTAGTTGGGGTGAACAATATAATGCTTATAGGGGGAGGGAATCCGATATCCCCTTGGCCATTAGAGTTGAATCAAGAAACCCCAAGGATATTTACACAGATTGGAACAAAATGCTTTTCAGGACTAGTTATGGTTACAGGATTATGCCTTGGATTGAGGTAGTTTACAGTGACTATGAAGTAAAGAGAACAACAAAAGAGGACACCATGAGAGGATATCTATCATAGAGATGGAACACTTTAACTAATGAGCTAAAACAGACTGAACCTCATTCCATCCATAACTATGTTGCAACAATAAAAAGAATTGAAAGGTAAATTTAGCTTGGGAGAACAAAGGGATGAGAATGGCTTCCCTTGACTTTTAAACCACCTATCCTCATGTGGCCTATGCCAAACTTCAGATTCTACTGCTATGACATTGCTGAAGAAAACCAAAGATGGAGAAGACTTGCCAAGTTGGGAGGATTCTACTAGAACCTTGACTCACCCTCTACAAACACTGATATTGGACAATTATCAGTTGCAAATTTTAGAGCTTTGACCAAGCAGAAACATAACTCTTCCCCTATTGGAGGACCAACAAAACGTTAGGTTGGGGGGAGTGATGAGCCTAGTTTTTGGTCTAATTTTGGGTAGACTCTATAGTTTATTTGTTGAAGTTGACATGGAGTTTGATATTAAATGTTGATACTTTTTATAATGTTTCCCTCAAACCATAGACATTGGGTTTAATTCTGTTTCTGCCAGTTTTAATGACATTAGCCTATTATGTGGACTATCTATATTAATCTTGCATGTGGTTAATGCATGTTATTTAAGGTGGTTATAGATGTGCAATTATTATGTGTACTGATATTTCCATGCAGACATGTTTGAGGATGCTAAGTTGAGAAACACAACCACTAGTTGTTCATGCAGAAGAATCGTTTGAAGGTCAACTGAAGAACGACGATAGGAGATTCCCTATGTCAGCTACATGTAACTACCTTGTGTTGATCTTTAGTGACATTGAGCGATGCGGGCATTACTGCAGTGTTGAGTCCGCATTTGGAAATGCATGTCTGACCAAATTCCCTGCATGTGTAACCGCCCTTTCATTCTTTTCTCCGCTTTCCCTTAATGGCGTCCTCTCAGTTAGTGGGAGTTGACTACCTTGTTTAGTTGGTAGTTTAAATAAGGTTTGGATCCTCCTTCTTGAGGTGTTAGTTAGCCACCAAATTATTGTACGATCTGATATACTGGCATTTTCCAGACATGCTAATCTTTTGTATTTGCATTTTCCAATGAATAAAACAAGATCCTGAGTTGAGCATTTGAGTTTGTATTAGTTTTAGAGGATACTCATCCAAGGGGGCCCACTTGGTGAGTAATCCATTCCTTTAGTTTAGTTAGATTAGTATTAGCTTAGATGTTTAAGAACATAGTTAAGAATCTTGTATTGACTGTTCCTACAACCACTAGAATTCCATTTTGTGACTATTCCTGCAACCAAAGCGTACATAGTAGTTTCCTGTTCATTGCTTAGATTTTCATTCCTATCATGCATGTTCAATTTAGATTAATTGTTGAGTGATGTTCAACATTTACTTTGTTCCTTTTCATGCAATTTACTTTCAGTATTAAGTCTTTCTTAGCTATAGAATAAAGATGACTACTTTGATTTCCTAGTACACATACTATCTTGACCCATTTCAAGTTCACGTCCTTGGGTTGACAATTTAAATGCACGTTCATGATGGTTAAAATGGCTATTCAGGTTAGATGTCCAATCTCTGAATCACGGCTGTAAAGGCTTAGTTATTGAAATCATTGTAGGAGTCTGACAAATGGAAAGTTTGAACTATTGCATAGATATCCCTAGTGAATTTGGAGGCTCTTGGATGTGTATTTTGGTAAATGGGGTGAAACCAATTGTGTTAGGGCCAACTTTATCCTCCAATTTACATGAGAACATAGATGTCCCAAGGGGACGAGTCTAGCACTATGTTAAAATTTCCTAAAACTAGAATTGGTGATTCTTGAAGTGTTTAAGGCCTTGGAAATTCCACCTACTTTATCCAACATTAATATAAAAATACAACATGATAAAGGTGATCAAAGTATGAAAATAACACTAAAAATCTAAACAAAAATGAAGAAATAAATTTCAAAGAGAAAGATGATCTAGGATAAGAATGGTTGGAGAAAGTTTATGGAAAAGTTATGGAACTTTAAGATTGATCCTCTAAGAGGGTCACACTTAGTATTAAGGTTGTCCCATAGGGATGAGTCTAGCACTATGTCAAAATGTCTTGAAATTTTCATGGGATCTTCATTAGATGATTTCATGCACTTTTGTCTTCAAAATTTTTCTCCAAATCTACATAGAATTACTTTTAAAATAAACAAAAAAACATGCAAAATAGAATCATTAAGGGGGATCATTCCTCAATTAACCCTCTTATGTGTAATTCCAACCAAAATCCACATTCACAATAGGAAAATGACATATATAAACCTTGATAAGGGTAATATTAGTAGAAATGGTGGTTAAATGAAACCCTTAAGCCAAAAAGCTAATTTGGATGGTGTTTGCAACAAGAGTGATGGATAAGGATATAGAAAAGGATGATAAAAAATATAACAACTACATTTTGATGACAATATGATGATAAAATCTAAGATAATGGAAAGAGAGTGTAGATTTGGCAAGAAATCATGGGTTTTAAGGGCTTAGTATGGAGATAAAATAGATGTGAAGCAACAAGGATGTAAAATAGGAGGGCTAACAATGAAGTAGCATCAACAAAAGAGAGAAATATCCAAAGTATAAGATTTTCAATAGAAAAAATTTAGACTATTTTCCTTAAATAAAACCTACAAAAATTAGAGAAGGGTCCATTTGTAGTTTTCAAATGGGTTTTGGGGAAATTAGCATAAGGGATGTGGTAAGTGGGTCATTAACCAATTACCTATTAATTTTTGTAAATAAATCACCAAAACTAGCCCCAATAATGTAATACCCAACATTTTACACCAAGAATTATCATGGTAGGATAATTGTTTTTTAAATCTCACGTCATATGCATGCTTACATTATTAATGGAAAATATTAATGATTACTCTAATACAAAAATAAATAATCAATTCAAGGATATTTACTACTTTTCACCCATAGGTGATCATTCCCTACATAGCTCAACTCAATTTTGGGACTTGACCAAAGTGTAAAGAGAAGTTAACAAACTTACACACCCAAGATAACAAGTTCTAAGGTTCTCCTTAATGCCAATTGAGTGTCTTTTCATAGAGCATAAAGTATTCACTCCATGTACTTAGAGAAGATCCCCCCTCTAATATAAATAGGGTCACATGCTTCTAGGCAAGATTATTAATTATATTTGAGAATATCTTCCTATTGGTAATCTTTGAGAGATAAAAAAATTAATCTTACGTACTCAACCACTTAAATTTATTCATCTAAGTCCTTTAATTCATAACTCATTTTTCAAATTCTTAATATTTGATCATCTTTGATATTACATTGAAAAAAATTCTCAACAAAAAAATATAAAAACCATAAGTCATTTTTACTTCACTAAAATATAAATTTATTATGGTTAAAAATAACACAAAAATCATAATGTGGGTAATAATAATTAACGTGAATTGGTTTTGTATTTAATAGTACTTCAACCTACAAGATACAAAATAATAACGTTGTTAAATTTTATTTACCAAAATTATTATGTAAAGTTGATGTTTCTAGTTTTAAATAAACTAATAACAAAAAAGAGATTTTCAGAATGATAAAATAGATGATATAATCCTTTAATGATTTTTTTTATTTACACGTAAATTGATATAATTTCAAGGTGGAAAAGTATTTAGTTAGAAGAGGACAAAAATCTATTATCTAAGAATAATAATATATGTCATAAAATTTTCCAATGTATATAAAGTGAATAAAACAAGATTAAAAAAAAGGGAAGAGAACCCTAATATTATTAGGTTCAAAAGCGTAGTCAAACCCTAAGAGAGTCTTAGTGTGTGGTCCCATTGGGGGGCTTCAAGATCTATTTTGAAGGAACATGGGCTCCCATGAAGCAAAAAAATGCTACATGATTAATTACAATCTTTTCCTCAACTTGATAGTAGCCCCTCCTTTTTAGTTTGAAATTTAAGTGGGTGCAAATGGGGTGGGGCTAGAAATTGCCCCAACAACTTAGGATTTTTTTGCCACTTATCAATCATATCAAGATTTTAAATTCCCACCAATTAATATTTATTTATTTAATTTATTGAATTGAATATGAAAAATAAATAAAAAATCATGAGACCACCAACTTTCATAAATTTAGGATCTTAAACTTTTAAGTTTAAACTATATTACAAAATTCATGGGGTCACCCACTTAAAAATAATCCTAACAAATCTCAATAGTACCCACTGAATTTTTTTAGGAATTCCCCCTCCATGGGATTGCTTCCTTAGCTTCCTAACCTTTTTGTCATGGTTGAGAAGAAGAATGGAATGGTGGCAGTGGTCTAAGCCATTTATTGGACTAGCATAGGATGCCAAAGTAGGACAGGGAGGCAATGGAGCTAGAGGATACATATACTTGATTTTTTTATGCTAATTTATTCTTGGTTTGTGTTGCATATTTTTACTTCATTTTTTGTTCTTTAAAGTAGTTTTTGTTGCAACAACACAGGGTCTTCATGCCTATTTCAAAGGTGACATTATTATGTTGATAAAATTCTATTAAGAAGGAAGGGATATCTAGAGTAATTTATTTTCTTTTTTAAAATGAAACCATAGAATCACATAAAAGGGTTGGCTATGAATCCCAAAGGGGAAGCCATCAACATTCTCAAGGGGGTTTTCAGCCCCATACTAAGGTGGTGCACCTAATAGGGTCATAACCGCTTAAATTCGAGCCCTCATGGGCGGCTACAACAGGGCTCTTCGTTTGCCAATTTTTTTAATTTATTATTTATATATTTTTTGTATTATTAAAATAATGCAACATGTTTATGTGGTTTGGGTAATTATTTTTGGAAGAAATAACTCGTTTTCTAGCTTTTAGAGCACACATTTTGTTGCAAGAATAGAAAAAGGAATGAAAGTGTTGTCATTGATGTCAACTCGTCAACTGGTTATCTACTAGTTGTTGTTAGTTGTATATGTTGAGGATATTGAGAAAGTTGTATTAAAGGAAGATTACATGTATTCAGTTGTTGCTCAGAGGATGATCCAGTATTTGTCCCTATGTTTGTACAGTTCAGATATGTTAGTCATGGTTGTTGAAGGTTGTTATATGTAGATTCTTGGTTATTGGTTCTTTGTGAAATTTGAGTTGTGTTCACCAGTTGTGAACTATATTTTTTTGTGTTCTGGTTGAGGTCTGGGAGAAATGTTGTTGGTCTGGATTTATCTTTGATAAAGTCTTTTGACTTGCGGTTCTAGAGATAAGATGTTTTGATTGCATTGAAGATATTTTTGATTTATGGAAGTTTCGACCTTAATTGTTCTATGTGTTTTACATTGGTTTGGCTGACCGTGTGTTAAGCACTATCTTCGAAGTTGATGAAGCGTGTTGGATCTATTATGGGTCTCGGTGAAGCATGTGTTTGGGTCACCCTCATTCTAATTCCACCCTAGGATGTTTTAGTGCCAACCTAATTCGAACTTGAAGTTGGATGGCCGAATTTGTATCTTTTCAAGGTTGGAGATAATATAAATACAAGATGAACTAGCAATGAAAAATGTACAAAAGAAAAGAAGGAAAATTAGTGAAAGAGCAGACATGAATTTGATGCTATTCAAAAAGTGTGTGTGAGTTATGTGTGTGGTAGATCAATGTGAAGCTTAATGCTAAGTTTCTAGATGCAGTGAGTAGAAGGCGAACTCTATCATTCATGTAAGTTGATCAGTGATTGTGGTGGAATCTTTTGTTGCATTGGGATTGTTGTCTCTCTATAGCAAGTCTTCTTTGTCTTCTTTGTATCTTTGTGGCAGTGAGTCCTTCGGGTTGTAGCCCTGTTGGATAGTGAGTCCTTATTATAGGCAGTGAACCTTATCTTAGGCAGTGAGCCTTATCTCAGACAATGAGCCTTATCTCATGCAATGAGGCTTTTTATAATCATTTTTGATATTCTCTATAGTGTGATTTAATCCTCACTGTGGTTTTCCCTCATTGGGTTTTCCATGTAAATCTAGTGTTATTGTGTTTGTGCATTAGATTTGCATTTTTGCATTGGCATTTGATGATTAATCATTTAAGAAGTTTATGTATTAGTTCTGGTAATTGAATTAAAGGTTATAATCTGTGACAACTGATTCACCCCCCCTCTTAGTTGTCCTATTCAACAATTGGTATCAGAGCCTGGTTCCTTGGTGAAGAGCTTAATCGCTTGAGGAAGGTCTAGGATGGCTAGAAAAATTATCTTTGATTATCTAAGGTTTGATGGAACTAATTATGGTATCTGGAAAGCATTGATGGAAGAATATCTGAAGTATTGTGAATATGATGCAAAGAAAGCTTATAAGAAGCCCTACACTCCTCCTACTAATGGTCTGAGTACACCTAAAGAAATCAGAGCATATGAAGCAAATAATAAGGTGAAGTTCATCTTGAAGAATAGTCTAGTACATTTTGAGTTGGTTAAGGTTCAAAATTTGAAGATAGTTAAGGAAGTCTGGGATGCTTTAGAAAGAGCACATGATGGTGATGGAAGAGTCAAAGAGGTGAAATTATAGAATTTGGATGTAGTTTGATCTTATACATATGTTCGAAGATGAAAATGTCAAAGCTTATGTACATAGATTTGATGAGGTAGTGGCTAGAATGTGATCTCTTGGCACTACTATAGATGAAACCAGGATTGTAAAGAATATTCTCAGAACTCCTCCTAATTCTTATAGTGAGAAGGTGAATGCTATTGAGAAAAATATAGATTATAAGACTTATACTAAGGATCTGCTGTTAGGATTTTTGACATCTTATGATATGAGGAAGCCGACTCTAAGAAATGGAGGCAAAACAAAGACTGCTTTTAAAGCTACAAAACTGAAGATCCGAATGAAGAAAAATTTGATGAAATAAAAGCTAACTTTGTAAGAAGAATGAGAAAAGGCTTCGGTAAGTATGAAGGTAAGTTTCCCTTTAAGTGCTTTATTTGTGGAGAAACAGGTCACTATGTTGCAAAGTGTCTAGAAAGAGCTAAAAGGAATAAACAAAGATATGAGAAAGAAAAGAAAGGAAAGAAGATTAACATAGCTTACTATGTTAATGAGAATGCGAGCATTTCAGATGAAGATTCAAAATATGAAGATCTAGATGACAATGAATGCTTGTTCTTGGCGATTAAGGATGAACCTACTACTAATTTAGAAAAATAGGTAAAGGAAAGTCCTTTGGAGAAGGAGAAAAATGAAGGTACGATTATCTTTGCCCTAAAAAAGAAAAGAATTTTTGGGTAGTTGATAGTGGTTGCTAACATCACATGACTAGTGATAAGAGTAAGTTTTTAAAGCTTGAGAAATATGATGGAGGTCTAGTTATGTTTGGAGATGATACTAGTGCTAAAATATGTGGGATAGGTTTAGTAAGTTTTGATGGCAAGCATCATACTGACGATGTTTACTATGTTAAGGGTTTAAGGCATAATCTATTGAGCATTGGTCAGATGTGCAAAAAAAGGATATGATCTTATGTTTAAGGATGAGAAATGTGAGATCTAGAAAGGATCTGAAACATTGATTGCTACAATAAAGAAATCTGAAGGGAATATTTATCAGCTTAAGGGTTTTGATGGATGATTCTTTATGACTCAGATAAATGATAGTTGGTTATGGTATAAGAGAATGTGTCACATGAATTTTGATAACTTGGCAAGGATTAGTGTTGTTCAGGTCATGAGAGATTTAATGAGAATTAAAAATCCTGTCAATTCTATTTGCAGGAATTCTCAGTTTGGGAAGCAAGCAATAAATCATTACAGATCAAGAGAACAATCTACTACTGGATTACTAGATTTGGTTCATACAGATCTTTGTGGTCTTATAAGATTGTGAAGTCTACTTGGTGAAAGGTACTTTATGCTTTTAATTGATGATTATTCTAGATATACATGGGTTACATTTCTTAGAGAGAAATCATATGCATTAGATAGTTTCAAGGCATTCAAGGCTATGGCTGAAAATAAAGTGAATTTGAAGATAAAATGCTTAAGATCTGATAGAGGTAGAGAATTCACCTCCCATGAGTTAAATATGTTTTGTGAAGTGCATGGAATAAAGAGACAATTATCTGCTCTAAGAACTCCTCAGCAGAATGGAGTCATTGAAAGAAAAAATGGAACAGTTCAAGAGACTGTTAGGTCAATGATCATTGAAGCCAAATTACTGGAATTTTATTGGAAATAAGCTATTCATATTGTTGTATATGTATTCAATCAAGTTCAAGAAGAGAAAAAAATACAAAGACTCCCTATGAGTTATGGCATGAAAGAATTCCTACAGTTAAATATTTCAAGGTATTCGAAAGCAAATGCTATATCAAAAGAGATGAAGAAAATTTGGGCAAGTTTGATGCAAGAAGTGATGAAGGAATATTTCTTGGATACTCTACCAAAAGCAAGGCACATAGATGTTTCAATAAAATATTGAGAAAGATTGTAGAGATCTCAAATGTGAAGGTTGATCAAACAATGAAGAATTTTATTAATATTCATGCATATGTGTTTGATGAACATGACTATATAAGAATAGAAGAAATTATGGAAGAACAGGATAAAGATGAGCAGAAAAAGTAGAATGAACATAATGAAAGAGAAGAAGATGGTTTGGCGATATCCCCTAGGACACTGAAATTTGTACAGAGGAATCATTCAGAAAATCAGATTACTGGAGACAAGAAAAAAGGTGTATTAACCAGAAGCAAAGTTGTTGCTAAAGCAAACTTGTGTTTATTCACTGAGATTGAGCCGAAGACAATAAGTGAAGCCTGTAGGGATGAACATTGGAAGGAAGAAATGAAAGAAATTTTGCAGATTGAGAAGAATCAAACTTGGGAATTGGTCCCAAGACTGACAAATAAAAATATCATTGCATTGAAATGGGTATTCAGAAATAAGTTGAATGAGAATGGAGTTGTCAAAAATAAAGCAAGGCTTGTGTGTAAAAGCTACTCACAAGTAGAAGGCATAGATTTTTAGGAGACTTTTTCCCTGGTAGCAAGAATGGAAGCTATAAGGATGTTCTTGGCATTAACTACTTATAAAGATTTCAAAGTCTATTAGATGGATGTCAAGTCAACATTTTTGAATGGTGAACTAGAAGAAGAAGTCTACATGGAACAATCAGAAGGATTTCAGTTAATAGATCAACCAGATATGGTGTGTAGATTGAAAAAAGTTTTATATGGATTGAAGCAAGCTCCTAGAGCCTGGTATGCAAGGTTAGACAAGTATTTGATTCAACAAAGATTTAACAAAGGTATGACACAATAATTTATACTTTAAGATTGAAAATGACAAAATCTCAATTGTAGTTATATATGTTGATGGCATTATCTTTGGAGGAAATGAAAAGATGTGCAAGATGTTTGCGGAAGAGATGCATTTTTTTTTGAAATGTCTATGTTTGGGGAGATTAATTTCTTTCTTGGGATATAGATTAATCAAATAGAGAAAGAAATTTTCATTTCGCAGTCTAAGTATGTGAGAGATATGTTGAAGAAGTTTGGGATGGATGGTTCCAAACCGGTAAGTACTCCTATGGTGTCTGGTTGCAAGTTGGGTAAATATGATGATTCACCTAAGGCTGATCAGAGCAAGTATAGATCTATGATTGGTGGACTATTGTATTTGATTGCTACTAGACTAGATATTATACATGCAGTCTATCTTGTAGCTAGATTTCAAGAAGATCTGAAGGAAACACATGTTGTTGCAGTTAAAAGAATATTCAAATATTTGAATGACGCTTTGGATTATGGATTATAGTATCCTAAATACACTGACTTTACACTTAGTGCTTATATAGATGCAGATTGGGTCAAAAGTATAGATGAAAGAATAGTACAAGTGGTGGTGCATTCTTTCTTGGATGCAAGTTGGTGGCATGGCTAAGTAAGAAGCAAGATTCAGTCTCTTTGTCTACTATCGAAGCTAAGTATATTGCTATTGCATCTTGTTGTACACAGGCTATATGGATGAAACAAACATTGAAAGATATCACAGTGCTATATGATGATCCCATTTCTATCTTTTGTGATAATGCAAGTGCAATTAACATTTTGAAGAATCCTATGATGCACTTGAGAATGAAGCATATATCTATCAAATATAATTTCTTGAGAGAGAAGGTCATGGAGAATGAAGTCAAGCTTGAGTATGTTCCGATAAAGGATCAAATTATAAATATATTTACAAAGGCTCTTCCTAAAGATACTTTGAGTATCTCTAGGAGAAGTTAGGGGTTATTGCCCATCCTTTCATAAACTAAGATGCATTTGGAGATGCATTAGTTTGGTGGATTCATGGTTCTATCTTTTTGGATTGATTTTTTGGTGGCTACCTCTCAGGGGGAGTAGGTAGTCTCAAGTTTTGTCATTATGAGTATTCTATTTTCATGTCAAAGGAAGATTCAGTGAACATATTTTTTTTGCCTTTGCCATTGATGTTAAATGTGAAAATGGAGAGAAAGCTAATGAGAGAAAGAAGGTAATGAGAAAGATGATCTTCTGAGGGGGAGAAGCAAAAAGAAAAATCTTGAGAAGTATATTCAGAACTGGTATGTTGTCTTTGATGGTTTTTCACATCATGTGTTGCCATCAATAAAAAAGGGGGAGATTGCTGGAAGAATGGAAAAAGGAATGAATGTGTTGTCATTGATGTCAACTAATCAACTAGTTATCTACTAGTTCTTGTTGGTTGTATATGTTGAGGATATTGAGAAAAATGTATTAAAGGAAAATTACAAGTATTCAGTTGTTGCTTAGGATGATGATTCAATACTTGTCCCTATGTTTGTGTGGTTTAGATATGTTAGTCATGGTTAATGAAGGTTGCTATATCCAGATTCCTGGTTATTGGTTCTTTGTGAAGTTTGAGTTGTGTTCACCAGTTGTGAACTATGTTTTTCTTTGTTCTGGCTAAGGTTCGAGAGAAATTTTTCTGGTCCAAATTTTTCTTTGATGAAGTCTTTTGACTTGCGGTTCTAGAGATAAGATGTTCTAATTGCATAAAAAATATTTTGGGTTTTTAGAAGTTTTGAGCTTAATTGTTTTATGTGTTTTACACTGGTTTGGTCAACCATGTGTTAAGAACTATCTTCGAAGTTGTTGAAGCGTGTTGGATCTATTATGGGTCTCAGTGAAGTGTGTGTTTGGGTCGCCCTCATTCTAATTCCACCCTAGGATATTTTGGCACTGACCTAACTCAAATTTGAGGTTGGATGACCAAATTTGTATCTTTTCAAGTTTGGAGATAGTATAAATATAGGATGAGCTAGCAATGAAAAATGTACAAAAGAAAAGAAGGAAGATAAGTGAAAGAGCAGATGTGACTTTGATACTATTCAAAAAGTGTGTGTGAGTTATGTGTGTGGTAGATCAGTGTAAATCTTAATGTTGAGTTTTTGAATGCAGTGAGCAGAAGGTGAACTCTATCATTCATGCAAGTTGATCAGTGATTGTGGTGGAATCCTTTGTTGCATTGGGATTGTTGTCTCTCTATAACAAGTCTTCTTTGTATCTTTATGGAAGTGATCCCCCCAAGTTGTAGCCCTATTGGACAGTGAGTCCTTATTGTAGGTAGTGAGCCTTATCTCAAGCAGTGAGCCTTTTTGTAATCGATTTTAATATTCTCTATAATGTGAGTTAATCCTCATCATGGTTTTTGCCTCATTGGGTTTTCCATGTAAATCTGGTGTTATTATGATTGTGCATTAGATTTGAGTTTTTGCATAGGCATTTGATGATTAATCATTTAAGCAATTTATGTATTAGTTTTGATAATTGAATTGAAGGTTATAATTTGTGACAACCGATTCATCCCCCACCCCTCTCAGTTGTCCTATACAACACACTTATCTTTTTTTTAGATAAACCAAAGGTTTTCTAGGTGTCTAAATAAAAACATGTGGGTTTGTGAAGAAGCTTTGATGGAAAACAAACTATTAAAGATAACAAAATTTCCAATTCATTCATAGAAAAAGAAAAAAATGTTATTATTTTTATTTTCTTTTTAAAATTAGAAGAGATTTAATTTACATTTTTTTTGTAGCATTTTTTCATTTCAGAGAACATTAATGTGATATAGAATAACCCAACAAGAGTTGTATTTCTACTAGTTTAATTGTATGTTATAAAATCTCAAGAGTTGCAAATTTAAAGATTATCAAAACTTTATATGTTATCAAAACCTAAAGCCTAAAATAATCAAACCATTTCTCACCCTTCATGTAGGAGAAATTTTTATTTCCTAGAATTTGTGATTTTAGAATAAATAATATCTTATAACTATTATTCTAAGTCAGTCTTGCAAGTTTCCTTTACAAAAATAAATATCAATAATTTTCTATTTATATGTTTCATAAACACAAATTTTAGAGATAGTATTTAAGAAATAATCTCCTAGCTAAGAAACCTCTAATCTTGCTATCCAAACATCCCATGAGAGAAAAATATCTCCAATCATCCATATGGTATCATCAATCCATAAAATACTCTAACCAACCCTCTTGAGCCAAGAGAATCAACTAGGACCTCAAATAAATTTCTTACATAGATATGGACATCACATAAAAAAATTCCTCTTCATACACAAAGACAAACAACTAGTGGCTATGTCACAAAAATAAGAAAGGAAAAATCAACCCACCCAAGTAGGATTTAAATTAGATCAAGAATATTTTGCATAGTAAGGCATAACCAAAGAAGAATCCAAATAACCCATATTGTCAGACCCCCACTTTGCATATGATTAATGCTAAACCTAATTTGTTATATATATTTTGTAAATAGATGGTAAGTTGTATTGCAGGCAATAAATAATGTGATTGTGTGACCATATTCTTGTATTTCATCTTGACATTTGTTTCGTTTTCATTGTCATGAAGGTGTTATGGACTCGTAAATTTGGAATATGAATTGAAAATGTTGCACAATTAAATCTTATTTCAGCTATCAAATTAATGCGATATATGATTGTTCTTATGATTGCATTGGTAAGGTGCAGGAAACCAGAGTGTCAGTGCAAGAAGGGAAAGCCATTGAGTAGATCAAAATACATCTTCTTGTTGGTTAATTTCCTTGGTTGGGATGCAAAAAAAAAGCCCCCTAGGATCTATACAATAGTGGTAGGTGTCAAGTGGGCATATAATAGTGCCCCTAGGACATGATTTGACCCCTGGAAAGTCCTCATAATGGAGAATGATGGAGGATGGGAATGTGTTATCCTCAATTTTGAATTCTCAAAATTGGACAACCCATATGAAATTTTGCCTAAAATTTCTTCAAAAATCTCTATGGCATGCATTTTGAGGCACCAAAATTCTCCAATTGAATTGTGCAGCCATTGGTCTCCTTCCTATTTTTCCTTGTGCAAAATTTGGGAGCATTTCGACATGTTTTTCCCCTTGTTTTGTCCAATTTTGGGATTTTTGAGGCACCAATGCAAGTAGGAACTTTTTGCCTTCATTGCAAGTCAATAATAGGAACTTTTTGAATAACTTGCAAGTTGTAGGAACTTTTTACTCACTTTACATGTTATGTTCATAAAGTGAAATTGCTAAAGACTCCAAAAAGTCTGATTTGCCTTTTAAGTCAAAGTGAAATTGCTAAAGACTCCAAAAAGTATGATTTGCCTTTTAAGTCATAAAGTGAAGTTGCAAAGACTCTTATAAAGTCCGATTGGCTTTTAAGGCAAAAATTAAAGTTGTTGAGAGCTCCCAAAAGCCCGATTTGCTCTTAAGTAAAAAAAGTGAGATTGCTAAATGACTTAAAAAGTCTGACCCCTCAAGATGAAATTGCTAAATGACTTAAAAGGTTCGATTTTTGTCATATATGAAAAAGTAAATTTGTTGAAGGTCCCAAAAAACCCGATTTGCTTATAAGATGAAATTTTCACTTGTAAAGTGCTTCAAGAAACCCAATTTGCTTGAAACAGAGTTTTACATAGCATTTTAAACTTGTAATAATGTTTTTCCACATTACAAGTAAGTCACCTTTCATTTTCACTTGCAGTCAGCCTTCCAAAACCCGAAATTGAGCTTTGGCCCCACTTTTGCAGCCCCTTTGTCTCATTCTCATTAGTCTTGTTTGCACACACGACCTACCAAATCAATAATATAAGGCATGGGCCTTATTTTTCAAGCAAATTCCAAAGCTGGAGAATGATACAAAGAAAGAACAACATGACGAAGCCACACAAGGAGTTGAATAAGTGAAATGATTGAGCATAAAATGCTTTCAAAACAAAGATGGAAGAATGTTTTCCAAACAACAACATGAAGACCCAATCAAGGATGATGTAGTTCAAGTCGTGTCTTCAGACACTTAAATAGTTTCAATTGTGTTCCTGTAATTTAGTTTTGACAAATTACATGTGATAGTATCACTTGTAAAGTTGTAACTTGTAATTACATGTAATAACATTACAAGTCAAATTACAATAGGACTTGTAATGTTGAATAAGTCAACTGCAGTTAGTTAGTGGTTGAGAGAATTTCTCAAGTTTGTTGGGATCCTCGCACCTTTTTCTCAAGGCATATCTCCTATAAATACTTGAGGGGGTCCATTGTAATATCTATCTTTTTCGCAATAGAGAAAACTCTACAGAAATTTACAGCAAAGAGACTTTGTACTTTGTGTGTGTAAACTTAATTTCCAAGTGATATAAGGAAGGCATTAAGATTTCAGACTTTGTGTTGAGTCTTGTTGCATGTTATTACTATGTTCTTATGTCATAGTAGTGAATTTTTCTGAGTTCTTCTTGTGAAGTTGTGGAGCTATTGTGAAAAGACTTTGGTCTGATTTCTTGTAGTCTTTGTGCTACAAGTGTGAAGGATTGAATTAAATTGATTTATGGTTAGGAGTTGTGACTTGCAGGTGCATTATATTTACAGACTTTGTGTTGTTATGTGTTGCATTATAATATCATTCTAAAAGGGTAGATAGGATTTCTAATTATCAAGACTTTGTGCTTGGAGATTGTTTTCCCGTTCCGAAGGAGCAACAGATTTATGGAAACTTTGCTTCTTTATTTTACTTCATCAATCATTTATGCTTTCAACTGTGATTCTTTTTTGAAATAAGAGAAAAGAATAAGTGTCTTTTCTGAAAAAAGAGAACAAGATAGAGTTTCACCTAGATTTAGAATAGATTCATAGTTAGAGTTAATTTCTGAATTGTTAAAATAGAAAGCAAAGGGGGAACCTTCCCTTAATTAGGAGAGTTTTATCTCACACATTGTGGCTGAAATCACAATTTTGTACGCTTTTCCAAATATACAAAATTTTCAACCAACAGTTTTTGGCGACTTCGCTGGGGATACGATACACATTCAAAAGCCTCACGCTTTTGTTTGAAGTATACCAGTATCCATTTTCATTTTAATTTATTTTCATGTAGTTTTTCAAGCTTTCACCAAGGACATGTAAATGGCTGCCCAAGGTCCTTGGGGAAATGTTTTTGGTCCATTGAATTTGACTCTTCCTCTACATGATCTACCTGATGGCTCACGAAAGAATTTTCCCAAGTTCTTCGGTGATGGAAAACAACACTTTGACGAACACATTGTTGCTTTATACATTGCATGCGGTGTGCTTGGTGTTGAACATGAAGATGTATCTGTAAGGTTGTTCATCGAGACTCTCCAAGGGGAGGTTGTTGATTGGTTTTACCATCTCAAACCATGAATCATCACAAATTGGGCTACTCTCATAGCCAAGTTTGAAGAAAGGTTCAAACCTCCTGAAGACGCTCATGCTTTGTTGGCCCAGCTCATACAGCTGAAAAAGGCCTCTTATGTGCCTATGTGTGAGTTCATTGCTCAATTCAACAAGTTGGCATGAAGAATTCCAACTATTCTTCAACCCACAACTACGAATTTGAAGTGTTTCTTTGTCAACGCTCAAGGGCCAAAGGTCAATTTTCTTTTGAGAAGAGCAACTCCAACTACTCTCACAGTTGTGCAAACCCTGACGATAGAAATTGAAGACAATCTCATTCTTGCTGGGTAGATAAGGATAGAACCAAGTGGTTCTTCTTCTTTGGATTCATTTTCCTCCAGCACAAGGACAAATCCCATGGTGCAAAAGTTGGCAAATGAGCTGCTTTCTCTTAAAAGGCAACTAGCTCAAGATGTGTTCTTCATTCCTCATGAAAACGTTCCAAGAAGGCCATATCTACTTGATGCTCATAATTTTGTTGTTGAGGGTTAGGGAAATTTATCTTCACCACCGAAGAAGCATGTTCCTAAGGCATCATCAAAAAGTAAAGCAGTGAAAGGTTATGAATTTGAACAAAGTGATCTTGCTATTCTCTTTAATGAAAATGAAGCAGACATAGCTGGCGACTCCCAAATCTGGTTTATGCAGTCTCATAAAGCCATTGATGAAGAGCAGAAAAATGAAATTCATTTTTTCTGAAGAAGACAATCATGTTTTTCAGCTATGAAAAGATGAACATGCATGAAGGTTCCAGTCAAGTTGAAATGAATGCTTTCATGTTTCAAGGTCATGAACTTGGACATATCGTGCATAAGAGACCTACCCCAGAACTTGATGAAGATCATTTCATGAATACTATAGAAGAGTTTTTCTCAAATCTTGTTGACGATTCTCTTCAATTAGAAGTTTGTGAACAACATACTGAGGAATGCAATACAGTCATGTTTTCATCTGAATCACATGAAGGAGATCGTTTGGAGTAGCATGAGGTTGTCATGGTTGACGTACTAGTTGTTCAAGTTGCAATTGATAAGAAGAATTTAGTTTTTGTACTATCAAGAGGATGTCCAATTAGACATCTTGCTTGGTTGGAAGCTAAAAGGAAGACAAAGTTTTCACTTGAATCTGAGCATGGGGCTATACTTGAAGAAGAAGCTGAGGAAGCAGTTGCAGCTGAACAAGAGTAGTCCGGTTTCAAAAATTCATTGTAGAGCAACAATACATATGATTCATCTCAAGAGAAAAGTGAATTTGTTCATCTCTTCAAATGAGTACTACATCAAGTTTTGGTACCATTGATCGTGCTTCATCTATACAAAGTTGCTTGTGACCATGCAAGGTATTGTAAGCTATTGCAGAAGGGCAGCTATTTTGCAAAACCAGTTAATGGTTATCGTTTGACAAGCTTCCTTTTTGTCGTTTTATGTTTTTTTTTATGCTTGACTCTGCAACCCAATGGATACTAAGGAACTTAGAGATTCTAGATTCTACTACCTTAACTCATTTCCATGATCGAAGGTAATTCCCCAGTCAAATCCAGCTGTTGTCCTCAATTTTGAACAACCCATATGAAATTTTGCTTAGAATTTCTTCATAAATATATATGGCATGCATTTCGAGGCACCAAAATTCTCGAATTGAATTGTGCAGCTGTTGGTCTCCTTCCTATTTTTCCTTGTGCAAAATTTGGGAGCATTTTGACATGTTTTTCCCATTGTTTTGTCCAATTTTGGGATTTTTGAGGCACCAAAGCAAGTAGGAACTTTTTGCCTTCATTGCAAGTCAATAATAGGAACTTTTTGAATAACTTGCAAGTTGTAGGAAATTTTTACTCACTTTACATGTTATGTTCATAAAGTGAAATTGCTAAAGACTCCAAAAAGTTTGATTTGCCTTTTAAGTCATAAAGTGAAGTTGCAAAGACTCTTAAAAAGTCCGATTGGCTTTTAAGTCAAAAAGTAAAGTTGCTGAGAGCTCCAAAAAGCCCGATTTGCTCTTAAGTGAAAAAAGTGAGATTGCTAAATGACTTAAAAAGTCCGACCACTCAAGATGAAATTGCTAAATGACTTAAAAGGTCCGATTTTTGTCATATATGAAAAAGTGAATTTGTTGAAGGTCCCAAAAAACCCGATTTACTTATAAGATGAAATTTTCACTTGTAAAGTGCTTCAAGAAACCCAATTTGCTTGAAATAGAGTTTTGCATAGCATTTTAAACTTGTAATAATGTTTTTCCACATTGCAAGTAAGTCGCCTTTCATTTGCACTTGCAGTCAGCCTTCCAAAGCCCGAAATTAAGCTTTGGCCCCACTTTTGCAACCCCTTTGTCTCATTCTCATTAGTCTTGTTTACACACACGACCTACCAAATCAATAATATAAGGCATGAGCCTTATTTTTCAAGCAAATTCCAAAGCTGGAGAATGATACAAAGAAAGAACAACAACATGACAAAGCTACACAAGGAGTTGAATACGTGACATGATTGAGCATATAATGATTTCAAGACAGAGATGGAAGAATGTTTTCCAAACAACAACATGAAGACCCAATCAAGGATGATGTAGTTCAAGTCGTGTCTTCAGACACTTAAATAGTTTCAATCGTGTACTTGTAATTTAGTTTTGACAAATTACATGTAAAATGGAAAAATGTAATTACATGTGATAGTATCACTTGTAAAGTTGTAACTTGTAATTACATGTAATAACATTACAAGTCAAATTACAATAGGACTTGTAATGTTGAATAAGTCAACTACAGTTAGTTAGTGGTTGAGAGAATTTCTCAAGTTTGTTGGGATCCTCCCACCTTTTTCTCAAGGCTTATCTCCTATAAATACTTGAGGGGGTCTATTGTAATATCTATCTTTTTCGCAATAGAGAAAACTCTACAGAAATTTACAGCAAAGAGACTTTGTACTTTGTGTGTGTAAACTTAATTTCCAAGTGATATAAGGAAGGCATTAAGATTTCAGACTTTGTGTTGAGTCTTGTTGCATATTATTACTATGTTCTTATGTCATAGTAGTGCATTTTTATGAGTTCTTCTTGTGAAGTTGTGGAGCTATTGTGAAAAGACTTTGGTCTGATTTCTTGCAGTCTTTGTGCTACAATTTTGAAGGATTGAATTAAATTGATTTATGGTTATGAGTTGTGACTTGCAGGTGCATTATATTTACAGATTTTGTGTTGTTATGTGTTGCATTATAATATCATTCTAAAAGGGTAGATAGGATTTCTAATTCTCAAGACTTTGTGCTTGGACATTGTTTTCCCATCCCGGAGGAGCAACAGAGGACTTTGTGCCTTTATGGAAACTTTGCTTCTTTATTTTACTTTATCAATCATTTATGCTTTCAGTTGTGATTATTTTCTAAAATAAGAGAAAAGAATAAGTGTCTTTTCTGAAAAAAGAGAACAAGACAGAGTTTCACCCAGATTTAGAATAGATTCATAGTTAGAGTTAATTTCTGAATTGTTAAAATAGAAAGCAAAGGGGGAGCCTTCCCTTAATTAGGAGAGTTTTATCTCATGCACTATGGCTGAAATCACAATTTTGTATGCTTTCCCAAGTATACAAAATTTTCAACCAACATAATGATTGGGGGATTGTCCAAGTGCATGTTTCTCCTTTAATAAGGAAAAGACCCTCATTGATGGAGAAAAGTACACTCCACACCTCCCCATCCAAAGGTTGCAATTTTTGAACTCATATATATTTAAGAGGAAGAATGAGTGGGGTGTTACCCATTTCTCCTTTTGGAGAACTTTAGTGAAGATAATAGAAAAAATGAGGAGAGGAGAGGAGGAGTCCTTTTGGGGAGATAGTGATCAAGATGGCTTGCCTTGGAGAGGAAAGAAGGATAAAAGAGTTGAATTCCCTCACCTAAGATAAGAGATAAGTACTCCCTTACTTCCATTGGCCCTTTTGTTTATTTTCTATAAAAAAGTGGTATGTTGCATGGATCGTGGTTGAAAACAGAGAGTAAAGAACTTAGGTACATGAGATTTGGTGCTATGCCATTCTTATTCCTTTGTAAAAATTTAATTTTAGACCCCATTCATCATCTTGGGGCTAAGATACTTCCTTGCTTGGGGGTATGGCTAGAGCCCATGAGGCTCCATGACACCATTACGGTAGGGTGGAGAGCAAGCCTTTGTCAATTGTGTGTCCTTCATTGTATTTCTTTAAATTTTATTTGTAATATGGAAAATTGATGTTTTGATGTAACATGAAGGAGAATGGAAAAAAGTAGGTCCCTGTAAAACTATTGTAGTCATGATGTAGATTTAAAAGTGGAGAACGAAGTATACATATATACATGATTCCATTTTGTTTAATAAAAAAAGGAAAAATATAAATTTTTTTAATCAATCTGATATGGTTTATAAATGAATGAGTATATGCTAAACCTCCAAAGAATACCTCTATACTAGTTTATTTGAAAAATAAATCTAGTTGCAATCTGAAAGTTTAAGTCTGAAATTTCATATGATATGCTATTTGCATGCCTAAAACTATGTATTAATTAGATTGACAAATATACATGTAGAATTAAAAGATCTATGAACCAAGCGTAGGAGAGGGTACTAATACTTATGAAACTATTTAGATATAAATGCTTCCATGCATGGTCATAAGGAATAGATGTGAAACTGATTCATTTTAATAACGGGAAAATATTATGCCAGGAGTGTTCTAGTTTGTGATAGAAACCCAGTAGCTTATAACTGGTATGAATATTGCTGCCATTTTTCCAAAAATGTCATCTTAAATATTGGTAACTTTTTAACAAACAATTTGATCTATATTTGAAGATTAGATAGCTCATCCTCAGATAGCCTACATCATTTACAAAAAAAACAAAAAACAAAAGATTAAAAAGTGAACTATGAAAATAGTGTTTAAGCAGATTAGTCACGTAAGCAATTATACTATAACTTCAATAGTTAAATAAACTTTAATAATTAACAAAAAAACAAAACAGAGACCTTCTACAAGAGCTTTAAAAAATTTAGTACAAATGAGAAAGTCATAGCAATGATAAAATAATTCGAAGGGGGGAGGAATCAATAAGAGTATTTGCTGAATTTTCTTTCGAAGTGATTTACAATTGGTTGGTATGGAGACACTTAGAACTCTGCATCAAACATTATCAGCAAAAGGTTTCTTAGGTAAAATATCTAAAGAATGACCTTTAAAAGTCCCTAAATTATTTGTGACATTAAGAGTCTTATTTAAATTGGTGTTAAAAATTTGTATGCCTTCTGTCCACTAGCCTCCAGCCCATAAACTTGCCTCAATTCTTAATATTAAATTGTGTTTCTTTATCTCAAGAATTCCATGAATCTGCATGCTAAAAATCCAAACCACCGCTGTCTATTTTGACTCTAGCAAGTAATCTACGTGTATTGTGTTGCCATTTTTACAGTGTTGTTGCTTCTTTCTATTTGTGCCTTCCTCTCCTAGGCATGTACCATCACAGGATATGAAAGCCACTAGAGTGGACTGGTAGCTCGAGTTTGTGCCTCATAAAGTAATACTTTTTTTTTCCTAATAGTTCATAATGTAATCACCCACCTCCATAATGGCAATAAATTTACCTTGGGGACATCACATAATCAGCCTTATTCCTGCAAAATATGAATAGATCGATTTAGTTCCACTCAAGTGGTTGATTGTGTGCATCTCGTGTCAATTTAAACCATCACTCCAATTGAGACTACAATAAATTACATATGCTTTGATTTGTTATTGTATGCTAAGGAGAGGTGTAGCATCGTGTGGTAGATCAAATCCCTCGTGACTCAAATCATCATCCTAACGTGGAAGTCTTCTTGCCATGCCTTATTGGATTCTACGCCATTCACTAGTATCATTATTTGGAAGAGAGTTATCATGTGTATAGTTGTTGGGGATTTCAATTTTCTTTGCACACCTTATATCTACCATTAGCATCATCTTTTTCATTAACCCAAGCTGGTTATACATGGGTAGAGCCAAGGGTCCTAAAATGTCCTTTCAAAATTTAAAATCCTCAACTAAAGCACATTGACCCATGCTTAAAGCACAACTCGACGCCTCTTTTTTTCAAAAGGAATTTATGAGAACGTCTCATGGGAAGGTAAGAAGTCTTTTCAAATAAAGAAAATCTGCTCCATCTTCTGGGCATGTCAGCTTAAAAATTCCTAGCATTCATCATCCGGCTATACCATGATGTCGCCATCTTCAATCTTGTTTCATTAGCCGATATGCTATTTACGTGGGGAGACCCCACTGGGATCTCCTCCAATCTGACGCCGTCGGGGAGGGAGTATGATTTAGTGAATCGACATCTTCTTGCTTCAAACCTACTGTGCCAAGCATTCGTCATACACGTCGGTGGATTTATGCATGACTTAGCGACATATGTCCCAGGCTGGATGCGTCAGATCTGCTTGGTGGAATGTTATATCATCAAACACAAGGTAAGATCTGAGGTCACGGGCATTGGTCGCAGTTTTTTAGCCTATCGGCTATTATGTTGCACATTAATATTGTGCAACTGATAGTAGTTTTATTTATTTATTTGTCATTTGGATAGTATTATGGTACTCAATTTGGTTGGCTTCGTCCTCCTTCCTAAATGTGGTTGTTCATTAAAAGCACTATGTGGCTTGGTGAACTCCTCTTTGGCGTGTGAGTAGTATTTATTGTTGAAAACATTCTCAGCCTTTCTGGACTTGGTGTGTCAAGAGATGATATCGCAATATTGTAGTCCACTCTTCCAGATGGACACATGCAGCCTGCAACAGAAACACAACACTCACCTCATAGTTGTCTTGTTGAATCAGTTGCACAAGTGGTCGTTAATGAACACACCCCTCCCATGGTGGACAGGAACGTTGATCAATTCAACGAAAGTTTAGATCTTCCATCACAATGAAGCCAACCATCCTAGTTGGTTGAGGGAGCAATGAACTTGGGCATTGATTTGGACGTCCTAGAACAACAAGATACCTATACTTTCCCATCACCACCACCAGAAATTGACCTTTCTCAAGTTGTGCATTACTATGCTCCTTCTTGCAATTCATATTTACAAGGCAATGAAGATGTACGAGAGGGATCACAAGTAGTGGAGGAGGTCATTGGCACATAGTCGGATGGGACACAAGAAACACAAACAATTTCACACATCAACAAGTTCCTCAAGTTTCCTGTGCACACTGTCCGTCAAAAGAAATCCAAAGCAGGTGTAATTTGGATCAGCAGACAGTCTCAATTGTTGACAATAGATGACTACATGAGGTTGTTAATGGAGCAAGAGCAAAGGAAGAAAGAGGTCGAGGAGATAAAAGCAAGAAAGAGAAAACAAAATGAGGAGAAAAGGGCAACAAGAATTATGGCAGCGGAGTTGAAGGAGAATGCCAGAATTGAGGACATACTGCGAAAAGAAAAAGAGCAGCAGAAATTACAACAAAAAAGGAGCAAGAGAGGCTTCGCAAGGAACAAGACCGAAAGGAAAAAGAGATTGAGGAGGCACAAAGGGCTTTACACAGAGAGAGGCGGTTAAGGAACACTTTTAATCTGTTGTCTCAAAGTAATGTAGTCTTCCGTGATATTCTCAACATTAATATCCCTTAGTTCTCCACAGTAATGAATTATTCAAGCCTCTCCCAATTTGACTTCAGGGGCAGTCAATATCCATATCAATTTGGCACTCAGGATGTACAAATGTGTTCACCACCGCCCCCAACACATGTCACTTGCACCCAATTTACCACTCCAAGTGCCACTCATGTATGCAGCAATACCCATCGACTGGAAGGGGACGAGAACATAGCAATTGGCACCCCAACCAACCAAGATCATTTTCACAACAACAACAGCTAGATGTTGCCTTTTTTTGGTTTTCTCATGCAATTCAAATTTCATAGACTTAAGAACTATTGATACTTACAAATGCATCGAATTTGTGGACAGTTGTAATTTTTTGATAAGTACATATTGACCGTTTTTGTTTTGGTTTGTGAAGTAATCTGATCAGATTCCAAAAAGTGTTGTATGTAATTTGTAATGTGTGTTATTGTTTTGATTTGCAATGTATACTTCTTCATTGACATTTTTAAATATATGAAAATTAAAGATGCATCGTTATTGTTTTGATTTGCAATGTATTATGATCATATTGCAATGTGTGTTCTATGTAATTTGCAATGTGTCATTTTTTTCATTTGCAATGTTTGCTTCTTCATTGACATTTTGTCATTTTCTATTCCTTTTCCAATTATTTTGCCACGTGGGAGGTCGAAATTTGTCCATGAATTTAAAAAAATGCAAAAATGACCCGCCAACCGATACTTAGGCACCTCGACTGCCACTACCTGTGTGGCTTGATGTCCAAAGTTGATAGCCTTGCCACATCAACTTCTCTCAGTCCACCACTCTAAGACTCTACTACATCACATTTATCACTTACCACCACTTCCTATTCCTATCGACTGTCATGTTCAATTGTTGTCACCTCTTCTAAGCTTCTTGCCACCCTGCAATTTTATTCCAACCAACCTATACATATACATATACCTATGAATATACATATACATATGAATATACATATACATATGTATATACATATACATATGTATATACATATCTATATACGTATACATATGAATATACATATACATATGTATATAAATATCTATATACATATACATATGTGCATACATATACATATACATATACATATACATATACATATACATATACATATGTATACACATATACATACATATACATATGTATACACATATACATACATATTTTTTGAGCCAACCTGCATTGAATGTTCCCTAGTGCCTCGCTCTTGTCGCCAACTTTTCAGCCTTTCATTCTAGCAATTTGTCATTCTTTCTTCACTTGCAGGCCACTACCTGCTCGATTCATCGTCTGCAACCATAAAGCCTTTACCACAACCTATGATGCTCAAAGACCGATTCGTATTTGGGTAGAAGTCGATTAGGAGATAGGTACATGCCAGTCTCTGAACGTTACCAACGGCTCCACTTCTGCCATGCAAGAAACGAATGGATTCCTCGCCGCCATGAACAGGTTCCATATACATATACATATGTATATATATATGCATACATACACATACATATACATATGTATATGCATACATATACATATACATATGCATATGCATACATATACATATGTATATGTATGCATATGTATACACATATACATATACATACCAATATACATAAACATAGACATACACATATACATATTCATATACAATTAAGTCATGCAACTATTCTATCTTTTTTAGGTGCCATTTATGAATTTGGGGGTGTTTAATTTTTCATAGGTGATGCTTCATCTTCAATTCAATGTAAATGAATACATATATATTATTCTGTTGTGATTCAATTCATTCATGGAAATGAATGCATGTAAGCAATGCTGCAATTTTTCATTTCAGTAACAAACAATATAGTTAGTTGTTTTGATGCCATTCATAAAGCTGGGGTTGTTCTCTTTTTTCATAGGTTCTGCATTTAAGCAATTCTATATACATATGCACATATATATACATATATGTATATGTAAATATATATACATGTATACACAAATATACATAAATGTATACATACACATACACATACACATACACATATAAATAACATTGTATATTGTTTTCGTGTCATAGATAAATTTGGGGCTGTTCAATTTTTCAAATGAATGCATATAAGCAATGCTGCAATTTGTCATAGCAGTAACAAATAATATTGTTGGTTGTTTCGATGCCATAGATAAATTTGGGGTTCTCTTTTTCATAGGTTGTGCATGTAAGCAAATCTATATACATACACATACACATACACATACACATCCACATCCACATATACATATACATAAAACATAGACATACAAATATACATATAGGTTTTGCTTCATCAATTCAGTCAACTAAGCAATAGAGACATAATTATATTCTTGGTAAGCAAAATAATGCACGAAAAGAATTGTAAATTCCAACCATACAAATATTAAACACAATTTGCAGTGTCAAAGTATGTGCAATTGTTACAAGATGTAATGGTTTAGGGAGACTTGATTTCATGAATGCTCGTTTGATGGCAACCTCTGCTACACGGGTCCACAACTCCATTCGATTTGTGAAGTGTTGCATAGGTAACCATGACAAGCCTTCATAAAACCAAGTCCCCTAAGCCATTCAAATACAAAGCTACAATAGTTGCATGATTCAATAATGGGTGCCTTACAGCTTGTAAAAAATGGAAGCAGATGGGATTTTCGAGCTCACCACTAATACATTCGCACCGTACTTGGCAAGATGGGACAAATTGGTGCTGATATGTGTTGTAGGTTTCATGATTTATTAGACAGGTGGATTCATTTTCTTGTTGGTTTGGTTATGCTATGATGGGAAACATGGTTGTAATGGGTTTGACAGACACTCAAAGATGGGTGAGATGGGTTTGAATTGTGTTGACTTGGCACCTTGTTTACGTTGTGTAGTTGTGATTAATGTGAAAGTGGTGCCATGCAGTGGTGCAACAGTTGGGTTTACCAATTTACAAGGAAGGGTGCATGTGTTAATGTATGGGGTGTTTAAATTCCATGTCAGAATGTTACTTGTTATATGTTAGATACAAGTTGGATACACTTCATCATGTTTGGTTGCTTCCGTGTACTTGTTTTGTTATGTTTTGAAATGAATGTTATTAAGTGTGCATTTTAAATCTGATTTATGTTTGATGTCATCGTGCCTATTTATGGATGAATTATTTTTTAAGTTGTGGAGGACCAGTATATAGGTGCACATCATATAAAGTTGAGGACACCCCCAAATTAATCAATGGCACCTACAAAAGATACAATTGTTGCAGGTCTGAATTTATGAAGCATACACAGACATACACATATACATAGATATACACATACACATAGACATAAGTGAATTAAACACGACTATAGAGAAGTATAGGAAGGGGCAGTGAGTGATAAATGTGATGCAGTGGAGTGTTAGGGTGGCTGAATGAAAGAAGTAGATGTGGCAAGGTTGTCCACTTAAGACCTCTTCACACATCTATACACACACATTTACATATAGACATACACATTTACACATACACATTTACATATACAAAGACATAGACATAGACATAGACATAGACATAGGCAAAGACATACACAAAGACATAGACATAGACATAGACATAGACATACAGATTTACATACACATACACATACACATACACATACACATACACATACACATACACATACACACATAGACATTGCCATCATTGTGAAGAAAAAATGAGAAGTTGCTAGAATGAAAGGCTGTAAAGTTGACAAGTGTGCGAGGCATTACGAGCATTGGATGCAGGTTGGCTCGAAAAATACATAGGATGTTGTGAAAGTAGTATATGTATATGTATATGTATATACACATATACATATACATAAATATATATACATATTCATATACATATACATAAACATAAACATATGTATATGTATATGAACATGTCTATACATATGCATATATATAAATAAGATGCAAAGACCTTAAGCATATACAAGTTGGATACACTTCATCATGTTTGGCTACGGACGTGTAATTGTTTTGTTTCAAAATAATTATAATTACGTGTGCATTTAATATCTGATATACATATACATATGTCTATGTATATGTCTATGCATAGTCTATACATATGCATATACATATATATAAACAAGTAAACGTGCATTTAATATATATATGTCTATGTAAAGGTACAATATATGCATGATTGATTTGATGAAGCAAAACCTAAAAAAAATAGAACACCCCCATATATTTCCAAGGCACAAAAATAAGGTACAATAATTGGATGACTTATATGATGGAAAATAACCTATGCAAAAGATAACACCCCCAAAATAACCAATGACACCTAAGAAAAGATAGAAACATTTACATTATAGATTTATTGAAGTAGCACATATGATAATCATAACACCCCTATATTTATCAATGAAGACTAACCATGATGAAGTTGGGTATTCGTTTTATGTATATGGGTTTTTTTTAAAATGTTATTGGTCCACGTGGACTATGTGATTTTGGGTGCGTACGTATCGGCTCCTCTCCCCTACGTAATCAAGCAGATCCTATGAAAAAAACAAGAACCCCAATTTTTTGTAATGCAAACAAAAAAAGCTTCAATAATTGCATGTTTGAATTGATGAATCCTAATAATTGTGAAACATAACACCCCCAATTTAATGAATTTCACCTAAAGAAAATAGCAATAATGAATGAATGAAGCAACACATATGAAAAACCTAAACCCCCAGTTTTATCAATGGCACGTAGAAATGGTACTCGACAACATTAATCGAAATGTGAACATTAACCCATGACTGTAATGGATTCAATGAAGAACAATATAAAGCTTACAAATGGAAAAAAGTAAGAGTATAACAATTATCACATATGTATATGACTGAATTGATGGAGCATAACCCAAAATAAATAACATCGACATATTTATCTATGGCACAAAAACAAAATCAATTTATTAAGTGACTAAAAAGATGAAGCAAAACCTAAAAAATGATTAACCCACATTTTTTTTTGGTTAATGAAACAAAGAACACAACCTACCTCAATAATAATGAACTATGATAATACAATAAACAGAGTCAATGATAATGCAGAACCTATGCGAATAGGAAAATCATAATCAATGATAATGCAAAACCTAGATGAGAAAACAATAAGGAGAGTGAATGATAATGTAGAACCTGTGAGATTACGATAAGCAGAGTGAATGATAATTTAAAACATATGAAACATAAATGCTAAACTATGAGTGTAATATTTACAATATAAATAACACTAACATATTTATCTATTGCACAAAAACAACATAAAATTTTTAAGTGACTGAAAAGATGAAGCAAAACCTAAAAAAAGATTAACCCACATGATTTTTTTTGGTTAATGAAACAAAGAACACAACCTAGCTCAATTGTAATGCAAAACATATGAGAATACGATAAGCAAAGTGAATGATAATGCAAAACCTATGACAAAACGATAAGTAGAGTGAATGATAATGCAGAACCTGTGAGATTATGATAAGCAGAGTCAATGATAATGCAGAACCTATGAGAATACGATATGCAGAGTCAATGACAATGTAAAACCTATGAGAATAGGATAACCAGATTCAATGATAATGGAGAACCTATGAGAAAGAATAGGATAAGCAGAGTATATGATAATGCAGAACCTATGAAACAAAAATGGTAAAACTATGACTATAAAATTTGCAAAATAAACCCTAGGGAAACAAAAATGCTAAAGTATAAGTGTTATATTTTCAAAATAAACCCTACTGAAAGAGAAATGCCAAAATACGAGTGTAATATTTGCAATATAAACCCTACGGAGCAAAACCCATATAAAGAAAAATACAGCTTCATCTATGGCATGGAAATAACGAACATTATTATTACTGAAAGAAGAAAACAACCCCATAAATTTCAATGGTGGGGAAACAACCAACTGCATTATTATCTATTATATAAACAGATCGATGCTTGAACAAAAGATTAATTTCCAAAGATTTAGTGTGTTTATGAACACAAATAGGACAGTGTTCATAAACACTAAACTTCAACAGAAAAAATGATATATGCAACACCAAAAAACCAATAAAACAAACTGAAATTGCAAACCAAACTCAAACAACTGAATAATGGTGAGCCTTAGTGAGCAATCTCACCTGGGTCGAACACGCGATGAACCCATTCGTTGCTTGCGGTGACCTTCATGGCGGCGAGGAACCCATTCATGGTGGTGAGGAACCCGTTCATGGCAACAAGGAACCCGTTCATTGCTTGCATGGTGGAAGTGGAGCTTCTAGTAATGTTTGGTAACTGGCATTTACCCATCTCCATATCGGATTCTACCCAAACACGATATGGTCTCTGAGAATCGCAGGTTGTGGTGAATAGATGAAGGTTGCAGATGACAAAACAAGCAAGTACTGGCGTGCAAGTGAAGAAGGAATGTCTACTTGCTAGAATGAAAGGTTGAAAACATGGTGAGAAGAGCGAGGCACTGGGAGCATTCAATGTAGTTTATCTCAAAATAAACGTGGGGTGGCATGGAGCTTAGGAGAGCTCACAAAAATTAAACCTAGCAGTCGATAGGAATAGGAAGTGGTGGCGAGTGATAAATGCGATGTAGTGGATTCTTAGGGTGGCGGACTGAGAGAAGTTGACGTGGCAAGGCTGTCAACTTTGGACGCCAAGCCACACAGGTAGTGGCACCCGAGGTGCCTATGTATCAGTTGATGGGTCACTTTTGCATTTTTTTAAAGTCATGGACAAATTTCGACCTTCCACATGGAAAAATATTTTGAAAATTAAAAAATATAATTTTTATTGTTTAATATTCATTTTTGCATAATGGGTTTAAAAAATGTTATTGGTCCACGTGGCCTACCACATGGACTGTGCGTTTTTGGGTGTGTACATATCGGCTCCTCTCCCCTATTGATGTTCGTAATTATGCTGATATTTTAGCCAACTGGCCCTTGATCTCGCGTAGGTTACTCACCAAATGCAGAACCGGTGCTTGGAAGGACAACTACTACAACTATTTCAGGTTCTTTCTACCTCTTATAATGTCTTTTGCGCCAACGACTCTCTACTTAAACTATGGCCTTACCTTTTAAAAAGTTTGTGCCATCTGAAAGGTATTGTGTGCAAAGGATGTGATGGTAACCAATCCAACACTACCTCCATAGTGTCAGATGGGAGTAGTGCATGGGAAATCTAACCATAATAAATAGAAATATAACAAGGACCATTACTTTATTGATTATGTTGTTGTGCTAGAGGCTAAATATAGTAGTTGCACCTTGGTGTGCAATGGGTATGTCAAAGAGGTGTGGATAGTCAATAAGGGAATTTTTTGGTATATTTTTTGCATACATTTGTGCACTACATGAGGTCAATTGGTAGGCCATTTATAAAATGATGTTTTTTGTGCAACAAAGGTCTCAATGGAGAAGTGATAGCTTCAAATCAACAAGGATCCAAACATGAATTCTCTAAATAAAGTTCCATTAAAGAGAATTGTGTTATTTTTTCAATAGAGAGAGAGGGAGGTTAAAGAGATAGAGATAGGGGAAGATAGAGATAGAGATGGAGATGGAGATGGAGATGGAGAAGGAGAAGGAGAGGGATATGGAGAGAAAAATAGAGAGAGATTAAGAGAGAGGAATAGATAGAGATGGAAGATATAAATATAGAGAGAGGGATAGAGGGAGAGAATGAGCGATAGATAGATGCAAAGATAAAGATAGAGATAGGAAGTGATATATAGAGGTAGAGAGATGGAGATATAATGAGATAGAGATAAAGGGAGAGAGACAAATAGATATAGATATACATGTTTAGGAAGAGGGAGAGGGAGAGAGAAGGAGACACATGGATGGATAGAGAGGGTGACATGCCTGGAGATAGTAAGGGAGAAAGGAAGATAGAGATAAAGATGAAGATAGTGGGAGGGAGGAAGAGGGAGACAAATATATATAGAGATGGAGAGAGGTAGAGGTAGAGGGAGAGATAAAGAGGTAAAGAGATGGAGATATAAGGGAGGAAGATATATAGATGGTGACATAGAGTCATAAAGAGATAGAGATATAAGGAGATATAGATAAGGGGAGAGGGAGAGAGAGATAAAGAGATAAAGAGAGAGGAAAAGATAGATATATGGGAAGAGAAAGGGAGAGAGGTAGATATAGAGAGATAGATAGAGGGATAGGGAGGGAGCGAGAGAGAGAGATGGGGAGAGATAGAGAGAGGGAAAGAGAGATAGGGGAGATAAAGATATATATGAATAGAAAGATAGAGAGATCTAGAGATATATGCGAAGAAAAAGGGAGAGAGGTATAGATAGAGAAATAGGGCATCGAGATAGGGAGGGAGAGAGGTAGAGATAAGGAGATAGATAGCTGAGATAGGGAGGGAATGAGGGAGGGAGAGATGGGGAGATAAATAGAGGGGGAGATAGAGTCAGGGAGTGAGAGAAAGGAAGAGAGATAGGTAGAAGAGGGAGAGAGAGATTGGATTATTTTCCTCTCTCCTCTCTTCTATCTCACAATATATTTTTCAATAAAAATGAGAATATTTGCTCACTAATAAAGAACATAAACTGCTATGTTTCATATGATTTTATTTCAAAACAAGTGAGATGCCAAATCTCTTTATTTGACATGTTTGAAAGCAAGGTGGTTAAATATTTCTCTCATTTAATCCACCCAATTTGCACCAAACCTTTATTGCCCTCTAATATTGCTATGTATGTACTCTGCACTGTGTGTGTTAATTTCTTATCAGCAACCTTTTCCACTTATTAATTTCCTATTCACCATTAAGTGTTTTGCATGCTGCTCATAACAAGACACATTTGTTTCCAGTATGCAACGCGTGGACGTATATCTAAGACATATGTTAGAGAATCTAGAACTTAATATATATTAACAAAAATGTTTGAACTTGAGTCACCAAATGCAAGCACATAAAAATGTCAATTTTCAAGCGATGTGGTAGAAATAGGATGGTCCCTGAAGCTGCATGCCATCTGAAGCAACTCTCTACTAAAATTATCATTTCAATTTGGGAAATAATTTGAGCTGAGGGATTCCCCCTTTTATAAGCTCTGCAGATCAAAACCTATGCTTGTTAGACTTGTGAAAGAACAGGGGAAGTGATCGATTCTTACAAGTCTAGGGAGACTTTATGGGCTGTGAATCTTGAATTGGGCTCTAAATTATTTGTAGGTTGAAATGACATGATAAATTTGTGGAAAAATGATTTATAGATTATAAATTAATATCAAATGGCTGCAACAGGACCAAGGCCAATCTCCAAGTGCCTTCACATTCTAGGGGAGCCCAGCAAAAATTCTACTTCTATGCTGAAAACTGGAAGAAAGCTCATCCAAAATTTTACACTGATTAAAAGGTCCCATGAGCATCTCTGCACATAAGATATTTTGATCTTTCATCCAAAATACTGCAGAAAAAATTTCAACCTTCAATGAGGTAATGGTTTTCATGATATTACTTTTTTGTTGTTTGTGTAGCTTCCATTTTTATGCCCATGACATTACAAGGCAAACAAAGACACACCATTTTTTCAGCCACATCAACAAGGATGTGAGGCAATGCCTTCTCTATGATTCTCCTTAGAAGAATGTCAGGCTTATAGGAGTTGAGTACATGGTATCTGAGAAATTGTTTTGATTATGCTTGATGAAGAGAAAAAGTTGTGACATTCTCATGAATATGAAGTAAAGAGTGGGATTCTTTTCATGCCAGGAATTCCAAGGCCAATATAGAGATAGGGACTAGAGAAAGTCTATAAGACTTATGGGAAGGTGTTTCACTTTTGACAATTTGATAAGGGAGATACTCTGCCTCTGGGATTACCTCAACTCATGATGGCTTTGACTGCAGATGGTCAGTTGCATGAACAACTTGCTACAAGTAATTTTCACTATAAATCTGGCTAGTAAATGGGCATATGCAATTTTGCACAAATCCATAGTTTAAATTAAGGTATGATTTACAAATGGGTATTAATAGTTTTGCTCCAACTCTAATTTTTTGAGGGGACATATTGATTAAATCTACAAGAAAGATACATTCATACCAAGAGGAGAGGGAAAAGTGCCAGTATATGACTGGACCTAATCATGGTAAAGGATGTCGTAATGTTAAAACCCTCATCAAAACCTTATTTTCAAGCTACAACTCACCAAATTGGAGAAGTGAAAGGGCAATACCAACAAGGAAGAGTGGAGGGAAAACCAATAGCAGTCCACAGAAAGCAGCAAAAAATGGAAAAAATAGCTGAAAAAATGGCGAGAAATGATAGAATGGTTGAGATTTGTTTGATTGTGTGCACGATCTATAGAAAACAATGGCCCATTGATTTTAAATTTTAGGTTCGTCCACTTCATATTGGATATGCCTTATGCGTAAATAAAGAAAAAAGTGGATAGTATATACGAACACCCCATAGTAATACTTACAATAATAATAACATTAATCTAAATATTACATATAACATTAGAATGAATAAATGAAAGGAAATAACAATGATATCAATGTTAAAGTTAATATAAAAATCATTAATTTCTTTTATATAAGTAAGGCCAATTATTATTATTTATTATGCAATATGTTATTATTAATATTGGTAGTTATTACTATTAAATGCAGTATTAAAAGTAGTAGTAAATAATTGGTATTTTGTTTTTCAATGGCATTAGTATTTAAATTATGATGGTGTTAATAGTAAAATTATGGAATGAATTGCTATAGGTAATAATAGAAAGAACGTTAAATTGATATCCAAAAATAAAGAAAGAAAAGAAATTAGTAATCAACTATCCATCTCCTCGTTACCAACAGCTTGGAAAAAATCCTTGATGAAATCAATGATGTCTAAAAGTGGTTCCCTTATATTTCTATTTGTGTAGCAATATACATCATTAATATGTAGTTTTTGGATTCAACTGTGTATCTATTTTTTGGATCAACGTTTCGGATCACACTCAGTGATCCATCATCAGGATGCAAAAAGAGATGAAGGAGTAGAATATGCAGATCCAAACAAATTATAAAGGAGGAAGAGAAAGTTAGCACGAGAATCAAGAAAGAAACAAACAAACGAAAGAGAGAAAATGAAAACCAAAAATAAAGTAAAAAATTAAAAATCAAGAAAAAATATATATTTAACTTTATTTTCTTCTATTAGCCATATTTCTTTGTTAATAAAATTCTTAATGAATTTATTTATTATGTCATTTTCATTTTATTTTGTCAATTTTTTTTCTTTTGGCTTTAATTATTTCAATTATTTAGTGAGTTTTGTTTCTTCTTCACTTTGCTATATTTTATTTCATTTCTCCCTCTATTATATTATTAATAATATAATTTACTTTATACATTATTAACTATATATCAATGTTAATAATATATAGAGTAAATTATATCATTAACAATATATGTTTTTTCTTTTCTTTTTATTCTTATTTCTTTATTTTCTTTATTTTAGTCTTTATTTATTTGACTATTATATATTATTAACCTTTTTTCTTTTTTTACATATGAGTTAATTATATCATTTTTTTTTGGCATTTTCTTTTGTTTACTTGTTTGTTTTGATTATCTTTCCCTTCTCCTCCATTTTTTGTTATTTTTTGCTTTTGTCCTCTTTTTATTTTCATGTTTTGTTTCCTTTGCTATCTTAAGGAATTTTTCTTTTAATCTAGTTTATTGGTTCTTCTTAGTGTTTGGCGTCTCTCTTTGATTACGGGCCTTTCTTTTAATCTGATTTTTTTTCTTCTTGATTTTTAATTTTTTACTTTATTTTTGGTTTTCATTTTCTCTCTTTCTTCTATTTTTTTCCTTCTTGATTCTCGTGCTAATTTTCCCTTCTTCCTCCTATATAATTGGTTTGGATCTGCATATTCTACTCCTTCATCTCTTTTTGCATCCTGATGATGGATCACTAAGTGTGATCCGAAACGTTGATCCAAAAAATAGATACACAATTGAATCCATAAACTACATATTAATGACATGGACTATGGAAATCTAATGTCTTTGAATATACATCATGTTAATATTGTTGATAATGAATAATAATACTAACCATGTTAGTCCTAGTCTATGAATGAATACCTCAAAATTGTTATAACTTGTTAATTTGTTGTAAGGAGGACTTGTTCCTCTAACAAGCGGTTAGTAAGTATACTCGATGAATGCTTCCCACCAAGAGTGGTAATAAACATAATTAATTATGTTTTTGATTATGGGGAAAATAGGTTTTGAGGGGGCCACGAAACCTAGTACAAATGGTTTTGATGGGATCCGCAACCCAATCCAAAGCAAGAAAGCTACTAATAGTGAATAATCGACAAATCATTGACAACCAAACAACAACAACCATCAAAGATCAGCAAGGCAACTCAAGCTGCAAACAACAAGAACTAAAGGGATGTTAAACCCAACAAATCAGCAGAGGGATCAAGAACCCAAGGACACTGACATACAATCACCTGAAATAGTTAGGCAACAAAGTAGCCAAGCTACAACCAACCAACTACTTAGTAACAACATCACTAAACCACTAAACAAGTCGATAAACTTGAGCCCCGCCTGAATCAGCCAGGCGTCATCAAACCAACTACTCAGAACATCCATTTTTTATCCCAGAAAAATAGAGAGCATTGCCTGATTCAACCAGGCATCAACAAACCAACTACTCAAAACATTCATTTTGTATCCCAAAAAAAAAAGAGCATCGCCTGAATCAACCAGGCGTCAGTAAACCAAATGCTTAGAATATCCATTTTAGATCCCAAAAAAATAGAGAACAAAATGGTGTAAAACACCAACCAGACCCTATTTCTCAATAAGACCAAAAAATACCCACACCCCACCTCAATAGGGGCTTTGGGATACCTAGTAGAAAACTATAAGAAATCAACATTCTCGCAACACAAACTCACCTGATACCAGAAAACCAACTCATTCTCCACCTCTAAAGGAGAGAGCTCCCCTCTAATGGAGAGGATGTCACGACTAGCTAATCCACCACTAACTGAGATCTCCAACCCCCTCAACCTCCACCTCCATAGGAGAAGCATCACCTCAATAGGATAAGCAACTAAGGAAATGAAAAACCATCACCTCCCATCTCTACCTTAAAAGGAGAGGAATCCACCTCCATAGGATCCAAGGAGAAAAATAGCATAGCAACCAAACAAGCGACTGTAGCATCCTTGGGTAAGTGTAGCACCAAGATCATATTATGGACCAAGAGAAGAAAATTGAATAACAACCACAAAACCACCATAACAAATTTCAGGCTAAAACTCATCTAGGTTTCCAATAAAAGCTTGAAAAATAGCCCAACCATCAACCAAAAAACAACAAAAAAAGAAAACAACAACTAGGATCTAGGAAATACGCTAGAAAAAAACCCAGCCAAGAGAACATAATCTAGAAATAGACCAAACAAAGAACTAAACAAGCAACTACTCATAAGACCTAAGCCCAAAGAGAGAAGAAGCAAATAGGACCCAAGAGGGAAAAGGAAACAACCCATACAATAAGGAAACTAAGAGAAGGCCAAACCATAAAACACCCAAGCAACACCAACACATCGGTTAGGGCCAAAGATAGGCCAAAACTCCACAGAAAAAACCAATGGGAAGCAACACCATACCACAAGAGGGAAACCAACAATAATCACGAAACACCCAAGGCAAGAGCCACTAAAAACGTGCCACCAAACAAACAATAGAGAGGAGCTGAGGGAAACAAAGAATAAACTAAAAAGAGAGCAGGCCAACAAAGAGAGCACCCAAGCCATCCCATTACAACCAATAGGACTAGAAATAAGCCCATCCTCCAATCAAACCTCCTCAAAAAACCTAAAGCATACACTCACCAACTACAAGGAAAAACAAGTGCTCCCCACAAAGGCCACAACCAAAATCCTCAAGAAGAAATGTGAAGGGTAGGCCAAAAAGTAGTCAAAAACCAGAGAATTAGCAGTAGTCTCCACCCCGTCTCGACAAAGAAGAAAAATCATTGCCACACAACTAGACGACAACAACTTTCTCATCACCACCTCCATCCGACTGGAAGAAGGAAACAACCAACAAGAAGCCGTTGCAACCCAACAACACAAAAGAAACAACTTGTCTAGCCACAAGTCGCCTCCCACCAGTGATCCATCTGTGTCCTCTGAATCATCTCCTTCTTCACCTACATCATCTCCAGAATTCAAATTTCCCCCTCCTCTCCTCTTCTCGCTCCTCTCCGTTAACATAATTAATTATGTTAATAGGTGGTCTAATATTAATATTATCATTCAACCATTTAATAATAATATTATTGTAAGCATGAGATTAAAATATTGTTTAGCAATATTATGAGTGCATTAATAATATTTTGATGTTATTATTATTATTTTTAGCTAAAGGAAAGCATATTAATAATATGAGTTTTAATTATTAAGATACATTAGTTGAATTAATGATAATAATAATATAACTGTTAATAATATGTGATTAAAATCGGGGTTAGGTTAAAATTAAATAAAACTATTAATGCGATTAAATAAAAATAGTGATTCGAACGTATGACGTTCTTAGAAACACGAATAATTGGATAAATTTATTAAGATCAACTATTCCTCACTTAAGTCTCTTTGGTACATCTAAGTGACCATGATAAGAAATATATATCCAACCTTATCAAAGTGAAACTAGTTAATACATTTAACGACTTTGAGGTGAATTTGGCAATTTGATCATATCCGCCTTAAAGAGGCCTTAGCATCGTATCCCAACGAAACCTTGTGGTTGTTGTACTAAATCCTTAAGTTAAATTTAATACTTAAATTAAGTGGTGATTGAGCAGTGGTTCATGCAAGGTGTATTATAGATATATCCCTCACCTTAATCACTAAGAGCAATAATTAGCTCTTTGAACGTTTTCTTAAGAGGAAAAAAAATGTTGGGTTTTCATGGCATAATTTTTGGGCATGACACATACCTAATCTCACAAACCCCACATATATTCCATACAAAATAAATATGAAACTAACCAAATAAATTTTAACAAAGATAATTTACCTCTCAAAGAAGATATGATAGTCATAAGAAAATTGAATCAACCCTCTCCTTCCATTATTTCTCCTCCAAAACCCCTTTCTTCTCACATCCTTTTCCAACCAGAAAGCTTCTCCTCTTCCTTCCTTCCTTTTATCCTTTTTCTTTCTTATTAAAACTCTCCAAATATATCCCCCAAAGTAAACCCCAACTACCTTATTATTCCTTTCCTCAAGTACCCTAACCCTAGGTGCTTGGGTCTCAAAAATGATATAACAACAACAAAAAATCACTTTTCACATATAAGAAAAATGACAAAAAAATCCATCCAAGATTGCACTCCTAAACACCTTCACATTGAGAAAATATCATAAATAAAATTTAAATACATAAAATATTTGGTTCACACTAGATTGTAATGTATATCTCACAGGATATAGAAATAAAATCACACTACTTCACAACATGAATTGAGGTAACTAGGATCCCAATGATTCTCTCATCTTCCCATTAAATATTGTACATATATGCACACTTATTGCAAATGGAAATACACCATGTTATAATAGTCAAAGAAAAATAATCATAGCTACATTTTTTTTTGGTAGATTAATAGTGGATAGGGCCAACACCATGTATTATATCGAAGAACAAAAAATGTTACAATTTTGAGTTCAGAAAGATGCATAAGCCCAACTACATATCAAAATTGTTGTTACCAACCAATATTTCCAATCCCACCCTCCTAACAACAATCTTCCTAACCACTCGAGACATCTAACTATAGCAAAAAAAAAAATTATAAGCAAGAAACAATAGTAGCACAAGGATTTGTCAAGACTTTCTTCCCTTCCTTCCTTTCATTTTCCTGGGGCCACGAAGTGCAGTGAAGATGAGGCTCAATGCCTCTTGACTAGAACCACGCTTTTCCTCCTCCTTGCGCATCTGCCTTGCATGGGCCACACAAGCTTTGATTGGGCACTCCAACTTGCACTTCCAGTGAGCAGGGCCATTGGCTATTTCCTCTACGTACCTTCCATCCTCCTACTAGTCCTCCCCTGAATCTGCCAACACAGGCTCCACCAAGGCATCTTCATTGTCACTATCGTTGTCTACCTCAAAACCTTCACGAGCCATGAAATTACCCAGCTCCTCCTTCATCATGGGAGGAAGGAGGGTAGCCATACGCAGTAAAAATTTGAGGTTTTTGTCAATGTCCCCACCACACTCCTCCAAATATTCTGGCTCAACCATAGAGATGATTGGAAACTTCAAAATTGGCCTTAAGCCCCACCTTTTGGTCAGATAGTAGTGTTGAGGAATAGGAGTCGACTCCTTTTCATCTACATTATCCAACATCGCATCAATCTCTCCCAGGTACATATGCTTGAAGAGTCTCTGGCATAGATTCTTCACCTTCGGCTTTGCCACACCTCTATAAAGTGTGAGAGCCAAGAACATTGTCAGAATGTCAATGTTGAGTCGATGCTTGTGGTATGTCCAGATGAATTCATGACCCAAGACCTCCTTCACTGCATGAATAACTAGCTTGTTATTAATAGAGAGGATCCCTCTTAGTCTGATATCCGACACCTCACCTTGGAACCATTATCATGGTTTTTTCCAGGCACACAGGTGTATCCATGTTGCCTCAGCTTACCAGATGTTACTTCCAGATGCTTCGATAACTACCTACCAAAATTCTCTCCCATGACCACCACCACCACTTATAGCCGCACACCGCCTAACAAAATTCACAATAAATTTGTTGTATTTTCACACGAATTGCCTTAAATGCATAGGTCTGACATTCTCTAGGTTGCTCTACTAGATGTGGCATTTGTCAGCCTTGATTAGATTGCTGAAATCCACCCAGGACGGTTTCGTGCCATATGTAGTTGTTTTCGATTTCTAAGTTCGCTGATCGTATAGGTTGTAGGTCCCGAGGTTGTGATATAGGTTTCCAACTAGATCCCATCAATCATTATTGATCAGCCAAGACTACACTCAGATCCTATCCTAGAAAACCACACCACTGCCACTGAGGCACCATATCATTCATTGTCACCTCACACGAGCCAGTGCTTAGCTGGCGTCAACATGACCATTCCTAGCCTCTGCCACCGCCCCTTTTGCCAACCTTTCCACCAAAAAATTCCCTTCACAGTAGATGTGGCTGATTTGGAATTCCTTGAAGGAGTTGATGAGACTCCTGATTGGAGGAATCCATCTATGCAATAGCCAGTTGGGGGTGGAATTATTTTTGATGGCTTTCACAATTAGTAGCGAGTCACCCTCCAAATGCAGCTTCGTCACCCCAATGGCTTTTCCCTATTCTAGCCCACACAGGGCAGCGCAAAATTATGTCATGTTATTCATAGAATGGCCAATGTATTCCGCCTTTTGTGCGAACACCACGCCCTCAGATTTTCTTGCAACACAACCAATACCAGCCACACCTGGGTTTCCATTGGAGGCCCCATCAAAATTTATCTTGATCCACCCTGTAACCAACTTCTGCCACATCGTTTTCCTTCTGATTTCGGATTTCGGGATGGCATCCACGATACCTATAATAGGAGGGATGAACAGGAATGCAAATTTGTTGGAAAGATCAATATCCTTACTGGAGAAGACATTCTTTGGGAAGATTATCCTTTTGGCTTCTATGTTTACCAGCTCCACCATCGCCCTAGCCAGACGCCTCGCCAACACTTCTCTACCCATAAAGTGCTCTTTAAAAATCTGCTTGTTCCTTTCTTCCAAAGTTCCCAACATACCGTGGAAGGCACAATTTTCCAGATGCTGCTGAAAACACCTTTGTTAATCTTTTTTGGCCATGTTGATAGCCAGTCCCAGAGGTTCTCTGATAATGGGGTTGGAAACCCCAAGAGCCCAAGAATGTTCTTCCAACAAAACTTAGCATAGGGACACATGAGAAAAAGGTGAGTCGTCATTTCCGCCTGTTGTTTGCACAGTATGCATCTATTGGGGCCCCTGAACCCCAATTTTGCCAACCTGTCCTGTGTTAGAATTTTATTTTAGGTGGCCAACCAAGTGAATACCCCAGCTTTGGGCAACACATTCTTCCCCCAAAAGAGAGAATTTGGCCAGATTTTCCCTGACTCTGCCCTTTCTTTGATATTATACCAAATCTTGACCTTATGCTCGCCATCCGCTGAAGCTCCCCATCTCAGGATATCTTCCCCATCCCCAACAGGAATCGTCCTTGCTTTCAAGATTGAATCAAGGGTCTTTTTTTGATCTTCAGGTGCATTAAGCTCACCAAGGTTTTTACAAATCCAATGTTGCACTCTGTTTTTCCAAACCTTCCTGCCATAATCACTAACCTGCAGGCCCCAAACTCTAACTATTTATACCTTGATTTCTGCCAGATGTGCCATATCTCCTAGCTTGGGGGATCTATCCCAAGAGTCACTCCAGACAGAGGCACTCTGTCTGTTATGGACTTCCCACGTGACGTGCTTAGAAATGGTTTCTCCGCACTCACAGATGAAGTTCCAGATTGCCAAGCCTTTTGGCAGGATGAGTATTCTAATTATACTCATCGGATCATCCGAATCCAAGTATTTTCTCCTCAATATTCTCACCCACTTTTGGTTATCAGTGTACATTTTCCAAACCAGTTTAGCCCCCAATGCCTGGTTCATGACCTTCAACTGCTTGATACCAACACCCCTCACCAATTAAGGTTTGCATACCTTTTCCTAGGCTAAAAGTAGAAACTTGTTTGTTTAATCAGACCCATTCCAGAATAACTTGTGCATGATTTGATTAAGTTGGTCATAAATTCTCTCAAGGAGCTTCAAGCAAGACATTGAATATATTGGGATGGTGGCCAATACAGTTTTCACCTTGAGTAGCCTTCCAATTGAGGTGAGCCATTTGCCTTTCCATCGTTCCATCTTGTTTTTACAATTGTCTATAAGCCTGTCCCAAAATCCAGCCCGATTGACCCCAAAAAATAGAGGCATGCCAAGAAACTACCCAGGAAAACTAGTCGTTCTCACTCCCAATATCCTTGAGAGGACCCATTGGAGGCTAGGTTATATGTTTAGGAAAAAAACTTCTTATTTTCTCCAGTTAATGGCTTATCCTGAGGCATTGATGTAGTCATCCAACAAATCCTTGATCTTCCTTTCCTCCAATGTTGTGGCTTGCCTGAATAGGATGGTGTCATCCACAAACTATTGGTGAGTGCTTGCTCCAACCCTTGAGGTAGCCTCAATCCCCCTCCAGGAGCCATCCAGCCTAGCTCAGTCAATTTTCCTACCGAGGGGTTCTACCATAATAATGAACAAGAAAGGGGAGAGGGGGTCCCCTTTTTGTAAGCCCCGAGAGGAACTGATAAAACCTTGGGCCACTCCATTAACCAAAATTGAAAATCTAGGGGCGAAAATACACCCGCTAATCCAATCCACAAGTTTTTTTTCAAAACCAAACCCAATCAATACATCTAACAAGAATTTTTTGTCTACCCGATCACAGACCTTCAGGATGTCTAACTTTAGTATCATGCTTGGCAATCTTAACTTTGTTGTTGAATCTATCGTTTCATGAGCCACAATTATACCTTCTATAATTGACCTCCCCAAGATAAAGCCACTCTGTTCCTCAGAGATTATCTTATTGATCACCAGTTTGAGTCTGTTTACAATTACCTTGGTTACAATTTTATAAATTTTATTACATAAAGAGATCAGCCTAAAATCCCCCATACATTTGGCTTCTTTCTTTTTTGGAATGAGTGCAATGAAAGTGTGGTTCATCACACCAAGCATTGTGGTCTTTCTTCTCGATTCCTCCCTAGCCTTGACCAGGTCCTCCTTGATAATATCCCAACAACTTTGATAAAAGAAGGTCGAGAATCCATCCGACCTCGAGGCTTTATCAGAACCAAGTTGGAAGGTTGCCTTCTTTATTTCTTCCAAACTCACGGGTTTGGTGAGTTCCCTGTTATCCGCTTCTGACATTGTGTTTGGAATTCACCCAATGAACTCTTCCCTTATCCTCCCTGCCTGTTGGGCCTCTCAAGCAAATAGAGCCTCAAAATACCTGATAGCCTCCTGGCTGATCTCCTCATCATCTTTGGCTACAGTCCTATCTTCTCTTTCCAAATCGGTAATCATGTTTCTGCTTCTATTGACTGAGGCTATATTGTGGAATTATTTAGTATTTATGTCCCCTTCTTGAAGCCATAATTCCCTAGATTTTTGTTTCTAGTGACACTCCATCCTTGCCAAGATCTCAGATTGTGAGCTTAACAACTCCTTTTCCTTCAGGAACTCCTCCTGTCCCATACCTTTTTCTATTATTTTTTCGTTAAGAGCCCTGAGCTCCTTTTCAATATTATCACTTTCTTCAAATATATTTTTAAATTGCTCCTTATTCCAAACCCATAATTTGGTTTTGATATAGGAAATTTTCTTATAAAAAGAGAATAGGCAGGATTGATTGCCTACCCAAACCTCATTCCACCATGGTGATATCTGGCCTTGCAAATCAGGATCTCGCAGCCACATCTTTTCAACGTGAAAGGGGGCACCATCTTTCAATTTGTCTGGTTGGATTGTTAATTGGACTGGGAAGTGATTTGAGCCGCTCTAGGGAAAAATTGTGGCTTCCATCAGACTCGCCACCTGGATCCAATCCCTAGTTGCCAGAAACCTGTCCAACTTCTTTGCAATACCCGTATAGCCCAACCTTCTATTTATCCAAGTGAAAACTCCATTATTTATCTATAACTCCCTCAATGAGTTGTTGTCCACAAATTCCTAGAAGTCCAGTTGAGACCTGGACACTGTTCTTATTCCTCCTTGTTTTTTGAATTATTCAAGGTAGCATTGAAATCCCCACCAATCAGAAATTTTTATTCCTTGAGCTGACCCAGGGTGGCCGAAATCACCACCCAAAGGGTCCTCTTCTCTGATGAAGCCATAAGACCATACACATTGACTAGTTCAAACTCTACATTGCTCTGATACATTCTTACTGATAACATCTGTCAATTCTAGTTTGACTCTAGGAGGTTGCAACAAACCATGGATGGGTTCCATACTATTCCCAACCCTCCAAAAGCCCCATTTGACTCCCTGAAATCCCCTTCCCATCCTTTCCAAAACTTCAGCTTATTTTCTTGTTCTTCCCTACTCCATTTTGTCTCCTGAATGAGAAATATGTCCGGTTTACAATCCTCTACTTGGTGTCTGAAGTGATGCCACTTGTTAGGGGCGTTCAAGCCCCTAGCATTCCAACTTATAATCCTCATGGTTCCCCTGGAAGAGGAAGTCCCTTCCCATTTCTGAGGATTGTTTGAACCAAATTTGTTTGGCCCTTGGTTGACCCTGCCAAAATTAGTTTTTCCTTGTTGGATTTATGACCTCTTTGGTTAGCGGACTTAATCCTTGGAGTATTTTTTCCCGAGGGGATTTGCTCAATCCCTCTTTCTTCCAGGATACCCTCCTGGTACTCTTCAAGGATTTCATCGTAGTCTGATTCAAATCCCAAACTCCCCTGGTCCTGACCATCTTCTAATCCATCTTCCACATTCTTTCCACAAGTGTGAGCCTCCAATTGAATTGCCTCTAGCTCCTCCAACTCCAATTCGGCCTGCCTCCTCCCTAGGTTAACTTCTGATTGGTCCCTACCCCGAATGTCTTTGAGGTGAGGAAATCCATCCTCGATTTGAACTTTTAAACTTGGGGAGGTTGTCTAATTTTTTTGGGCTGGTCAACCTATATGCGTTTTGGCACTCTTCCACCTATGGGTCCACCAAGCGCCTGATTTTTATCAATGCTCCGTTTGTGGCTGGCTTTGAGGGCTAGATTGACTCCACAAGTTTTTTTCTAGGTTCTTGATTGGAAAAAAAATACCCTGAACATTCGCCATCACCATCAGTGGCTCTTTCTCATCTACATAAAAATTGAGGTTGTTGACCCCAATCCAAGAGGATCACTTTTCCCTACCATGCTCCACTGATTTGCATTTAGGGCATAGCTACAAGCTATCTTCCCTAATCACCTCATGTCTCCATGAGCCCGTTTCTAAGATTAGTTCCACAACAGTTGGTAAGTTTGCACCCTATTCCACCGATACGCATAACCTAAAGTATGCACCTCTTTTAAAATCCTCCTGAGCTATATCTAAAAATTTGAATTTCCCCAATTGCCTCCCGATCACCTTGAGAGAATCTTCCATCCAGTACTCCGAGGGTAGATTGTATAGTTAGAGCCAAATTAAATTTTCCTCAAGCCCTAGCTCCCCCAAGTTGAAATTAGGGTGCCAATCAAAGAGATACATTTGAGCTCCATCCAAAAAATACGGCTTTGTTTTTAAAGCCTTGTTCTTTTCTTCTTGCACAGGGAAAGTGATAAAAAACCAGTTACATTTGAGGGCCTTCACTACTATCTTGTCACCCCAAGTTTCAAAGCACCAATTTTTCTTGACTTCCTGACTCCTTTGGCCTTCACCACCCCATTTTATAAACATACCTATATCTTGGAGTAAAGCCCTGGTTCGTTCGACTGTCTCATTTTTTAAAGAAATTGAGGGCAACAAAAATGGAGGGGACTTACCATTATCTCCTTCACCCGACTTTGAAGAGTTGGTGCCCTCAATTGTTTTGGTCTTTCCTTGGTTCATTGTCGAGTATCGTGCCTCATTCAAGCCCACCTAACACCAATGCTTGGTCGTGTCTTTGTTCAAACTTGGCTTTTTCCCGAACCACCCATTCGATCTTCTACGATTTTTCTTTCCCTGGTTGCCTGATCTATACCTCCCTCCCCAATTGGCATCGACCTTGGTAGAGCGAAATGGTCTCACCCACGAGGGTCCTTGGCCATCAAATCTCCTTGAGCAGTTCCCTCTTTGCCTGGACGCAACTCCTGTCTTGTGCCTAGGTTGATAATAGGGATGGAATTTATTGATCCAAACTCCATTTTCCCACACCCACTGAGCTCTATAAATTTTTGCATAAGCATCCTTGCTCGCATTTCCATAAGCAAACCACCCATTGTTTATCTTCTCCCTGAATGCTTCCAATGGCTCTGAACGCTCCAATTCATCACTCCTCCTTTCTTTACTCTAGCTCTCCTTTTCTGCTGGCTGATCCATTGGTTACCGCTCCCATCCTCTTGCGTGTCATGCCTCTATGCTCCACCCTTCAACTCCTTCTGTGCTTCGCTCCTCTTCCCTTCACATTTCGGCACCTCGCACTCTTGCACCATTTTTTTCTATTGAATCAATGTTGTTGATGGGTACTTTAACTATAATCATAGCTACATTATTAACTTTGTAATAATTAAGTTTATATATCTTGACCTTGATTTAGTGTACATCACTTTCATGGTCATAACCCAATCTTGAAGATTAGAGTACTCAAATTGTGTCAGTAAGCACCATTAAATTTACATTTCTACATCTCAATATTTATAAAATATAATTAGTTGAATTAAATCACATCTTGATAACCCAAATATTTACATTCAAAATCCACTCACATATTCAAGTCAACACTTTCCTTTATAAAATACACTTTTATTTCCGAAAATGAGGCTAATTATTATTAATCTTGAATGTAATCAAAATTATTTAAATCAACATAATAACGATAATTCATATTTATATTTCTTTATTAGTGATTCATAACCACAAACACAACTTCTAGTTAAATGCATTTATCCATACCAAATCAAGTAATAACAATTAGTAACTCCACTACCTAGAGAATTCTAATACTAGAAATATCATCAACATGATTGCATAAAGAGTTATATTACTTAGCTAAGTTCTAGGGTTACTTGCCATGATAATATGTCAAATGTTAAAGTAGGATTGAACCTTTCATGACTTAAGGTGAGAGTAACATCTTAAAAGAAATTCAACAACAAATAAGTAACAAGAGAAAGGTCAAGCTTTTTTCAATTCATTTACAAAGGTAATCAATCGTAAGGGAAAATAATGAATATATTAGATTAAAATTTTCTCTATATGATATATAACAATCAAGATAATGATGCAATATGATTTCAATCTATGTATTCAAAACCATAATGTGAGAGTACAAGACTTATTGGATCAAAAGCCTACAAATATTTACTATCACTATAATGAAGAATTTACATGGTATAAGTTAATAGGTCCTAAAATTTCATTGCTACACTCTAATGAGATTATTCATATAACATCATATTAATGAGGTACTAAAGAAACAATATTAACAGTTGTGTAAATAATTTCATGACCGAGTCCATACCCAAGAAGCATCATTAGAATCTACAACATTTTTTATATTACACCTAATTATAACCATTCATTTTTATTTAATTTGTTTCCAATTTATTTTGATTACGTTCAATAATACTTTGCATTATACTGACTTGACACACACAACATAAATCAAATATAATACTTCATACAACATAAATCTCAAGGTTCATATCAAGGTAAGGTTGCATAATTCATTAGTTTAATTTGACTAAATAAAAATAATATAATCCACCCAAAAAATGAGTTGTAACTAATGCATATAAGGTTGGGCCTTACAAATAGTAATGATAACTTTAAGAAAAGGCCCATGTAAGAATTTTGATAAAATCTTGGTGAATCCTAGCTTAGTACATTATTTTTTATGGTGAATCCTTTATTTTTCAAAAGAATATTAATTTTCCTTGCAATTTTATGAATATCAATAGAAATTTATATAAAATCCTAGCAAATCATAGCTAGTTAGATTAATTACCATGGAAAATTATTTCTATGTAAAAATAAATTATTAACTTGGAGTAACCATGAAATCAAATGTTATATAAATTATGGGTCTATAAATATCCACATAGTTGGTCATCACAGTTCCCCCATATATTCTTTTGTTTTAAAATTTCACATCATTTTTAATCCAAGATATGAATGAGTCTAACCTTCTATTACCATACTAATATGATGATCCTAATATCTTTCCATGATGCAATAAGTACACACATTTTAATATATTTAGCTAGCCTAGGATATATTTTGGGTAATTTTATTATTTATAGATCAATAGTTGATATTGTATTTATTATTTACTATTTATACTAAGATATCAACCATTGATTAATAAATAATCCAATGGCCCAAAATAAATTCTAGGTTGCCAAAGCATTTTAAAATGAATGTGATTATTAATTCTTGAAAAGAGATTACAATATTTAGATTAGTAGGGTAATCAAAGGTTGCAAATGAAGATTTATTCCTTTATATATTTAGGGTTAAAGATTAATGAATATAAGTTAATTGATTTTGACATTTAGATTTTTCTACAAAATTTATCTAAAAATTGAAGGTCAATCAAAGTTTAATCCTTCTATTATCTAATACCATTTACCAAATACTTGCAACCCATACAAGAATCATCATAATTTATCTATTGATCACATAGATAATTAGTCATATTTATGCCTCATCTTGTAGCAACAACACCAAAAAGGCCGTTACAAGCAATATATAAAGTGAAAAACTAGCATATATTTAGACAATATCTCAATTTCTTATCTATGTAAATATATAAAAAATAGTATTAGTACGTGAACTCTATGCTACTTTTTTTCTTTGTAATCATTAAATATGATGATCTATATGCCCTAGATTTTATAAGCCATGAAAATAAAAGAGAGAAAGGAGAATACACATGTTACACATCACAATACAATGTTAATTTCATGTTCAATGGTCTTGTTGTCACCATAGAAGGTTTGTCTACAACTTAGCCTACACTAGGGGTAAGAACACAACCTTAAATTTTGATTAGATACATTTTATAAGTGAAAAATCCTACCAAATTTTAAATTCAAAGTGAATATGTACCCACAAGAAAATGACAAATATAATATTAATAGAAAATATGCTTTATATTTGTTATATTACTATAAACTTTGGGTGATTAGACTCTAGCCATGCATCATTTACTACAATAAAATAATTCAATTTAAATTTTTTGTAAAATAATGCTTGATCAATTTAACTTGTGGTGAACTAAATTTTAATTAAAAATGTGATAGTTTAGTTTCCCTTGTAGCTTGTCCTATTCACCAAAAATAGATGCCTCAATTTGAAATATTCACCATTTGGGAAAATATCACCACTATTTTTTTTTTATGCCCACTAGTTAAGGGGCATGAAAACTAGTGGGGACACACCTTAGGGGCGTGACTAATATTTTAATTCTATGGTGCTTAAATTTCGTAGGGAGGATAAGTAAGTAAATATAAGGTGGTCAAAGGTTATCCCAAGTCTTTATGATCATTGGGTTAAGAGATATTGGTTAAACAGAGTGTAAACAAGGGTCCTAAACGCATACAAAGGGCACACAAATTAAATGTTAGGTGGTAAAGGATAAACATGAATTGGAAAGGAAAAAAAAGGATTATATAAGGGTCTAAAACACATTAAAAATGGACACCTAAAATGAGTACAAAACACAATTAATTAAAGAAGTTTTAGAATATGCAATTTTTATTATTTACTTTTCTATATGGCTTTAGTGATTTGATGGCACTAAAAATAAAATAGCTTAATAAACATCTATAATCATGTTTAAATATAGTGGATACATTAAAAAGAAGAGATATTGGTCTTCTAGTCTTTATTCTTTGTTCTTCTATTCAAGTGTGTGTATTTATTCATGCAATGCATCCAACAAAATATTATATGAATACAAAAGCTAATGCTAAACAATATATGGAAACATCACAATGAGTTAGGCATAAAAAATATACGTTACATTAAATACAAATATAATAATACAACCATACATAAATATGTACAATGAAACAAAAAATATATAAATGCATACACAAGGGTGTACAATCGAAAGAAATTTGGAATAATCCATCTATCTAAGCATACACATTGTTGGCTTCATAATAGGGGAAAATGAGGAAAATAATTTGTTTTACAAGGGATCTAAGGGAATTGAGAGGAATGAGAGAGGAGAGAGTGATTGGATCCATGAAGAGAAGATGGCTTGCCAAATATTGGATTTGAGAAGTTGGAATGATGGAAAAATGGATCATGATGATAATAGGTGCAAGGTTGCCACCCAAGTAAGGAAAGGTAAGGTTGATGACGATGACAGTGATGAGGATGATAAAATGGTAAAATGGTAAACACCCATGATAATAGAACTTTAAGGTTACCGCCCTTGGATTTGAGATTGAAACCCAAAGTAAAAGGTCAAGCTAGACCAAAAGTAAAAGGGAAAAAGGCAAAAAGAGTGATTTTTTCATCAAAAATTATGTTGTATCCACCTACTTGGGTAAAAGGCCAAGATAGGCCCAAGGTATGTCTAGTCATGTTGTCATAATGATGTAAAGAGTATAGGATATAAGATACATGCCCCCTTAAATTTATTGGAAAAAAATGATAGGGTAATGACAAAGCCAATAAATTAAAGGTAAATGGTTAAGGGGGGAAGAAAAATCCTAGCCCAATTTTTTTAAGATAGGATAATGGAGGAAATGGAAAAGAAGAAAATTTACATCATGAACCCAAGTGATAGGATAATAGGAATATGTGGGGAGTAGGGGAACATTTAGGTTATTCCGCCAAGTGATGATAGGGAAAAGATACCTCTTGGGTGGATAGATGGGAAAGAAAGAGAGAGAAGGTAGGGAGATAATCTAGAAACATAGGAAGGAGATAGATTGTGATGAAATGGTGAAGAATGAGAGTATGCCCATACTGATAGGGAAAAGGAAAAATGATATAAATGATGGAGACAGGTATAGGTAAATGATCAAAGGTGTAGAAAAGACAAGTTAGTATGGCGAAATGAGATGATGGTTGTGATAAGTAGAATAATATTGGTAGAAACCTCCATGGGGAGAGAGTATGGATGTACCCCAAGGGATGATAAGATGTATTTATGAAATATGTTAATATAAATTTTAAACAACTAAATCAATTCCCCAAGGTTATAAGAGTAAAAATTTGATAGAATGGTGAGTGAGAGTATGATATAGAAGAGTAACAAGCAAGATATTATATGATGGTAAGATAGTAAGTTTAAATAGAATAGTGATAAGGAAAAATATTAAAGGAATGGTAATAATAAAGTGATGATTAATGTAAGTGTTACTAGAAACTAATAAGGTCATAAGGATAAGGATAAGGATAAGAAGGATAGGTGATAATAGATCATTTTTATGCACAAAGATGGTAGTAGATAAGTGCCTTGAATATACTCATATGTGAGATATGTGTATGGAATGAAAAGGGTGTATAGAGGTGTAAATGGTAATACAAAACTATAGGGTAGGATTTGGAACAAAAATTGACTAGTGTAGGGATTTCCATAAGTAATTAAAAGAACTAGTCAATGTGTAATCTAGGATTTCAAAGGAAAAAGTGGAGACTAGTCAATAAGGGGGAAATATATGAATCAAATATGCAATGATAAACTATAGTAGATGTAGAATCACAATCCATGTAAACTAGAAGAAGCAAGATGAATCAATTGAGTGGATTATAGTTCCTTCAAAATGAATTAATTTGGAGAGTTGATATTTTATTTAATTTTTCTTTTGGGTACTTTTAATTTTTACTTTGATTTTATTTGCATGTGTGTTTATTGTTCCTTTTTTTTTTTGAAAAGGATGTCACCCCTAAAATCTAACCAAAGGCTAGGTCTTTAAGTATATACATCATGCATGTAGATATCCAAGTTATGCTATTTCTTGGAAATAAATACAAAGATTAGTAAAGTAGAAAAACACTTAAATGAGGGGTGACCTCCAATAATATGAATTCAATATTAAAAGTTACAATGCTTTGGGTAACCTTCTCTTCCTTATTTATAGACATAAATATGCAGGGACACACCCTTCATCCTAATTAACTTGGCCTAAGAGAATAACTAAAACAAATAAATTAAAATATTAGTATTAATCGTGCCACTAGTGCTTAACCTTATTACATTTAGAAAGATAGAAAATTAGGGTCATAACACAAGTATAATATACATTTTATTTTAAAGTCTAGACAAAAACAAGGGAAGAAAGGGGTGATCCACCCATAAGCATATAAAGATCACTAATGAGATTGAATATCAAAAAAGTAGGAGGAAAAACAATCTTACCTAGACTTGATCATGAAAAACCTACATGGCATAAGGCAATGAATGATAGCTAGTAATAAGTATGGTAAGGGAAAAGTGGAGTAAGAAGGTCTCAAAGATCCAAGACTAACATAACTAGGTCAATGAACTTATCATGTTAATAAGAACACCTCGTAACAATAATAATGGTATTGAGTAGGTAGGTAATGTGGTAGAAAGGTATATGTGGTGAATTAATAATATATAAAAATTCTAGGGAATTATGTGGAACAAGTGACTAGTGTAGGGCTTTTCATAAATAATTAAAGGAACTAGTCAATGTATAATCTATGATTTCAATGGAAAAAATGGAGACTAGTAAATAAGGTAGCAACATACAAAGGAAATGTGCAATTATATGCTATAGTAGATATTCAATCATAGTCCATGTAAACTAGAAGAAAAATATAAGAATACATTAGTTAACTCAAGGGTTCAATCCTAAAATATAGTCTATAGAGAAAATAAAAAAGAAAGGGAATAGAAGCAATACTATTCAATTAAGTGGAGTATATTTCTTTGAGAAAATAATTAATTTATATATTTCATATTTTATTTTATTTTTATTTTGGACACTTTGAATGGTTACTTTTATTTTATTTTCATGTGTATTTATTTTTCTAGAAATGATGTCACCCCCAAAATCTAACCAAAGGCTAGGCCTATGAGTATATACATCATGCATGTAAATAACCAAATTGTTATGACATTTCTTGGAATAAATATAAAAAATGAGTAAAATAGCAAAACAATTTGAAATCAAATATTGAAAGTTGTAGTACTTGGAGGGATCCTTCTCTTTCTTAATAAAGAAAATAAATTAATTTTGCCTAAGGGAATATAAAATAAAAATATTAGGGTTAAATATACCACTAGTGCTTAACCTTATTACATTTAGAAAGATAGAATATTAGGGGTATAACAAAAGTATAATATGCATTTAATTTTAAATTCTAGACAAAAATAGGGGAAGAAAGGGATGATCCACCTATAAGCATATAGAAATCATTAATGAGATTGAATATAAAAAATATAGGAGGATAAAAATAATTACCTAGACGTGATCATGAAAATCCTACATCGCATAGGGCGGTGAATGGTAGCTAGCAATAAGTATGGTAAGGGCAACGTGGAGCATGAAAGGATAAAAAATCCAAGACTAACATAACTAGGTCAAATGAGCTTATCATGTCAAGAGGAACACCTTCTAACAATAATAATGGTATGGAGTAGGTAGGTAATGTGGTAGAAAGGTATGTGCGACACATTAAGAATATATAAAAACTCTATGGAAGGATGTGGAATAACAAGTAACTAGTGTAGGGCTTTCCATAAATAATTAAGGGAACTAGTCAATGTGTAATCTAGCATTTCAATGGAAAATATGGAGACTAATATATAAGGGGGAAAAATATGAAGGAAATGTGCTATGATATGATATAGTGGATATCCAATCATAGTCCGTGTAAATTAGAAGAAAAATTTAAGAATATATCTTTAATTCAAGGGTCCAATCCTAGAATAACCTATAGGGAAAATAAAAATAAAGGGAATAGAAGAAGCAAGATGATTCAATTGAGTGGAGTATATTTCCTTGAGAAATTAATTAATTTGGAGAGTTGATATTTTCTTTGATTTTTCTTTTGGGTACTTTGATTTGATTTGCATGTGCATTTGTTCTTGTTTTTCTTTTTTTTTTAAGGATGTCACCCCAAAAGTATAACCAAAGGCTAGGCCTATGAGTGTATGCATCATGCATGTAGATGGCCAAGTCATTATGATATTTATTAGAAATAAATACAAAAAATTAGAAATTTAATAGCAAAAAACTTTGATGGGTAACCTCTAATAAAAATAATAATAATACGAGTTCAATATTAAAAGTTGCAATGCTTTGAGGGAGCCTTCTCTTTCTTATCTATAGATGTAACTATGTAGGGATACACCCCTTCATCCTAATTAACTTGGCCTAAGGGAATAAATAAAATAAATAAATAAAAATATTAAGCTTAATCATACCACTTGTGCTTAACCTTATTATATTTAGAAAAATAGAATATTAGGGGAATAACACAATTAAAATATGCTAATTTTAAATTGTAGACACAAACAAGGGAAGGAAGGGGTGATCCACTTATAAGCATATGGAAATCACTAATGAGATTAAATATAAAAAATATAGGAGTAAAAACAAGCTTACCTAGACTTGATCATGAAAATCCTACATGGCATAGGGCAATGAATGGTAGCTAGTAATGAGTATGGTAAGGGAAAAGTGGAGCATGTAGGGATCAAAGATCCAAGACTAACATAACTAGGTCAATGAACCTACCATGCTAAGAGTAACACCTCATAACAATAATAATGGTATGGAGTAGGTATGTAATGTGGTAGAAAGGTATGTGTGGTGCATTAATAATATATAATAAGATAATGTTAATAAGGTCCTCACTATTCATAGTGTATAAGCTAGGGATATCATTGTATGAATATTCCACTATATTTTATGACCCTTGAGTGTGTAGGAGCAAAGAATGTAGAATAAGGGATTAGATGATCAAGAGACATAAGGGTAAGGTGTAGAATGATAGTAAGGAGAGAAATATTGGCATGGTGTGATAATAAGCATAAGAAATATGTGAATGACATACATACAAATAAGCTTAAAATATAAAAGGAGCAATAGATAGATATGATTTAGGGACGGTGTGATAAAGATGAAAAATAGATCATAGAGTGAGCAAGACAAGGGTACATAAAAAGGTGAAAGGGGATTCAATTTTGATAATTCTAAGGCATGGGAAAAGTGAAAATAAAACACAATACACGCCATATAAATGGAGTTTATCCTAATAATATATGAATGATAGTAACTCTAATAGAGGGATCATCGTTCTCTTTTGATTTACATGAAGATAATCTGATGAAGAAGAAAAATGAGTAAAATATCACAAATGTATAATAAATATGTCAATCTCAAGTCACCATGAAAAGGAATGGTGAGTCCTTAATACTTTACATCATCCCCAAGATAACGAGAAAACAAAAAAGATAGGAAAAATAAAATAAATAAGCATGACATATGATAGGGGACAACATATAGAGGAAAATATTAAAGACTAAACATGGTAATTTAAGTCACTATAAATAAGTGAAATAAACAGGCACATCGATGAAAATACAACATTCACTACAACACACAGAGGAAAATGCAAGAGAAGTAATAATATAAATATCATATGGAATGAAAAATGGAGTAAAAGCATAAAATAATACATCATAACATCACATGTTGCCCCTTAAGAGTGCACATAATATCTCACCCACATACATAGGGGAAACACACATACTAAGGTAATTGTAGGGTAAGGGAAAAAATAGGTACAATGCAGGATAATAAATAAATAGGCACCTAAGGACCACTAGGGGTGGGATCTTTTCATCCATAAGCTCATCATATAAGAGGTATATATCAACAAAATAATTTGTGTTAATTTTATGGTGGGTAAAATAAATGGCAAGGGGTGGGAAGTTGGTAATGGTGTTAAGCATAGTGCATATGTTAGGAATGGTATGAAGGGAGGGTGGAGGTTTAACAATAGTGGTCATGAGGCAATCCATGGAAGAAAACTAGAATAATGGAAATCAACTCTAATTTGGGTGTTAATATCTCGTCATTAAGCATGCCATAAGAAGAAGTTGAGGTAATGGGATAATGAAAGATATGCTTGAAGTGAAAAGGGTTAGAGCTAGTGGTGAGATAACTAGAGTATAAGTGGATGTTAAAGTATGATGAGAATAATTAGGTTGGGTGAGTGATCGATGACCTAATTGTTTCTAATATATGGGAGGGAGTAATTATATTTTGTGCTTGGGTTTGGATGGAGTATGTTGATAGTGAGTGAAAGATTAAAAATTATCATAATATGAAGGGATATGTTGGGGTGGCTTAGGGGGAATTGTAAGGGATGAGGATGATCAAGAGGAGAAATAAGGGGTTGAGCAATTGATGCAAGAGCATCTAGTGGTGTAAGGGCAATCTTGAATCACCCAACAATATTATATTTTTATTTTTCTTAGTTTTCTTTAGTTATTTTGGGGCCATGGTGATATATGCAATCTTTGGGATAGTCAAAAGTTTGAAACAACAAAAAAATCACTTACTATTTTTAGTAAGTCAACCTATTCAGGTTCTGATGGGCACGGAAATTGACCCCAAGGAGCGAAATTGAAAAATAAAATTATTGGTGAATGAATCATCTCAAAATCATATGCCATTTGGAAGATATTAAAATTTTCATCCCAAGGAATTTCTCCAATGAATTTTCAAACTCAAAATTGTGGACCTTAGAAGCCCATAAATAGGGTGAAAAGTGAATATCTTATAGATCTAGCAAAAGCATGTTGTAGATCTCTTCACAAGCTTTCCAACAATATATTACAATTGAAAATATGATGGTTGGATCAAAATTTATGGCCCTGAAAAGTTGTATCTAAAAATAAAATAAAAAGTCTTCTAGAGTGGGAAAATGGACGGTGGAATTTTTGGTGCCAAAATAGGGTTACACCTTCCAGAGTATTCTTTAAAGCAGTTATACTTCTAGGATAAAGATGGAGAACATGGGTTGTAGAAAGGGGCTCCAGTAGTGCAAATCATGGTTTTGGCTTGTAATTTTTTGTAATGAGAAGGCCCATGTGGCTGTAGTATGTTATTTTGTTTGAGTATTTTAATTTCACTTCATCAAGATAATAGAAAGCAAGTATTTCTTTCTGCATTTCTTGTTTACTTCTCTTGTTTAGCTATGTGTGTGATTTTGTAAGGGGAGTACCCTTCATCAACAATAATGGGCTAAGTATAAGGAGTGGGCAACAAGGTGGAAGTGTAGAAGAATCTACAATAATAGGAGAATGTAGTGAATGAGGGTAAGTTTAAGATATAAATAGATGATTGGTAAAGGTTAGAGAGTTATGAGGGGATGTTGGCAAAGGACGAACAAGAGGATTAGGTAAAAAATAAAAGAGTTGGAGGAGGGCCATGTCAAGATGGGGGAGGAAAATGAGATCAAGCCCTAGATAATGATGGATGATAAGGTCCATCATTTCTAGGTTGGTTTCTTTATTTTGTAGGAATGAGAGGAGGGAAAAAGGAGGTTTTGGGGTTGAGTGGAAGAAATCGATGAAGTATGCCACAACTACCATAACCTTTTTTTTGGTTGAAGAAACAATATTTTAGGTATGAGAGAACAAGTGGGTAAGGAAGGATCATCAACATGGTAGTGAGCCTTTTTCTCCACATACATTTTATATAAGCCATACATTCATGTGGCATAAAATTTGGTTTTTTAATAAAGTGGTTTATGGTAAAATATTCATTGGTACAAACAGTTTTAAACATGGATCAAGGGATAGGGACAAATACATAATTATGAATGAATTTGAGGTATTAGTGAAGAGTGAATGGACAAATTAATATTTATCTAACCATAAACAACAAAGAAGAATATGGAAATAATCTAAAAGAGTAATGATATAACCAAGGATGAGAGCATCTTTTTGACCTAAATGAATTGGAAAGATAACACAACCTAGGGTTTTGATATATATTTTATATATCACTTTAATGCCAACTTAGATGCAACATAAGATTCTTGATGTGTGTGGGTACTGAGAAGGTATAATTTGATTATGATGTTAAATGGGAAAGTGGGATATATGATGATTCCCTCTCAATGGAAATGGTTTATAGTGTCATTGATGTATAAAATCTATGTTTCTTGCACAACATTCCTTAAATTTATTGAGAAAATTCAAGGACCCCTTTTTGAGTTTATAATTATTTTTAAAATTATTTTATTTTATTTTTATGTGTGTGCCCTTGTTTTAGTCTACAAACTACTAATTTCCCTTGTTGGGTCTGAAATAATTGCTCACACTTCTAGAGGGATCTAACCACTTCAAGGATAGGGATATGTCATTCCTAAAGATGGAGAGACCAACTAATCAATAAACCTAATGAGTGATGAAAAACCAATTGTTGAGGTTGGATAATCCCTCCTTCAATTTGGGCTTAGATAGACCCAATAAAATGTTACTAAACATGATCATTAACAAGATTTATTCATAATTGAAGGTATGCAAATAGGAAAATTTATAGTAGTATCTAGTGTACGCATGGCCCCAAAAATTTTCATTAGAATAAGGAATAACCTACTACAAATATAACCTCTATTAATTTGGTAAAGGCATCATTGTAAACTATAATATGTGGGTATGTAGGAAATAATTTTGTTAAGGTGAAATCCTTCAACGCTTCTTGTATATTTTTACTTAGTTAAAATGTTAAACTATGAAATGCATACTCCTAAACTATTGGTGAATTATTTTTCTCATTTTAAGGTGCATGGAGGGTCAAAAAATTCTAAGATTGTGCCTTTTATTGGGTTATAATCATAATTACTATCTAAGACACAACACATAGAAATGACAAAAGAGGCGATATTTAATAATTGAACATGTTTAACAATCCCTCTCAAAACTTCTAAAAATCCATATATGCAATATTGGAAAGACCATTACATATAGCATATCTAATTCATTAATGTGTTGTGACACTTATCATATCAATATTACATTCTCACCAATAAAAAGGGTGAGAGAAAACCCCAAGCTAATAAGAACTTGTCACAATTCTTCAGTAGGGAGTCTTCTTAAAAATTTATAACTAGCCAATGAGACATTTAGTTACAAACATCTATTATAAGATAAAAACATCTTTTTTATTTACAAAATGTACTACTTTTATCGAAATTGGACATGTAATAATTAAAACCCTAGATCTTACTTGATATTTTAGTCCCATGAAAATGGAGAAATGATTGACATGTGTTATAGAAGACAAATTGGTATATATATATATATATATATAACTTTTATTGATTGTTGAATACTTCTAAAAATTGACTAAGTATTATATGAAATCAATTTTTCATGGGGAATAAGTCAAAACCCCATGAAATATGTTTAAATGGTAGCTTAAATATTATGTGGAAACCATTCAAGTTAGAAACATGACCATCACATTAATGGTAGCACAAACATCCTCATCCATCACTTTAAGTTACATATGAATCCATGTTCCTAAAATGGACAATTATTTATGTGGGAAAACACCCTTGGAGTAGTTGTAGCATCAAATCTAGTCATTAATAGTGACATGGGTCATGTAAGGAGGTAGTTGGTAGTGAATAGTGCAAAATATAAGAGTTTTAGGGTTTTAGGCATACCAATAATCAACGGTGGGATTACCTCATAATGCATACCATTTTTTAGGGATCAAAGATCAGGATTAAATAATACCTCATGCCCGAGTCAATAAAATAAAGGTATGTTTGAATTATTAACTTTAAGAAGATAAATTGAAGGGAACATTAGGAGTTAGCGATTAGGGACACCAAATAATTCATAAATTAGAATTTTGAAGGAATAATAGTACCAAGGAATTCATAAAGGGATACTAGTACCTTTCCCTTAAAACTATGAAGTCCTAAAATTAGACAAATATAAGGGGAAAGGAGATCCATGAAATCATGTAAAAGAATTTTTCATTACATGTCATTAAGTAGCCTATAGCAACATATACCTCATGAGATTTTTTTCTAAAATTTTAGGAGGAAATGTAAGGAAGCTAAGGTAGCGGAACAACTTCCTACACTAATATTGAGCGGAGGATAATGCAAAAGTTTTATAGATCTTTAATAGTTACAAAAACTTAAATATACATAAACATAAATATCATGCATACCACAACATGGTGATTTACATGGGGAAAACCCTTTTAGGAGAAAAAACCCACACTCCAAAAGCCACCCAATATATTATTCAAAATAAAAAAGATTACAATATACTTGCAAATAAATCATCTCACAAGACTATCACCAACCAAAGATCCAGAGGCAACATGAATGCTACCAAACTCTCAAAATACATCACAATACACAACTATAATACAATGCCCTCGTAAAATAGGTTTGCCTTCTAGGGCAAGTCAAGCTAATAAAATATCGGCCATCAAATCTAAGACCTAATGATGAATGGTCTGGATTTATAATAATAAAATATAAATAAAATTTTCCTTTTTAGGGGTGCTGCCCCCGAGCCCCCATTAGGGTGTGCTACCCTTGGACCCTAGCTGAGGGGACGATCCCTCCAGACCCCTCGTGGTGGGAGACCCCCTCGCATCCCCTGTCGTCGTCAGATGAACAATACATTATGTATCAATAGTAACTTATGTAATTGCAAGGTTGAGACACATTTTCCCAATAAGAAAAACACTTAATTATAGTTTTCACACCTACCTCGTAGGTCCATTACCATTTTTGCATAAATTAGATAAAAAAATTGTAATTATTTTTCATATAACGTAGAACGTGATCTTTCAATGCTTGAACTTTGCAATTCTAAGTAACGAAATAGTGAGAGCTTTGCTTCCTTTCTCCAATGATGGAGAAGTCTCTCTCGTTGTGTCCCTTAATCTATACTAGAAAAACAACACGTTATTATTTTTCACAAACCTTATTCTAGAAATATATTTTCACTTACAAGTTCATTGTATCTTGTCCTTTTATGAAATTATTGACAAAGGAATCACCATTGATAAACCCCTTATCACTAAATTTTTGGTTAAAGTGTATAAAAATAATAAAGGTAATGCTATCCAAACAAATGACAAATCATGATTTTGGACTAAAAATAAGGATGTCATATTTGATGGGGTGATTGGTTCCAAAGTTGTCTAAATTACACCAACAATGTCAAATCAAATAAAACCCAATATTCAAAATATCGAGTATAAGAAATCTTGATCCTATACCACAATGAAAACCAAGATTTCCCCCTTAAATCTAAGACAAAATTATACTCCTTTAAGGAAATCTATATAAATAGTATTTAAAAAACTCATCAATGAAAACATGTTCAAATATCCAGACACAACCCTTTGAAATAAACAAACCCAAACCCACATTGTATATGTAAAAAAATATTGAAAATAACATGTTAAAGTTCACACCCTTTAGTGCAACTTAAAATATATGTCCAAGAACTCATCTATCATGGTGAACTTCTAGTGGAATATTCCTCATTCTCTTCACCTAATGAGCAATTGGGTATCTATCAAGATCTATTTCCAAAGTGTGACCAAAATCAACCCTCAATGTCAAATAAAGGCCCATCCAAAAATACTCAAATGAATAATGCCAATACCACACACACCTCATGTGACTTAGTAGTTGGTTATATTGAAGAAGCCTATTAAAAAATAAACATTATCAAAATTGAAAGTCTTAATTGTGTCATGACTACTAGGCATGGTTGGGTTACCATCTCATGGAACTCCTTGTACTCTCAACAAGCCACTCAATATGAATTCCTTGAACATCCTAGGAAGAATTTAGTATAGATATCCATCTCATATCTTCTTAGATCATCACATATTTATAAAGACATATTAGATAGTGCTTTGAGAGTGTAATGAATCCCTAGTGATATCAACAAGGATAAATTCTAAGACCTAGTAGGTCAATTGTCTTCTTTTCATTAGCTTGCATTCACTCTAAATGATGTGCCTTCTATTGAAGTGTCCCATACAAAAGCACTCCACATAAAGACAATTTCCAATAAGAATAAAGTAAAATGAGTCCTTATAGATGTGGGTATGGTTTGAATCTATGTACATGTAAACATATCAAATAATTGGGATATTTTGATTATAACATGTAACCCTAGGAGAAAAAAAACTATTAGAGCTTATGATATGTAAATAAAGAATCCCAAGGCATCATTTGGATTCTTATATAGGTGGTTTCAACCCTACAAAACACCTCATTTCATATTCTTGACCTTAAAATTTCACATAACATCCTTGTTGGTCAATCATATTCTTGATAGTTAGAGATCCACTCTTTATGGGAGGTCATATGGAAGGAAGCACCCAATTCAATGCACCTTATAATACTGAAAGGAAGTTGGGTGAGCGGAAACAACTTTGTACACTAATCTAAGAAGGGGAGAGTTACAAAAATTTCTACCAACACCCTATATAGTTACAAAAAGAGAAACACGAAGAAAAGATAAGATAGAACAACTAGTACACATAAACTAACAACACTAGATATACATGGGGTAAACCATTTTGGGTAAAAAACCATACCCTCCAAAAGCATAGTACTTTTGTATTACTTCAAATAAGGATTACAATGCATCTTAAAGTACAACAAAATAAACATCTATTATGGAGTGAATTCGACAACACTTCATTACCTGCAAAAAAACTATGCATTCTACAATGCAAGGTGTACAATATATAGAGAGATGCAAGCTAAGAGAAGCATATAGAAGAGGATGGGCAGCCAAATCCAAATGGCATAATTAACCATGCCATACATAGGATTTGGACACATGTACAATAATCCCTTACACCTCTTACAATTGTCATAAGATTTGATTCTTCCTCCTCAAGCTTGGGTGCCAAAAATATGTTAATAATAGCTTATGAAAAATGCCTTACAACTATCATAAAATCTGTTATAAAATTTGTCATAGAATCCACATAACTAACCAAAATATATGATTATCTTACAGTCTATCATAACCCAACTTGGGTGCCAACTTTCTCTATGCACAAAGATGCCTTATGATGCATCATAGAATCTTTCATAAGTCAAAGATTACAAAGTGGGATGCCTATCTCCACTTGGGATGATGATGTGTCATCCAGTCACCTCCAATAGGGATTCCACCCAACCAATGGGTCCCAATTGATGGCATGACAATATAGACAAATAAATAATATAAATACAATACAATAATACATCAAAATTAATCATGTTAGGACTCTCTGGTTGAGACACCTTAATTCCAACATTCTCCCACTTGTCAAAGACCTACCAAGAATCATATAAAATCATTTGCTCAGGGCCCCAAGGTCCATAGAATTGGAACACCATTCAAACTTCTCTTTTCTCACTAGTTTTGTCAATGCATCTGTAAAATTCACCAAAGTGTCAACCTTTTCCAAATTCACCTTGCCATCTTCACCATATAACAAATAAAATGATATTGAACATCGATATTCTTTTTTTCTGGCATGAAAGGTAGGATTCTTTGATAAGAAAATGACACTTTGATTGTCACAACAAATAGTAATTTTCCCTACATATAAACTGATATCATAACACAATCTCTTAAGCCAAATGGCTTCCTTACAAGCATGAGTGGCTGCCATGTACTCTACTTTTTTCGTGGATAAAGTGACTCTAGCCTGCTGCTTAATCATCCAACTAATAGCACCACCAAACATCATAAACATGTAACCACCGGTGGATCTTTTGCTATCAATGTCACCTGCCTAATATTAATCCACATATCTGCAAATGCTCATAGAATGTTGAGGTCCAGTGGGATGACCATGAAAACATAAGGTATACTCAAAAGTACCCCATAAATATCTGAGCACTCTCTTAACTGTATCCCAATGTTTTCATCTAGGATTAGCCATAAAATGACTAAGGACTCCCACTGCTTGGGAAATGTCTGATCTTGTACACACCATGGTATACATAAAACCACCAATAACACTAGCATATGGTACTTTGGTCATGTCCTCCATCTCAGTAGGATATTTTGGATAATCATTCACATAAAGCTTTGTCCCTTGCATCACATGAACAACTAACTATCTGCAATCTACCATGTTGAATCTCTCCAAGACTAAGTTCACATACTTGCTCTAGATTAACCAAAGCTTTTTGTTATCTCTATCTCTTGTGAACTACATTCCTAGAATGTACCTAGCTACACCTAGGTCTTTCATCTCAAACTATGCTGACAACTGAAACTTCAAATCTGAAATCATACTTTTACCATTCCCAATAAACAACATATCATCTACATATAAAATAATAATGAGAATGTGACCATTATCAAATTTATAATACACACAATGTGTTAGTATGAATGGGATTTTTAGTTGTCTAATTCCAATATATTATTATAGTATTGAGTATTGCATATTGGCCATATCTTGCATACATTGTTGCAATTTCATGTATTTTCTTTTCCCTCTTGTGGAAGGTTGTTGTTGATTTTTGCAGATGATCTTAGAGACTTGATTCCTTGAGTAACTTACACATTCTCTGAGTTATATCTTAGATCCTACATGGTATTGGAGCTTCAGAGTTGTAAAACCTCTTCTAAGATTTGAGGGTGATTTGAGCTTGAGCTTTTACAGGGTGCATATTGGATAAAAACAACATATATATTTCACCTCCGTGCTTTGATACCATGTTAGAAATTTGAAATATATTGAATAACCCAATAAATTTTTTAAGAGAAAATAAAAGCTACATAAATTAGAAAACCATAAAGAATGCACACCAGAACTTTGAGAGATTATGCAATGTTAATATGACAAAATGAATTAAGAGCTTTTAGATTACTTCATGCAATATACATATGAAGCCTTGCTTATATAGGCAAGGACTGAGATCGGATTAGACAAGATCATGACAAGTGTATTAATCCTATCACATGAGACAAATAAGTCATAACAACCTAGGACACACACATTAAACTCTCAATGCAAATATTAAATGCATGAGAGAATTATTAAATGCCTAAATAACTAAAAATAAATAATGGGACATGGCCCCATTATAACTAACTTCTAGAAATGACAACTAGGAAAATTAACTCCTAAGTAAACTTATAATAATGTGAATAGGTCCTCACTAATAACTAGTTAGGAAATAACCCCATTCACACCAACACAATGATTACATTTAGATCTCAAAAATCTCAATGACAACACATAGGTATCAAACTTTTCATACCACATTCTAGGAGACTATTTCAAATCATACAAAGACTTCTTTAGTTTGCATACCAATTTTTTTTTACCTTTTTCAATGAAGTGCCTTGTCTATGACACGTAAATATCTTCCTCTAAGTCACCATAAAGGAATGTTGTCTTTACATCCATCTGTTCCACTTCTAAATCATACATTGCTGCAAGTGATAATAGGAACAAGATAGATCTCAACTTCACAACAGGAGAGAATAACTCACTATAATCAATTCCCTTCACCTGTGAAACCCCTTAGAGACCAACTATGCCTTATTCTTCTCAATACTACCATCAAGACCACACATTTTCTTCAACACCCATTTACAACCAACAAGTTTGTGTCTAATAGGAAAAGGTACCAGATCCCAAGTCTTATTTTTCTTTAATGCAACCATCTCATCCATGATTTTAATCTAAGAATTTGCATCATTGATACCCATAGCCTCTCTATTATTCCTAAGCTAATGAGGGTTAGCAATCAAATAAAAAATGCATCTGGAATCCAATAATAAACAACCAAACCTTTTCAGTTCCCACCTCACTCATGTAAACCTCCTCAATTGTTAAGGTTGAGGTTTGTCTTCTTCTTTAGAACTGTTAGATCTTCTCGATCTCTCCTCATCATCAAGTCTAGCAGGAGTGTGTAGTTCATCTTTCATCGAATTAGGAGAAATCTAAACTACCTCCTTTTGTTTCTCCTCTTTCTCTAGTTGTAGCTCAATAGTGGAAGGTTTCATTTCTGTAAAAAATACACTTCTATTGTAGAGAACCTTTTGAGCCTCTAGATCCAAAAGCTTGTACCCCTTCACATCGACATTGTAGCTGATAAAGATACACTTAACTGCCTTGTTCTCCAACTTTGACCTTTTCTCAATCAGAACATGAGCGTAAGCTTCACAACCAAATACTCTAAGATATATGATCAAAGGATTTTTTCCAAACCATGCCTCCATGGGTGTCTTTCCAACAAGCATTGATGTAGGAGATTTGTTGATTAGATAACATGCAGTGGCTACAAATCCAGCCTATAAATTATGCTCAAGGCCAACACCACTCAACATACTCCTAGCCCTCTCCATCAATATCTTGTTCATCCTCTCTACAACTCCATTTTTTTTTGGGGTGTATGCAGTTGTCTTATGTCTCTCAATCTCATGCTCTTTACATAACTTGTCAAACTCTATGGAACAAAACTCTCCACCATTGTTAGTCCTCAAAAACTTAATCTTTATGCTAGTCTAATTTTCTACCAAGGCCTTAAACTCCTTAAACTGACTAAATACTTCAACTTTACTTCTAAGAAAATAAATGAATGTCCTATTGTAATCATTTATAAAAGAAACAAAATATACAAAATTTGATAATGAAGGAACATTCATAGGACCAAACACATCTAAATGAACATAGTCCAGAGCCCAGAAGACTTGTGAGAACTAGAGTAAAAAGAAACACAATGTTGTTTTCCATAAAAACAATGTTCACAAAATTTGAACTCAAGATTACAATCATCAAGGCCTTCAATAAGGCTCTTATTTTCCAGGGTTCTCAGACACTTCCTATTGATGTGACCAAGACATTGGTGCCATATAATTTTATTCTCTATAGGAAGCTTCATTTCCATGGAATGAGCACCCTTAGGCACCCAAAATGAATGACCATCAGATGTAGCTACAACAAAATTATTCTCTGCATGATCTGATAGTGAGGATGAAGAATCCAAAGGTCTTTTCTTTGGTATTTCAAAATAACTATAGCACTAAACTATGCATGCATCTAGCTTGTACAAAGTGCCAACTCAAACACCCTTAGCCAACACCATAGATCCTCTTGTCATCTTGCATCCTCCACCAGAGAAAACAACTTGCACTCCTGAATCATTCAATTTACTCACAAAAGGTAGGTTTCGTGCCAAACCAGGGATATGTAAGACACTATCAATCCCCTTCACTCTTCCATAAGAAATTATTATTTTTAATCTTCCATGGCCAATGATCTTTAGGTGAGAGACATCACCTAGATACATATTACCACCATCATACTCCTCATACTTTGAGAACCATCCTCTGTGATAAGTCATGTGGAAAGAAGCACTCGATTCTATCAACAACACATCTTCCGATGCATGGGTTGCCAAGGTTGCAAAAAATTCTTTTGCTTCATCTTGAGAAGATTTTTTACATTTAGAATTAGAGAATTCCTTTTTTTTCTTCTCCTCCTCCTCCTTATAGTCTTTCCGAAAATGATAGGTTTTACCACAGTTCCAACATTTTGCCTTGGAATTCTTACCAAGAGACTTAGATCTCCTTAGAGACTTTGACTTCTACTTCTTTTCTTTATTCTTTCCTTTCTCTTTTGGTCTTCCATGAACATCAAGGGCCTCCTTGGCCATCTCAGAAGACTTTCTTTGCATCCCTTTAGATAATAATGAAGCAACCACCTCATCCATTTTGAAAGTGGTTTTTGTACTTCCAATAGCCATCACTAGGTGATCCCACAGGTCTGGCGAAGTACACAACAAGAGCATGCAACAATCTTGTTCATCAATATTTTCTCCAACAAAACTAAATTGAGAAATCAATATGTTAAATGTATTCAGGTTATCTACCATGAATCCTCCATATTTCATCTTCAGAGAATAAATTTTCTTTCTCAAGAGCAACTTGTTTACTAGGGATTTAGCCTTATAAACATCTCCAAGTTTCTTCTGAAGGTCTTTTACAATATTCTCTTCCTGGACATTTAGGAGAACAAAATCAGCAAAGCAGAGTCTTATAAGACCCTTGGCTTTTTGATCCAACCGATCCCAATTTTCCTAGGATGTTGTAGCTGGTTTGGTTTTAGATATAGCAACCCACAAATCTTTGTTTACAAGCATATTCTCAATTGTCATCTTCCAAATTTTAAAGTTTCTACCATTAAAATTATCCATCTCAATCATTATAGATGTTCCTACCATCTCTTGCTTGCAACAAGGTCATGAAATACACTTCTATAAAATCCCACTGAATCAAAGATAATCTCAAAATACCCTTCTAACCCAACAAACGAATCAAGACTAGTCAAGCTCTAATACCAACTGAAAGGAAGTCGGGTGAGCGAAAATAACTTTCTATAGTAATCTAAGAAGGGGAGAGTTACAAAAACATTCTACTAACACCCTATACAGTTACAGAAAGAGAAAAATATATAAAAGATAAGATAGAAAAACAAGTACACACAAACTAATAACACTAGATATACATGAGGAAAACCCTTTCAGGTAAAAAACCCCACCCTACAAAAGCATAATACTTTTTTATTACTTCAAATAAGCATTACAATGCAACTTCAAGTGCAAAGCTTCTTCAACAAGTTTTTCTAAACAAACACCTATTCTAGAGTGAATCCGACAACACTTCATTACTTGCAAACAAACTATGCATTCTACAATGCAAGGCATACAATATATAGAGAGATGCAAGCTAAGAGAAGCATCTAGAAGAGGATGGGCGTCCAAATCAACATGACGCAATCTCCCACGCTATACATAGGATTTTGACATATATACATTAATCCCTTACACCTATTACAATTGTCATAAAATTTGATTCTTCCCTCTCAAGCTTAGGCACCCAAAATATGATAATAATAGCCTATGATAGATGCCTTACACTTGTCATAAAATCTTCCATAATATCTGTCATAAAATCTGTCATAGATATGTCATAATTGACCAAAATATTTGATTCTCTTAGAGCCTATCATAATCCATCTTGGGCACCAACTTTCACCATGAAAAAAGATGCATTATGACACATCATAGAATATGTCATAAGTCAAATATTCTAAAGTGGCATGTCTATCTCCACTTGGGATGATGATGTGTCATCTAGTCACCTCCAATGGGGATGCTACCCAACTGGTGGGCCACAATTGATAACATAAAAATATAGACAATTAAATAATACAAATATATACAATAATAATTCTAAATTAATCATGTTATGACTCTAAGGTTGAGAAACCTCAATCCCAACAAATACATGATTTTCTAAGGTTGTAACAAATATATATACATAATTTAAAAAATACATTTTAGACTCATCATGTCTAAATAATTTTTTATTTTTTTCAATATTTATGATAGTGCTTATCCTTGTTGTATTTTCAACACTTAGCCTAATTTTTTTTAGGATATTTATATCTATAACTTTATCTCTTCTTGTTCCTTATTTCCCTTCTCCTTTGTTGTTCCATGAATTGGTATGAACTCCTTCGTTGATTTAGAAACTTTTCTCTATGTCTCATCTAAGAGTAATGATGCTACCACCTCATCCATCTTAATCTTAGAGACAATATTTACCATGGTCATAAAAATATGATCCCATAAGTTTGGTAAAGAACAAAGTAACATCATGCAATGTTCCTCCAAATCTACTCTAATAGAGTGCATCTAGGTCATAATAATATTGAATAAATTCATGTGCTTGGCTACAAAACCACCATCTTCTATCCTATCAATCTACAACTTTATCAAAAAATTTTACCAAGGATATAGCTTGATAAATTTCTTCTAACTTATTCCAAAGGGATTGTGTGAAGGCTTATTTCTATATATTCAATGTAAAATATTATAAACAAACTAACAAGACTCTTCGCTTTTCTATCTAATATATCTTAGTCAACTTGTTACATTATAATGGATTGGGATCCAAATATTGTAGCATATAGATCTTTATCTAAAACAATATCCTCCATGTTAAGCTTCCATAGATCAAAGTTAGTATTTATAAACTTCTCAAATTCTATCCTTAAATGTGCCTATAACTTTTCCTATGATATGATTTCCTTTTGTGTAATCTCCCACTTAATCTAAGATTAGTAAAAAAAACTAATATTTAGAATGTAAATTAAATCAATCTCTAATACTAAATGAAACATGAAGCAATGGTGTATGATACACTTCTTACACAAATATTGAAAGGGAGGTATGTGAAAAAATTAATCTTATAATTATAAAAGATAAATAAGAAAATTATATCAAAATACATAAGTTTGCATGGGGAAAACCCTTTTGAAAGAAAAAAAACCCACACTCCAAAGCATGGACCAATTATATTATTAGAAACAAAGATGATACAACTATCCAAGTACATCCCCTTACATGAGTATCATTGACATGTACATTAGAGCAATTTTGATGCATAATAGTACTTGTAAATCAACCATATATAGCTCAAACCTAGTCACCTATTTTATAGAATATACAATACAATAAACCATAAAATTAAAACTCAATACCATTAGAAAATACCACCCACAAATGTGACACCTAAAATTGGTCAAGTTGTAAATTCCCATACCATCAAGATTTAATTATACTAAAATTAGTAGATTTCTTACACCCATCATAAGCTAGCATCACTCATAATTGACTCCTCAAATAGGGGACTCCATTTTTGGGTCCATAATATCCATGTGAATATACTCTTTGACTTGTCATGATACTGGTTAAGGTTATTATAAAACTTTCCTTTAACCATGCTCTTACACATCTTGTGAATATTTTGAAAGTAACTCCCATCTTAGAATGTCATAATAACATTAGATGCTTTTACAACAACTTGTAAATGGCAACACAAAGTGGGACACTCCATTTCTCTATGAGGCCAAAAATAATTAATAAATACAAATAAGTAATAAATATAAATATTAGAATACAAAATAAAGGCACATTTTCAAATGCCTATCATCCCCAAGCTACACCTCCTTCTACTACACAAGCATTAGTCTCATCAATCCCCATTTCTCCCTAGAGGCTATCCAATATCCTCAAAGTGTGACCATGATAAGGGAACTTGAGCTATATTAACAATAGATGCAATATATATAGGTTGAGGTCCAAAAAAGGAAACTAAAAAATAAATAAAAATAAGATGATATACTAGCAATAAAGATGGTAAAAAATAAGATATTGACTTGTGCATGATGCCATGAATTTTACATACTTTACACCTCTAGTAGATAATCCTTAAGTATAAGTGCAAGATAGTGACTATCAAATGAAGGCAATAAGAATCAACATCAAGAATAGATAGAGGTGAGTTCCTTCATGAGATTGCAAAGCCAATTGACAATTTATTAATATAAATTGAGAAAAAAATCAAGGTGCACCAAGCTAGAACATGTTAAAATTGAAAATCAAGGCATTATAAATAAAAATTAAGGCACTAAAGGTCCAAACTACTTCATTTATAGAGAAGACCATCAAATCTAAATATGTTAATGAAAAAAAACTCTAGGATATTCAAGTGAACTTTATTGAAGGGAAATATTAAGTTAGCCACAATAAAGAGCTAGATGGTCACTAAAAGAGACACTAGAAGTAAATTACCAAAGCAATTAAAAATTAAAGGTAAAATTGAACCAATAAATTATATATGTAGCTGTTGAGCTTACAAAGAATGGTTCATCAAAGCAAAAGTCATCCAATCAACACTACAAAATCGAGTAGACACCCCAACCTAACAACCATAAAAATTTATAAAAGTTCCTTTGATCTTATGAAGGCCTTGAAAATATCCTATTAGGGAATAGTTGAATAGATTGTATCATCATTTATATTGACTTTATAATTAATGGAGATGGTGTAGATTTTGGATTCCATGAAAAAATATTGATGATAGTAGAGGTTACCCTCTCTCCTACAGTTAATAATGCTTGATCAAATGTAAAAAAATGATGTAATCCATCCACAACCAAATTAGTCATAATGGGAATCATTAGTAAAATAACTACAACATAGAAACTCAATGAAATTCTAGATAAGAACAAACCTAACCAAAAATACAAGGTGTAATTGGATCTCATAGCATAAATAGTTTAGAGTATGTGAAAGGAAGTAGAGGTGAAAAATGTGCTTCCTATACTAATCTATAAGGATATGTATGTGCAAAAAAAGTAACCTTTGTAGTTAGAAAAAATAATACACAATAAATTATACCATAACACAAGCTTTATGAGGGGAAATCCCTTTCAAGAAAAAAAACTCCACACTTTAAAAGAAAGAATAATTGCATTATCTAGCAATAGTGATTACAATACAATATGAGGGACACATCTATATAATAATATCACCAAGGTTAAAATTGGATTAATTTCAAAAGCATACTAATAACTATTGTAGTGTCAAAAATTGCACACCCTTGCAATTTTTCACTACATCACATCCTCTCTTTAGCTCTTTGATATAAAATGTTTTAATTAAAAAATGATAACACTAAGACCTCATATTTTTGGAATTTTTTTGATGTTCTTGGTTTTTTGAGTTTGATTTTTTCGAATGGGGTCTCTATGCACGAACGTTCATGCAACATGCTGGCATCCTACAAAAATTCATAGTTCCAGTGTTTGTTAGAGTGTTACCTTCCCATAGATATTTTGGAAGTAATAATCCTATATGTAGTCACGTTGAGAAAAATACTTCCAACTTGCTATTTTTAAAGAGGGAAGTTGATTTTTTATTTTTTTGATGAATAGGAATTAATATTTATATTAAAGAAAAGATAAATATACACATATTCATAAAAAAAGGTGGGTGGTAAGAAGGCACACCCTAAGAGTCACATGGGTAAAGCCCAAAAAACCAAACTCACATAGGCAAAGCCCATAAATCAAGAAACATTACAAAAAAAAATAAAAAATAGGCCATTAAGCAGCCATAGTAGTGCCAACAGAGGGTGGTAGGTCCCTATCATCCCATTTTCCCCATACAATAGTGGGGTTTGAAGTGACTTCAGGAGGAGCCCAACCATCATCATCTTTCTTAGTTTCTTTATCTTTATCTTCACGATGAAAATTCCAAGTCCAACCAAGAGAGCCACTTAGAAGTATCAGTGGGCCAACCATAACTACCTCCAAGAGTGTCACCAAAAGGCCACCCATAAGCTCTGCTTCCACCCCTCATTTCTCCTCTATAAGGCCACCCCAGGTTAGCTTGTAGAGGAGGAGAGGGTGATCTCCTATGAGGGTGAGAGCCACAACGAGGAGGAGCCTAAAAATGGAGGAAAAATCCTTGGTAGAGCCACTTCATCACCGGCCCCATGAAGGTGACTAGCCCCGAGAGGAAGTGGGAGAGGAAGGCACATGAGCCACAATGCAAGTGGCATTTCCCCAGTGGTTCAAAAGCTCTTGAAGGTGAGAAAGTTCAAGCACAACTTTGTTTTCTTACACTTGAATCTATAAAATAACATTAGAGCAAACAATAGATTTAGAATATAAAGAAATAAATTTATCAATCTAGCTATGAGAAAATATACAAGCATTTCGATCTTTCCAAATACTGAAGAGGATTTCCACCCTAAAAGTGTGCCAAATATGAGTATACTTTATGGGGAGCTTGGGAGAATCCCCCAGCAAAACCATATGCCAAGAGAAGGGCTCTGGAAGAAATGGTTGAAAGATGTCATGAATCTAATTCCACAATTGTTGAGCTCTGGTATAGAACTCGAAGAGATGCTTAAACAACTCAGCCTTCCCACAAAATGGGCAATGAGGGTCTTGGACCCCCAAGAGAGAAATTCAAGACCCCACTGGTAAGTCTTGGAAAATAATACACCAAGCAAAGTGGGTGAGCTTTAGATCAACACTTGCAGACAGTGTATCAAAAAATATTTTGCGTCAAATAGACACCAAGGATTGGAGGTTCCATCTCTGGTTCAGGTTGTCAATCATGGGAAAATGAGGCAAAAGTCATTGATAACCAAGCCAAGGCTTGTAATTTTTGAAAGGGGTGTCTAAATACCATTTCCAATCTTTTCACTAAGGCTTGGTGGAACAAATACCCACCTTATGGAGCATATCTACTGGAATGACACTCACCAGGTCATCATAAGTTTCACGGTCATGGTTTTGAAAACCAAACAAGGCATGAAAATCTTCCCACGAGAAAATAATCATGATGGGTCTATGAAATAAATCTTGATGGGTCTGGATACCCTTCTTGTGGAATCTAAGGGCCTTAAGCCAAGGAAGCTTGGCCAATGACTAACTTGCACTGGAAAAAAGAGGAGACCACCAAATATTCTATTGATTGAATGAGAGCCCATCACGAAATCCAGTCCCAAACCAGTGGAGCCAAGGCTTGAATGCCTCCCAGGCATGCCAAATGCTTTTGGAAACAAAGGTACCCAAAACCTGAACTGGCTCCCTCATAACAAGAAGGGTTTGAAAGCCAATTCCCTTCCAAGAAGTTTTGTGGGCAAGATAACCCATTTCAATACAATGCTTGAGGAGGATTTTCTAGGCCTCATTGCCAGTAAGAGTTCTGATAATCCATTTGACATAGAGAAATCCCTTGTCACTGAGTGGAAAGAATACCAAGCCCCCTAGAATCTCTTGGGAGGAAACAAAACTCCTAGGAAACATGGTGAAAGCCTCCGTAAGTCTCAGAAGAGGCCCAAAGAAAATATCTAAGCATTTTTTCTAGCTTAGCATAAGAGGCCTTGGAAGGGGCCCAACATGAGGAGTAATACACATGAGTCGCTATTAATATTTTAGAGCACACCTGAAATTTACGTGGTAGAGAGAGTAGCTTGGTAACCCATAAAGCTAATTTTTGCTCAATCCGAGATAAAACCACTTGTTAGAGATCACTAGAAGAGGCCTGAAAGGTGAAAGGGATGCCAAGAAATTGAAATATTTCACCAAGAGCAACCCACTTCTACCCATATTGTTGAATCCAAAGAGGAATGGGAAGAAAATATTGTCTATAACACAAGGTTTTGTGCCACTGAATGGCAGAACCAGAGGCCAAGCAAAAGGTCTTTAAACAACCAAGAGCAACTTTGATATTATTTTCTTCTTCCAACAAAGTAAGGAAGGAATCATCGGAAAAGTGGCCATTGACCAATTAAGCTGGTGAATTCGACAAGGAGATCCTTTGAACAAGTCCCTAGGAAATAGAATGAGCAAGAAGATAGCCAAATCCCTCAACAACTAACACATAAAGTGAGGGGGAAAGCTATCAACCTTGACGAATGGAGTGGAACAAACCAAAGGATTGGGACTGGTAGCCATTAATGGCGATGCAAGATGAAGCTTCAGAGAGAAACATTTTCATAGATTGGGACTAACAAACTAGGTAGTCAACTCCAACAAATTAGGAGGATGCCACTTTTTTGAGAGCATAGAAAGAGGAAAGGAGGTTATGCATGCGTAGGATTTGGTCAATCTAGTCTTGCCTGAACACAAATTTAGCATAACAACACCTCCTATATTCTCTCAACTAACAACTATGATAATTTACAAGACAGTTACATTCTTCATTCGAGTTAGTACTTTCCCTCCATTTACCACTTAATGACCACCTTTTTGACTTCATGGCAACCAACCAGCTGGCAGAAACTACCTCAACTTTGTAGGCTCTAGTCACATCCGCATAACAACATTAGCACACACAAACAATTGCATATCTATAACTACCTTAAAGTAACATTCATTAATCCACATGTAAAATTAACATAGATAATTCACATAGCATGTTAATGTCATTAAAAGTCACAAAGATAAATATATTCCTAATGTCTATGGTTTTGAGGAAATAACATGGAAAATACCAAAAACCAAGTGTCAAAGTCTATGGCAATCAACAAAAAATAGATAATAAACCCTATCAAAATTGAGCCATTAATTGGACTCATCACTCCCTCCAACCTAAGGTTTTGTTGGTCCTCCAACAAAGGAAGTACTACTTCTTTGCCTAGTCAATACTTTGAAGTTTGCAACTGCCAGCTGCCCCACATCAGTTTCTGCAGTGTTTGAATTGGGGTCCCAGTAGAACCCTTGCTTTATCTCCAACCTACTCCATATTTTCCTTTCTTCAGCTATATCATGCCAGTAATACCCAAAATTTGGCATAGGCCATAATAGTGTAGGTGGCTGAAAGGTTAATGGAAGCCAAAACTATTGTTTCAACCTTCCAAGTTGTATGTATCATTTAACTCTTTTGCATGTTGCAGCATAGCTTTTCAAAGAGTGAGGTTCGACTTGCTTCAACCCATCAGTCAAATTGTTCCACCTTTGTGATAAATACTCCATTATCAATTTCCCTATAGTTTCTACTACCTTCTCATATTCTTTGTAGGTTCTTCTCTAACATGCATGATCCTTCTGTTGTAGCTTGGTCAATAAATAAATTTGTGCCATTCTTGGAAAATGTCTGTAGGTTTACTAGATTCTGCTTTGATGGGCAAGGAAGTATTGAATTATCTTTCCCTGTAAGTCCTGAACTGTTGTCCCCAACTAATTTAATTCTGAATCCAGGACATAAGTGCCCTTAAATGGAGATCCCCAATATACAATAATGGGTTCCAATCATGATCATGGGACACAACATAATTATGCAGATATAGTTCACACAATAAATTTTTAACTTCAGGAGGGGAAAATTGATAATCCTGGATAAATTCATGAGGAGTCTCAATAAAAGGATTCAAACCTAAAATGATTCTTGACAGTTTAAAAGAAATATTTTGTTCCTTCAAATGCAGGGCATAGACTCTAGGAGGAGTTCTACATGTGAGCATTTGAGGCACTAAAGCTACCATATTATCCACCTTTTCCTTCAAGGCAACAATCTCTATGTTCTTTTCTTCAATTTTTGCATTTTCCTTTTTAATTTCTTCCTTTAGCTTACATTTTTCCTCTTTTCATTCCTCTTCCCTCCTTTGCATTTGACTCCATAGGTTCATGGCTACAAGATTCCATGAAAAATTAGGGGGTCTATGTGTTCCTACCAAAATCTTCCCTGACACTAATCCTCATTGTTCATATAGCACTAACTGTAGTGACTCTAATTGTTCACCCTGTTCTGGCTACAGGGGTTCTTGCTCTTTCTACAAGAACTCTTTATTCACATCATTCTCTTGAATCTCAACTTGTTCTGCAATGGCAACAAGTTCTGCCAACCTTATATTCGCTTGTTCTTCAAAAAATTATTTTTCTACAACATTCACTTGCCTCATAAGGGCTTTTGTATACTCATCAAATGTTCTTTGAAGCCCAGTGCTTCTCTTTGGAGGCACACCAATGGCTGACCCGATTGGCTTTGATTTCGTAGGAGGGATTTCATGCTTTTCTTCGGCTGTAGGAAGGATAGTGTCAACTTTCCATTTCTTAGGGTTTGGTGTTAATTTTTTTGTCATTTTATTTTTGGCTTTTTGTTTCCTCATTCTAGCCTCTCTCTTTTGTGCCTCCTCCTTTCTAATTGTGGCCCTAGTTTGAATTGGGGTTTCAGGAAGAACATCATCATCAAAGTTTGAAGAGGAACTATATTTGTCTAAAAGTTCTGACTTAGAAGAACTAATTTCTATAGCTTGTTCGGCTGCAGGAAGATTTATGTTAGGGTTTGCACCAGAAGTTGAGGCACTAGGAGTTGTTTCAACAACACTCCTTCTCCTACTAACCCTACAAGGTTGAGGCAGAGCTCTAGATCACACATTTTCTGGTCTAAAGTGGTCAATGTTTACAAATTCCTCCCATGTCATATCAGACACTTCTTGCAAATATTTCTCTACTAGTAATTTTATCAAACAATGGTGAGAGACAAAGTTATCCCTACCTTTTTGAGTTTTGGCTACCATGATTGCAAGGAGATGATACAACACATTAGGTACATTCATTATTCTCCCATATCGCATATGATTCAAGAGCTTGAAGTGTACAGAATGGAGGTTTGATTAGCGACCCTCACAAGTAATGTACTTCACAATGTGGACAACTACTTGTTTCCACGACTTTGGTAGAGAGGTTATCTTCGTACCTTGCTTATCCACCTCTAATGGAGGGTCACCATGTTCAGTAAATTCAGGCCTAGTTGTCCTTGCATATTTGGTAGTAGGATATAGCTCTCCATTAGTCGGCAAACCTGATACCTCTGCAATCCTCCCTTTAGTAGCTATCACCTCTAACCCTTTTACCATTTCCTTCCCTTCAGAGAATGTCTATGCAAATTCTAACGCAATGTCCTCATTGTAGTTGTCAAGCTTTAGGAAATAATCCAGCCACCCACAATTCCTGAACTCAACATGCAAAGGTGCATCCTGCAAGACCACATCATGACCCATGGGTTCATTTCTAATTAGCTGTCCTCCCATTGTTTCAGCTGCCTATAATCAAACAAGCACTTTTGCAAGGTTTCCTTTCCTGTAATCTTTCCTTGGAGACCCAACTTCTTCTTCCTGCATTACTTTTGAAGTCCTAACACCAATGTCATATGAATTTTACCTTGTGGTGACTTAAGATTATGACTAAGGAAACAAAGGAAATAAGGAATCATTAATGAAGGGTACTATCAAGAAAAATGGTGGTGATTTGGTGTCATTTCACACATGCAAGCTATCATTTCACTCTATCATTCAAATTGGCTCAATTCAAATTTTTCTTACATGGATTAACACATGGACATGCTATTCACACTTCCCCCCCAGTAAAAATTTGAGCATGTGTCTACACAGGTTGGGTGGTAATGATGATTTGATAGGGCAGGGTATAATTATATGCTATGTAGAATATCAACATTAATTTATAGTAATTAAATAAATGTGTACTAAAGATAATTAAGATATAATAGATTGGTGCACACATACTTGAAAACTTGGAGTATTTATTACCTTTTTAAAAGTACAATTGAGAAATTAATTGAAGTGGTGATGGAATGAAGTGGTGGTGGAGCGAAGTGATAGTGGAGTTATGGAAGAGAGAAAAAGGTGGAGATGGATGGGCGGATGAATTAATGAAGAATTTGACTCCCACAAAAGTGGAAGTCTTTATTATGATAGAATACATACCTTGATTAGAAAAGAGGGACACTAGGTCCGCTTCCTTCGGCTGCAGGAAGTTGAAAAGTTTGGTGTTGAGTAAATTGCTGCATGAATTCCTGCTTGGAATTCGGCTTATGATACAACCTGAGGTGATGACCACTGACAATCAACTTAAATCTAATAGGGTCAATGGTTGTGAGTTCAACAACACCATTGGAGAAGACTTCAACAACTTCATATGGTTCTAGCCACCTTGTTTGTAGCTTACCTACATTATCTTCATACTTGGAGTCATAAAGGAGTTCCTAGTCACCTGGCTGGAACTTCTTGTCCTTTGTGAATTTGTCATGCCACTTGATTCTCTAATTTTGCACCATCTTTGTGTGATGAAGGGATGACTTTCCCATTTCATCCAAAGCATTCAACTACATGATTTTGTTCTTCTGTGCCTTAGAGATGTCTATCTTAAGATCTAATGCAGACCTAAGAGTTTTATGTTCAAACTCTATGGGCATCATGGTTGTCTTTCCATACAACAATTCAAAAGGAGTGAAACTAGTGGTTGTCTTCCAGTTGGTTCTATAGGCCCAGACAACTTCTGGTAACCTATTTTCCCAATCTTTTCTATGAATATCCACTATTTTGGTCAAAATAGCCTCTATTTCCCTATTGGTCACCTCAACCTACCCATTGGCTTGAGGGTGATAGGGGGTAGATTTCCTATACCTGATTGTATATTCATTGACTAATGTTGTGATAAGGGTTGATGTAAATTGAGCCCCTTGATCTGTCAGTATCTTTCGTGGAACCCCATACCATGTGAAGATTTCCTCATAGAGGAATTTTGTAGCCTTATTATCTCTGGCATGCTTCGTAGAATTAACTTCAACCCACTTGGTCACATAGTCAGTGCAAACCAGGATGTAGGATTTACCATTTGATGGTGGGTCAATGGGACCCACAAAATCAAGTCCCCTTTTATCAAATGGTGTGATGACAACCTGGGGGTACAGAGGCATCTCATCAAATTTAGTTGGTTGGCCCATTATCTTATGTTTATCACACTTCCTAGTATACTTGCCTGCATCTTTATGAAGTGTGGGCCAATAATATCCTATATTAAGAATCTTCATTGTTGTCCTCTTGGCTGGAAAGTGTCCTCCACAGGGTTCAATGTGACATGCATGCAGTATATCATACATATCATCTTCTCTTACACATCTCCTCATCACATGATTTGGTCTAGTATAGAATAGACATCTCGCAATCCATGAAAAAGGAAAAGTTTTCTCAATGAGAACCCTTCTCTCTTTTGGAGAGAAATGATGGGGAACTTTTTCTATGACCAAATAATTTGCTATGTCTGCATATCAAGGTGTGTGGATACTGATGGAAAATAAGTGTTCATCAGGGAAGGAGTCATCAATAACTTGAGTGTCCTCAGATGTAGTCAACCTTGAGAGAAAGTCTGCTACAACATTTTCTTTCCCTAGCTTGTCTATGATGGTGATATCAAACTACTGCATGAGAAACAACCATCTTGCTAATCTTCCTATAATTAAGGGCTTATTCATCAAATATTCTATGGATGCATGGTCTGTATGAACAAAGATCTGACACCCAATGATATAATTTTTGAACTTATTGAGGGAATATATGACTGCTAACATCTCCTTTTTTGTCACAGTGTAGTTAAACTCTACTCCTTGTAGATTTTTGCTGACAAAGTAAATTGCATTCTCAATGGTTCCCTCTTTTTGTCCTAAGACAACTCCTATGTTAGAGTAAAGGTCTTAACTTAATTATGTTGATTAAGTTACCTTTATTCCCTTCTTAAGATTTCACGTTAGTTTGCATAAAGTGACATTTAATAATTATATTAATTATTAAATGTTATCCTATTAGGGCTTCTATTAGGGTTTTTCCTATTAGGGTTTTATTAGGGTTTGCATGATCTCCTTTTTATAAGGATTGATCCCATTGTATTTCATATCAATTCATTCTCTCATTCTCTCTGATATATACATTTTCAGTTTTCAGAGAACCCTTGCTTGTTTGTCTCTATCTCTTCTTTTGTGATAGGTTATTTGCATGCAGGTGATCTTCGGGGTTTGTTGTGTTGTATTTTCTCAACTCCTACATCCTATAGCATAATCAGATGAATTTGTATGAATATGGAAAGGGAGTTCCCAATTAGGACCTTTGAGCATAGGAGCATGGGTTAAGGCTTCCTTCAAAGCAAAAAATGCTTTGTCACAATCTTTTGTCCACTAGAACTCATCATCTTTAGTCAAAAGGCTATAGAGTGGTGCTTCCATTTTATTGAAATCCTTGATGAAACACCTATAATAGCCTGCATGACCTAGGAAACTCCTAACATATTTTTTCTTTGCAAAAATAGAGAGATTGGTGATTACCTCAATCTTGGTTGGATCCACCTGAATTCCATTTTGAGAGATGTAATGGCCAAGGACTACTCATTCTTGCATCATCATGAATCATTTCTCACTGTTCAAGGAAATATTATGGTCTTCACATATTTGTAGAACCTTCCTTAGGTTTTCCAATGCTTCATCAAAATCAGCACCATAAGTTATGAAATCATCCATGTAGATTTCCATGCACTCATGTGAAATATTTGAGAAGATACTAATGACTGCTCTCTCAAAAGTTGCTTGTGCATTGCAGAGACCAAATGGAAGCACCGAATAGGCATATGTGCCCCAAGGACAGGTAAAATTTGTCTTCTCTTGGTCCTCATGTGCAATCTTTATTTGATTATAGCCACTGGAACCATCCAGAAAGCAAAAATACTTCTTGTCTGCAAGTGAATCCAATACCTAGTCTATGAAAGGAAGAGGAAAGTGATCCTTTTTGGTGGAAAAATTTAATTCTCTATAGTCAATACAAACTCTTCATTTACCTCCCTTTTTAGGCACAATCAACAAAGGAGACACCCATTGGCTATCTGAGATAGGATAGATGAATCCAGCATCCAATAACTTATGTAGTTCTCCTTTGACAATCTCCCTTAATGCAAGATTGATTCTCCTTTGTGGTTGTCTTACAGGTGTATAGTCATCTCTGATGTAGATCCTATGAGTACATAATTTAGGATCTAACCCTTTCATGTCATGGTAATCCCATGCAAATGTAGGCTGATGCTTTTCTAACAAGTTTTTCAAGGACAACTGCTGCTCCCTAGTAAGCTTATTATTGATGCTCAAATGTTTACCTTCTGAAACTTGCACTTGTGTTATCAACTCTATCATAGTTGTTTCACTGATGCATGGCATTTTTAGTTCATGTAGCAACAATGTATGAGACATACATGTTATTGCAGGAAGTTCAGGTGTAGGAGAGCGAGCATAAGTGTCTGCAATGGACCAACAAAACTAGACTCAGGAGTAGGTGATTCCTCATACATTTCATAACTATTGTGAATTATATTTGACAATATTTCATCTTCTTCTTGTAGCTGCATGAAAGGAATTCTAACAATCATCATGAGTTGTACTACTGAATTGATCTCCTCATATTTTTCACCAACATGAGGCCAGACAGGGTTATCCATATCATGGGATGGCTGAGTAGGAGGATAAAGAGCAGGCTTTTTAGTACTTTTTCCATCAGAAATAGTCATGTCCCCTGCCCGAAATCCAATGTAGGCATCTGTAGTAGCCAACCATGGCCTTTCCAATATGATGGGATACCCCCTAATGTAACTTTAGGGGAAAGGATCATAAAATATGTTGGATATTCCCAAGAGTCTAGAATAACAACAAGGTCTTCTACTACACCATCAGGTTTGATAGTGGAACTGTCAGCAAGATGTAGGACCATAGGAGTAGATATCATATTTGTAACATTCAATTGTTTTAGGATATCCATAGTCATCACATTAATAGTTGCTCCTAAATCTATTAGATCATTCTTTACTTGGATCCCATTGATGACGACTTCAACTAAAAGACTGCTTGGGTTAGTCTATTTAGGAACAATGAATTTCTCAAGCATGATATCTGCCAATTGCCCTACTACATGGACAATGGTGGGGTCTATCTTTTTCCTCCCAGGATTTTTAAGGCATGTTTCCTTTATTGCCTTACCATATATGGGAACATATTTTATCGCCTGGAATAGAGGTATCTTGATACATATGTGTTTCAGATGATAAAAATATCAAAGGTTGCTTCCTCCTTTTGCTTAACAACTTCTAACCTTTGAGGAAATGGTGGTTCAAGATCAGACTACTGAACTAGTTTAGGATTGGTAGGAACACTTGACTGAGCTGGTGCATGAGGTAAATTTTGATGCAACTCCTCTTCCATAGGAAGCTCTGTGATAATAGGAGTGGAAGGTGATGAAAAATTGGTTCCTAAAAGCAAGTGGATATTACTCAAACTCACAACCTAGGCAAGATATTGGTTTGGATATGCATAATAGATTGGTTGTTGTTGTGGTTTGTTATTTGGGTTAGGTGTGGGTTGAGCTGGTAACTGAGTAGGTATAGGTGTGTTAGTATTTGAGTTAGGAGGGGGCATTATTGCAGGTTGTTGAGGCTGTGGAGGTGGTTGCATGTAACCAATTGACTAGTTTGGCCATTTCTGCCCTCCCCTCCATTGGGATGTTTGCTGCTAGTTTCTTTGAGGTTGCTGTCAATTTTCTACGTTTTGTTACCACTGGGGTGGAGTATTTTGGTAATTAAGCCAGGTATTTTGAGGGTTTCTCCAAGATTGAGGTGGATAACCTCCAAATTTTGATGGATATTGGGGTGGCCATTGATTACTAGATGCATAAGAATTCATGTAAGGTCCATTAAAAGATAATGGGTCTAGTGGCATAACTTGTCTTGGATCCCATGGCCTTCTTTGTGCAACATAGAAAAATTGATCTTCATCTCCCTCAATTGGCTTGAATTCAGGTGGAATGTTCTTGCTATCAATATTGGCCACCATTTTACATTTGCAGTCCTTCTTTATTTGCCTATAATGAGGATAATATTCTACCAACATTGCTTATGCCTCCTCATGTTTCTTCTTTTCTTGAAGTGTATCTAGCTAAGTTGCAATATTATTTATGATATCCTTCTTGAAGTCTGACAGTAGGTGAGTGATTTCCATCCTTGAAACTCCATTGATGAAAGATTTACCCACTGAGGACTGGTAACCTCTTCCTTTCTTCATAGCTTCTCTAGAGTAATTTTGACATAATTTCTTAATATCTACCGAGGGTACTTGGGTGATATCTCCTTCTCCTATCAAATCCAAGGCATCAGCACAAGCCTCACTAATTCCTTTAATGAAGATCAACTTTTGAGACTCTTCATTGAGTGCATGGTGTGGAGACTTCTTCAAGCTAAACTGGAACCTTGACAAATAGTCCTCCAAACTTTCATCTTCTTTCTGCTGCATTCTGAAGATATCACCTCCTCTCATATCACTACCTCCACAATATTATTTATAATTCTTGTGAACCCCAATCCTATACCTACACAAACATAGAAAACAAACACAATTAGATTCATATGTAAGTTAGAACAAGGATTCCCCATGAAATTCATTAGCAATGCTCACAATAGAAAGAAAATGAAGAACAAGACAAGAAATCAAATCAAATCCTATTCAAGCAATGCAAACACTTAATCCCATGGGGGAATTGATACCAATTATGTGTAGAAATTGGCCCTTTCCCAACTCCTTTGTAATATTGATGATTTAAAGGAGATTGATCCACTTTGTTGTTGAAGAACAAGATGATTTTTTGATAAAAAACTGCAATAACCTAGCTATGGTGATGAAAAATGGTCAAGAAAATATGTGAAGTTGTTCTCAATGTGAAAATTATGACTTTACTCTCAAATTGTGGATGATATTGCAATAGAGGAGGCCTCTATTTATAGATTTGAAGAACGGAGTATTGAAGGATTTGGGTGAATGTGGGACAAAAAATCAACCAATGAGAGAAGGCCACTTATCCACATGTGATTGGAGGAGGAATGAGCACATTCTGGTCAATGTGCATGATAAATGCTATGAGATTCAAATTTGAAATTTGAAAGTGACATGTTTAGAGGGAAGGGAAATGGAGTTAATGTCACTTGGCTCAAGGCCAAGGACATGTAAGAGGCATTAAATGCCTTGTTGGAAGTACCCATCCTTTTTGGAGGGATTTTTGAAATTTATAGAATATTCCCCTTTTGATGCCAAGTTGAGGGAAAATAGATGAATTAATAAATCAAATAAATTGATTTATTGTGCAAGTTGCAAAGTCTAGAAAATTGAGGTGATTAGGATTATATTTAATCATGATTTGATCAGATTAAGTGGAAATTAGGTGATTTGATAATTTTGACTTAGATTTTAGGATTTATTTAAATCAAAGTTGAAAAGAAAATGATTTAGACTTTAATTAAATAAAGATTAATTTAACTAAAGGGAAATGATGTTAGATTAAATTAAATAAGGTTTAATTTATTCAATTTAATAGGATGACTTTAGAGATTTAATTAAATAAAATGAATTATTTAATTAAATGGAGATATAGGTTAATTAAATCAAATTGATTAATTTAATCAACAGTGAAGAATGATTTAATCAGATAAATTTGATTTATTTAATTAAGAGAGGAAATATGTTGAATTTAATCAAATAAAGATTTATTAAATTGATTATAAAAGGGGATGATTTAGGAAGAAACGATGTTAGTAAGATTAGGATCAGGTGTCTAGGATCAACTTGTATTTTTTTCGTGTCTATATTTTTCCCCTCTTTAAAGCAATGCACTTGTTGCGTTGGTTCAAAGAATAACCTTGCTAAGATCAAAGTTCAAAAAAATTATGATTTTTTTTTAGATGCTCAACTGCTGCCCCAGCGAGAAGGATTACGCTGGTATACTGCCCCCTCGAGAGATCGAACAAAAATGTTCAATTTTTTGATCGAGATCATGATAAAATGCAAGAGGAGTGGTTCTATTAACCAGTAGATGAAAGATAATTCTTTAGAAAGTTCAGATATTTGACGTAGATAGTTTGATGATGTATAAACAGTCATTGACCATGGGTAGCCTCATGTATATTCTGATACAACACACCAATTTTGGATAGAAATGTTAGTAAAGATAGAAGAATAAAATGGATGGAAGGAGAATCCACACAAGTTCACATTATTAACGATGATGATGATGATGTATTGCTTACTAGGAGTTGGGATTTTAAAAGGGTCAATTACTTTATGTTTGATAATACACATAAGTATGATGCATCAAGGTATAAAGAATCACAATGGCATTGTACCTAGTGTGATGGAATTTGACTCGAAAATCTGATAGGAGTATTCCTATTCACACTTGACATATAGAAGTCTTGCTAGGATGCACCTAACAAAGCAAGTATTCGCCAAGTTATATTACAAGAACATCCAACAAGAACAACAAACAAAAAGATAATGATCATTTCCCCATTCCTTTCTCTCTAAACCATTTTGATTAGGCATCATCGAGAGGTCATTGGAATGAGCGCAAAATAAGATAAGTCAAAAAAGACCAAGATAAAGTAAACAAACAAGCTAATGTTCTTCATACTTCTAGCCAAGGCTAAACTAAGGTGATGCCTGATATTGATGTCCATTGTGGGAAGGATGCATCCTAGGACATGTTGTGATCAGGTGGTGATGAGATTTTGATTGGATGATAAGCTATTGATACCCTGAGTTGATTAACTTGCTGAATTACTGATCTAGAATTAAGACTTTGATGATTAGGTGTTCACTTTTGAACCTGCTATACTTGCTTTTGACTCACTTACCAAAGGATGAAGATGACAATGACTTATTATGAATGATGATTATTTCGGGTGAAAGCGAGATGAGATGAAAGCACCATTTTGGGTTTTTCAGATATTTAGATGTTTTTGGTGTTTTTGAAATGTTTTGAGGCTATTTTTGGGATTTTGAGATTTTTCAATGTTTTTGGATTTTCAAAATTTTATGAGTGTTTTTGGATTTTGCGTCTTGGGGGTTGATCAAAGATTAGCCTTGCCTACGTTTAAGCTCAGAGACGACGTAGTTCGACTGATGACTTGACTTGATTACTAATGAGATTGATGGGAAAACGGGTTGCTATTGCGATAGATGCCTAAAGGACATACCTGCAATGTCTCGGGGGATGATCAAAGATCAACCTTTCCTACGTTCAAGCTCAGAGATGGCGTAGTTCAACTGGATGAATCTATTTTTTATTTTTCATGTTTTTGACATGTTTTGGATTTTGATATGATTTGGATGTTTTTAGATTTTTTATTTTTTGATGATTTGGATATGGATGTGTGATGATATCAGTGCTTTGTTTTGGGATTTTGTTGGTAACCAAGCTAAGGTTGATTGATCGGATCAATGGATTGATGACGATAACATTGTTCAGGATACATAATAATGCAAGGATAGTGTTAAGAAACATGAGGATTTCAAGATTGATGATGATAACATTGTTGAGGATACACAACAATGCAAGAATAGTGTTAACCAACACAAGGATTGGGAAGGATATCTCGAGATGACGATGGATTGATTGAATTTGATTAATCAGGATTTTGAAGCTTGGTTTGGAACAAAAATATTTTGAGTGATTTGATGTGACGTTGAAGTACACATTAGATGCTACTGATTTGGATTGTTTGGATTGATGTTCGATGAAAGATAAAGCTTGATAAAGAATATCGTCTTGTCAAAATATGCCATGGGCTAGTGATTTGGATTTGTTGCTCACAAATGCTTTGACCAATTTGATTTCACAATTTCTAATATTTTGATCACCACATAAGTTGGAGGATATAGATCAAGGTTTATTCCCGAAGCAAGATGTACATATCTACCCCCAGTGTCTAGCAATGTATGGAATGCCATGGGTGGATTCTTGGATAGATGTATGAACAGATAGATGCGGTAAGCATGCAAAGGATACCAAGGATTATCTTGCAACAAGATAAGGTGTTCAAACAAAGGATGCTTAATTGGATAATGCTTCATGGCTCAAATAACGTTGGGTAAGATAGGATCAATGAAAATGACCCATGTCAAGATGACTACCATAAGCAAGTGTGAAGTCTACACCAAACTTGGTCAAGATCAAGATAATTTGGAAGATGGATGCAAATATATGAAAATGGATGGGATAAATGGTTCCTGGATGAATGGATTTAAGATGGATGGAAGGTTGGCTTTATTATAGATGGGATGAGATGCTTCCAACTAACCCGGCGCACATAGATGCTTGATTCTACACATGATGCCTGTTTGCCAAGTTTTCATCATGGTACCTGTCCAAAGTGCCACCGTAGTGGTTTTCACTAGAGGATGATTTTTCTCTTTACTATTTTTAATCCGTTTTTTGAGTTTTTTGGATTTTTATATTTTTTGTATTTTTCTGTGAAAGATTTTAAAATCATGCTGAACCACCTAGTGGTGTCGATGTAGATGATTTTGTCATAATTTTACATCGGTATCCTGCTTGAAGAGGCTGTTTTGCCAAGATACATGCACTTGAATACAACTTTCAAGATTCCTGATGTGCTTTGTTGATACCGGAGTTAACTTCATCTTTGTGCACACATCACAATAGAGTGCCTTTTGAATCCTTTTGATGAAGGGTCATTGCCAACACATGGTTAATGTGAGAATTGGATATCATGTGTGGAGACATGGATGGTGGAGTGTGTTTAGGAATAAAAGATGGATTGGTTGATAGTTTGGAACCTTTGACTCTCCAAACTTGGGAGGATGAACAATTATGGGTGGATACAGAAATGTGCGTGGAATTAGGACCAATTTCTTGATAGAATTTGTACATTGCTTGAGAATCCTAATTTTTCCTTTGTGGATATCTTTGATGGATACTTTTCCCTTTTTTGTTTGCCCCATAGTTTCTTTGACTAATGGAGTTTCATAGGGATAATCATTCTTTATGTTCTTTGGTATCCACTTGTATTTGATTTGTCCATTATGCTTCTCCGCTTCTTTTTCCTTGATAACATTCTTCATGCTTTGATTCAAATCTTTCTTTTGATGTTGGTCCCAATTCATGGATGGGGTGATGGGTGGATGAAGATTCGTGACATGACTAGTTGTAGTATTGGCATTGATTTCATCATAAGGATCCTTCGTGCCCCCTATGTTGATGTTTTCTTGAGATGAAGTTGCCCCCAGTATGGTGGTAGTAGCATATTCATGCTTTGATTCTGCTTGTTTTGAGAGTTCCTATTTAGCAAGCATTCTCTGATAAATGACTACTGCAGATGATGTTATTTCAATTTTTTTCTCTGCTGACTCCAGAATATCATGATGCTAGATATCTTCATACATGATGTCTTTAGTTTGAATTTGTAATATATTTGATCCTGATGTTGAAAACTTAGTTTGACTATAGGAATCAATAACCTACCCTTTTTGTGTAATAATGTCAGCAGTAAAGGAATCCTTTTCTGAATGAAGATCATCTACATGTCCATCCCTGAGAAGCATCACATGGGTAGATGGAGGAGTATGTGCTATGTGGATGTGATCATCTCGTATAGATAGGAGAGTGTCCATTATATCATTGTAGTAGCTTGGAGATACAAATTCTTGATCTCGAATGATTTCAAAATTGCTTTCGACATGTTTTGGATCAAGTTCTTGACATGGGTCAATTTCAAAGAATGGATTGCTTATAAAGGGTTCTTGTATATCTTCATTAGGCATAGGAAGTTGCTAAAATTTCATGAGGTCAAATGATGTCCATATGTTTTGGAAAGGATCAATACTAGACCTTGGTGAATGGTGTTGATCATGTTTTGGAATAAATTATTGAGATATGTCCTCTAACTCATTAGGTGATGTAGAAACAATTTCAACATGATCATTGGTCGAAGGATCTTGATCATCATTTTCAATGATTGTGGTGGGAATCTGTTGGAAGATTTTTTGAGCAAGTAATGCCTACGTTTGTTGTTGAGCCAACAACGCTTGTTGTTGGTTGTGTTGTTGTTGTGTCGACAAAGCTTGTTGTTGGGCTTGTTGTTGTACTTGATAATCTTGCAAGGCTTGTTGGGTTGCTTGCAATTTTGTTTCATATTGTGCTTGTGATTGTGCTTGTTGGGCTTGATATTGGGCTCGGACTTGAGCATGCACTTTTTGAATTGCTTGTGCAATTTGAGCAGCTTGTGTGGCTTGAGCTACTTGCATAGCTTGGGCAGCCTATGTGGCATGGGTTGCTTGAGTGGCTTGTTGTTGTTGTAGTAACGCTTGGGCTTGTGTAACCCACTGTGCATGTTGTGCTTGTTGTGTTGCCAATTGTCTGTGTGCTTGCTGAACAACTAGCTATTCAACTTGTTGATTTTGGAGCACCTTTTGATAGGCATCTTGTCGAGCAACTTGCAAAGTGATGTTGAATGAATTTGTCATGTTGTGTTATGGTGGTGGTGGTGGATTGGGAATGGTCTTGACCATTGTGATGAGCGGAACAGTCGCATTGATTGTCGGGGTTTGAGTGGTGGATGGCATGATTGTGATGCTTTGAGTGTTGTTTTGACATGGAGGTATGGGTGGGATTGGAGGCATGATCCCAAGAGGTCTCTCCACAGTGCTTATTTCATAGTCGGAAGGGAGTTTAGCCCCTTCTTTTTCCAACTCAAGCATGTATTGGGAGGGATATAACTTCATCATAGCATTGACAATTCAATGATTTTTGGGATTTTGCACCATCACTAGGATTTCATCTTGTGTCATCCCTAAGACATTGTTGGTGATGTCCTCTACTTGACCCTCCTCTTGAGGATTTTGTAATGGTAGAGAGAAGTTGCTTGGGGGATTGCTTGATCTGACAAGATTCATTTTAGGGGCAGTTTGACTTAGATCACTTGAAGTTGATGTTTCCTTGGTGACTTCCATATTCTTCTTGTGTTGTGATCTTGTTTGCACCATAAAATAGAGATCAATTGATCTAACTTTAGGTACACAAAGAGAAGAACTAGGATAGATTAAGGGTCAAAGTGATGATGAAGAAAAAAGATGGATGATATGGATGATAAAAACTCTTGAAGAAATTTGAGGGAAATGCTAAACTTTAGGGCTTGATTTGATTTGATTTGATTTTGATTGAGGATAATTTGACTAAGTGTGTTAAGTCAAACAAGGTGATTTTGGATAATAAACTTGTAAACCCTAGGAAGTTGTGTTATCCTAGAGTAAACTCATACACAAGAGGATAATTTGACTAAGTTTGTTAAGTCAAATGAGATGATGAACTCCTAGACCCCAAGATGCTGGATTTAATGAAGAGGTAAATTTGTTCACAAGGATTGATAATTTGACTAAGTGTGTTAAGTCAAACAAGATGATTTTGATTTTTCCTAGAAGTTTAGCATGATGATGTTTTCAAAGTTTCCAAGAGTTTGTGGGTGAGATGATTTTGATTTTTCATGGTTGAGAGATGGGTGAGAGTGATGACTTTGATCCTAGATGAACCTAAGAGGACTTTGTTTACAAGACCAAGGTAGTGAAGAACATGCTTTTTCCCAAGAGTATTTCAAACCAAAAGACCAATGTTTGCATGGAAAACCATATGACCAAAAGATGACAAACACATGTGTGGGGTTCAATTGATTTAACTTTGCTTAATGAGTTATTTTTACCAAAAACACTCTCTTGATTATCTTTTCAAACTAAATTTCTAATGTCCTAACTTTTTATCATCCCACAAAGTCCATTATGTGGGAATCAAGGAAATCAAAGAAATTTTTTCTTATTTGTTGACCTTAGTATGGGAAAATTATGATGTAAATCCAAATGTTTAGAAACCTCTAAGGATAAAATCCTTAGGGAAAGCAACAACACTTGGATTTTTTCAAAAGGTATTTTCCCCTCCTAAAGGGTTTGAAATTTTGATGATTTGTGATTGTTTGTTTTCAACTGTTTTGAAACCCAACCAAAGTGTTTTCGATTCCAAGCACATGCACAATTCTAGGATGCAAAGACAATATTTGTTTGGATTCCCACTTGGATTTTACTCTAGCTATGCATATTCAGTGCAGATGACTAGATGCTTGACCACACTGGCTCCCCTCCATGACACACACTTCTTGGGTCAGCCAAGCATAAGTACCTATGAAACTCCCATCGCATGCTTTTCATCTCTACAATAGAACCGCATGTTACATGAGGTGGCTTCAAAGGACATGACCTTTTGTACCAACAAATAGAAAGGATTTTGGACTTTGCTAAACAAGGGTTTTAATGTGAGATTCCATTTGTGGGGAACTATCCATGCGGTGAGGGACCATTGTTGCCCTTCTTGTCGGAATAATTCTTGTGATTCTCGAACTTTCCTTGAAAATCCATACTTATATACCGGTTGGAAGTCGCTTGGCTTTAGTGTGTTCTCGGTTAGGTCGTTCCTTGGGGTGATTACTTTTTCCCACCAGACAGGCCCTCTAAGATAATAAAAAAAAAGCGAGTAAGTATATCCCGTAGTTCAATCAACCTTCATTGAAAAACAAAGGGAGAACACTCGCAATATGCTGCACTCACACTTGCAAGATTGGTTCAAATTTTCATCGTAAATGAGATGTAAAGGAAATCACTTACACAACTTAAGATATCCAAAAATAATTTTGATTCTCAAGATCTCTATAAAGCTCGAGAGAAGTGCATACGTCCTTTGGAAGATATTATTTTGGGTAAGTGATTACAAGACAAAGACACACATGTTCATTTTAAGTCCTCAAATCAATGATTTGATTCTTTTTAGAGCACCAAAAAGAAAGATGAAAGTTGTTTTGTTCAATTTTTAACCTCAAACCAAATCTAGTAAGTTTCTCTAAAGTTTTTTTAACTCTTTGTTGCAAAAATTGAAAAACTTTTTAGTGTTCTTTTTAGAGCCCAAAAGAAATTTAGCGTGTCCTAAAAGCATGAAGGTAATCAAATCCTTAGAAAGGGATTATAATTTCTCCCAAAATGTTTAAAAACACTTAATACAATAATACAATGATGTTATAAAGAACTTTGTCCTTCATTTTCCTTCCTTCGCCTTTGATCAAGAAACTTCCCTTTTTGGTAGATTTTAACAATTGTCAAATTTTTCCATTTTTGATAATTTCGCATGCATAACTTTGAGAGTCCTATTTTTTCCCAAAAAATTCTTAAAACTAAGATAGGATGAATTGCCAACTAACATCCTAAATTTGAAACATGAGTTTTGAGTTATTAAAAAAAACGTCTTTTTAAAAACTAGAAAAAAACACTAAATTGCCATTTTGAGGGTTCAAGCCCCGAAAATGTGTCTGTAGCACAAAAATTGGTTAAAACTATAAAAACAGAGGCCAAAAACCAATTAGAAGTCAAAATAACCATAATGAAAAAAAGCACATGTCAAAATAACCAGAAACTTGTTGTGTTGTTAGAATAAGTGGATTAAATTAGAGAGTAAACTAACACACCAATGAAACATTAGATTGAAAGAAACTAATTAAAAAGATAAAACAAACTCTATATAACAACAATTTCTTTAAATTCATCTCATTGTCCTCTATCTCCAAGGATTTGATTAAAGTTACTGGCTCTTAGTTGTGTAAGCGGTAGCTTTGTTGAAATGACAACTTAGGAGAATGAGATTGATTGAAAATGCATGTGTATTGCTATATGATTTAAACTATGAAATTGAACTTGAAATGCTAAAATGCTATGATATTGCTTAAAATGTTGATTATGCTGATATGTTGATTCGAATTGCAACTATAGTAACTACGCATGAAATCTAGGATGAAATCTACTTACGAAAAGGCTGTATTTATAGATTTTTAGAGGCAAGAATCTAGTTGGCAGAGATCAACGGTTGTAATTCAAATCTGTTAGGATGAACGGTGAAAGATTAAGAAGTTGAGAGAAAGGTGGAAGGTTGAGAGGAAAGTGGAAGAATTTTTTCAACCCACAAAACCATCCTCATTCAAAAATGGAGACAAACATGGCATTTGTCTTTTCATTTATGAAAATTGGTTGAAAGTTGAGGATAATTGCTAATTAAATAAATAAATTTATTTAATTTCTTGTGACAATGAATTTAGAAGCTTTCACAATTAAATAATTACTATTTAATTATGTGTGGGAAAGTGAAATTTAGATGAGTAATTAAATATTTTACAATATTTAATTAAGTGGGGTGAAAAAGATATTAAATATATAATATTTAAATGTGAAATGAAGGATGAATATTCCATTGTTTGAATTTAAATGTTCAAACTTTAGAAATAAAATGATAATCAAATAAATAAATTATGAAATTTATTTAATTTAATTAAGAGGAAAATAGCAATAATTAATTAAACTAGAAGAATTGAAAAAATGAACAATATAAATAAATAATTAAATTTAGTTATATGTAGATGACTTTAGAATATTAATTAAATAATTCATATTTAATTAATTAACAGGTTTGAATAACCATGACCATTTTTAGATGTGTACACTTGCCTTTTAGCCAAATCCAGCGACGCAATATGCGAGTGTGACGTAGTTTGGAAAGGTCAGCGACACAATATAGTGTCGTTGATGAATGAGAATGGTGCTCTGCACAAAAATAATGACCATGATTGCAGCATTGTTTGGCAAGCGGCATAGTTTGAAATTTGGAAAACCCGCAACGAAGTTTAAAATTTGAATTTTGTGGGCGGGAAGACTCCAGCGACAGAGTTTGGAATTTGGAGCAGTGCAATATAGCTCCGTTGGACTGGTAGCAATGCAATTTGGCGCCACTTGACAGTCAGCGGTTGAGTTTTTTGGAACCTGCAAAAAACACATGATTTCTTAAAAAAACCTGATTAGAACTTGAGATTTGCCCTCCTTCTAGTGCCAAAATGTGAACTCCAATCATATACCTGCACAAACATAGCAAACAAACACATAATTAGATTCATATGCAAGTTAGAACAAGGATTCCCCATGAAATTCATTAGCAATGCTCACAATAGAAAGAAAATGAAGAACAAGAAAAGAAAGCAAATCAAATCCTATTTAAATAGTGAAAACACTTAATCCCATGGGGGAATTGGTGCCAATTATGTGTAGAAATTGGCCCTTTCCCAACTCCTTTGTAAGCTTGTTGAATCAACGGAGATTCATCCACTTTGTTGTTGAAGAACAAGATGATTTCTTGACAAAAACCTGTAATAACCTAGCTATGGTGATGAAAAATGCTTAAGAAAATATGTGAAGTTGTTCTCAATGTGAAGATAATGACTTTACTCTCAAATTGTGGATGATATTGCAATAGAGGAGGCCTCTATTTATAGATTTGAAGAATGGAAGATTGAAGGATTTGGGTGAATGTGGGACAAAAAACCAACCAATGAGAGAAGACCACTTGTCCACATGTGATTGGAGGAGGAATGAACACATTTTGGTCAATGTGCATGATAAATGCTATGAGATTCAAATTTGAAATTTGAAAGTGACATGTTTAGAGGGAAGGGAAATGGAGTTAGATTAAATTAAATAAGGTTTAATTTATTTTATTTAATAGGATGACTTTAGAGATTTAATTAAATAAAATGAATTATTTAATGCTTTGAATTTATCTTATTGCGCTCATTCCAAGGACCTCTCGATGATGTTTAAACATAAAGATTTAGAGAGAAAGGAATGGGGCAACAATCATTATCTTTTCATCTATTGTGCTTGTTGGATATTCTTGTAAAATAACTTCATCATGCGTTCTTTGTTTGGTTTGTAGGGATGGTGTTCTAGATGTCTTGTTGACCACATAGAAAGGCTTGCTTTTCTATGTTTTGGTCTGAGATATTTAGAATATTTGAACTATATTCTGAATAAGGTTCTATATGTCAAGTATGAACATGAATACTCCTATCTGATTGTCAAGTCAAATTCCATCACACTAGATACAACGCCATTCTGGTTCTTTATACCTTGATGCATCATACCTATGATTACATATCATACATCATCATGATTTTGCATAAGGAAAAGAAAAGAAATTCATTATCACTCAGAATGTATCGCATGAATCATTAGAGGCACAATATAAATCATTTGCATATCATAACTGCATCCATACATTTTTCACCATAAAATGTATAGAAAAATACAAAAATAAATGCATCCATAATCACTGCATCAAATCATACAACATATCATCGCATATAGGAAATTAAAATGCATCCATACATCATAATACATCTCATAATCAAAATATCTCATATATATCATCAAAATGTACAACTGTCATGGTACACAAATCAGATCAAGTGTATAAATCAAAGTACATGATATAATAGGGGCAATAATCGGAGCCCATGAACCAAAAAATGAATGACTACCTATGATCAAGGACTATCCCTACTAGCTATGCCCCTCCCCCTCTGGTCTCTCACCGTGATCATTGGGAGGCCTCATCCCTATTTGCTGAGAAAAATCTAGCACCCGACCGGTTGGCGGCACTGCCTGCCTGTAATGTTGTCGATGGTACTCAACCTCTCTCACCACATCTTGATATGCCCTCAAAGATAATATCCTTCCCTGTGATGAGGAGGTCATGCTCTCTAGCTATCTCCATCGACCTATCTCTTGATCTCTCTCAGAGCAAGCCTGGTCCCTCTCTACTGTCACTGTCAAAATTTGCTGCTGAGTCTGATCTCTCTCATCCATAAAAAATTATACCTGACCCTATAACTATTGGATCAGGGTATCTTTGTGGTCTAGCTACCCTAGTGGCTGCTGCTATGGGACCTCTTTATCCCCATCTTTGGGTTGATGATCTCGAGGAGGGGTCTGGTGGACCTCTACTCGTGGCAGTGTATTTACCCATGGTGGTGTGCATTGTGCCTAGTCTCTGGGTGGTGTCTAATGAGGAGGTGGCCCATATCCTCCTCTGCATCCACCCCCATCCCTATCACCATCACCCTTGCCTCCCTATCCCCTGCCCCTGCCAGCTGACTTGCCTCTCGACCTCCACCGTGAGAGTGCCACACCTGGTACTGTTAATCTGAGAGGAGGCCTAAACCAATCTTTGTATGCCTGAGTCACCCTTGAATCTACTGGCCTCTGATCATAGGCAACGACATGGCCACTAGTTGTCTGAATGAGGCTACTGCCTCTAGTGCTAGAATGGGCTGGACCCATGCTGTCTCTCTAGTGGTACGGGTGAAGATCGCCACGTACTGATCATCTGGCTTGTCTTGAGTCTCACCAAACTATCGGGCCACTCTATTAGGAAGATAGTGCTCTATCATAGTGTGCTCTCTACCCTGCATCCATCTTTCTTGTCGGGCAAAGAATAGTTGCTATGTATCATCATACCAAGGGCCTATGCTGAGCCAAGGCCTCCAAACAAACTCTCTCATCACCAATGGGCGATGCCAGCTGTACTTGTGTGAGTGAAGGTGATTTAGGCTCTGCCATACCACCAGACAACTGGATCAACTATATCCAATACCACTACTGTGACCTGCAGATGGAGCATTGGAACCCGCTCCCACGTCCAGATGTGTAGCAATGTAACCCCAACCCCAATGGCCCTGTTGTAAAGGTAGGTGAACTTATGAAGATATCGATACAAAGAGGCCAACATCACTGGGGCCCAAGCAAAGAACTCCCTACGAATGACCATCCGCTCCCATGCCAACCCCCAGCCTAGATTAGAATATCAGCCCCACCAATCTGGTGCCACAAGATCTGAAATGATGGCTACAACAATTAATCTATAGGTGGGCACTACGCCCCAGTACCTCTCTAAATCGATCTGTCCCTCAAAAAAATGGATCTCATCAAGACCCAGCAATTCATAACAAGCATCCCTCCCAGCATCTGGATCATAAATCACTCTTTCTCTATGGATGGGCAGTCGTAGGATGCACCAGACATCCTCGAGTGTAATTGTAGCCTCGTTGGTGGGAAGGTGAAAGGAGGAGGTCTCACTATGCCACCGCTTTGCCAAGGCTATCATCATCCCTAGATGGGTCTGAACAGGATGAACGTACGCAACAAACCAAAGGCCAAGAGCGCCAAGTTGCTCTTAAAGAAACATGTGCATACCCTGCAATCTCTGAAATATCGGGCATTTGTACTCCCTCGACTGAAGTATCTCAAGGTCCTCCTGCACAAGGGAAACCATCGCATTAAATTTTGTAAAATATTGGGATCCCGCGCCAAGTTTTTGCACTTGAAACAACAAATGTGGTGTTGTTTGCAATTGCGGCGCTGTTTGAAAATTTCCAAACTACATCGTCACGACGAAGTTTGCTAACTCTTAGGTCCTAAAATGCGTCGTGCGATGCTATTTGCACATGCGGCTGACTTTGCACCTAAACCTTAATTCCAAAGTGCGTCGCGCATTTCTCTTTGCACATGCAGCCAAGTTTGAAAAAAAACCCTAATTTCCTAAATGGCTCACGGCGACGCTATTCGTGCATGCGACACTCTTTGAGGCCATGCGACATCGATTGAGCATTTGCAGTGGTGCTATATAGCACTACTTGACTCTTGATTGACATTGACCCTAATTAATGGACGTAAAATGATAAAATGAAAAGTCAAGATAGGGGTACATACCACGGGTCCCATGTTAGCTGGCCACTAGTGCACTCGTACCCTCTCTAAGACCTAGAGCTCAAATGCAAAAAAAATCAAAGGCTAAAGTGTGAAAGTGACCCCTCAAGGTCTAGTTAAGCCTAAAAATTAGGGTTTCCTGACCTAATTTGACCGTCCAGCTAGGGTTTTGCTCCCCAAATCCCATTTTTGCCCGATCGAAGGCCATTTTGCATCATTTTTAGTGTTTTAATGATTTTTTGACTTCCCAAGGCATTTCTGATTCGTCAGGCACCTTGTCCTCTTTTTTCGCGAGATCACCGAAAAATTCAAAATTTTCATCTGATCTCTTGAGGGAGCAATATACCAGCATAATCCTTCTCGCTGGGGCAACAATGGGGTGTCTAAAAATTGAGAATTTTTTTGAACTTTGATCACATCAGTTTATTCTTTGAACCAATGCGACAAGTGTATTGCTTCAAAGAGGGGAAAAGTGTAAACATGGAAAATTGACCGACACACTTGATCCTAACTACTAACATTGTTTCATCCCAAATCACCTTCTCAGCTTGTCATCACTTTTCATCTCTTAATTAAATAAATCATTATTTATCTGATTAAGTCATTCTTCCTTGTTGATTAAATTAATCAATTTAATTTAATTAACCATGTCTCTGTTTAATTAAATAATTTACTTTATTTAATTAAAATCTCTAAAGTCCTCCTATTAAATTGAATAAATTAATCCTTATTTAATTTAATCTAACATTGTCCCCTTTAGTTAAATAAATCAAATCATTTATTTAATCTTTCTTCTCAATTTCTAATTTAAATCAACTCATAAATTTAAGTCTAAATTGTCACATCCCCTAATCTCTCATTAAATTAATTAACCTATGATTAATTTAATCATAATCCATATGACATCCTCTAGAGAATGCAACTTGCACAATAAATCATTTATTTTGATTTATTAAAATACCCATTTTCTCTCAACATGGAATAAAGAGAGGAATATTCTTCCAAGTTTGAAAATCCCTCCAAGTGGATTTGTACATCCAACAAGAAATTCATTCCTATTACATGTCCTTGTGCATTGAGCCAAGTGGCATTTAATTCATTATTTTTCCCTCTTACATGTCATTTCACAAATTTCAATTTCCACCTAATATCATTTATTGTGCACAATCACCAAAATGTGCTCAAACTTCCTCCATTCACATTCTGACAAGTGCCACTTGGCCATTGGATGATGAATTATCCCACATTTCTCAATCTTTCTCATTCTTCCAATTTTGAAATCTATAAATAAGAGGTTCTTCTCCTCAATCTTCATCCACAATTTGAGACTAAAGTCAGTATCTTCACATTGAGAACACCTTCACATATTTTCTTGAGCATTTTTCATCACCATAGCTAGGTTATTACAAGTTTTTGTCAAGAAATCATCTTGTTCTTCAACAAAAAAGTGGATCAATCTCCATCAAATCATCAAGCTTACAAAGGAGTTGGAAAAGGGCCAATTTCTACACATAATTGGCACCAATTCCCCCATGGGATTAAGTGTTTGCATTGCTTAAATAGGATTTGATTTGCTTTCTTGTCTTGTTCTTCATTTTCTTTCTATTGTGAGCATTGCTAATGAATTTCATGGGGAATCCTTGTTCTAACTTGCATATGAATCTAATTATGTTTTTGTTTGCTATGTTTGTGTAGGTATAGGATTGGGGTTCACACTTCTCAAGAAACTTTTCCTTCATCTCATCCCAACTCTTTATAATATTCCTTCCTAAGCTCATAAACAATCTTAGTGCAACTTCTTTCAAATTAGTAGGAAACAACTTAAGCCTATGAGGATCAATAGTGTAATCACAACTTTCGTAGAGGATATCAAATTCAAATAAGAAAGTGTTTGGATCCTTTGTTACAAGCCCATAGAATTTAGGAAGAGCTGAAGTAAGAATGTTCTTGATGTTGTCAACATCATTTTGTGGAGGGATGGAGAAATGAAAGGTTGGCTGGTTAGGCTGAGCTAGTTGAGTAGCCATATTTTCTTGATGGACTATAAAAAAAAATGGATTATCTATCATATTTTGGGCAACTTGTTCCTCAGAAGAAGTTTTAGAATTGGCCAAATTTGGAAATGCATCAACAAAGGGGTTCACTTCTTCTTCTTCTAGAAAATTTTGAGACTCAACTTGCTAGTTATCAGGTTTAGGGTAATTAGGAAGGAATCTCCCTAAAGCATCTCTTCTCCTACCCCCATGCATGTAGTATTACTTAGAATCAACCAACTCACACAAATAATTGGTGAAAGAATAATGGGTCATTACTCATTCTAATGAAGGGTATGTTGAAAACAAACTTTTGAAATACCAAAAATAGGAAAGAAACTGAAAATGACTCTGAAATACTTCCTAGTTTGACACCATCCCGACAATGGCACCAAAAATATTGGCCTCATTTAATGATTCAATAACTAAGCCCTTAAGGTTGTAACTCAGAGACTAGACATATGCACTGAATAACTATCTTTCTCATCATGGAGGTTCATTTAATTATCAACCTAGGGACATGAACTTGAAATGGGTCAGCACAGTATGTGCACTAGGTTTCTATTGTAGTCATATTCATTCTACAACTAGAAAAGACATGATGTTGAAAGTAAATTTCTTGAAAGGAAGTAACATAAGCACTAAACATCAAACAACAACTATACTGAACTGAAATGCATGACAAAAATAGAAATCTTAGCAAACGGATAGGAAGCTACTTTGTCTTCTTTGGCTACAGGAACTGTCACATAATGGAATTCTAGTGGCTGCAAGAACAGACAATTGCCAAAATTGAAACTATTATTGAACAAAAAAATAATGACTAAGGTAAAAGGATGGAATCCTCACCAAGTGGGCCTGTTTGGGTGAGTTCCCCTTGAAACTAACTCAAATGCAACAAACTTATAACTTCATTTTATTCGTTAAAAGTGCGATTACAATGGAACAGTAACATATCTATTTAACTTGAAAACTAGAAATGTGAGTACAACATCAAATCAATCAACCTTCTAAGAAGGAGTATTCGGGTCTTATTTATAAAAGGAAAAACTACTAACTAACTAACTAAGAGCCTAGGCAATCAACTCCAACAAATTAGGAGGACGCCACTTTATTGAAAGCATAGAAAGAGGAAAGGAGGTTATGCATGTGCAGGATTTGGTTGAGCCATCTTGCCTGAATGCAGATTTAGCATAACAACACCTCCTATATTCGCTCAACTAACAACTATGATCATTTACAAGGCAATTATATTCTTCATTCGAGTTAGGACTTTCCCTCCATTGACCTCTTAATCACCACCTTCTTGACTTCATGGCAACCGACCAGCTGGCATAAACTTCCTCAACTTGGTAGTCTCTAGTCACGTATGCATAACAACATTATCACACACAAAAAATTGCATATCTATAACTACCTTAAAGTGACATTCATTAGTCCACATGTAAAATTAACATAGATAATTCACATAGCATGTTAATGTAATTAAAAGTCACAAAGATAAATATATGCCCAATGTCTATGGTTTTGAGGAAATAACATGGAAAATACCAACAACCAAGTGTCAAAGTCTATGGTAATCAACAGTAAATAGATAATAAACCCTATCAAAATTGAGCCATTAATTGGACTCATCAGAGATCATGGATAAGTTTAGAAAAATCTTCACCTGCTACACTTCGCCTTTCCATATTACTAAGGTCTCTCAACTCATACGCCTCCCTTGGATGCATTCCATACACCACATAAAATGGACTAAATTCAATACTTCAATCTGGAGAATCATTAAATTCAAATTCAGCTTGAGCCAAACGTAGATCCCAATTACCTGGTGTTTTTCCAACAATACACCTCAACATGTTTCCAGGACTTCAATTAACAACTTCAGTGTTCCCATCCATTTGGGGGTGGTAAGAAGAACTAAAGTTCAAATTAGTGCCCAATTTCTTCCATAGGATCCTCCAAAAATGACCCACAAACTTAGTATCCCTATCAGAGATGATACTTTTAGGAATCATGTGCAATCTCACTACTTCTTTGAAGAACAAATTTGCAATGTTAGTGGCATCACTAGTTTTCTTACAAGGTAGAAAATGCACCATTTTTTAGAACTTTTATACGACAACAAAAATTGAATCATTGCCCCTTTGTGTACGAGGCAAACCCAACACAAATTCCACACTCACTAAATCCCAAGGCCTAGTTGGAATTGGAAGTGGCTGATATAATCTATCATTTTGGCTTCTCCCTTTAGCATGTTGACAAACACTACACCTTTCAACATATCTCCTCACATTTGCTTACATCCTTGGCCAAAAATAATGAGTGCTCAACTGCAAATAAGTCTTATCCTGTCCAAAGTGACCAACAAGACTACCACAATGCTTTTCCTTCAACAAATTGTCTCTGATGGACCCTTTAGGAATGCATAATTTATTCCGTTTGAACAAAAACCCTCTTGAATCATATAATCTACCCATGGCTCTCTATTCCTACAAATAGGATCACTACAAGCTTCAAATGATTCCTTAAAATATGCATCCTCTACATACAACTCTTTCAAACCTTCAAATCCCACACTGTTAGTTTGTATTTCACATAACAAAAAATTATTTCTACTCAAAGCATCAACAACCTTATTCATTTTTCCACTTTTATGCTTCAAAACAAAATTTAAACCTTGGAGATACTAAACCCACTTAGCATGTCTTTGATTCAATGTGTGTTGGTTGTTGATAAACTGCAAAGCATAGTTATCCGTGTATACAATGAACTCTTTAGGCAACAAATAATGTCTCCATTTTTTTAAAGATTGAACTAAAGCATAGAATTCCAAATCATAAGAAGAATACTGCCTTTTTGCATCATTTAGTTTCTCACTAAAGAATGCTACCAATTTACCTTCTTGACTTAGGACAACCCCAATAGCCAACCCACTAGCATCACACTCTACTTGAAACACTTTTTCAAAATCAGGCAAAGCAAGAATGGGCTGCTCACTCACCTTTTGCTTCAAAAATTTAAAACTCTCTTCAGCCTTCCTAGTCCACACAAATGGCCTCTTATTCCCCTTTCTAGTTTCAAGAATAGGTGCTACCACATGACTAAATCCTCTAATAAAGTTTCTATAAAAATTTACGAGCCCATGAAAGCTCTTTACCTCCATTATGCTTTTAGGTCTTGGCCAATCAAGGATGGCTTGTACCTTTTCTTTTTCCATCTTTAATCCCTCCTTTGACACCACAAAGCCCAAATACACTAGTTTGGTTTGCATAAATACACGCTTTTTCAAATTTATTTGCAACTCCTCCTCATGCTGCCTCTTCAATACCTTCCTCAAAGGCTCAAGATGCTCCTCCTTAGACTTTCTAAAAACCCAAATGTCATCCAAGTATAAAATCACAAATTTACAAAGGAATGGTTTCAAAACCTCATTCATGAGACACATAAAAGTGTTAGGTGCATTAGACAATCCAAAATGCATAACAAGCCATTCATAAAAACCATCACTAATCTTAAATGTTTTCTTCCATTCATCCCTTGGTATAATTCTTATTTGGTGATAGCCACTCTTCAAGTCTATTATACAAAAATACATGGAGCCACTTAAACAATCCATTAAATCTTCAACTCTAGGAATGGGAAACCTATATCCTATAGTAATTTTGTTAATAGCCCTTGAATCAATACACATATGCCATTCCCCTCCTCTCTTTGGAAATAGTACTATGGGGACATCACAAGGACTGAGGCTTTCCCTTATCAAACCTTTCTTCAAAAGGTCCCCCACTTGCTTCCTTATTTCCTCATTTTCCATAGGTGTCAACCTATAAGCAACCTTATTAGGAAGGCTAGCCCTTGGAATCAAATCCATTTGATGGTTAATGCTCCTCATAGGAGGAAATCTACTAAGAAAATAAGATGCAACAATATCCAAATGTTCATTCAAAATATATTGCAGTTCAAGAGGTAAATCATCAAGTTTTGTAGTGGTAAACACACTCCTAGGTTTAAGACCCAAAGAAAATCCTACTTCCTCATTCTTCAAATCATGTAGAAAATCCTTACCATCATTACCTTACTGTTGCTACCACTGTTGTTGTCCTCTTTAGGCTCCTTCATAGGAATCAAGGTATGTTTCACTCCATCTTTCTCAATAGTATATGTGTTCTCCCTTCCATTATGCATTGCTTTCCTAGAAAATTTCCATGGTCTACCAAGCAATAGATGACACACATCCTTAGGCATCACATCAAAAAGAACACTATCTTTATAATTACCAATCTGAAAATCAACATGGGCCTACTCATTCACTAATAATTGATGGCCTTTTTGCAACCAAGATACCTTATAAGGAGATGGATGCTTAATTCTTTGAAGATCTAACTTTTCTACCATCTCTGCTGCAACAATATTATATGTACTACCACTATCAATGATTAGTCTACAACATTTACCTTTGGAATTACACTTGGTTTTGAACAAGGCTCTTGTTTGGATCGATTCTTGGATTTCCTTTTGAGGCTTCAACAATACCCTCTTTAGCAACAATGATTCACCCGATTCTAATTCCTCTTTATGGTGAAAAAGAGACCCCACACTTTCTTGGTCAGCATTAACAATTTGATTACTTATTTCAAACTCAGTATGTCCCCCTTGAGATGATTTAGAGGATTCCCAACTCTTGTGTCCATATTGGATGCACTTAAAGCATTTTTGAGCGAACCCTCTACCTCTACCTTGAGAACCACCTCTTCCATAGGATCTTCCCCTTTGTTTTGAAATCCTCCTCTATCATTATTGGCTGCTCCACTAGAACTTCCAACTTCTTCTCCTTGATGATGTTGCTACCCTCTACCAGTTTTTCTCCCCCTTCCTATAAAACCTCTTCCTCTCTTCTTCTCTTGCTGACTAAATTTCCTTTGCAAATTTTCTTCTACCTTCGAGGCAAGTTGATAAGCCTCTTCCAAAATTCTAGGAGACACAAGGCTTAATTCATCTTGTAGGCTATACTTTAGACCAGTCATATATCTAGAAATTTTCTCCACATCTTCCTCACTATGCCCTAATCTAATTACCAACTTATATAATTCCTCTATATAATCTTTCATAGACATGTCTTTTTGTTTCAAATTATGCAATTTTTTGAAGAGATTAGTTTGGTAATCTGCTAGAAGGAACTTAGCCTTCAAATTTTCCACCATCCAATCCCAAGAGTTAATCTTCTCCTCATTCATTCTTCTCCTCTCAATTTGGACAAAGTCCCACCACATAGCAGTGTGGCCCTTCAATCTGGTGCAATAAAATTTCACTCGCCTTTCTTCTGCTACACCCTCATATTCAAAATACTTGTCTAAGTCATTGATCCAATCGATTAGATCTTCACCATTGAGACTTCTCGAATAGGTAGGAATTTCTATTTTGGGTTTGGAACCCACATTCATGAAAGTCCTCAATAATCTTTCCTCAAATCCTTCCTGATCTCCTTTTGCTCCCTCATTTTCATCTCATGGATGTTCTTCCTCTTCCTCATCATCACTTGTAACTTCATCAAGGGTCCCTCTTCTCTATGCCCTTTCCAAGGCATCCAATCTTGCTATCAAATGTTACAACAACTCTTCACCATGTTGTTCCCTTCTACCTCTTCCTCGAGCTCCTCTTCTGCCCATTCTCCTTGGAGGCATTTTATGTACTCACCAATGCCCACTCACTTTTAGGCTCTGATACCACTTGATGGATCACCTTGCTGATCAAAGAGTACCTCTCAGATTCACATAGTTCACAAGCCTACGCATTTCCACACAATTTTTATGGAGATTCAAGATTTAAATTTAAAAACAACAGTTAAGATTTTGCACATTCACAAACAATGACAGGAAGAATGAAATCACAATGTTCATTCAAATACAAGGGTGATACAAACACAACTTATTTTGCCTCAATGATCGGCTTGTTTACATTCAATACCACCACCATTCAAAATGGCTTCAAATATTATGCCAGTCACTCAATATCACTGAGTTTTGAGTGCCTAACTCCTTTCATCGTCGATTGCCTTTCAATACCCCGAGCCCCTATTCTCCTACCATGACCAACCTTTGTGTCAACGTCTTCCTCTCTCCAAATACATGCTTCCCTTCAAACTATCGACAACCATCATCAGCTCAATGCTAACTGTTGATTCATCACCCATCCAAAATAAATTGCAACTGTTAATTTGTCAAGCCAAATTCGACAAGGAAGAATTACAATAAATTATAAAATAAATCACACTTAAAACAAAAACTGAGTCTACAAACAAAAGCAAGAAACAAAATAAAATGGAGGGAGATGAGAGTGATTCTTGCATCATAAAGCAATTCAAAACTTAATTTTACATGCAAACCTATGATTGAGAAAATGTAAAGTTGTGCTCCTTTGTGATGCGAGTTGTCAATTCACTAGCATAAAACTAATATTCTATGGATATGAAATTGAGAAGATTTGGATACAATATGAATGTTTGATAATAGATTGATCTATTATTCATTGGTTTGATGATTGATGATTGATTATTGATTAATAGATTTGTAAGAGATTTTATGAATGGCTAGGATTAAATCTGATACTTGAGATCTAATCCATGATTTGGGGGATCGATGAAGAGATGCAACATGCATAGGTGAGTTGCACAATGTTTTAAATTTTAATTAAAATCATTATAATTTCTCAACTCCCTAGTCACATGGGGAGTTAACATATATGATTGATCAATGGGGATTTATGAGTGACTCTAAGTGAACTAATTAAATTAGGTATTCAACTAAATGATGTGGAATTTTTTATTTAATAATTAATTAATTGAATTATTGATGCACACATGTGATGAAAATTAATATTAAATTAATTTATTAATCAATAATGTGTAGATAATTTATTAATTAAAAGGATAAATATTTGGGTAATTATGGATATTTGATGAACAATAATTAATGGATAATCAATTATTAAATGGATGAATAATACTAGCCAAATTTAATTAAATAACTTAGGGACTATTTAATTAAATATTAGGTTTTGGGTGATAATGTGTGTCCTAGTTGATTATGATATTATGTGTGTACTAGAGAATGAATGAATGAATTAGATAGTAAAATCAAGACCTAAGTGATATGGTGATTAGATGATGTGGTAGAATGAAATCATGATCTAGGTAATATGACGATTAGATGATGTGATAGGATGGAATTTGGAACCAGGTGATAAGACAATGAGACAATGATAAAGTGATGTAGTGAATGATCCTGGATGTACTAGGAGATGAATGCATGAATTGGGTGATTTTTTATGATTAATCGATTAAAAGATAAGTTCCTAGGAGATAAGTGGATGAATCGAGTGATATAAGTAAAGGTGGCATGTTTTAGGTGTCTAGATTTTCCCTTCTTTGAGATGATGTTTGAAGTAACATTAGTTCAAAGACAAGAAAAGGTAGTTATGATGAGATGGATGAGATATGAAGAAAGTTATGGTATTATGCCCCAATCATGTGGAGTAAATTATAAGAGAATAAATGAATTAAAATAAGGTGATTCAATATGCCCCAGTCCTGTGGAGAGATGATGAAAATTGAAATGACTAGATGATCCTCCCTCGAGAGGTTAATCATGTGAAAATGATACACAAGTAAACTCTTGAATAATGAATGATGAAAATATGGATGCAAGAAAAGTGAATAGATGGAATGAAGATGATGGATGATGAGGTATGGAGAAATGTTTATTTGGAATAATTTATTACGTTGGCATATGAAGAGAAACCTTATTTTGATGCAACAATAGATTTTATGCACTAAGGTATAGACGACCAAGGTGATAATATATCTAGTGAATGAACTAACACTCAATAAAATAGCATACAATAGGATGCCCCAATGATTTCAATGAATTTTATGCACTTGGTACGTATATGAAGACAATGCAACAAACATGGTGTGTTGGCAACACAAGGGCAAGCAACTGAGAGGGGGGTGAATTAGTTGTCATAGAATTTTCAAACTTATTAAACTTATTAACCTTTAATCTTTGATATGATTAATAATAGTGAAAGCATGAATCAACAACATATCAAAAACACACATAACACAAAGATTTTTTGTGGAAACCCTGTTAGGGGAAAAAGCACAGTGGAGGTTAATCCACAAGTTATACCCAGTTAAAAATATAAGGAATAAATGAGGAATGCACATGCATTCAGACACACTGCCTAGAGCTCACTGCTCAAAGGAAGACTCATTGTCTTACATAAAATATTCAAATTAAATCCATCTGAAGAATTTGAACTGAGAGAGTAGCATCTACTAATGTCGGAGTACAGTTTCGGTTAAGCACATGAACACTTCTTTACTTTCTTTCACTCTTCTTCACACTCTGCTTTGCTTTCGAATGATCTGAACCTTTTTCGCATATAGAACTCACACACTTCACATACACACACTTTACATATACATCTCCAATGAAGAAAAAACCACTTATATATATCCACAACAAGAATTTGCATTGCTTTATGTCGGCTTCAACAAAATAATAGAATGAATGCAAACTATCAGCCCAAAACAATAAATATTATCAATGTGCATCAACCAAGGTTGGCCACAACATAGTAGAGACCTAAAACAATGTCCTCGAACACAAAACACTTTCAAATATTCTTCCTCAAAGATCCACAACACACTTCAAACACCTTGTCAGCCATGAACATGAACACGCAAGAGAAAATCTCGAATCACGAGCACAATGATTAATGCGGATGTGCAACACAAATAGAATATGATCTATAAATTTCCATGAACACCACAAGAACATACACAACAAATCAGATTACCATAATCACATTATCTTCTTCCATGAGCACCATTTGTAGTAACAGAATAGCTATCAGAACACAAAAACTTATAACTTGCTCAAATATTCATGCAGACCTCTAAAACTTTCGAAGTAGAAACTAGATAGGCTTGAGAACAAACCCTTTAATCCACAACATCTAGTTATCAACATACTGAAATTTCTACCATACTGATCTTCACTGCTTCACAGATAGACTGTAACATATTTTATTACAATTTTCTCAATATCCTCGACATATATAGTCTTAAAGACATTAATGCTAATAGTGTTGACATCAATGACAACCACATATCAAAAATACAACCACAAAATCTAGCATGGTGTACAAAACAAATGACCATGACCCAATATATAATAGTCAAAGAAAACCATGATATAGAATGATCATGGTGACCATGGATAGGCATAATATAGGTGAAAAGGCATATCAAAATATCAAATAAATAAATCAAAATATTAGAAAATAGATCTAAGATAAATTAAATAAGTAAACAATGAACTGCCAATAGACATACAAATGTAAAACCTTTACCAAGGCGCTAAAAGTATAAAGAGATGATGATTATGCCTAATGTCGAGAACTAATCATTTGGTGAAATGATTATTTTTATTTTATGCATATAGGGCGTACACTCATAAAAATGAAATAAACCAATTAGCATCAAAATGAAGCAATTCAACACTTAATTTTACATACAAACCTACTGTAATAAGGGAAAATAAATAGGAAGAATGAAAGAATAGCGATGACAACAATCACAAAATTGCCTAAATCATTCTAAGATCCCCAAATTGATAATGAAATGCAATGAAACAAAAGAAATCCATTAAATAAGAACCATATCACCAAATTCCCATGTCTTCTTAACTCATCTCCATTATTCTTCTCAACTTTTCTTTGAATTGCTCAATGCCCTCAGATCATGAGTATGTAGTATTAGCCTGTAAGTATTTTGAGAGAAAAACTTTGAAGATTGTGATTACTGAAAAACGTATTGAAAATATTCTTTTATAGAAGCTTCACAGATTCGACGATCAAGGTTGATTTGAATTCGAATGGTCCAAATCGAGTGTGAGGACCTGATTGCATAGTTAACTGACTTGATTTATTAGATTGATTTAATAGTTAAGTGACTTGATTGACTAGTTCAAGAGGTGTAAATGAGAGAGTGTGTGAGTTAGAAGGAGATGAAAGATCAATTAGGTGAGTGAACTGAAAGAGGGTGTCAGTTAGGAATGGAGGCAACAAATCATAGGGCACCTCACAGTTTTTACCCAAAGACATTTCCTTTTCCTCTTTATTATTATTTTTGCGAATGGAGGGTGATGTAGTCTCCCCGAAGTATGTGGCCACATCAAATTCTATAGAAAATATAGCTTTATGTTCTCCCCGTTCCATTCCTTCTCTCAATCCCATGAACTCAGCAATAGCTTCATCGTTCTCAAAAGTATCCAAAACAATAGGACCTTGATTGTCCCAGTCAACCAATTGTGGGTAGACTAAGGAAATTCCATCATCAGCATTTGCAAATTATGGGGAAGTAGATGATAAGATAAGGATTGAGGTATTGTCTCAGATGTTGACATTCATATAGTTGTCTATGTTAGGGCTAGGTGTGTTTGGATGAGGGAAAAATTTATCCAATTCATAAGTGATAGAGGCATAGGATTCCCATTCCCAGTTGTTAGAATCATTATTGTCATAGAAGTCATTGTCAGAATCCTCTGATGTCTCTATACATTTGAAAGCATACATACTTCCTTATTTGAAGGCAATTTGGTTTTTGTGGTACCAATCTTCAGTGGTGTCCACCCTAACCCAAGATTCTTCCCCCATTTAGTAGGTATGTAGGGTTCTCTTCTTCCATTCTTGTTTATGCCTAACCCACTGGTGCCATCATAACCTTTTGCTTGCATCATTAGAAACCCTTTACCATATTGTTGTATTGGAAGTGGTGTCACCTCTTCTTTATAGATCCAGTTAGACACATCTTCAACATCTTCTTTACCAAGGTCCCCCCATTTTATGGAGTAGTTTTAGGAGGTATATGAACTAGGACCTTAGGTTTGATGTTGTAACACGACTTTCCATATGTCTTTGGTGATTTTGGAATCGTGGTAATGCAAAAGGCAGTGTTTATGTTGTATTCTCTACATCCCTTGCTTTGGATCTAGATCTCGAGGTCTAGGGATTTGGCAGTGGAAGCAAAGGATGTGGAGGCAGATGATCTAAGGGCATCAAATGTCCTACGGAGTGTTGAGGGGTCAATGTATTTGGCCGAATTTGATTTTGAGGCTTCACGATTAAGTGGCACTTGACATTCATAAACTCCTCGCAAGTTAGTACAATACTCAAAGGGATCAGGATCACCCTAGATTGTAATCTCGATGCCATCGTAGGGAAACTTTAGGCATTGATGATACGTGGAGGGAATGACTTTCATGGCATGAATCCATGGTCAACCGAGGAGAATATTATAAGGGATTTCTAGATCCAATACTTGGAAAGTCCTATCCAACATTATGGGTCCCACTCGGAGTGGAAGTGTTATTCCGCCTGTGGAGGATCATTCAACATCATCATCATAAACTTTTATGATTATGTTCTTTGTCTTATCCACACATGCTTCAGAGAAACCCAATGCCTTAACCAATTTTAGGGAACAAAGATTCAATCCTGCTTCGTCATCTATCAAGACTCGTTTGATCATATTTTGATGGATAAAGGCTTCAATGTGTAGTGATTCATTATGGTTCATCTTTTGGGTTGAGTAGTCTTTTTCAAAGAAGGTAACATGGTGAGAAATTGCTAGGAATCCAACCATGGCTTGAAATTGGTTGACATCGAGGTTGTCTAGGACAACAGTCTCTTTGAGCATTTTATCCAGGATGGCCCTATGCTCGAGTGATGTGCATAGCAGATATAATATGGATATTTGTGTTGGGGTTTTTCCTAGTTGATCCAGCAAGTTAAAATGGCCTTTAGCTTGGGAGTGCTTGGGAGGTGAAGGGCTAGGTACAATTATTTTAGTTTTGTGAGTGTTTACAATGCACTTTGGGGTCTTCTTGATGATAATGGTGTTGATATGTTCATCTGCAGCTCAAAGATGGGGGATTTTGGAGTAATTATAGCTAGTAGTCATATAATTAGTTGAGTTATTGTTATTAGTACCTGAACCGGAGGCTTTCCCTGAACCTTGGTCTTGAAGAAGATTCTTGTATATCGTGTGATCTTTATTGGAAGTGGGTTGTTGTTGTCCCTCTACCTCGATTATTTTGACTTAGACGAGGTCCTGAATAATATTTTTCAATTTTCTACAAGCAGATGTTTTATGCCCTTACCTTGGTGGTATTCACAAAAGGCATTATTGTTCCACCAAGAGGGTTTAAATTAAGACAGGTAGGGTGTGGGTTCCTATATTTGTATGACACTTGATTGAACACGTTTCTTTAGTATGAACTCAATGGGTTCTATGAGGGGAGTGTATTCGCATCTAATCTATTGCCTAGGTGGTCTCTATTATCCTAGTGCTTGATTGTTTCGTATGGAATTTGCCATTGGTGTAGGGTTTTGGGGTGTATTTGTTAGTGCTCCAGGTCCTCTCAACATGACAACATGACCAGTTTTGTTTATTGCTTTGGTATCCACAACCCCTCATTTGTTACATTTTCGTTTTCAAACCAGTACTTTTTTTTGTCATTGAACGTGTGTTGGTTGTTGGTATTCTTAGAGAAATTAAGGGTGCCCTTAGCAACAAGTGATTTCTCAATCATGGTTCCTTTTTCAACTAGGTCTGCAAAGTGGGCGCAACAATGAACTTGCAAGGGATCCTTTAAAGCATCTAGGAGGTTTTCAACAAAAATGTCCACCTTTTGTTTCTCAAGGATCTCTATCTAGCATCGGATCACCAAGTTTCTCCATCTCTAAAAGTATTTGATAAAGGACTCTCCCTTTTCTTGTTTCGAGGTACACAAAGTGGCTAATGTGATATCATTTTCGATGTTAAATGCATAGTTTTCTACAAATTTGTTGGCTAACTTAGACCATGTGCTTATGCCTCCAGGTAATCATGAAAAACACTCTAGTGTAGGACTCGTAAGAGTTCCAACGAATAACCTCATCAAGTATGTATGCTTCGATGCAATGTCAACACAAGTCGTGTTGAATTCTCTAAGTGCTCTATCGGGTTGCCTATCCCTTTGTACTTTGGAAAGTTTTGGATTGTGTATCCTTGTGGAAAAGGAGGCATGTAGATAGTCCTATCAAAGGGATACAGATGCAGGTCCTGCATGTTGTAGGATTTTTTTATTGTTACTTGCATGTTCTTAATTTGTTTATGTACAGCAAGCATTTATGTAGTTAGAGCATCCACCTGTGGGTTTGATGCATCAATCATATTGTTGGGTCCCACATTTTGCATAGATACTTGATAGGTGTATGGAGGTGTTTGTTGTATATGTATATATGAGGGTTCATGTTGGGTTTCCCTTGTGCGTTATTATTTCTAGGTGGTGTCTGGATACATTATTGTGATGTGTTTGATTCACCTGAGGCGATGTATGTGTACCCTGGTGTCCTTGTGTAGCACTATTTTGGGGAATAACATGACTATATGTGGTACCCTTGATATTAACCTTGGGTGTGGTTCCTGAACCTAAAAATCTTATTCTCTTGCATCCATTAGGATTGTTTGAGGAGGTATTCATAGTGTTTGTTGAGGTCCCAAATGGGTTAGTGCATGTCTGTTGTGTTGTTAACTGTGTTACAGGGACTAATGTTGATTGTGTCATAGCCTGTGTCATGGACTATGGAACAAATGATGGTATTGGGGTAGTGTGAATCATTGATACACTCTATGTATCTCCTCCTTAATTTATATTGAGGTTTACCTCAGGTGTAACATTTTGTGGAATATGTGTTGTAGTTCCCTGGTTTTGGTTTGAGACATTTCTAGGTAAAGGCACCGCTTCTAGCATGTTTATGTCAAATCCAGGTGGTAATTTAACACCATCCTCTAAGAGTTTGGCTAAAAAATTCTTAGGGTGATGATGAGTTCATCGAAAAATTCATCCACCTTAGGATCCTCAACTACTGCCTCAAGTTCCTCAACAGAGATACGACCTTGGGCGTCTCTTATGAGGAAATTTTCAAATGGGTTACCATATGGGTTAGATTTCAAATGTTGTTTTGATGTTGACCCAATGTGTGTGGTATTGGTATTGTCTTGAGGAGGTGTAGGACTGAGGTTCAATTCGCTAGTGGGATTGTAAAGGTCATCACATTGTCGTGGAGGGCCTATTTCTAATCGTCTCTTTTTTAATATGGTTTGGACCATAAGTTAGGACTTGCTCAAAGGAGGATGACTCGTAAATGTAAAAACCATAGGGTATGCAACTACCTAAGTTGGTTTTTTTAATTTGGAATATAATGTATGACCTAAGATAACGTCTAAAATGTAAATATCTAGGATGTGAAAGTTAAGCTATTTTTTTGGTATTTTTTTTCTTTTGGCATAAATTATGACATGCAATAACTAAGGTATAATGCAAACTATATGTCACTACTAAGGGATGAGTCGCTAATTGAACAATTTTGATGAAAGGTTCCAACTAGGATTGCCAATGATGTTTTAGGATCAATACCAGAAAAACTAAGTGACAAGTCAACTAGGTGGAATTCAAACTAGCTTGGTGAGTTTGAGGTATTCCACTAAGATGACAAAGGATAAATTGTAAAATGATATGTCAAGGGAAATCATATTTGAATCACTATTTTCAACCAAGGTAAGACATTTATCTACCCTAAGGTCTATAATGTATTATGGACAAAGATTTCCCTAAGTATGCTAAGGATGATCTAAGTAATGCAATGATGACACTATCTAGGAAAAATGAGGATGAACCTAAATATGAGCAAGTCACAGGTCTGGATCAGTTTTACAGCCGAGAGCAGATCAAATAATGAAATCCTACAATTAGTCTTCTATTTTTTCTATTGGTTAATTGTAATATTTTTTGTGACAGGCAGATGCGTTGTTCTAGACTGAAAATGCGGTGCATAAGATCATATGTGTCACAGTAGCTCATAGATGCGGTTTAAAATGTTAGATGTGTTTTTGGAGTTCACAAATGTGGTTTAAAATGTCAGATGTGTTAGGGGTTTTGGCAATTGTGACTCAGAATATCAGATGTGTTTCTATATTAAACAGTTGTGACTCATAATGTCAGATGTGGGTTTCTGTGTGACAAATGTGTTGAACAGTGAACTGGTCCTAGGTTTTGACACATTTCTGACTTGTTTAGGATCAAATTTTGGATTTTTTTGTTTGATCATATCTGATTGAACACACACATAAGACACGCCAAGCAGAGTGTTTGAAATAAATAAATAGATAATTACAATCCTAAGGCTGGCAAGGATAATATCCATTGGACTCCCACTTAGAGTTTCCTCCAACCACACTATCTAGAGCGGATGACTTAGAATCTTGGTAGCATTGACTCCCCTCCATGGCACACACTTCTTGGGCTTACCAATATTTGGATTCCTACATGAACAAGGAATTTGCCATCTCTACTACTAGGTTGTGTGTATAACGTGGGTCGGCTTGGGAATGACCATTCCTACACCAGTAGATAGAAGGTTTTTGGCCAATCTAAACAAATGGCTTTTAATCAATTCACCTATTTAGGTGGCCACACAAGAGGCAAGATTAGCTCCAATAAGAAAATTTATTGCTTGTTTGTAGGAGCACCTATAATGTTGAGATTTCCTTAACATTCAAATTTATATACCGATTGACAGTAGCTTGGATTTAGCTCATTATCGATTGGGTTGTTCCCTTAGGGTGAGTAATTTTTCCCACCACGACAGGCCCTCTAAAAGGTAAACACAAAAGAGGATGGGTTTGGCTTTCTGATCACCGAGGTTTCCCAAGGTGAGAGCATATGAGCCTACCAAGCTTCCCAAGCACAGAAAATAGTAATAAATCCACCCTAATTATACAAAAAACTACTATGTGAAGACTCAATGTAGGGTTAATTAACCAATTAATTTATAAAATAAATCCTATGTGAAGACTCAAAACATGGAAGAAAGCAAGATAAAAATGGAGTTTTAGATTATTTTCTTCAACAATCGTCCTGCAAAATTACCCATTAGAAGTTTGTATTTTTGTCTTCTATCAATCATCCTGCAAAACCCCACATTAGAAGTTTGTATTTTTGTCTTATATCAATCATCCTACAAAAACTAGGTTAACTCCACCAAATCACACATGTAAACTCTGAATTAGTCATAACAAACTTTAACTATTAAAATTAAAAGTCAAAATTTCAAAAATCAGAAAATTCATTTTACTACTTAGATGCATCGCAGAATGCCACAGATGCATCGCAGAATGCCACATATGCGTCGTTCTAAGTCAGATGTAGTGTTTCCCTCTTCAGATGTGGTTCATGATTTCAAGTGCATCATTTTTTGCATCAAATGTGTTGATCCGTACCTATTCCTGCAAAAATCAAAATTTCTACAATTTTTTTTCAAAGTTTGTTACTTCATGTCAGGTTCACCAAATGTAATAAGGGAAAATAAATAGGAATAATGAAAGCATAACAATGAAAACAATCAAAAAATTTCCTAAATCATGCTAAGATCCCCAAATTGATAATGAAACACAATGCAACAAAATAAATCCATTAAATAAGAACCATATCACCGAATTCCCATGCTTGCTTGACTCATCTCCATTATTCTTCTCAACTTTTCTTTGAATTTCTCAATGCCCTCAGATCATGAGTATGCACTATTATCCTATAAGTATTTTGATAGTAAAACTTTGAAGATTGTGATTATCGAAAATAGAATTGAAAAGATTCTTTTATAGAAGCTTCACAGATTCGATGATCAAGATTGATTTGAATTTGAGTGGTCCAGATCGATTGTGAGGACCTGATTGCATAGTTAACTAACTTGATTGATTAGATTGAGTGAATAGTTAAGTGACTAGATTGATAAGTTCAAGAGGTGTAATTGAGAGAGTGTGTGAGTCAGAAGGAGGTGATAGATCAATTAGGTGAGTGAACTAAAAGAGAGTGTTAGTTAGGAATGGAGGTGACAGATCAATTAGGTGAGTGAATTGAAAGAGAGTGTTAGTCAGGAATGGAGGTGATAGATCAATTAGGTGAGTGAACTAAGAGAGACTATTAGTCAGAAGTGGAGAGAATTATAAATGAGATATTTACTTGAAAATGTAGGAGACATGTGCTCAAATAAAAGAATTAATTATTAAATTAATTCCTTTCTTTTGTGGAGGAAGTGTGTGTACATGATTAAATAGTTGAATGAACTATTTAATTTATGGAGGAACTTTAGGTGAGAGGATAGATTTTTGTTTTTAAAAAGAGGGGTAATTTTTTTTTATTGAAAATCAGAAAAGAACATTACAACAAAGACCCAAGTCCATAGCCTTGGAAACCGACGAGAAACAACCCCAAACCAAAGAAACAATAACAACAATCTCAATGCATGTTTCAATCATCCCCAAGGAACCAATCCAAATCCTACCATAACTCAAGGGAGACCTGAGCTCAGTCTTCCACCTTCCAGCTACCTTTATTCTTCGAGGCCCATATGGCCAAATAGTCAGCAACCCGATTCCACTCCCTCGGGATATGAACAAAGGACACCTCCTCCAGCATAGAACAACATAAGCCAACTGCCAATTAATATTAGAAATTTTCCACTCATTCAACAAATTAATCAAGACCTATGAATCAACTTCACAGATATCCCTTCTCCAGCCCAAAGCAAGAGCCCTCTCAACAACATAAAGAATCACCAAACCCTCCACAAAATTAATAGTCTGCAACCCTTCATGGAAAGATACAAGAAAGATCACCAAACCCGAGGAATCCCTGCCAATCTCTCTAATCCCAACAGGCCTAGGATTTCCCCTAGAAGAGCTATCAATGTTGACCTTCAACACGCCATTCAGAGGTGGTAACCAACTACCCATTCGTTGAAATTTCTTCTTCCCACGTCTGCATCCCCTAATACCAACAGAAGAATAATATAACCCCTGAATTCCTAGTTTTTCCATCATCTCAGCATCACCTTTCTCTAAGGGGAATACCACCTCACTCTTAGCCACAACCGACTCCTAGATCATACCTAACATACACATCCACACTTGTTGAACCAACAACTTCTCACCTTTGAAAATCTGGCGATTCCACTCCAGCCAAACCTACCACAAGATAAAAGTAGGCCCAACATACCACACATCCTTTAAAAAGGAAGCCATCGAGGGTCGTCTACCCATACTATCCTAGAACTCTACTAGAGAGGAATCATGAATACAAGGGCTCTTCCAAACCCCCCACCAAAAGTGCCAAATTCACATAGCAAAGGGGCACTAGAAAAATAGGTGCGCAGAATCCTCTTCCCCATTCCCACACAAAACACAAATGGAAGGGCTCTGAAATCCTCGCTTATGAATGTTATCCCAACAAGCACCTGTTCCAAGCCAAAGTCCAAACAAATCAGTTGCATTTTGGCCATGAAAGCTTATTCCACACCCTTTTCCACCAATGAACTTCCACCCACCCAATTTTTGAGCCAATAGCACCTGATAACCAAAAGCAATAGAGTAGATCCTCCTCAAGGAGAGAGATACACTACCTATTACAAAGAATGTTGTGAAAATCAATACCCCCATCCTCTAAGCCAACATCTGACCAATCCACAGGAACCTTCCAACCAGCCACCGCCAATTGACCACAAGTAGAGAAAGATTTGAAATCAGTCACCCTAGACCAACCTGTCGTAAGAAACCTCTAGCACAAAGGAAGCAAGTTAGGGAACTGAGAGATAAGAGGAGGGAATCCATACCAAGAGTTCGACCAAAATAGCGCTTCAGTGCCACGTCTACAAATCCAGAATAAACCTTCCTTGATGAGTTTCGCACCCTTTTGAAGAGTGTTTGAAATCACCGATCATTTCCCCATAAGAGGGTATCTAGGGAGATCATACAGAGGAATCCTCAAGAAGTACTATGAGATAAAATCTTGGCCCAAATCTGGTCCTACTCCACACACCATCTCCAAAATAGCTTAGCTGCCACAACCACTCCAGACAAATTCGATTGTTGGAGACCAAGACCACCAAACTGCTTTAGGCTGCAGACAACATTCCATCTAACTAGGCTCCATTTGGATGATGAAAAACTACTAGCCCATAAGAACTGTTGTTCTAAAGATTCCAAATCCTTAAGAAAACCCATTGAAGCCACTTGAAGCATATATCTATAGGTAGGAAAGGCCTGCACCATCGATTTAAGAAGCTGAACTCGTTCAACAAAAGACAACCATTTATGGGTCTAATGATTAACTCTCACCCGAAATTTATCAAGAATATTTTTCCAAGTACCTTTGGGAAGTCTACCAATTGAGATAGGAATACCCAGATAGGTCAGAGGGAGATCCCCTATCTGAAACCGTAGGATGTGTGCAATTCTTCTTTGTATGGGCATTGGAGTATTAAAGAAGAAGATGGAGGATTTATCCTAATTAATCAAATGAACCGAGGCAACAAGGTAAATTTCCAACACCTGCCTCAAATTAGTAGCTTCTATAATTGTGGCCATCCCCATCAAAGTTGTATCATCAACAAATTGTAAATGCGACTACGGAGGCAAACCCCTCCCCATCTCCAACCTTGAGTGATGCCCAACTCCGCATTCCTTCTCATCAAATGTCCAAGACCCTCAACAAGAAGCAAAAATAAGTATGGAGAAAGGGGATCCCCTTGGCACAAACCCCTAGAAGAATCAAAGAGATCAGAATGATCACCATTTATTAGCACTAAGAAGGAAACAGACGTAACATAACTCATAACCCATTGGATCCAATCCTCGCAAAACATAAAAGCAACAAGTATCTTCTACAGGAAAGACCATCTAACCATGTCATACACCTTCGACATATCCAACTTGATGAGCATAACTTTCTCATGAGAATTGGCCATAGAATGTATGGTCTCCATAGCAATAACAACCCCATCCAAGATTTTCCTACCCGCTACAAATCCACTCTACTCCTCTGAAATCATAACTTTAAGCCACTTCTTCAACCTCTCAACTATCAATTTAGAGTTAATTTTATATACTACATTGCAAAGAGAAATAGGCCGAAATTGAGTTAACCTATCAGCCCCATCACACTTGGGAATGGGGGCAAGGAAGGTGGAATTCAAGGCATGCAAAATTTTCTTATTCTTCTGAGGTTCCTGAACAACTGCCAAAAGATCCAACTTAATGATATCCCATAACTCCTAAAAAAACTCAATCGAGAAACCATCAGGACCATGAGATTTTCCTTTCTTCATCTAAAATACTGTCCCTTCCAACTCATCAAGAGAGATCTCTCTCATAATATTCTCATTCATTTCTCTAGAAACCAACAGGGGTTCATGCAAGAAAGAACCTGAAATTCCTCAACAAAGCCTCTTTGCGACTCATGCCTAAATAAAGCAGTGAAATACTATGACGCTTCAACTGAGATATCCTAAAAAAGAAGAGAGGCGTTCCCCACTGTCATTCACTAGAACAGAAATGGAATTACCATTTCGCCTCTCCTTCATAGAATTGAAGAAAATGGTAGTGTTTTTATCTCCTTCCTGAAGCCATTCCACCTAGGACTTTTGCCTCCAATAAACCTCTTCACGTAGTTCACATTCCTCGACCACTTTCAGAGTCCTAGCCTCATCTCTCAAAAACTCCTTCGTAACCCCATTCTCACAAATCAACTGCGTAACAAAATTCAACTCATCTTGTGCAACAACCTTTTCATGAAAGATATTACCAAAACACTATCGATTCCATCGCTTAAGCTAATACTTGACAAATTGAAGAAGCTTAGAAAAAGTGTACATTTCCATACCAAAAGTCGATCTTCCAATCCTCCACCAAACAACTACATGGTCAAAAATATTTGCATACCATAACCACATAAGCTAGAACTTGAAAGAAGGTGACTGAGGCACATGATCAGAAGTAATACTCAACTTAATAGGTCAATGGTTAGAACCCTGCCAATCCAAAATTTCAAAGTTGGTAGACCACATGCCTCCAACCCAGAAGCAAGAAACCAAAAAATGGTCCAGCCTCTTAGCAACACAATTCATGTCAACCCTTCTATTGTTCCAAGTAAAACCACCATTACTGGGCTTAACATCAATAAGATTTAAGGTTGAGATGTTGTCCCAGAGTCACAACACAAAAGGCTCTAGCCTTGCAACACCCCTTGTTTCTCTGACAACTCAACAATAGCGTTAAAATCTCCAGCCATAACCCACGGATGATATGGAACCAAAATATAAACAAAACGAAGATGAGACCATACAAGTTGTTTGCCCAAAAGCTCCACAGGCACATACACATTAGAGAAGAGCACATATTCCCCCGTCTCCATGCAAGAGGCAATCATAGCAATAGAAGATCTAGAAGACATCCACCATAGAGGGAAAATATTCTGAGGGTTCCATAAACAAGCCACCCCCCCAGAGGAACCAAGAGCCCCAATACATTGAAATTCACCATATTTCCACAGCTTAGGTAATAAACTCCACATATTCTCAACAAATAACTTTGTCTCCTGCAAAAATAGAATATCAGGAAATTGACTTCTAATTAAATCTCTAACAACTTTTTGTCAAGGGCCACTGTTGAAGCCCCTTACATTCCATGAGAGAAAAATCATTTCGAAGGGCATGAAAAATGTGAATCCAAAGTCTTCACATCCCTTGATTCCACCAACGTTTCCCCAGCTAACTTAATCTCATCCATATCCTTCTTCTAACCCAGCTTGGAAGATTTCTCACCAACTCCTTTCTTTGGATCCTTTTGTTGAATACCCATGCGAGAAGAAGACAATATGTTCTTTCCCACTTCCCCTCCTTTCAAAGACCTAGGAGACCCACCTCCTCCACTCTTTGTTACTCCAACAATAACATTTGGTTCTATCAGGACAACCATATGTTGATCAATATCCATCTGCCTAGAACCAACCTCCTGTATAACCTGCATAGCCTCCAAAGGAGACCCAATCTGTCCAGTATCCAAGGTCACCTGGTCCAAATTTATCAACCTGGGGTTCACTTTCTATTGGCTAAGATCATCCAACACCTCAAATCTGTTAAAAGTGTCATCATCTACCTTTCCTTCAAAGTCCTTTTCTACCCCCGATTTATGTTTTGAGCCCTAACAAGAACAAATCCATCACCACCGACACCATCACTCAAAATAGGCTCCTTGCCCTTATCAACCCTAGGTAGATTGCAAGGAGGTTGAGAAGATTGGAGCTCCGAAGTCTTGGCCCTTGGGAACCTACACTGTAATTGTCCATATTCATGATAAAGGCGACATCGAAAAGGTAATGTCTCATAGTCTAGTTGTTGCACCCATGAATAAGATCTTGCACACACTTCTATAGAATCTGGCAATGGTTTGCTTAAATAAATTTCCACAAAAAACTAGGCAAATGTCATTACCTTTTTGAACCGTGTCTGTTGTGAAGAACCAATAGGCCTACAGAGCATCAAGGCCAACAAATACAAAACATCATCTCACCAACATTCAACTGAGAACCTCGGTAGTCAAACCCAAATTGGAACCCAAATCGAACGTTCCTCAGGCGGATTGAAGCCCGCATGCCATGGTTTAATAAACAAACCCACCTGGTTGTAAAAGTAAGGGCCTCCTTCAAAAACCTTATTCCTATCCACCATGCAATCAAAGGTAACCATAAAATAGTTATTCGCTAGGAGCTGAATCTCCATCTCCCCCTCTAGCAGCCAGGCTCTCTGAGCCCAGGATTCTAAAAATTGCAACGAGATTCTCAATCCCAAGAACTTGTAGTACAAGGAATGTCTTGAATAGTAATCAATATCATCTGCTAGCATCTCCTTCAGAATCACCAATTTCAGCCTCTCTTCGCACCTTTCCAAGCACCCATTGATCTTCAAAATTCGTGACCCCCTAGATGAACCCATCTCAATCTTCTCTGGATCCAATGAAAAAAGGTGGTTATCATAAATTTTCTCAGCTTGTGACGCAGGTTTTGAGCCAAACGCTGCTTGAAAATCCATCTTGGGGCTAGCCCTAGTTGATTCCCCATGTAAAATTATTGCAGAAGAAGACCCTAAATAGGCATGCAAGCCCTCAAGTCGCTTGAAAAGGTGAGGTTTCAACACATCAATTACAAAAAATCAAAAGCAACCCTTATGGAATAGCTTGCCCCACACAATGGCGGTCAAAAGCGAAGAATCAAGGCTAGAAGACGTAGCCCCCACTCGATATACACCCACCAAACAAAGCCCCACACAAGCTGTGGAAACTAAGGGCACAACCAAACAAGGCTTGTGTAGCCCCAAAACCCATCACCAAGGCCAGCTCTGGCAAGCCAAGCCCGCGGCCACCACTTCAAATGCAGTCACTGAACAACAGCCGCCACACCACAACAAAGAAGCAAGAAAAAGAAAAGGTTTACAGTTAAATCACCCATGAATTTCCCACCCCAAATGTCTCAAAAACCCCCCACTGTGCACCTACAACCAAAGCTGAGAACGAGCTAGGGCATGGTAGCCCTAGCTCGACATGCAGAGCTTACCATCACCATCACGTTTTTCAAGTGGATAGAGTTAATTAATTAAATAAATAATCATTTATGTAATTAAATGTGGGAGAATATGATTTAATTTAAATGACTTAATTAAATAAATTTATGAAACTTATTTAATTAATTAAAATAAGATATTTAATTTAAATGACTTAATTAAATAAATTTAGGAAACTTATTTAATTAATCAAAAGCAGTGATTAGAATTAGTTAGCGATGTAATTAAGATAAATTAATGTAATTTATTTAATTAATCAAAAGAAGAGATTAGAATTAATTAGGGACGTAATTAAATTAAATTAATTATATAATTTACTTAATTAATCAATTTTAGAAGAATAATGAAAATGAATTAATTAAATGGTTAAAACTATTTAATTAATTAGAGGAAATAGAATGTTAAGTTATAATTAAATGAATAAAATCATTTAATCGTTTTGCGGGTATCTTGAATTGATGATGAAAAATGCAGTCGTAGGCCTAAGCCATTTTTCAGTATCTACACCTACAATTGAGAAAGTGTAAAGTTGTGCTCCTTTGTGATGTGGGTGCTCAATTTGCTAGCATAATGTTAACATTTTATAGATATAAAATTGATAGGATTTTGATACAATATGAACATGCCTAATAATAGATTGATTGATTAGTCATTGGTTTGATGATTGATGATTGCTTTATAGATTTAAAAGAGATTTGATGAATGGATAGGATTGAATTTGAGACTTGAGATCTAATCCATGATTTGGGGGGTTGATGAGGAGATGTGGCATGCATAGACCTGAGTTCCACATTATTTTAAATTTTAATTAAAATCATTATAATTCCTCAACTCAATATGACTAGGGAGTTGATAGATATAATTGATGAGTCAACCAATCTGATTAAGGAATTAACTATGTGCATGAAAGAATTAGGGATAGTTGACTATTACAGGAATTAGTTAACTAATTGCATGGATAAGTGAAGTGAATTTGATTGATGAGTGGGACTGAGAGTGACTTTGAGTGAACTAATTAAATTAGTTATTCAACTAAATGACGTGAAATTATTTGATTTAATAATAATTAACTGAATTATCGATGCACGTGATGGAAACTAGTTTAAATATTAATTATTAATGGATACTGTGTGGATTATTTATTAATTAAATAGATAAATATTTGGATAAGTATGGATATTTGATGAACAATAGTTAATGGATAATCAATTATTAAATGGATGAATAATGCTAGCCAAATTTAATTAAATAACTTATTAGGTTCTAGGTAATAATGTGTGACCTAGTTGATGATGATTAAATTAGATGGTAGTAAAATCAAGACCTAAGTGATATGATATGATTAGATGATGTGATAGAATGAAATCAAGATCTAGGTAATATGATTATTGTATGATACGATAGAATGAAATTAGGACCTAGGTGATAAGACAATGAGGTGATGATAAAGTGATGTAGTGAATGATCAGATGCACTAGGAGATGAATGAATGAATTAGGTAATTTTTGATGAATAATTGATTAATAGATAAGGTCTGAGGAGATAAATGGATGAATGAGGTACGAATAAAAAAATAGATGAATCAGGTGATACAAGTAAAGTTGGTATATTTTAGGTGTCTGCATTGTCCCCTCTTTGACATGATGTTTGAAGTAACATTATTTCAAAGAAAATAAAAGGTAGTTATGATGAGATGTATGATATATGAATCAAGTGATGGTATTATGCCCTAGTCATGTGGAAGAAATGATGGGAGAAGAAATGGATTAAAATAAGGTGATGATTGTAGCATCAAAAATTGTCACCCTTGATAATTTAACACTAGGTTTAGCTCCCCCTATGTGATTGGACCTAAATATGCATTTGATTGTTTGTTTTATTGACATTGTTGGAAAATCAAACAAAGGGAAATAAGAACAAGCATTCAAAATTTCCCTCAACACTTTGAGCCCTGAAAATAATGGGTTTGTTCTAGGGCACCCCACGCCCTAGACCAACTCTTTTTGGCTCAAATTTGAATATGTCGATGTTGGTATTTTATTATTTTAATTTCCAATTTCAATTTTTAGCTATCGCCATTTTATTTTCAAAAAATTAGAAGAATTTCATACAAGATATTTTCAACATTTGAAATATTAAGTAATTTTGGAGAGGCAAAAGAAGATCTATAGATCTTGAATTGAGCATCTTAAAAAGTACTCAAGCGTATTCAAGAACATAATTATAGTAGCATTCAATCATTTCAAGCATCAAACATTTTTTTATGTAAGTGTGTTCATGTTTTGTGATCATTTGTTTGTGAGCACTAACACTTGCAAGACTTCAATCAATCAAATTAAATTATCCTTGAAGGTGATGAGTACATGACTTCAATCTATCAAGGAATGTAGATATGAGTGGCGAGTTGTAGAAATTTGTTAATTCACTACTCGTTAAATCATTTATCCTTTTCCCTACCGTGGGTAAGCTCTCTTTATATATCATCATAGCCAATGTGGAGGTAGAAATACTAAAATGGGGTTTGAATTAGGTAAGCCCCTATACAACAAAAGGTCCTTCCCTCTCTTCATGTGTGCAAGTTTTTAGATCTAGAGATATTTGGAGGAAGATAAAGGACTAATTGTTCATTCGTGCATTCAATCCTATAAGTTGTCAAGACATAGAAATTGGATTTTCTTATCAATAGACAAAGTTTTGACAATGACCCCAAGAGAACAAGAGCTACAAACCAGGGACCTCAAGCTTGTGTTTTTAGATCTTGCAAAAAAGGAGGGAAGTTTGGGGCACATCACAACATAGACCAACTAAATCTACACCAAATTTATACTCCAAGTTCCTCTATGTCTACATTATGCATTTATGGATTATGTTTCTATCTTGTTGCATTCAATTTCTCAGAAATCATAATAAACTACTACATTTTCATAGTTTACCTAGAAACAGATCATTACATATTCAAATTTAGTCAATTTGTCAATTATTAAATCAGTCACACACATCGCACACACATAAAAGGATTAGATCCATAATCCACCATTTTGGCTCTTCCTACTAGGTTTGTAGTCAAGTGGATTTGAGATCAATGTTTCTAATCCTAAAAAAAAAAATTAGGATAAGTGCGATTTAGGATCTAGATCTCTTTTCCTAATCAAACATTTTGGTGAACTTGACTATTTCAAATATTTAAAATATTCTAAAATCTAAAAAATATCATCAACATTAGATCTTAGGGTTTTTGCATTCATCATTAGTGCATACATAATTGTCATAAAAAGCATTGAAAAAGTGAAAATTTGTATTTCATTTTGTATCCAAAAGACATCTAGGGTTAATTTTATTCATTGCAAAGTATATTTAGTCTAGGCTTGCATTGATAAATATGCATTAGGTAATATAATTTTGAAATCAAATATGAAAGTGTTCAAAACATTCATTTAAGCATTTGCATATAGTGGCTACTGGAATTAATCCATATTCTAGATATAGTGTTGACAACTCCTTAATATCATAAGTTTTGTTATTGTACTGTAATTTATATCTAGTACTAGGTGTTTTGAGTGTGGTTTTATTCCTAAAAGGTTTTTCCCACATAAAATTGTTGTTATGGTTTTATGTTTAATTATTGGATCAAAATTGTATGTGCAATCCCTTTTTGTTGCAATAGTTAAAAGGTTTAAAGAATTTTCACAACCCTTTCCTATGTTAGATTAGCATAGCGAGTTTTTTTTATGAATTTGACTTCCTTTCAATTGGGATAAAAGCTTGACTAGCCTTGGTTTTTTTGGTGGCTTGAAGGGTTTTTTTACAAGTTTTTTTCCAGTCTTTACTCAATGGGATTTTTGCAAAAGAAGATTTAGTGACCTTATTGTAGGAAAAAGATAGCAAGTACATCCATTAGAATTGAAGTAGAGAATTTTAACAATAATAATTTTGAGTTGTGGAAACTAAATATTGAAGGTATGCTCATGGATAGAGATCTACAAGCTACAATATCTAGTACAAAACCATCAAACACGACTCAAGAAGATTGGGAATTGGTGGATTGGAAAGGAATGGATTTGATAAGACTCTATTTGGCTAATTCAGTGATCTTGAATATCTATGAAGAGAATAGTGTAAGAGATCTTTGCAAGAATCTTGGAGATGTTTATTAAGTGAAATCCATAGTAAACAAGTTATTCTTTCAAAATAAAACTTTATTTTTTTAATATGGAAGATTTAGGATCTATTGTTGATCACATGAATGTATTTAATATTCTTGTTGCATAGCTAGGGTTGGTTAGCACGATAAGATTGAAGACTATGATCATTACATGTTTCTATTATATTCTTTGTCAAAATAATGGGATCACCTAGTTATTTATATTATATGTAATACTACCAAGTTCATCTGGATGGGGTGGTTGCATCATTGTTATCTAAATAAATGTGTAGAAAATATTTTGAGGTGGCCAAGGAAGCCCTTATTGTACACAAAAAATTAAAAAGAAATATGCAAGAAAAATGACAAGAATTCTAAATCTAACTCTCTGGGGAGATCTAAGTCTCTTAAGAAGTACAAAGTGAAATGCTGGAATTATGGAAAAAGTAGTGATATCCATAAAGAGTGTGCATTGGTGAAAAGAAAAAGAAAGGTAAAAATAATTTCTCTTATTCTAACTCTAGAAAATCTTCTTGCAATGATGCATATGCATTTGTCATATAGCCTTGGAAACACATGCATTAGAAGATGTGTAGTTAATAGAATTAGGTTCTTCTTTTCACATGACCACTCACAATGGTTGGTTCTCAAAGGATGAAGAATATGATGGTGGGAAAGTGTATGTAGGTAATGATTCTCATATAAATATTATTGTTTATGGAAGTGTAAATATTAGATTCCTTGATGGAAGAGTGGATGGGATTCACGGTGTGTTTCATATCCCAATTTTGGCATGGAACTTGCTTTGAGTGAATAAATTGAATGATTCAAGTGTGCATGTTTTATTCTTATTTGTAAGATACAAGATGACTAGAGGATCTATGGTGATGGCTAAGTGTGTTTAAATTGGCAGTATGCATAATCTAGATGCATGCATGGTTAAGTGCAATAGATTTTCTAACAAGATAAACAAGTAGAGAAGAAGTCTATAGCAACTACATTTGATGGTCATACATTTTGGGTACCTAAGGGTGCTCATTCTTTAGAAATGAAGCTTCATGTGAAGAAAACTATTTTGTGGAAAGAAAGACTTTGTCACATTAGTGAGAAGGGTATTAGAGCCTTGAAAAATAAAATCCTTGTTGAAAGCATTAATTATTGTAATATCAAGCTTGAATTTTGTAAACACTATAAATATGAAATAAAACACCATGTTTATTTTTATTCGAGTTCTCATAAGTCTTTTGGGTTGTTGGATTATGTTCATTGTTCATGCAGATGTGTTTGGTTATGTATATGTTCTTTCCTTATCTAGATCTATGTACTTTATCTCATTCATAGATGATTAGAATAGAAGGACATTTTTTGTTTTCTCACAAGTAAAGTTGAATTCTTAAGTTAACTTTTATGGAGTTCAAGGCTTTTGTTGAAAATCACACTAGTAGAAAAATTAGGTGTTTTGAGGATTAAAAATGCTGGCAAGTTTTGTTCGATAGAGTTTGGCAGGTTCTGTAAGCACCATGGGATTGAGTGACACAAGACAACTCCATACACCCCACAAAAAATGGATTTTCATATAGGACATGAACTAGACGTTAATAGAAATTGCTAAAAGTATGCTGAGTGGTATTGACCTTGAACAATTTTTTTGGGTTGAAGTCATAGCCAATGCATGTTACTTGATCAAGAGATCTCCTACATCGACGTGCTTGTTGAAAATACACCCATGGATTCATGGTCTTGTTAAAAGGTTTTGATGAAACATCCCAGAGTACTTGGTCTTGAAGCTTAAACTCATTTTCTAATTGAGAGGAATTCTAAGTCGGAGAACAATGCACTAAAGCGTATCTCTATCAGCTATGGTGTTAGTGTTAAGAGGTACAAGCTTTTGGATCTAGTGGCCCATAAGGTTCTCTACAGTGGAATTGTGACTTTTTGAGAGATAAAATCTTTCATTATTGAGCTACAACCAAAAAAAGGAGAAATAGAATAAGGAGGTAGTTTAGATACCACCTATTCATATGATAATTTTAATTTTAGTTTTAATTTTTGATAATTCATATCAATAATGTGCTATTCATTTGCTATGGAAATTCAAATCCACTTTCAAGAATTATAAAATTATAAAAGTTAGATTTAACATAAATATCTATTCTATTTAATTTATCATTTTACATTTCTTACCTCCTCTAATTTTACCTAAATTTCACCTTTATTTTAAATATTTTTACCTTCACTCATGCTTACCTATGATTGACTAACAATCTTCTTGAACTATTTTTAATACTCTAAGGATCTTAGTTTCACTCGTATGTAATATCATAATAAATAAATATAAAATACATTAGTAATTCACTAAACTAAGCTTAGGTTCAACATCACTTATTATTTCCTAATCAACAAAAACTATATTAGATAGTTCTTTATCCAAATGTGATAATATAAAATAAACCACATCAATTGATAAGCTAAAGGGGCTCTATAATGAATGGTTCATAAGGCACAACACTTGTTGAAGGTTTTGCAAATGTGGTTGCAAGCTAAGTGGGATTAACCTTGGAGAAAAATCCATGGTTAAGCACACTTGAGCTAGAGTAATACTAGGATGGGTGACCTCCTGGGAAGGCCCAATGCTTCACCTCTGTGAGCATCACCTAAATGCAATGAGTGCTAAGTGGACCATTCATTATCATGAGAGATGGGTTCTTGTGAACCACTACTCATGAAACATGGGTCAATGAGTTTGACTCGTAAAACTACATAGTTGAATCTTGATAGCAATATCATAATTTTAGAGAGTCAGAGTGTTTAATCACTTGAATTCATCAACATAATTGGAAAATAAAGCATGTAATAAGCTTCAAGATCCACTGGTCTCTTGAATGTAGAAATTCCTCAGCAAATTAAAATATGTTTTCTAAATTGTGTTATAAAGAAAGAGGGGTATGTATAATTGATTTCTTATATTATATATATCTTAAAATGTGAGATTATGTTTAGGAATTCTCTTGAATAGGCATATAGAGACTAATTCAAAGACAACATATATTTAAAAAACATTAAAAAATAATATAAATGTACTAGAAATAAAAATAGTAAGATGTCTAAAATACATCTATCTAAAGAATGTCAAGATTTTTTTTTTATGTTTAATATTTTTAATATAAATATTCTTAAAATTTGAATAAAATATTTACTTAATATAAATATTCTTAAAACTTGAATAAAGTATTTTCTTAAAATTTGAATAAAGTATTTATAATTTGACACGTTGTGGAAGAAACCTCCTACTTATCCATTGATGAGCTAAAGGGGCTCTATAATGAATGGTTCATAAGGCATAACACTTGTTGAAGGTTTTGCAAATGGGGTAGCAAGCTAAGCAGACTTAACCTTGGTGGAAACTCTATGGTTAAGTGTGCTTGAGTTGGAGCAGTATTGGGATGAGTGACCTCCCGGGACGGACCAATGCTTCACCTCTGTGAGCATCACCTAGATGCAATGAGTGTCAAGTGGACCATTCATTATTATGAGAGATGGGTTCTTGTGAACCACTGCTCATGAATCATGGGTCAATGAGTTTGACTCAAAAACTACACGTTTGAATCCTGATAGCAATATCATAATTTGACACGTTGTGGAAGAAACCTCCTACTTATCAATTGATGAGCTAAAGGGGCTCTATAATGAATGATTCATAAGGCATAACACTTGCTGAAGGTTTTGCAAATGGGGTAGCAAGCTAAGCGGGCTTAACCTTGGTGGAAACTCTGTGGTTAAGCGTGCTTGAGCTGGAGTAGTACTGGGATGGGTGACCTCTCGGGACGGACCAATACTTCACCTCTGTGAGCATCACCTAGATGTAATGAGTGTTAAGTGGACCATTCATTATCATGAGAGATGGGTTCTTGTGAACCACTACTCATGAATAATGGGTCAATGAGTTTGACTCGAAAACTACACGGTTGAATCCTGATAGCAATATCATAATTTGACACGTTGTGGAAGAAACCTCCTACTTATCAATTGATGAGCTAAAGGGGCTCTATAATGAATGGTTCATAAGGCATAACACTTGCTGAAGGTTTTGCAAATGGGGTAGCAAGCTAAGCGGGCTTAACCTTGGTGGAAACTCTGTAGTTAAGCATGCTTGAGTTGGAGCAGTATTGGGATGGGTGACCTCCCAGGATAGACCAATGCTTCACCTTTGTGAGCATCACCTAGATGCAATGAGTGCTAGGTGGACCATTCATTATCATGAGAGATGGGTTCTTGTGAACCACTACTCATGAATCATGGGTCAATGAGTTTGACTCGAAAACTACACAGTTGAATCCTGATAGCAATATCATAATTTGACACGTTGTGGAAGAAACCTCCTACTTATCAAAGTATTTACTTCCACAATTTTTTAAATCTTTTTTCTAAATTTGAAAATGTTAAACAAAAACTATAAAAATTATTTACTTCATATCTTTAATTTTTATAATAAGAAATGTATTAATTTAAACTATCATAAATACACAAATACATAATTAAATAGATGAAAAAGGATAGATAATTTTTTCCACCTTATCTAAAATCTTCTTATTATTTTATTTATTAATTTCTCTTTTTTAGACATTTTATTTAAAATGTGTATATTTTTAAATTTATTTTTTACTGAGAAAAAAGTTTATATATATAATTTTTATTTCACACATTCAATATTATGATTTTTATGAAACATTAAATATTTAATGTGTAAATAAAGTTAAAATTACGATAAAAGAGTTAATACACTCGTTTCATTACATTGGATTCCTTACTATCTTTTACTTTAATAAAATAATTCATATATTTATTCTAATTTTATTTGACATTTTTTTTTTTAATTAGTTTTTTATTTATATGACTTATTTTATATTGTAAAATTTTAATTTTATGTAATTTATATTTGAATATTTATTTACACTTATATAGTGGTGAATAATATTACTATAAAATATCTATTGCATAATTAGCATACATATATTAATTAATAATATATATATAAATATATTAACTATTTTTTTTAGTTTTCAATGTATTATAATATTTTACTTTAGATTTAAAAATATTTTATTAAAGAGTAGGAGAAACACTTCATATTAGTAATAAAGTAAATAGAAAAAATTCTTCAAATAAAAAAAAGTTATTAAGGTGAATAAATTAGTCTTTATCCCATTCTTATTTAAACATAAAGTTAGCCTTCACCAAAACGTCAAATTAAATTTGCTAGTTTTTTTATTGACAGATTCACATACTCGTTGCTTTCATTGTTTAGCCCTTTTAGCGTAAATACGTCGAAGGCGTGTCCTATTTAAAAATACCCGGCTGAATTTGTCAATCAACGATGTGTCGGAAGGGATGGAATACAATTGAACCGTGCATAGCCATTGATTTTTATTAACTGTGAGAAGCATAGAAATTTGGTTATAGCAGAATGAATGACACGTCTTATCTAGCTCCTCAAAATATACAGGGACAGTTGTTTAGTAACGCCTACCAAACCAAAAGAATGTGGCAGTTATTCTCTAATAAAATGGAAGATAGTGGGGTTACCCTAAAATTTGGCCTTTAACAACTTTGTTGGATATTAATTTCTCCTTAGGCTGCTTCTTGTTATCGACTTGTTGATAGTTGCAATGTAATATTCTTCTGAATTTGTGCATAACCTTGAGGAAGTTACTTGCCCTGGTTTTGATATTTTATATTCGTGTTGATTACCTTTGACTCACCATGATTCATTTGTAGGGTTTCAGAACAATGCTTCATAGCTTTAGGATATTGTTGTTTGAACGAGGCTTATTAGAAATTGTCGTATGCACAGGAGGTGGTTTCTATAGTCCTCTTGCCTATTGTTTTTTCAGTGTCTTTTGCTCATATGCTTTTCTGGCAGTTCACCTTTATTTCTGATCACGTAGCACTGGAACACCTACTCCGGAGGACTGGTATTGATACATCAAAAATAGTTGTATTTGGGAGATCATTGGCAGGGGCTGTTGGACCAATAGTTACTAAAAATATTTTTCAAGCAGCAGAGATAAAGGCATGTTTAGGTAGCCCATCAGACTGCATTGCTTTGTGTCTTAACACATGCATCCAATTTCATAAGATCGTAGCATGTCATGTGTGTACTGTGTAATAGCTTACGTCCATGGAAAAAATTTGATAACTTCAAAACTAGTCATCTTTACGCTGTAAGGCGTTTCACTGCTGCGGCATTTTTCCATGTACATGAAAACTCTCAATGCCATTTTTTTGTGTATACATTTTATGCGTGTACAACAAAACTCTGCCAAAACAGTAAAAGTTGGTTACGCCGCATTTGAATGAGAGTCGGTGGGCTTTAGGTGTTCTGCAGACAGATACAAGATCGGTGGAAGTTAATAAATGTTTTTATACATTGCTGAGCGGAGGATGTTTAACAGAATAAATAATTTTTTTTTGCCCTATACATCAATGAGGAATTTGGCACATAGTTACAATGTGTTGAGTAAAACCAACATGTTTCCTTCTTTCATCAAACCCTAGACGAGCGGTAGGCATGTCTTCAGGCGACAACAATCATAGTAAGGAAGTTGCAACTATTCTTTATGCTTTGATGGATGTCCATGCACTATTCCAAAGCTCTCATTCTGGTGCGAAAAGATAGGATGCTGATAAAAGGCTGTGGAAATAGCGTTACACCTGCACAACTCAAATTCGTGCTAAAATTTGTGGTAAGTTATTGAATACGTATGCAGCTATATGTTTTTTTCTTGTTGTGTATTATTTTATTGTAAAACAATTTTGTTTCGTTTGATAAATGAAAGTATGGGTTCTGTGATTTTATTATGGCTGTTACCCCACTCAGTAATAATCAATAGGGGCAAAAATCATCTTTCCTTTAAACATATATTTGGTGGAATATTCATACCTTTTGTTGTCCTACCATGGATTCGCCCTGTCACGGGCAGAGGAAACTACACAAGCATCGAGTGCAGCCCCACACCGTCCTCCTAATCGAAAGAGGAGAAAATTTGCCATTTTAGTGGCATACTGTGGAGTTGGGTATTAGGGGATGCTGAGGCCAAAAAAATCAAGGGTGATTTGGAGGAAGCCCTGTTCAAGGCCGGTGCAATCTTAGAAGACCACTATTAGAATCCAAGGATTTTAATTTACAACTAATATTTGATCTTGTAAAAATCTTGTGTTGAGCTCAAGAATCAAGAAGCTTTAAAACCCTGATATTTGTAGAGTTACTTTCATTGTCATAAGTAGATTGCAGTAGCAGATGCATGAAGACTGGTTTTGGTTCGTCTCATTTTCAAAAAAAATTCTTTTTGATGGGGTTTTGTAAAACTTTGTTGCTTCACTTGCCATGGTTTCAGTGAGATTTTTGTTTAGAATCTGTATGTGGGGATTAAGAAAAAATAAATTATTGTCAAGAGATGATCGTTTTTGTAGGTTTTTTTTTCGTAGTTTTGCCCTGTATTTTATGAAGCTAATTTTTCCTAGGGTTTCTGTGTGATTTTTTTAGGCTGAGGTTTTTAAAAGGAAAAATTTATTATAGCAGCTGGAAATCAGGGAAACCGCAGAGACTAGTTTTGATTCATCTTATTTAAAAAAAAATTGTTGTGGTAAGGTTTGGAGAGGCCATGGTTGTAGCTGCTAAGAGTGCCCAGGCTACTCATGTGGGTGCCATCTTACCCTCTACTAAAGACTTATCCTTGGTTTGTTTGGGGTTTAAAAATATGAAAACCCTCTTGAATTCCACACTTGGGATCTAGGACAAAAACCCTCGATGCCATCTAAGAATCACGATTGTGTTGATTTGGGGTGGAATTTGATTTTGTTACAATGCCGCTACAGTGTTTTTGGCAAGCAAATATCATATTTTCATCACTGACACATATTTGAGGGTTCATATATTAAGTTTCAAATTTTTGGTGAATTATGGACATCCTTTGGAGCTGATCCCTGTTACTTTCCAGGCAGGACTTCACGTCATTGTGGCTGCAATTTTGCACAAGTCTTTCACCATATCAAGGCACTCCTCTTGGAAAACTATCCACCACCATGTTACAGAATTGAGGGTAGAAAATACACATCTGTTGTGGAGATCTATTGACAAGTCTTTGACGGTCTTTCACTATTGTGCGAAGTACTTTCAGATCATATACCAGCAACCTATCTCTTGTGGCCAACTAGGTTATCATCCCTATAAGGGTGTTGAACTGATCCCTCAATATTGCATCAGATCGTATATCAACAATTTATCTCCTTGTGGTCAGCAATGCTCATGAGTTTGTGAGTAGAATTGTAATTGTAATTCTGAAATTTAGCTTGTGTTGGATAGTAGAACTATATTCAGATCAGAGTCCTCTTGAAAGACATGTAATCAAAGTGATGAATTCAACACACAGACATATGTCTATAGATCTATTTGGTTGTCCAAACAACTTATTGTTAGTCTCAGTTTTCTATTTGTTTGAGTATTCTTGTTCCAATAAATGTATTCCATAATTGAAGGTGTGATTCTTACTTTTGCTAAAATATATAGCGAGTTGTATAGGAAATTCCTTGAGACTTTGCACTCGTTTATAAAGAAAGTGGAAATTTCTACGAAACTGTTTAAATTCTTCATAGAATTTTAGTGTCATTCTTATGTCCGATATGAATGGTATCCATTGTGCCCCATATATTAAAGGTTGTGGTCAACAACGCTGATACACAAGAGTAAAAGATAAGTTAATGGTGGCACTAAGGAATGCATACTTAATAGTTTGAGAGAAGGCACTGGAGTCTTGATGGTGCATTATTAGTGTTTTTAACTTTTTTTAGTGGCACTCAGATGTTGTTACACAAGTACCTTGAAACTGCATAATCATACAAATTGTAGATTAATTATGATCTACAAGAACACGAAACCCATAAAAAAAGTATGATTGCAGGAAAGGAGCTGATGAATAAAGTCACTCCACATAATGCAACATAAATAAAATTACACATAAAAGAACTTCGAGAAAAATATGGGTTTCCACACAAAGTGATGCTATGGACTTTGATGCCTTGAGTGACAAACATAAGAAAATGCAAGTGTATGAATTGATGCCTTTAATCAACATAAGCACCTGCACGGGTATGGATTGAAAGAATCATGATTTGGGGTGTGAACATAAAAATAGACAATGTCCATTACGGTTCTCAGAAAATTCACCGTCAACAATTCATCATCGAAAAATTCACCACTAACAATTCACCTTGGAAAAATTCACCGCCATGATAGATTCACCTCATGGAAAATACATCAGACTCTCCTTTGAAATGTATTGGTACTTGTCTGTAACGCAGCATAAGAAAATTTTGTAGCTTTTGTGCAGAATGCCTTGCAATGCAATTTGCTATTTGGAAGCATAGGAGCATTGTGTTCAATTGGAGATTCGTTCGTCATGTCATTTTTGGTGTTCAATTGGAGGTTTGTGTGTCATGGCTTATGAAGTTCCCTATGGCTTTTCCAAATTGTTAATGCATTTGGAATCTTCTGGTTTACAAGTCAATTGATAATTTTGATTATCCACGATCTCACTTCATTGCAGTGTGGATATGAAAGCTCTCGAGTATCTAATTTTTATCTTTTGCATTAAATACTTTGTCAAGGGTGCTTTTGGGTGTTCATGAGGGAAATATAGCTCTTTAGGCATAGTAGTCCCAATTGAACGTGAAGTCATAGTTGGCTGAGGCTCAAAAACATTGGCAAACATTAGCAGAACTCAAAAAATTCATTGGATAAAAAAAGATGAAAATAACCCCAAAAATCTTCAAAATCACCAAATTCACTTTTCTCCAAATCATGTTAGTATTTGGAGATCATGGAGAGGACTACAAAGTGGTAGTTTTGGGCTCCAATTGGATGGGTGCACAGATTATGCAAATCTATGATTCTTGTGAGAAGAAGATAATAATGTCGATTTGGACATATTTGATTCTAAAAAATTTATCGTAAGATCTCTTGTTACAAGAGAAAAGTAAAAAAAAGATATCTTATGGCGATACTTATATAGATTTTCTTTAAAGATAGATAAACTAGTTATATGTACTTTATTAATCTTAGAGTGAACGTGAAAGTAGAAATTAAATTGGAGAGATTGAGAACAGAGGGCCTCTCAGCTGCATTGTGAGAATAGTGTTTAATGTCAACGACAATTTCTCTATGCAAAGTGTTCTTAAGTATGTTCTCAAAAATTTCAAGTTCCAAACATCAAACTCTAAAAGCTTTAGCCTTGCTCATTAAATGCTGAAAATAGTGATGCCAAAATGTTGGTTTAAGTGTCTACTCTGTTCCATTGAGGAGGGAAGTGAATTGAATATTTGTATTTTGATAGTCATTTATAAATACTATTGCTCATCTATAATTTTGCCATAAAACATGATATGCTTTTTCTATCTTTTGAATGTTATTGTTTATCATTTACAATAGGTGTCTGCAATATGGTTCCTTGATAGTTCTCTTATTTTGATTGGTTTGAAATTGTTGTGATTTTAATTGATATTTTTTCATAGTGAGGCATGTCATTTACTTGATTGTTGCTCTGAACGGAAGCAAAGCATGGGGGCATAATGAATTGTAGTGTAGTTTCTTATACTGTATGGTAAGGGCTCTATGATAATTCTTAATAGGTTATAACTTGAATGGGAAAAAATTAGGTTGGCTGGAAGTAGCTCTAAATGAAATAAATTGGATGGTGTTTCAGTGAGGCAGAAATTGATTCAGTTGGTTTCCAGTCTCTCTAGCATGATTTTTGGCAAAGTAGTTATTTATGAATGTTAAATTCTGCTATTCTTTAGTCTCTCTAGCATGATTTATGGCAAAGTAGTTATTTATGAATGTTAAATTTTGTTGTTCTTTACTCTTTGATGATGGCTTGGTGGGCCCTCTTATTATCCTTCCAGCTTTGAGCATTTAGGAAGTTCTTTACTAATATAAGTAGAGTTTTTTAAGGTTTCCTTCTATATAAATAAAGGCCTCGTGAACATTGCTTTTATAAGAAAACTGCATGAAAATGTGGGCATGTCTGTTGGGTTGGAAATTTATTTTTAAAACTGTGCACAAATTACTTTTCTCGATACCCATATGTGCAATAAAACTAAAATAATATGCAAATATGCAACACTTCTCATCTCTAAACACCCATCACATTGAACAACTAAAAGAAATCCCCTACATACTGTTAAAGATATTGTATAGAAATGCAAACCTTTTTTCTCTTAAACTTTTGGGTTTGCAATGTAATTAAGTGCTCCTAAGTTTTCCACAATTTAGGTATGAGGGTCTACCCAACCGAAAATTTAAACCGGGGAATCTCACTCACATAAACAATGTGTCTCCCCGGTACTCAAGCCAAACCAATAATATATATATTTCTATTAACAATTTAGTATAGGTTATGTTCATAGAGGTGAAGTACTGTGCCTTCCCGACAGGTCACCCATCCCAGTACTACTCCAGCTCCTTTTTTATGTGGAGGTCACTGAAAGTCACTACAATCTATAATATATTCAATGGGAGTCTCATTTATTTTCAATGGAAGAGTTGTAATTTAAGAAGGGAGACTAGTTAGAAAGTAAATTTGTTTTAATAATTTGTCTGAAAGGGCTGTCCAATACTCCTTGAAATATTTTGACTTCAAATTTGATTTTAAAATTTAGTTTGATTCATAAATTGTATGCCTTATGTTTGTTGTATTCAATTCTTTTCAAACTTAATATTGTTTGATCATTGTTAATAATTATTTTTATTGAATGAACTTCAAGAATTTATTTTTACTTCATAAAAACTAGACCTTTTTAAAAAACCTTACTTTTATCTCTTATAAAAAATATTAAAAGTAAAAACTATTACCATTATTATGAGTATCCTTAAGATACTCAAATTAATCATATCTTTCATGTGGTGCATTTTTGTATTAGAGAAGATCCATCATACAGTAGAAAGTTTTAAACCTTTACCCCACCAAAAAAAAATCACTTTTACTATCATGAGCAGTCATTAGGACTGGTTAGATACATTATAATATATATATGTATATGTTTTAAATGTCAGGTTCATACCTAACTTTTAGTGAAATTTTTTAGAGCATTATGATATATTTGTTTATGTTTTTGACTGTCAGATAGTAACAAACTTTCAGTGCAATGTTGAGCTTTAATGGAAGATCCTTAAGGAGCATAGTTACTTTAGTTTCCCCAAAACCAAGCATGCTACATAATCATACAACAAACTAGGCTTTTGACTGAAATGTCTTGGAAAGAATATATTCTAATAATTTGTTTATGAAGTTAATCTAGATTCCTATGGTACAAAACAATAATTTTCTTCAAATTGCAACAAAATAATTTATTATAAATTTTCATGATTGCCTATAGAATCTTAATGGATTTTATGTTATGTATTGAAGGTTCATACATTTTATAACATAAACAACACATGGGGCAAGTACAAGAGTAGAAACAAATTTTATTAACAAAAGTAAAATAATCATGACAGAGATTGGATTCTTTAAGGATTTTTAAGTTCAAACATTTTTTAATGTGTAAGGCATCATGTTTGATCAACTAACAATTCAACAGTTGACCGGAGATTACATTCTAACATAAGGTAAAGGTATATGCTCTTAAGAAAATTCTTGCATCTAAGCACTTCTACACAAAATTCATACAATTTGAGTGTTGGGAATTTAATGTTTAACGTGGTTAATTTGCCTAATCTTTATTTACTATTAAAGATTTTAGGATTTTCCATTTTTAAGGTGTTTTTTCTTTTAATAGCATTCAGACCTTTTTTTTCCTTTTCTCCTTGGATAAAGGATTTTTTTCTATAATTTATACAAACTTTTTTATTAATTGACCTTCCACACATCTTCGGCGTACCCATTGCACACCAAAGCGCGATTGCTAGTAAATATATTTCTATCAAATTATTTATCTTGATATTTTATTATTTATTTTACTATAGAATCAACATTATTGTTTATTGTCACTAGTGGCATGGTGTGATGGTTAAGTTGTTGTGTTGTTATTCTTGCCATCAAGATTCAAATCTCATTGGGATGTATTTGTTGAGTGTTTACCTTGGGGATGAGGTTCTCCATTTGTGACCTCATCCATTCCATTCATAGCTCCAATCAAAAGCATTTACCTCTTTTTAGAAAAAAAATAAAATTTTTTGAACTTGCATTATTAAACTTCTTTCCAATAAACATTTAAAAAAAAAATAGAATATACACCTTTAATATGACATTTAGTTATTAGTGAGAGGATCCGGAAGTTTAACAAAATAAATCACTTCCAATTTTTAGGAAAAGCTTAATACACAAGATCTCTAAGGCCGACAATACATATATTTAGGGCAAGATATGACGGACAATACATATATTTAGGGCATGATAAGCGATAGAGGAGATTCGTTTGTGTGGCTTCCATGACAAGGATCTACACAAATTATAATGGATACCAAGTCTATGGGCGTTGTTGAGAATGAAGGTGCAGGTCTACAAAGATCTGAATTACTGTTGACTACAATGAAAGAGAAGGGAAAGGGTACTGTCAGCAATGAGAGGAGTGATGAGGAGTCAGTTTGGTCTGAATGTTCTGATCATATACTTGAGAAGATCTTTTCGACCCTACAGATGGAGTTCAGTTCTCAATTTCGTATTGTATGTAAAGAATGGAATAGGCTCCTATTTTCTGATAGATTTCTGTCTCTTATGCCCGAGAGAGATCCGTGGATTCTCCTCTGCAGTGAAATGCATGCCATTGCCTACTGTTTTCTCACGCAATCCTGGAAGACTATTTCCTTTTGTTTCTTGCCAAGCATAACTGCTGAGAATCTCTCACAATGGTGTACGAAATCAGGTGCAGGCCTATTGTTAATCGCAGAGCCTCGAAAAATGCATATGATCTGTAATCCCCTTACAAGCACGTACAGAGAGATTCCCACAGTCATATCAGAGCATGTAAATGTAGCGACAATAATGGACAACGGAGAATCCTACAAAATTGTGGGTCTGCCAAAAGAATAACACCCCAGTTGCATACAAATTTACCATTGCGTTGAAATGTCATGGCAGATTGAAATTGAGTTGCGATTACCCAAAGAATATTTTCGTGTTTCGGATATTCGTTGTGCTAAAGGTCTTCTCATCTGTGTTTCAGTCAAGATGGATTTTGTGATTTGGAACATGGAAGCTAGGCGAGCGCAATTAGTGCCGTTTCCACAGGCGAATCTAGAAATTCTGGGGGACACGATAAACTCATGGACCTGTAAACTAGTTGTTTGTGGATTGTCCATCTTGTATGTGGTAAGATCTGTAGAGATAAACGCACACTTCCGCATAGTGAACTTTCAGGTGATAGTGTGGGAATTGCTTCTGGGGGAGGAGAGGTGGAAGGAGATGACAAGAATGCCTCCCGATATGTGCCGTAAGTTTATAAAGGCGGCTTATTCAGCTGGATTGGAGCCCAATGTAGATGGTCACGCAGTCGGAATTGAGAATTTTCTTTGCCTCACAATTGGATTTAGTAATACCAAGTTGTTTGTCTACAATTTACTTGAGAGGTGCTGGAGTTGGATAAGGCTTCCTCACTCTATCAAATTTAATAGATATATTACAATCTTTGGTTTTCAACCTAAGTTAGGTATGAAGGTATAGATTTATTTCAGAGATGTAGAGAATTTCCGCATTTCATAAATTATGAGTGGTTAGTATGTAGATAGTTGGACTGGATTCTGTTGTTTTGTTTCTTATACTTTGTATCTAACATTAATGGAACTTTCCATTAAAGAATTTAGAATATATGTTAAGTTTATATGTTTTTCTGTATGTTACTTAGCATATAAGGATGGAAATGGAAATCTATCAGACAAGAATTTAGAATTATTACAGACAGAAAATTATTTGGAAATGTTTATTTTCCAAACAAATTCAAAATTCCTGATGCTTCATATTTTCTTTTCAATATTTTTAGATCAGGATCTTTAACTGTCTTTCACTGTGCCCTAATCTAAATTGGTAAAATAGATTTTATTGCCTTCTACTCAGTACTTTACAGACTTCAAAAAGTATTTGATAAATTAAATTATGATATATCCAATATACCTGTTTTGTTTGAATTAAATAAATAAATATGAAGCTGTTACAACCTCGAAACAAAGGATCCTATTTCTGGTTGCTAATCTGTAACGTTTACTCTTCAACATAAGCTTAGCATTAAATAATAGCTAATTTATGTGTAGTTTATTCTTATTCACTGGTTTTACAGTTAATCTGTTAAAATAATTTTACAGCTGAAGAGCCTATCAACTAGTGATAAGTCACAAGTTCAAATTAGAAATGGGCAGAATATATAAATTCAGTAATCTAAATATTTAAAAAACATGTGTATACATGAAAAGGCACAGATTGAAAAAGTAGAATACATAGATATAATCAATTTTTTTTTACACATTTATTTATTAATGTTTTGAAGGAATTTTTTTTACACATTTTCTTTTAATGTCTGAAAGAATTTTTCTGTCTGTAATAATTCTTGTCTGTTAGATCTGTAACATTGATAAAAAAAAGTTTGAAGAAATATAATATTCCAGACTGTAGAAATCTGGAATCTTTAAAGGATGAGGTTTCTTTGAGAAAAAAAACTAATGGAAAGAGCAAAACATATGTAGATTCTATTCCCAATTGACCTGTAAATACTCATTTTAACAGACCTGTATGCTTTGGATTGTAGTCTAGTATATTCTGGAATTCGCTCTCTTCTCACAGTTCTTTGTGATATCCATTAACATTGGAATGTAACAAAAGAATCCAGTTTGAATAGCTGAAATTGTGAATGAACAGCATTATCCAGTCTTCCTTGTAAACTTTCTTGTTGGTTTATTTGCTTCTTTAATTTTTCACGGGAGCAGGTAGCAGTAACTCTTAATTCTTTCTAAGATCTATATTTAACTCTGTACAATGACATTAAGAAGAAAAGTGAAAATTTTCTCTCCAATGAAAAGATTGAAGGGAAGGACAGTAAAACACACCTGCCTAGATGCATCGTTTAGTAGGGTCCATCTTGAATGGAAATTATGGTAGTAATGATTGTGCACTCACTGTATCTTATTGGAAAAGTTTTATGTGTAGTCCTTATATAGGTTTAAAGTCATAAGAAACAATCTGTACAAATTGCAACTACTTGAGCTATGTTAACCTAGTGATAGGTTCATAGTGATCCTTCTGATGTTGAATGGACTTTTAGATGAATATTTTGTGTAGTCCCTATCACTTTTCTCTTTAGTTAAATTTTAAACTATATGGAAAATTGGATTTTTTTGCTGGTGTTTTTTTTTTTTTTGTTATTTTAAAAAATGTTTTAAATAAATTATTGTTAAGTTGGGATATTCTATTGATGTTTAATATTTTTGGGAGTCTTAATATAATATCATGAGATGAGCTATTTACTTTTGTGTTTGATTAGATTTGGGTTATGACTTGATTTCTATATATTTTTATTTGTCTTTATTTATGTCTCTTTTTTCACATGTATTTGTCATTTATTTTTCATTATTGTATCTTCATTCGTGCTTTATTTTCATACACTTGTTTCTTGTCTTAAAATTATCATGTTAATTCCAAGATTCTTCTCCATTGCCTTTATTTATGTCTCTTTATTCACATGTATTTGTCATTTTATTTTCATTATTATATCATCATTCTCGCTTTACTTTCATACACTTGTTTCTTGTCTTAAAATTATCATGTTACTTCCAAGATTCTTCTTCATGTAATTTGAGATTGATTTAATTCAATTTTGAGTGACATGTCAATGAAATTAAATTTATGAATTTAAAATTTAATTTTCAAAAATTTAAAAATGTCAAGTTTCTTTATCTCTTTTTACTAGTTGATATGAGTTGACTTTACATGTTTTTGCAACATATTGTGGAATGATATTTAAAAAACATCTGTATACATGAAAAGGAACAAAGAGAAGAAGTTTGTGTTTTCTGTACCAACATTCGTTTATGAATGTAGTGGTGTTGGTTTGTATGAAAGAGCAAGAGCGTAAGGAGATGTAGAAATTGTAATGGTTGAATGAAAGAATGTAATTAATGGTGTCTGTATGAATGAGCAGCAGCTCAAAAAATTTATGTAGTATTTTGATTTGATCAAATATAAAAGATCTATATTCCCATTTCTGTTGTTTATTGTTTCTCTGTTTTCTCCTACCATCTCATTCCAATATTTTGAGATCTAATCTTAGATAATATGTGTATACCCCTAAAAATAATATACCTAGACCAAAGAAAATGATCAAACCCTATCAATATTGTTTCTCATAATCCTTGATTAGGTTTCATATTAGTATTATTCGAATCTCTATTTTATTGCATAATTCTAAGTATAAATATATATAGTATTCATTTGCATGTTTCAATTTAGTTTTACCATTTTTGGGTTCAAAAAGGAGTTGATACAATTGAATCTGTTATTTCATTTCCTTTCGAATTAGAACTAGGCCCCATAATCAAAACTCTATGATTACAATAATATCATAGTTAGCTAAGGGATTCAAATCAACCTAGTTACCCTGCACTCACGCTTACTTAGCTGCCATGGCCATGGTTATTCAGAATTACATTGAGAATGCAGAATTACCATACGACTAGGTGGTGCATATACGTGGCACCCAGAAACAATTGTGTTACAAATTACAAAATTTATCACTCTCAGACACCTGCTACGAACCCCAAGTTCCACCTTACCACCATCCAGGAGAATTTCAGTTTGAACCCCGAACATTAGAGCCAGCATCCCGTCCATCCTCACTAGCCACACCCTCGTCCTGAACATTCCTGCGCCAGTTGACCGAGCCTTCAGTATCCAAAATCCATTCCTCCCTAATATAATCTTGCAACCAACCAACACCATCGTCTGGAGTGAGGCCCATAATCCTCTTCAGAAAGAGGATCCCACACATCACCCCACTCCTATTCCCTTGCAACTTAGTTGGGTCGTCACAAAAAATGAGCAGAAACTGTCCCAGAGCACGCCCCCCTCTGCTAATCATGTAGTAATCTCTCGAGAGCAAAATGTCACATCCATCCTCCACATTCTCCAGTACGTCCTCAGGGCCCCTAAAACTTACTACAGATTAGCTTCATGTATAGCACCTTTGCCTCATCCTTGGGCTCACCTGCGTTCAACAAAGAAGCAAGAAACATGGTGGTTGATATGTCGGTATTTATCTGATACCTGTGGTTTGACCTTAAAAATTCTGACCCCAACACCATTTCAATAGCATGCTAGATTAAACCATGGCTCGAATTGAATACACACCCGAGGCACTTGTCAGAAATATCGCACAAGAAAGTGTAAAATCCAAACAGGAAGGCATTAAAAGAGGTGAATGAGGTTGAAATGATATCGGAGCATCTGAAGAACAAAAGCAAAGTAAAACGTGAAAGAAAGAAAAGAGGGAGATGTGTGTGTAGAAAAAGAAAGTCTCCACGTCCTTTCTCAGCATTTTTCTTACCTATGCCAGGATATATGCCCAAAGGGATTCATTAAATAAAAAAGGGTTTTGGACAATACATGCAAATACATTTGGCAGTTGAGAATCCATGTCGATGCCCTTGTCCACATCCTCCATGACCTGCACCATACAAGGAAGCAAAAAAATATTGATGAAGAGGAGTATAGATAGAGGGATTTCGCAGAAAGAGGATAAGAGAAGACAAAGGAGAAGGAAGATAATGGCATGATGAAAAGAAAGAATAAAGAGGAAAATGAGAGAAGAGATGGTCGTATGAACAAGGGGTTTGTTGGAAGGGCTTTAGGGGAGAGGGGCCCAAAGTAGGGCGGGAGCCTATATCAGGGACGAAAGTAGTCCCACGTGGGCCCCACACTAGAGCTAATTAATATGTAATTGTAAAATAGTTTTACTCATAAAATCAACAAGGGTATATGTATCACTGTACCGTCAAAATTGTATTATAATCGGTGAATATTTGTCCCATACACAAATAGATATTCGTAGTCTTACATGTTAGAGAATGTTCAAAGCACATCTGACACCACAAATATACAAGCCATATTGCTTGTGACTGGCCAGTAGCTTTAAAACATGAGCCCAAAATATAAAATTAGTATAACCCAAGCTCCTCTATAATGTCACCACTTGCATTACATCATAGCCAATTTTTTGATAGTTGGGATGCCATGAGAACAACTAAGAGCCAACATTGTCCCATCAGCAAACCCAATCCAACCTCGCCCCCATCCCACTTGCCCACCAACACAACGCTCAGACGAAAATCAATAATTCATGTGTCCCATTTGTCAAATCGATGCTCTCTAGTACTAGTTCCTCCTCCTTTTTTGCCACCTGCAACCACCAAAACAACGATGTTAAAGCCACCAAAATCTCTTGTCAAGCAAACAAGGATTGCACGCCATTAATACATAAAAACTCTGCAATTGAAGGCATCAAATCAATAATTCAAATTTGAAAAAAAAAAGACAAGAATTAAAGACTCCATACCAAACCATTTCATGCTGATGCTATTTACATTGGGTTTTTCATTTATGTTCTTTTTGCCTGGGAATGCAAATATGTTGTATGCGATGTCAAGTTTTGTCACAATGACCTGTAACTCAATATCTGGGGTTTGAACTTACACTTTATATGTGTCAAGTAATTTCAGTTCAATTTCAAGGTTTCACTGGTTTTCGTTTCCTCTATACTCGTCCATGCGCGATGTTTACTTTGCATTGTGTTTTTCAATATATTGTGTTATTCATTACACGACGTTTACTCTGCACTGTGCTTTTCATATTTGCTTCAAGTTGTAGGAAATATGAAATGGGTTTGCCTGGTTTAAATGGTTTTTCATTACTATCAGACTTGTTCGATGAAATATGGAAAGGGTTTGACTGGTTTTCAGCCATGCACTTGTATTCGTGTGTTCGTCATTGCACAAACTTTAACTCTGTAATTTGCTTTTTACATTTGTTTTTATTCCAAAATATAAAAAAGTGGTTATAATATATCACATTGCATATTGTTTTTTATAATTGACTGTTACTAAGAAATATTCATAGGGTTTTAATGTTTATCATTTCGAGGGTTTGTGCCATGCACTTGCATTTGTATCTTGCTCATTGCACAGACTTTAACTCTACAATTTTCTTATAATATTCTCATGTTATTTTGAAATATGAAAATGGTATGACTGGTTTTCATTTCAAAGATATTCTAGCATGCAATCTTATTATTTTGTTCTTCCATGCACAATAGTTCTATTTATGAAATGTTTTTTTTATTTGATTATTACTACCAAACATGGAAAGAGTTTCACTGGTTCACAATTACAGGTTTTTCTGCCATGTACTTGTATTCCTCTATTTGACAATGCACAAACTTTAACTTTGCAATTTACCTTTAATATTTGTTTGTTATTCCCAAAAATGAAAATGGATTCACTTGTTTTCATTTCGAAAATATTCTACATGCAATCATATTATTATGTTCTTATATATATATATATATATATATATATATATATATATATATATCTATATATATATATATATACATATTGTGCATGGAAGAATAGAATAATACATATACATATTTCCATACATATATATGGTATGACTGGTTTTCATTTCGAAGATATTCTGGCATGCAATTGTATTATTTTGTTCTTCCATGCACAATAGTTTTGTTTGCATACATATATATACATATTGTGCATCTAAAAATAGAATAATACATAGACATATTTCCATACATATATAATTCTATACATATACATATATAGATATATGTATATATATTTGTATATGTATATATATGTAATTGTTTATGTGACTATTACTACGAAATATGTTTTATATATTTATGTTCGGCTCTCCATGATTCATTGTTTGGCTCTGCACTCAAGAAAGCTCCCTTTCTCTTTCAGTTGAGATTTTCTACCTCACTATGTTTGTACCATTGTCTTTCATTTTGACAATGTTTAACCAATGGTTGTTCATGTCTCACTAATCAGATCTTCTCTAAGTCATTTGAATTCAAATAATAAATCAAACAAACTATCAACATGCATATATTCAATAAAAACAAATTGTTCATGCACATTAAAGACAATTGCATTACAAAGTGTCAACAATTGCATTACAAAATGTTCATAAAAACTAAGCATTGAATTACAAACTATCAAGATGCATATTAAAGAAAAGCAAATTATTCATGCATCATTGTGACTTCAACAATGTTCAATTCTTATTTTTTTAATTGCTCCAAATATCTAAATTTTAATATCTACATGTGCAATCTAAAGGTAATATGAGGTCCAAACCAAAAAACAAGACTGCAAAGACAAATTCACGTACAAAGAAAGAGATTGTAATAGTCCCCCATGAGCATCAATTGGTTGTAGATGCAAACACCAATCATGAACTTTTTGAGGATGTCCAGGAGATTGTTGCACGTGTAATCAGGTAGGCAAGAGCATCAAAGGAAAGGGAATGGTCATCACAAGACATGGACATGGCACTAAAGGATGTTGAAACAAATGGGATGTCGACGAGAGCTGCTATGAAGAGATGAAAAATCCCAGCTACAACACTTAGCAATTAGTTAGGCAACCTGATAAGTACTTGAAAGAAGGGTCCACGAACAGTCCTAACAAAAGAGGAGGAGGGTTTGATTGTAAAGTGGTGCACATATATGGCAGATGTTGGCCATAGGCTTGAGATTATCAATCTCAAGCAAGAGGTTGCTCAGATATGCCAGACTAGACCCAAACCTTTCATGGAGGGGCTACCTTGAAAGTCATGGTGGACTGGATTCAAGAGGTGTCATCCAGAATTGACCTTGCGCACAACTCAAGGTCTTGACAAAGACAAGGTGGTAAACCTAAGACCCCAAATAGTAGCTAATTTTTTTAGAACACTGACAGTAGCATATGAAAGTACCCCATACAATCCTAATAGAATATGTAACTATGATGAAATGGGCATTCAAGCTGGCAAAAATGGAACAATGAGGGTCTTGGCATGACGAGACAGTAGGAATGTCTTGTACATCATTCCAAAAAGTAGAGAATGGATAAAAATTATTTGTTGTGTTAATGCATCTAGCCAAAGCATACGTGGTTTCTATTTGTTCAAGGGAAATACAGAGATAGACAATTACATTGTGAACTATGAACCAAACACAACTATGGCAACCCAAGCACACACTTGGATGACGAAGGAGCTTCTCTTTGACTGGTTGGAACATTTTTGTGTGTTGGTTTTATGGGGTGTGTCACCAAGTAATAGGCACCTTCTAATTTTTGATGGCCATGGAAGTCACATTGCACTATCAACTATGCAGGAGGCAAGGAGGTTAGGCATTGACCTCCTTACCCTGGCTGCTCATACTTCTCACGCACTACAACCTTTGGATGTTAGCATGTTTGCACCATTCAAGGCATATTTCAATTCAAAAGGAGCTGAATTTCTCACTAGATTCCCCAATATTGATATCAAAAGGGCGAAATTGGTGGAGTTAGGCAACAAGGCACTGAGAAGAGTTATGACTCCATCGAACATAAAATTTAGCTTTAAAAGGATGAGGATATGGCCCCTCAATTCTGATGCACTCATGGGCAACATGCATCCCAACGAGACATATGAGATTGATGACACTAAGGATGCTTCTATAGTGCAGAACATCCTTAGTCTTTCGGGACTTGATGTTTCAACAAATGAACTATCACAAACATTGCAAACTCCAACCGATACTCAAGTGTAGGAAGGTGCAGAGCAACAACTTGAGGACATGGACAACCAACCTAAATAAGAAGACATGGGGAATTTCACATTCCCATCTCTTACATCCACACCTCTAGAACAAACAATGCACTATTATGTAGATGGCGGCCATGAAAGTCAAGACAGTGGACTAGGAGGAGTTTACTGACTCACAAGTCAATGAAATAATTCAATCCCAAACTGGTTCTCAGATCAGTAACTTCCTTAAGCTGCCAATTCACAGAGTCAATGGAAGAATGAGAAAGTCTGTTGGTGGTGCTCTTTGGGTGAGCTGACAGTCTCAATTGTTGATTGTTGATAGTTACATGACTCTCATAATGAAGCAGGAACAAATAAAACAAGAACTAGAAGAATTGAAAATTAGAAAGAGGCAACAAATTAAGGACAAAAAGGCAACACGAATTTTGGCCTTGGAGCAGAAGGAACAAAGAAAAATTGAAAAGGAAATTAAAAACAAGGAAAGAGAGTAGCTGAAACAATTGCAAAGAAAGGAAAGAGAGCAGAAGGAGAAAGAGAGGGTACAAAAAGAACAAGAGAAGAAGGAAAGGGAGATCAATGTTGCCCATAGAGCATTGATGCAAGATAGACACTTAAGCAGTCTTGCAACCCCCTTATCTGATAATCACGGTTACTTTTGAGATATAACCAATAATAACATCCCTCTCTTTATTGCAGGCAATGTGTGTTTGAGTCCCAACCCATCTCAAGTTAGCTACACTCAATTTCCAGTTAGCCTGACTTCTTTACCACTAACCCCTTCAAATGTTAGTTGCACACAATTGGAAAATGCAAATGTAAATCAATTTATGGCAAGTCTAGATGCAGCAACAAGAGACGAGAACACATCTCTAGATTCATTCCTTGGAGCATTCGATTGAGGTTGGGAGGGACCAACTGAAACAATACCTTATATTTTGGTTTTTTTTGTTCTAGTTGGGGATGCCATTTTCATTGTGTTGCATCTATATCGTTAGTATATTTGAACTAAATCTATTTACTAATGTGTTACGAGTACCTTGGTTGACTTTGAGGGTGAAAACTGTTTTACAATTGCATATTAAGGCACTCTAGTGTGGGGCTCATTGTCCTATGTCAATACCTTTTTATGGTTGTCTTATATAATCTACATATCAGAAAATATATTCTATGCAGATAATTTGTTTCAATTTTGTTTACAACAATTACTATGTTTATAATAACTATTCTACATTTGTAAAAATATATTCAATGTTGATAATCTTATACAACATTTCATACAATGTCGTCTATGTTGATAATGTAACATTTGAAACTGCATGACAATACATTTCATATAGTCATTATAAAGGTCTACTAGACATGTCTAAATTCCACAATACTTCATAAGGAAATACTTGATGTAATCTACCCTTTTGTATATCAGTAGCTCAATTGAAATTTAATTTTAGGCTATACCTTTACAAAAGTTAACATGTTTCGATTTCTTATCTCAAGTTTATTTATTTTGGTACATTACAGTTCACTCTTTTTTTGTGAACCAAAAATCACATTGCATTTAGGGGTAACGACTATAATGCCCAAAAAGTATATCATTCAATTTAGTATATAGTATATAGATTATGTTGGTTAACACTAACAACATAATTACACTTGATTATGAGGGTATTTCTAAGGAGGGTTGCCAAAGGGAGGTGGCAAGAGTGAATGGTAGAGATGAATGTGACCTATTTGACCGTAGCTCTTCCCTATTATTATGTTCATCATTGCACAAATTTTAACTTTGCAATTTGCTTAAATATTTATTTGTTATCCCGAAATATGAAAATGGTTTGACTGGTTTTCATTTCAAGGATATATGTAGTGCATATATGTGGATACATATGTATGTGCAAAGGTATGTACATATATATCTATGTGCATATGTATTTAGATGTATGTCTATGTCAATACATATGTATATATATATATATATATATATATATATATATATATATCTATGTGCATATGAATGCACATGTATGTATATATCAATATGTATATACATATATATCAATGTGTATCTACATGTATATGTATATGTATGTATATATATATAAATAGATATATAGATACATACATTGATATATAGATTGAAAGTTATATATAGGTATAGAAAGAAATTAAATGAAAAGATTAAACCCATTAAATATGCATCTTGATAGTTTGCAATTCAATGCTTGGTTTTTATGAATAGTTTGTAATGCAATTGTTGACACTTTGTAATGCAATTGTCTTTAATGTGGATGAACAATTTGTTTTTATTGGATATATGCATGTTGACAGTTTGTTTGATTTATTATTTGAATTGAAATGACTTAGACTAGATCTGGTTAGTGAGACATGAACAAACATTGGTTAAACATTTTCAAAATGAAAGACAATGGTACAAACATAGTGAGGTAGGAAACCTCAACTGAAAGACAAAGGGAGCTTTCTTGAGTGCAGAGCCGAACAATGAATCGAGGAGAGCTAAACATAAATATATAAAATATATTTCGTAGTAACAATCGCATAAACAATTACATATATATACATATACAAATATATGTGTGTGTGTGTGTGTGTATGGAAATATGTCTATGTATTATTTTGTTCTTCCATGCACAATATGTATATATATGTATGGAAATATATATATATATATATATATATATATAGACAAATACATATATAAGAATAGAATAATATAATTGCTTGGAAGAATATATTTGAAATGAAAACAAGTGAATCCATTTTTATATTTGGGAATAACAAACAAATATTAAAGGAAAATTGCAGAGTTAAAGTTTGTGCATTGTCAAACAGAGGAATAAAAGTGCATGGTAGAAAACCCTATAATTATGAACTAGTGAAACTCTTTCCATGTATGCTAGTAACAATCAAATAAAAAAAGCATTTCACAAACAAAACTATTGTGTATGGAAGAATAGAATAATACGATTGCATGCTAGAATATCTTTGAAATGAAAACCGATCATACCATTTTTATATTTCAGAATAACATGAGAATATTATAAGAAAATTGCATAATTAATTATGTGCAATGAGCAGGACACGAATGCAAGTTCATGGTAGAAACCCTCGAAATGATAAACATTAAAACCCTATGAATATTTCCTAGTAACAGTCAAATATATTGTAACCATTTCTGTATTTTGGAATAACAAACAAATGTAAAAAGCAAAGTGCAGATCTAAATTTTGTGCAATGACAAACAAACAAATACAAGTGCATGTCAGAAAACCATTCAACCCCTTTCCATATTTCGTTGAACAATTCTACTAGTAATGAAAAACCATTTAAACTAATCAAACCCATTTCATATTTCATATAAGGAAGCAAATACGAAAAGCACAATGCAAAGTAAACACCATGCAATGAAGAACAAAATATTAGGAGTGCATGGATGAGTGCAGAGGAAAAGAAAACTAGTTAAACCCTCCCCACATTTCATTTTATTAATCTTTCTAAAAGACAATTTTTTGCAACGAAATTTTGTGAAAAAATAAGTGCATGGCAGAATATCGCCGTGTTTGAAGATACTAGAATAGGTTGAGTGAGGTTAGAAACCTCACCTGAAAGAGAAAGGGAGCTCTCGAGAGTGTAGAGCCGAATGAAGAAGCATGAAGAGCCGAACAATGAAGCGTGGAGAGCTGAACCAATATCAGTGCAAAACCAAATGAACACTCGAGAATGTTTGCAAACAAAATGAATGAGAGTGAGCGAAATATGAGAGAATTTGGAGTATTGAATGAACCTTGATCTCTGAATTATGTGCCCGACAGTCTGAGTAAATGCGAAGGAACGCATAAGGCAAGTTGGTTAGTGGGGGTAACGAAGGAGGCGACGAGCGATTAATGCTCTAAATTGTTCGTTTAGGGTGGAGAGGCTATCGTGGACATGCGATCGTCTAATCCAGTGTACGTAGATTTGTTTTTCAATTAAGGAGGCAAATGGCTTCACTTTTGGGTGGAGGGCGCAATGGGCCTATTTTGGATAGGTCAGACTAAATGGTTCTTGACAGGTGGTGGGGTGCTCAAATTTTTTTAAAAAAATATTAGGCCCGATGCACAAGTGGTAGGGTGACGTGGTGGGAATTTTTTATTTATTTTTGGTCCACGTGTACTGCCACGTGGACCTCCAAAGTTTACATGCCCTACTTTGGGCCCCTCTCCCCTAGAAACTTTCAAGCAAATGCAGTTGGAAAACGTGGCATGGTGTTGACGTGACTCGCGAGTGTTTCTCATCCTCATCACCAAAGATCAATTGGCATAAGAATTAGACTACACAACTATTGATAGCATTCTCCTTAGCTACGTTAGAGTTCTAGTTTAAGAGGGTGAGAGTAGATTTGAAGAAATTGGGAATACTTGGGAACTATTGGAGTGATATATGTAGGATAATTCTTTGGAAAAGCTAAGTAGATATTTTATTTATTCATTTCTACTTCAATATCCTTTTAAATCATTGCATTAATTAGTCTGTACATATTCCAATCTGCTATAGAATAGTTCAACTACAATGTTTAAAAAGGGTATCTATGTACCTCATACATATTGATCTCTAGTGAAGACTCTCATCTAGATAGTTGAAATAGTTGCAATTTTAACTTACAATAATCAAGAGAAACCCTATAATGGTCTTTAGTCTAAACTATGGTGAAATAATTAGGATAGACCTTTCTTTCATCTCATTACACTACTCCCCTTAATGGTTGAACAAGTTTTGCGAAATATCATGCAACATTCTATGTGACCAATATTTTGATATTTAAGACAAAGGGATAAGAAAAATATTATAGCATATCTAATATAAGGAAATTCATGTCTTCATTAGGATAAATTAGGGAGCACTTGATATCCATGTGTTCTTAACACTAATATGTGAATACATGTGTAAATCAAGAAGAAAATCTATGGTGTTAAACCATAAATCATATATGCCATTGCTCCTTAAAATGATGCTAGTATATATGTAAATTGAGCATTAATAAATCAAATAATGTGATTGAATGTTCTTCATATTGGAACATATGTGATGCTTAAACTAGGGCTTGCTACTATTACTTAATAACAAAAGTAGGGGGGCGGGGACACTTAAATAAATATAGTCATTTTGAGTACTTTGAGTAATTTAATCTCATTTCCTTAAAATATATTAAAGATGAAAATAACACAATGAGCTATGTCATATGATTATGTAGCTCTCTTCTAGGGAAATTTAAAATATCGGGATGAGCTATGTGGTATAATCAAATCACTATGGTTATAATCAACTATATGTATCAACTAGAAAGTACTTAATCATAAGACTTGATGTCTTCAAGATCTTAGGTGTGCAATAAAAGTATGTGTTAACTTTTAGATAAATGAAATCAAACGATAAGAGTATTACTACTAATTATATTAATTAGTGTACTTTTTCATATGATATTTTTTCTATAAGATCGTCAACGGTAATAAGAACGAATCCATTGATCATGCTTAAAGCCCATTCATAACTAGGATGTTATGTCCCTTGATGTTCAAATGATGATTATGTGGTCTTGCTGGTATGATAATGTCTGGAAATCTCTTAAATATGTGAACCTTGATATGGGAATTATCATGTGAATGAAGGAAGGATATTAGTGTTTTAGTAAACCACAATGTGATTTCATACTAAATGGAAGGTAACTATCATTTAATTTGATTATGATATCGATATTTATGTTAACAAATAAACCTATGAGATCATGCTATCCAACATCTCTTGAGACCTTACTATTGACCATCAGGTCATACTTTGTTGCATTAGGATTGTAGTCTCTCTGTAACATCTCTTCTTTGTCTTCTTTGTATCTCTGTGGTAGTGAGCCCTCCGGGTTGTAGCCCTGTTCTTGTTCTAGACAATGAGTCCTTATTTCAGGTAGTGAGGCTTGTTTCTGGCAGTGAGGCTTGTTTCTGGTAGTGAGCCTTTTGTAATCAATTTTGATATTCTTTATAGTGTGAGTTAATTCTCACCGTGGTTTTTCTCGTATTGGGTTTTCCACATAAATTTGGTGTTATTGTGTTTATGTGTTGGATTTAAGTTTCTGCATTGGCATTTGATGATTAATCATTTAAGTAGTATTAGAGATTAGTTCTGGTGATTGAATTAAAGGCCTAATTCTGTGACAATTGATTCACCCCCCCTCTTAGTTGTCCTATTTAATAGAGAATTCCCTTCGAAGAGGCAACACACTGTAATGTTACAACAACACATGTCCCAACTTCATTAACACCTCTCAACATATTTTAGCTATACGCTAGAGGCAAAAAATGTGCTACGAAGATGGCATGCATTGCACTAAGGGTTTGACACTTGTCCAAAGAGGGATGGGCTCTTAGCACTTAAGTGATTTTATTTGAGCATGTGCAAAATAGTTGTTTTAAAGATAGTGCACTTAGGAAAAGAGGGGTTGAAGGTTGCATAAAGGGACTTAAGACCTAATATTTTGAATTTCAAACATATGCGACAAAGTATTAATGAATAATGAGTTCAATCAGTAACCTAGGCATATGGGGCCGATAGAGACATGGGGCGAGGACCCATAAGATACCACTTAAAGATAGGCAATAACCTATATAAAGTCAACACAAAAATATAACAAAAGTAATTGCTACGTTGCTTAGAGCTAGGGTTTTTTGAGGGTTTTAGCATAAATAAGAGACCATTCCTAAAACCCCTAGTAGAGAATATACTCATTTTGAAGCTCAAGACAAGGGAAAAAACTAGATGCCAATTTTTTTTACAAAAAGAGCTACCAGAGTTCTCCTAGGTTAAATCCCTTGGTGAGTGAGATTAACAATAGTAAAAAATATTGAACCAACATTCACCAACATGCATATGGATTATATGGGGATGCAATTCTTTTGTACCTTAGGAATGTAGTTGTGCTCTAATTATTTTTTTATCCTTCTTGATCTTCTCTTTAGCAAACAATCATTTAATTGCACATTGAATGTTTTTAAATACCATAACATGCCACATAAGCCATGTGTAGGAAAGTTTAAATTTGAATTTGAACCTTTTGGACTTATGGATCATACTCATGCTCCTCTATATTGAACTAGGTTAATCCCATGTCACTCATAACTAAATTGGAGGGATAAGGGGGCAATCTCAAAGCAAAAGAAAAATGTATGGAGATATGTTTGACTAAGTTTGAGATAAGAATAAATAGGTAATAAATGTATGAGAATAAGTGTAGATGAGAGTGAAATAAAGATGGATAGAGAGCTGGCCACAAGCCAAACTTAACACAAGAATATGCCACTTGTCAATGTTATTGCATTAAGACATTTCCATCAAGGTAGAGACAAAACTAAATGAAAAGTGACATGGGTATGATAATTTCACCATCACAATTATAGAGTAAACTTAAATACAAGCACCTACATTGTTAAGACTTACAATAGATTTACTAATAAAAAATATGAACATATAACAACTAAAAATACTTTATATTTTCGACATAAACAACATTTTCCAATTTTTTTTCATAAATGTAGTACCCATAGACCATTTTTTATTAATCATAGGTAGTAAAAAGACATCCTTATAAAAGGGGCCTATCTAAATAAAAGACAGAAAGCATACAAAAGAAAGCAAAAGCCCGACCAATAAATTCCTAAGGAATTTTCAAACGAGGGAATCTTGAAAAAGTTGGATCCGTTACAAAAGAACCAAGGGAAAAAACTAGCTTGGAAGTTTGGTACGAGTCAAAGCATTAGGAAGTTGAGGTGCATAGAGTTCAATTTCCAAACGATAACGCAACATGCAGTGGAGTATTTCATTCTCCACGAGACAGACAGAGACAAAATCACAATCCCCATATGATTAAGAGACTCATCTGCTGTTGCATTCGCCCGTTATTTCACTAATATTAAATGTCTTCCATCTCGTGCTTTGGACCATCTCTGTCTTCTTCTTATTCTTCTGCCAAATCCTCGCTCCGTTTCCAAGCCCATCGCCACACCCTTCCTCGCAGGAATTCAAGGAGCTCTCTAATTCGTTGCGCCTTCATTTCTAGAGGTCAGTTTGTTTTTTCATGCATTCTTCTTAGCAGCTGGCCACACAATTATTCTTAAACAATATTTGCAGGAGAAAATTTTGCTTCAAATTTTTCTTCGCGGGTTTGTTTTTTAAGCAGATTAGTAGCTTTAAAACGTGAAATGTGTACGCATCCTCTTTTCCTTGTTCTATGCATATCATCAGTGCTACATTTTAGGGATTAATTGCAACCAACAGTCGTAATGTTAAATTTTGTATTCTAGGGTTTAGTTGCTACTAATCGGGTTAGATAATGCGCAAGGGTCTTCATAATTTAATTCTGATAAATTCTTCTCATCCCAGGATCTTGCATATCAGAGAATTTTTGTTTATTAGATGTTTAGGCTTTCACAGTCCATAACTTAGAATGCGACTTCTAAAAGCCACGTGAAAAATTTAAAATCGATGTTTCGGGTCACACCGCATGATCCATCATGAATTGAATTTTTATGTTTTCTTATTGTTAAAGAAATCTTGGGTGAGGTTATGAATTGCCCTTAATGTCCTGTTTGGCGAGCTTTGTTGAGTTTATTTTCGTGAAGAGTGACCTTAGACTATTTTTGTTTGGGGCGAGCTTAAACTGCATTTTTCTGGTGGGTAAGCTTGGGCAAGATTCTTAAGATTTAAGCCTCGATTATATTTGAATTTTTCCTGTCAAAACTGGGCCAAATTCCTCCATTACAGCACAACCTTGACATGTTTGCTGGAGTTTGAGGGCCATCTTATTGTGAGAAGTGGGATCTCAACCTGGGAGGCGCACTTATGGACTTATTCATGGTTACACTATAACCCTCACACGCATTGTGCAGTTTTATATCTGGCAATCATTTTGTATCTAGCAATACAGCTTTTTTTCAATTTTCTTTCAAATCTTCCTCTGCTACGAAGGGTAAGGCTGAAATTGTGTATGACCATTTGTTGGGAGAAGTGAAAATCCAAGAATTATTCAAAGGGAGGGTAGAAATTTACCACAATTGCTTAAATTTTGTGTACATTTTTTGGTTCTCAGTTGATTAAAGTTTGTTTTTATTCTCAGTTTTGATCACAAATGTTGCAAATCAGGGCATAATATTTTTTGCTGCTGAAGCGTCCTAGGCCATGGGGTACGGCAAGGGACGTCCCCGACATCCCCCAACCATCTCTAAATGGATGGGGACGTTTCGGGCCGTTTCCTGTTGATTTGTCTGGTTCGGGAATGGCAAGAGGACATCCCCTTTGCGTCCCTCTGTCCCAGGGACGACTGGGGACGGGGACGACCCCTTATGGGACAGGGGATGCGTCCCCATGTAACACAGATTTGAAACCTTTAATACTCCTCCACTGGGGAATCCTTGCTTGAACCGAAGTAGTCCAAAGCTTGGTCTAGAGTCGTACCTCCAAGTTTGATCTCTTGTGCCTCCATAAGAGGTTGTAAGAGGTTCATTTCTACGTAAATCCTAGTAATGCCATGTCTCTGTTCTCTCGCTGAGTCTTGAAATCCACTGGAAATTGAAATTGCTCTTCAAATAAAAATAAAAATAAAGTAAACAATGTAAATAAAATAAAATAATTCATAAATAGTTCTAAAATATAACAAAATAACTCTAACCAAATAAAATAAAGTAACTTTTAAGTAAACAAAATAACTCTTAAATAAAATAAAAATAGCTCCTCAAATAAAAATAAAGTAAACAATGTAGATAAAATAAAATAGTTTTAAACTAAAAGTTAAAATTGATGTGTCCATGTATATATGTAGTAAATAAAATAGTTCTAAAGTTGCATAAAACAACTCTTAAGTAAATAAAATAGCTCAAAATTAGTATTTCTTGAAATTTTTTAAATAACTTATTTAGGATATCTATACTGGTTATAAATTATTTCTAATAGAACTGACGGAAAGAAAATATGTTAAATTGAAAAGTTTGAATGGAGACAAGATGCTTAATTTTCAAGTAGCAAAGCATACTAGGTTTTTCTTTGTAATGTCATTTTTCTGAATCGACATTTTTTTAATCAGCTAAAAAATATTAAGATATGTTCTTTTTCATATGTTTTTAAAAATCTAAATATGTTATCATTTTGACCTCAGATATGGCCGGAACTCCTGATACAGGTTTATATCCTTTGCACCGTTGCAAAATTCTGCACCTGGTATATCTTATTTATGTGTTTATATGTATCTTTTCTCCTAAAATTCTGCACCTAGTATGCCTTATTTATGTGCTTATTTGTATCTTATCTTAAAATTCTGCAATGCTATGTCTTATTTATTTGTTTATTCATCTTTCCTCTTTATATGATATTATGAACATCAAAAGGCTGATAATTATTTTTGTACTCAACTGGATGTACTTTTTACTCAACTGTATGTACTTTTTTTCTTATTTGAATTTTAAGTGGTCTCCTTGGGTACTAGTGGACATTTATGGATCTTGCTTTTATGTATTAATATGAATTGGCTTGTTCAAAATTTATCTAGGTGAGGCATGGGCAGGGTTATCACAATGTGGAAGGAGAGAAGGATTTCAAAGCATATATGTCCCCTGAATATCTTGATGCTAGTCTTACTCCTTTAGGATGGGAGCAGGTATTTGCATTCTCTTTAGTATCTTGCATGATCTGTTTAATTTCTGATGCATCATATATGATAATTAGTTTTCTTAATGTTGAAACCAGACAAATATCAATCCTTAAGATATTTTAGAGAGTTACATAATCTTGTTCAAATTTATGGATCAATCAAGTTTCCTTTTAGCATCTTGATGTAGTCATATTAGTTACCCCCTGACAAGACTTCATAATTTTACACAAGAATATATCATCTGCTTCTTGGCCGTAGTTTAGAGAAGTTTCAAGCTGAACAACTATGTCTGGATTACATTACCCAATTCTGTGCTTGTTTACAAGACGACATACAAATCTGGGTCAAAATAACTATGAATTATCTAATATCTGAGGTCTTAATTTCACTCTCTTACGTTACAGTTTCCCGTTGACATCTTATATTTTATGACAACTATATTATTTTCACTAATCATGCACTTCTGCATGGCATAAAGCATCCTATTTACTTGCCTATCTAGACATACAATTACTTAAGCACAGTAAACTGGTTTGTACATTCATGAGTGATTCATATGAGAATAACATTACATTTCAAAAAATATAACAATTGTTTATTTATTCATTTAATGCTTCAATGCTCTTATAAAAAAATGGGGAAGGGAATGATTTTTCAACAACATGGTCCTTTTTACTGACTATAGAAGGTATATAAACTTGCCGATAGTTGCCAAGGAAGTCCAACTATTGGCAACTACTTAAAACTACATCAATCAGCCGGTGATTCATAACCATTCTCCCGACTAACTGAAATTACAACATAACTAGTAACTAATATATATTTATTCTATCTACATCAGTCCCCCAAAAGAATTCATCTTCTAGGTGATAAAAAGTAGACATATTATTATTGAGGGGCTAGGTGAGAAGACGTTGCTGGTAGTGTAGATACGAAAGAGGAAAGAGTCAAGTGTTGAGAATAAGCAATATGCAATTTGTAGACTTGCTCTGTTCTTTGCTTCAAATGGTGACCCACCAATAGCTCCCTCTCCTAAGAAGTTCTAACCATTTGTACTATCTCCATGAGTCGAGTTTTTGCCTTTCCATGTGCAAGTTGCAAGTTGGCAATTTCTCTTTCCTGATCAACAATTTTTTTGTCTTTGTCAACCACCCTAGTCTTTTCTAATTTTGTGAGTTGGGTCTATTGTGCAAGCTATGCTTGGAACCAAATAGTTTGATCATTCAAGAAGTTTTGGAAGTCGGATCAATCTTTGTGTACAACCAATAGCTATGTCCCTTAGAATTGTTGGGATGGATTGTTGCCAATAGGATCTATCATTCTAACCATTTGTTGTCTAGATTGTTTCACAAGTGTTACAATGTTGCAAGATCTTTTCATCAGTTGCTTAGGAATTTGGGCGACTTTTGCCTTCTAATATTGGGACTTGATGGGGGAGTCACCATATTTTTGTTTTGACGCAACCTCAATGCTTGGAACCTACTTACCAAGGGGTTATGATTCAATCGCTTTGATGCTTCTCTTGTAGTCTCAATGCTTGAGAATCGTCAACTTGTCTTGCTTTCGTGTTCTGCACACTTGAGTTGCCTTTAGGTTCTTTCTTGTACACCTTTGGCTCAGTTCCTTTGATCACCAATTCTTCTTCAATCACCATTTTTTCAATACGTCGAAGATTACTCTCATACGTCTCTATCAATGAATCTTTATATTCTATCTCCCATTCTTCTTTGTCTATTGTTTGTTGTACTCGATCAAAAAGATCCACCCATGTTTCATCAAGTAGTAGTAAATGACTTGCTATCTCTTCCCACTCATTCCTTGTATGGTTTTTTGTAGTGGAAGTGTTTTTGTTTGCTTCATTGCGGTGTTGACTTCCACTTCAACTCACGCTCCAACTTCAACTCTATTCTCAGGATGGGCTCTGACTAGGACTTGTATAATTGTGTTTGCTTTGGCTACTTCTCTTAGCCTTCTTCTTTGTTCTCTTTGCAGTACAATCCTCATGGATCGCCGCACCTCTTGTTTAGTTCTTTGACCACTTTTTGGTGTCTTCTGATTCTTGTTTGGATATAAATTGCATTAATTTCGGGGGATGTGAAACTAATTTGTATTTCGTTCTTCTTCCTCTTGTTGGTTTCTGTTCTCATAGCACTGCCTTATTTGTTGTCTCTACGCTTTGCGATCTTGTTCGGCATGTAGGTCTTGAAGTATTAAGAGATTTCTTGCAAGGAGTCTTGGCATACGATTGAGGAGTATGTCTACTTTTTTGCTTACTCTCAGGTTATCACAAATGACTTATTGAGAAATTTGCCTCTGTTAGGCTTCCTTCCGTATGTGTTCTTTTAACAATATATCTCACATATTTACCAAGTCTTGTGTGAGTTCGCCTTCTCTTTTTTGATTAGACTCTATAGGTTCTTCAACTAGCTGTCCCATTATATGGTGATTTTAACCCGACTACTTTGAAGGCAACAGTGCCAAATGTTTACTTGCCTATCTAGACGTTCAATTACTTAAGCATAATAAACTGGTTTGTACATTTATGAGTGATTCATAGGAGAATAACAGTAAATGTCAGAAGATATGCCTATCTATACATACAATTATGAGTATATTTAAGAAGGTATAACATTTGTTTATTCATTCAATGCTTCAATGCTCTTATACAAAAATGGGGAAGGGAATGGTTTACCAACAACACGGTTGCTTTTCTTGACTATAGAAGAAGTATATAAACTTGCTGATGGTTGGCAATGAATTCTGAAATATTCTCTCTCAATTTTTTTGATTTTTAAACCAAACATTTACAATAAAATCAATCACCCGCTAAGGTTAGCATAACCCAAAACGTACATGAAAGAACTCTAACCAAGAATGCGCCCTAAAACCACTTAAGGAGGAGGGGCGAGCATATGGTCAGAGGATCCCTAGGATCTACTGAATCAATGAGTACGAGATTACACTGAAAGAGAAATATTAAACTCGACACCAAGAATGTGCACTCAAGATTCTTTGACAGGCGAGGTGCTAACATATGGTGGAGTACTATTGCTGAATTCAAATGAGATAAGGCGGATAACCAGCCAAAGAACTTTCCACGCTACCACCAAACAGTGGGGGGAAAAATATTACAATATGATTACTTCTTCTGCTGCGGCAGGCATCCACTGAAGAGTGGGGATTCACCACTTGAAAGTGGGCATGAAAGAGATTACAAAACAAATTATCCACACAGGCGGTATACCATCCAGGGGTGCTTAATGTGAAGTTACTTAAATAATGCAGCAAATGCTAAAACTGAAACAGTACTACTGTTAACAGTTTGTACAAAAAAGATAGCTGCAAATTACACTGTTTTTCACCATCTTTCCAAGCACCATGTTGTACATTGTTTCCATGTCAGAACATAATGAGAAAAGAAGAAGAAAGATGGAAATAGTAAATGATTTAATTCTGTTTCAGCAAACTGTAATTCTGAAAATGTCAAATCAACAACTACAAAAAATTATCAAATGCTCACAACTCAACCGAATTACCTCCGAATTGCATGATTCCAAGTGCATTGATCAACTAGAAGATAGGCGCCCCTGCTGAGATGAAGTAACAGCCTCAAAACACCCACTATTAATTATGACACAATTCCCAATGCAAGCTGAAATGTACGGCCCTCCTTGAGGGGCGATGTTGACAAATAAAATCTAAGGCTCCAAACTAAAATCTGCAAACTGGTAGGAAGGGTCGCCCCAAGCATAGAAATAGATTGCTTCAATGCCCAAAAGCAAATTAAATTCATACAAAAAGTTGTATATAAAAATCTCCTTTAGCCAAACAATAACCAGCAACTTGAAAACTGGAAATATCTCACCAAAACTCCACAATAATGCTCAATATGTACTTCTGGATGAAGCACACTCTCAATCCATCATCTAGGGAACCATAGTTTTAGGCCTGAAGAGTGGAATAGAATTCCTAAGCTTTCCCTTAGCTAGATTCGGATTTCAAACCAGCAGCTTAACTTTGCTTTTCAAAACATCACATAATCAACTCTCCACAATGCAGCAATATATAAGTTTCAATGGGCAAATGAAACACTTTGAATTCCAAGGGACGCCACCTTCAACCATTCACTTTATTGTGAAATAATAAAACATTATTTCCCTTCCCTTTAGGCGTCCATTTTACTTTGCAACAATAAAGCATTTACTAAATCATTAAATGCTCAACATGACCCCTTAATGTCCCCTCTTTAAAATAACATGAAGTTATTACTCCTAGGTGTGGGGGTACAACTTAAAACATGAAATTGAATAAGTATAACACTTAGTCCAAGGAGATAACCAAAACCAATGCCAATATTAAAACTGAAGGATCACCACAAATAGCATGATGACTTGAGCTGAACTGCAGATGATGATATTGCCAAAATTAGACTTACTAAAAATAGCCACTGCCAAAAATAGTAAGTTCACTTCAACTCAACATAAAGCCAAACTGAACTGCAAAAGATTGAGTTGCTGCTAGAGTGATACTGCTCTAAATATACTTACCAAAAATAGCATATTGCTATAAATAGTAAGTTTGCCAAAACCCATCTGTATGCCAATTGAGTAGTATCATGACTTACTATAAATAGTAAGTGTTCCCATTCTGCTTAGCCTACGAGTTTTTGGAAATAGGCTAAAACCAATTGTAGAGCACAGGGCTAAATCGGGGACATTACAAATTCCAATAGTCAGCGACTACCCAAAATTACTTCAATCAGCTGATGAGACATAACCATTCTTGCCAACTAACTGAAATTATAACATAACTAATAACTAATATATATATTTTTCTATCTACATATATGTCCCCCAAATTTCTTGATGCTAGACTTAGTTCTTTAGGATGGGAGCAGGTATTTGTATTCTCTTTAGTCTTTAGTATCTTGCGTGATCTCCTGAATTTCTGATATTGTAGAGAGTTACTTAATAGCTTTAATACTAGTATAAATTTATGGATCAATCAAGTTTCCTTTTAGCATCTTGATGTAGTCATATTAGTTACCCCCTGACAAGACTTCATAATTTGACACAAGAATATATCATCTGCTTCTTGGCCGTAGTTTAGATAAGTTCCAAGCTGAACAACAACTATGTCTGGATTACATTACCCAATTCTGTGCTTGTTTACAAGATGACATACAAATCTGGGTCAAAACAACTATGAATTATTTAAGATATGAGGTCTTAATTTCACTCTCTTACGTTACAGTTTCCGATTGACATCTTATATTTTATGAAAACTATTTTATTTTCACTAAGCATGCACTTCTGCTTGGCATAAAGCATCCTATTTACTTGCCTATCTAGACATACACTTACTTAAGCACAGTAAACTGGTTTGTACATTCACGAGTGATTCATATGAGAATAACATTACGTTTCAAAAAATATAACAATTGTTTATTTATTCATTTAATGCTTCAATGCTCTTATACAAAATGGGGAAGGGAATGATTTTTCAACAACATGATCCCTTTTACCGACCATAGAAGAAGTATATAAACTTGCCGATAGTTGCCAAGGAAGTCCAACTATTGGCAATTACCCAAAACTACATCAATCAGCCGGTGATTCATAACCATTCTCCCGACTAACTGAAATTACAACATAACTAGTAAATAATATATATTTATTCTATCTACATCAGCCCCCCAAAATGAAAATCCATCTTCTAGGTGATAGAAAGTTGTTAATGATGATAGCTTCGGTCAGATGTGATCAAAGATCATCACTTATAAATCAAATAAATTTAAGGAACATTTAAATCGAAGTTATGAGCATACATATAAAATTCGATAAAACATGTGATATTATATTCTGCATTTATGTGAAATCAGAATTCTCTTATGTCATCCGCCATCATGTAGAAGGGTGTATACGTGTGAGTGTATACATAACAAATGGTAATCAGAGTTGTTAAACAAACCGCACCCTAAAGGACACGTCCCATGAGTGGACGTGCCTCCACTTGTGGAGACACGTCCTCTCATGAGGCGCGCCTCTTAGGGGCGGACTTCTCCCTTACTTATGGTGGTTCCTCATTCGATATGTAAACATAGAAATCGGACAATGTTCTGCAATCAGCACATTCAATAAAAGTTAAATATAGAAGTTAAATATTATTTGACTTAGAAAGTTTCTTATACAGTTTTCCTGACTTTAGTTCAATCTTAGTATTGTCTTAGGATCCCTTTAGTGAAGAGATTTGATTACATTTACAAAAGTAGACAAATTATCATTGAGGGGCTAGATGAGAAGACGTTGTTGGTAGTGTAGACACTAAAGAGGAAGGAGTCAAGTGTTGAGAATAAGCAATATGCAATTTGTAGACTTGCTCTGTTCTTTGCTTCAAATGGTGACCAACCAATAGTTCCCTCTCCTAAGAAGTTCTAACCATTTGTACTATCTCATGAGTTGAGTTTTTGCCTTTCCATGGGCAAGTTGCAAGTTGGCAATTTCTCTTTCCTTAACAATTTTTTTGTCTTCGTCAACCACCCTAGTCTTTTCTAATTTTGTGAGTTGGGTCTATTGTGCAAGCTATGCTTGGAACCAAATAGTTTGATCATTCAATTCTTCTCTTAATTTCTTGGAAATATGCATAGACTCATCAATTTGTGCCCCAATAGTGCATTGTGATGCCATTTTAGTCTACAACATGAGGTACAATTAATGAAATCTATACTCAATAAAGTACAATTCTTTTAGAAGTTTGCCATCAAAACTACCCAAATGAGGCATCCAAATAGGAATCATTCAATTCTTCTCTTAATTTCTTGGAAATATGCATAGACTCATCAATTTGTGCCCCAATAGTGCATTGTGATGCCATTTTAGTCTACAGCATGAGGTACAATTAATGAAATCTATACTCAATAAAGTACAATTCTTTTAGAAGTTTGCCATCAAAACTACCCAAATGAGGCATCCAAATAGGAATCCATTGATGCTTCATTTCAAGTGTCTCTTTGGCACGCCATCCATGAGATTGAAGGATTTTAATGAACTCTTCTTGGTACTCACTATTAAAGTAATGTTTTATATTGTAATGTTCAATTAGCTTTTAGGATTGACTTGGGAATCGTCTTTAATCAAGTCATATTTTTCCTATGAGTTGTCATCCTTAGCCTTTGTGGATAAGATATTTGTCATCCTTATCCTTTGTGGATAAGATTTACCTTTTTGCTTTATGAGTTGTCATTCTTATCTTTTGTGGATAAGATATTTGTCATCCTTATCTTTTGAGGATAAGATATTTGTAATCCTATATAAGGATGCTTTTGCTTGTTATTTCTAAATAGATTTTTTTCTAATAACAACTATATATTTTTTTCTATCTACATATATGTCCCCCAAATTTCTTGATGCTAGTCTTACTTCTTTAGGATGGGAGTAGGTATTTGTATTCTCTTTAGTATCTTGCGTGATCTCCTGAATTTCTGATATTATAGAGAGTTACATAATAGCTTTAATACTTGTATAAATTTATGGATAAATCAAATTTCCTTTTAGCATCTTGATATAGTCATATTTGTTACCCCCTGACAAGACTTCATAATTTCACACAAGAATATATCATCTACTTCTTGGCCATAGTTTAGAGATGTTCCAAGCCAAACAACAACTATGTCTGGATTACATTACTCAATTCTGTGCTTGTTTACAAGATGACATACAAATCTGGGTCAAAATATAACTATGAAATATCTAAGATGTGAGATCTTATTTTCATTCTCTTTCATTACAGTTTCCCACTGACACCTTCTATTTTATGACGACTATTTTATTTTCACTAAGCATACCCTTCTGCATGGCATAAAGTATCCTATTTTTATTTCTTCTACAGGAGTAATCTTTATTGGGTGCCATTTTTGCCATAAATTACATTAAAACAAAGTTAACGTGTCTGACAGGTTAGCAATCTTCGCAAGCATATTGGAAATAATGGAATTGCTTCTAGGATTGAGTTGGTTGTGACTTCTCCTTTGATGAGGTATTGAAATAATTGGCATTTATCAGTGGTAACTTATTCTTTCTCATCTTTTCCAATCAATTGGATGTTGAATGACAAGATATGGAACCAACATTTAACCAGTTTCGTTCAACTTTGAAGCAAATTTTCACAAAGATGTACGATTATGTAGGCTACTAAGAAAAATGGCAAATAAAAGTTCTTGAATCTATCTGAGAATGTTGGACACTGCATTGCATTTAGCACCTAACCTCATTCAATATTTACTTGAAAGCTGATATTGAACATCACGATATCATTCCAGGACTATGCAGACAGCAGTGGGTGTTTTCGGTGGTGGGGGCTATATAGATGGGGATTCATCTCCTCCACTAATGGTGGCTGGTACTGGCAAGAGCAGTCAGGATGCAATTTCAAGTTCAAATTGCCCACCTTTTGTTGCTGTTGACTGGTGTAGGGAACATCTGGTGAGTGGGTGGTGACTGTCAAAAGTTTGCATGATGCTGTTTAATTTCTGTATTATTCTATTTTAGCTTTAGTATAACATTTTGTGATGTATGCATAAATGATTTTAATTTTGGAGCTTAGAAAAACATCACCAGGTATAACGCAGGAAACTACTAGTAGCTTTGCAGTGTTAACATGATGAAGATCTTATGTCACTTGAGAAAACAAGCTGACTTGTCTATAATGTTACTTTCTTTGTTTGTAGAAAGCTGTGTTGCATTAGATTTTCAGAAATTAGAATATTTCTGTTATAGTTCACCTAGAATATGACAAGTAAACTCATACTCTACTGGCTTACTATTTGTATTGAACTAAAAATTTGACTGCTTTGAAAGTGAATAATGTTAAAAATTAATGTTCTACAGTAGAGGGTGGAAGCGTCACAGTGCCTTGTAAGACATCTGCTGTGAGGTTGAGATCCCTTTAAATACCCTTGTTTTTTTGCCAATTGTGTGGTGACATACTAGATGACTAATTCTGCTTAGAACTCGGGATGTGCCAGCTAGCGTCCCTCCACATTTTTTGTTTGTTGCCTTGGTGTCACATTTAAGATGTTTTCTTTTTCTGCAAACCATTCTATTTTCTCGTTTCATACTTATTCAACAATTCCCCCTAACTACATGTAGGATGCTTGCAAGTTACCTCTTGTTCTTTCTTTCTTTTGAGTTCCTCTCTCTCAGTTTTTGATGCCTATGAGAATTACGTATTTAGGGGGTGGTGCATTTCTACCATCATTCTTTATTTCATATGCTTTAATTAATCTTTTTGTTTGTGGATTAAATTATATTTTGATCTGTACCAGGGAGTTCATCCATGTGATAAGAGGAAAAGCATCACTGAATATCTGCCTCTCTTCCCTGCCATTGACTTTTCTCTGGTAAGTTTTTAAACAGTGGCCTTGAATTAAACTGTTGTTTTAACCTCTTTTTTGTTCTTTCCTTAAAGGTGGCTTGAGGGCTACTTGTTTTTCATCTCCTTCCATTAACTCTTCATTTTTCTGGTCTATTGAATTAATTACAGAATGCTCCGATTTGATATATTTTAATGTAACGTCTAGAGCTGAAATCTACAACCTTTATTATTGCTTTCTTTATGCAGGTAGAAACAGATGAAGATGCTTTGTGGAAGCCAGACGTTAGAGAAAAAATAGAAGAAATTGTAGTCCGTGGAAGATCATTTTTTAACTGGTTTGTACTGTTGAAACTTTCCATGAAGTTTCTTTTCATTAATGCATAATGTTATATTTGAGAAATTCATTAACACTACATTGAAAGCCCAGTGTCATTGTTATAACATTTTGTACTAGGTTTATTATTATTAAAATCAAGTCTTATGGTAATGTCACATGCATTGCAATAATGAATTAGACACACCAATTATAATGGTTGGGGAGCACTTGCTTCCAACTGTTGCAATTGTACAGAAACATGCAAAGACACGTTATCATTACAATGTAGAATTTTTAGTTTTGACTTGGGTGATTGTGCTGGAGTTCATGTACTTATAATGTTTATTTCAATTGAATACCAATACATTCATTCTGATTATTTGTGGTTATGTGTCAAATTGTTACAAGATTGCATTGAACACCGATTTTTGAATTTTCCATTATAGCTTTTTGGGTTAAACTTGCAGATATGATTGGCTGTAAAGACCATGCATTGGACTCTCTCGCTTAGTTTTTGATTATAAAGTAGACATTCAACAAAGATCGTGGTTTTGATATGCTTTTCAAGGATTCCTTTTGGAGTTGCATCTCATCAGCACAATCTTTAAACTTGTTGTTCCAGATGGATCAAAGACTTGTGGTGCTATCTTCCTTTTGATCTGGCACCCATTTAAAAGGGTGGTACTCCCATGCTCTAACATATGATCTATTCTAAGCAAACAGGTACTTTAGTGCATTGTCCAACTTAAATTTGCGACCCAACCTCTTTATCTTGAGAGTGTATTCAGGCTTGCTATATTCTCACAGATGCAAGTCCCTTGATGGTTCAGCCTCTGCCAGAGAGAGAGAATCTTATTCAGTCCTTAGTTATTGAGATTAAGTTGCCCAAATGGGTCTCCTTAGACAGTGGTGTTGGTATTACTAAAACCAATTTGCTTCTTCACTTTGCTGATATTTCCACAAACCTATTCCCACCCTTTTGGTGCTGCTGAGAAATACCATCTCGTTTTCTTCCCTTGAAGATTGATATTAAATCTTAAATGAACTACTAGAGAGTATAGATCTCAATACACAATTATATTTTCCCCTTACAACTCCTAAGCTTTGAGAGGTTGTGTGATTGTGATGATTTCAATGTCAGACCTTGTTGGCCCTCTATAGCTTGTAGTTATTATTCCCATGATGCCTGTCTTCATCTGTTGTCTGCTATAGTCAAGACTCAAATGTATTTATCCTTTTGATTGGTGCTTTTCTTTTGAACATAATCCAGTGTCTAATCTTGTCTTCAAAATTTGCAAACTTTAAATACTACTCAAGTCTCAAACCATAAATTCTTGTCAAGTGTCTTAAAAAGATGGTTGAACAATTATTTCCTGAATTTGTTCGTCTGTTCAAGCACAATCTATTGCATAATAAGTACTTATATGAGCCAACTCACTTGAAAACGTATCTTCTTTGGAATTTTGGGGCAACAGATGTGCAAACTTATTTTTGGTTACTTTAGCTAAAGGATGTTCTCTTGGTTAATTGGCTGTGAAAATGCCACAAGACAAACTGCTTTCTATAGAAGGTTCACTGATTATTCATATTCAGAATGTGGTAGTTACATCACCTTCAAGTATGTAAACAAAGAGGCCTAATAACTACACATTTATTTCGGAAGACCTCTTAGTGCAAATTTTGCTCTCTATTTTGATCCTGCTTTGTCAGGTTCCTTGATTCTAGGTTTGGAATTATCAACCCAGTAGACACCAATGTGTTTGGTAGGCCTTTGATAATGTTATAGTGGAGACACACTTTAGGACCCTTTTTGTACCTTGGGTTCCACAATTATAGTCCCTACCTTAGGGTGTGATATATTAAATCTAGGCTGGCTTCTGGATTATAGGAGTCTAACAAGAAATAAAGTCACCCTAAGTTAGCGTTCAAGTTGATACAAACACATGGGGATATTACCCTATCTATCATTCATTTCAAAGTGCTAAAATAATAATTTTTACATTATTTATCATCCATATCTTTTGTCTTTCTTTATTGTTGCGTGAACTATATGCTTGTGGAATGCTAATGGAGTAGATTATGCCACATCTTAATCACAACTGTCTTGAAGGTAGTTGAGTAGATCTATAAAGGGTAACATAACCCATTCCAACATGGTATTGGAGCTATGGGGCTGATTCTTCAAGAACTCTTTATAGGGTTACAAACAAATTGTAAAGTTTGAAGTTTGGTGAAGAATATCATAGATATGTTTCAGCCAATGTTAGGTTAGGTTAAGATGCACTTGTAGTTCACTTCTAGCAATGGCTCCTAAATCTCCATAGTTTATGAGGAATTGAAGATTAGCGTTTTTACAGAACTCTATTTCTTGGAGTTATAGGAAACATCTCATGAAACAATCCACAGCTCATAATTTATGCAATTTTTTTGAGAGTTTGTAGTTTTATTGATGTTTTAGATCCTTTGTTTAGACCTCCAAGTAGCTAGTTGAAGTTTTGGATCATTTTTCCTCCAAATTTGTGAAAAGAAAAATTTAAAATTAAAAAAATGAATATTCATCGGACATCCCTTCGTGCCAAATTGCTGTACCCATAGTTTGAAAATTCGCCAAAAACTCTGTTAACTGTATGGTACTTGTGAGTTGCAGAGGGGACCAAGTTATTCACCAACTTACTCATGCGTACATTTTGGTGAGTAAGTTAGTTGTAGGTGAGTTTTGGTGAGTTTGTTGAGTTGCAGGTTGGGGACTCTCTGTGAGTACTTGGTGAACCTGAACCTACTTCTTGGTCTACAAGTGAAGTTAACTTTAGAGAAATAGATAATTTTCTGTACAGTCATGGGAGAGAAAGAAAGCATATGGGAAGAACCTGGAAGCCAAATGCCATATGCCAGAGAGAAAGAAAGCATGTGGGAAGCTTGAGAAGTTGTTAAGTTATTTTGATGTGGAAAACATAGTGTTACAGCACGAGTTCTTTCAAGTGACAAAATCCCACACAACATTGCCATGGTGGTGGAGCAGAACCTGCAACTCTTTAAAAATGTTTGTTGATTAATTCCTTGTGCATGCTAAATTTGCCTTGTTTGGCAGTTCTGTTTATCAATTCTGAATGATGTATTGGAGTGGCTGCAGAATCCCTGTAGGAGTCCCTGTTGTAGGTGATTATGCTGCAATTTCTTCTTCCATTGAAGGCACAGAGGTTTTGGTGGTGGTGTGGAAGAACAAGAGTAGCAACAATAATATTGTTAAAGGGAGTGAGAGATGTGGGGATAGGGGTTTGGAGGAGTTGGAAATGGATTGACCTTTTTATTTCCTTCATAGATGTTCCATACAATTTCCTAATGTTTTTCCTTTTGGTATCAAACAATATTTTCTTTTCTATAAGGAAATTTGTTTTTGATATAAACTTTTTATATTAGGGATTTTAATTTTTCTGTCACACTCGTAGAATTTTATTTTCTGAATGTCAATTTTGTTTTAATTGGTGTCCAACACTAAGAATCTATTTTGAGACAATCTCTTCATGTATGTAAATGAATGGGTTTTTGACTTAGTAAAGAATATTTGACTATTATTTTTAATAATAAATACAAGTATTTTCTTAATTTGTTGAGTCATTAGCTTTGAGTCAAAATTGCGTATGCTGATTTGCTAGTTTTCAAACTATGGCTGCGAGTCTGTGACCATTAAATTAATTGAATGGTGCACCTTACGAGTAAAGGAGTAGTGATGTTTTGAGTGGCATCATAGTTGGTGGCAAGATAAAGATTTAAAAATAAAATATACTGCGAGGGATAGCAGTGGTGCTAAGGCTGAGCAAGGGTGGCTTTGTTGACCACAATAAATGCACAGACCACAAGACACAGCCATTTCACTGACAATAGAGGGGCCATCATAGTGGTGACACTATTGTTGCAAGCAAAGCACATGACATAGCAAAAGAGTTATGATGAGGTGTGTGTGCTCTTAGAGGTTCAAGCAGAGCGCTGCGAATGGCACTGTTGTTGAGCTGCACAATCAGAAGCTAAGTTGCCAAATCGGGTACGGCAAATTTTTTTGGGGGTTTGGGTACAGAATCGGGTATGTCCATATATATATGCAACCTAGAAACAAAATTAAGTATAGAATGTCATATACCAATGCATATGATGGACAAAACCATGACAAATTTCAATTTTTGAAACATGATTTACTGATTTAAATTCAGTTTTCAATATCAAAAGGATCAAACTTGAATGTCATGATAGATAATCATTGTTTAACATGTAAATAATACAAATAGCAACCAATTCACTAATCTACAATTGCATCAAATGTCTCATCATCAACATTAAAATTAGATGATGGAATCACACTAGCACTTGTGCTAAAAGTATGCTGACTATTTGACTCCTCAAAAATTGAAGAAGATTGTGCAACTGCAGCCAAAAAAAGATCTAGGTCAGCTCGCTCTGTTCTACATCCCACATCTTTGCTGCCCCTTTTTTGTACTCATCCTCTTTGTTAGTAAGAAGGTGCAAGTTGGAATGAACAAAAACTTGCTCCTCTGCTTTGCTTGATGCCTATCGATTGTGCTTCACTGAGTGGATGAAGGAGTATGTACTCCAATTCCGCTCAGCTGAAGAAGAACTAGCAACCTATTGAAGCAAAGGGAGCTCTCATTAGAGTTGTTAAATTAAAAAAATTGTAAATCAAACTTAAAATTTGAAAATAATGCATTTTAATCTAAAAAATTTAAATGATAAAACTTAAAAAGTTAAAACTTACTTGAGATAAAACTTTTATTGCAAGAACTTGTAGGTGTGGCATCTTGTAGCCATTGAAGTACCGCCGAGAGTGAGCATCCTTCTTATATTTGTCAAGGAGAGCAGAAGCACTTTGATCACTAGAGACAACAAAACTAGCAAATCCAACTAAAACTGCATCTTCCATTTCAGGATCAGGGAAGAGTTTAAGAAGAGCTTTCCTAAACCCTTCGTTGACTTTTGGATCACAGTATGGTGGCACTCTGTTTGGTATAGCAAGGATCTATACATTGTACAATTTGGGAGTCAAAGCGAAGGCAAGAAGATGGAGTGGGGTGGTCATTTTGTTCCACCGGTCAACACTAATTGCATATGATGGTTTTCAGGATCTTGCTCTTTTTCACATATGATGGTTTTCATCTTCTCAAGCATTGAGTCGATGCCATCATAAACCTCCCCCAAGCATGGCTTATCCATGTCAGTAAAGTGTATCATGCTCAATATGGGCTCGATGAAAGTAAGAAGATATTCCACTTGATCCCACCAAGTGTCATCTAGAATATTATGTTTTAGATTTGCTGCTGTCTCACTGTTTGATTGCCTCCATATAGGCCATGATTGGCTAATGACCATAGTAGAAAGCGCCTCTCGCACCTTCACAAGTCGTCTCAAGACGATTGTGTTGGACACAAATCTAGTCTCAGCCACCTATTTGAAAATAAAAATTAAATAATTAAAATCAATATATATATATATATATATATATATATATATATATATATTATAAATAAATTATTGAAGTAAAAAAAATATCAAAAAAATGCAATATTTGAAGTTTGGTTACCTTCAGTAGCTCTAGTCGCGAGAATGATCTAAAAATAGCTTGCGACATATGGTGATTTGTTATGAACATTTGGATCTCTTCAGCTTCAACATAGACTTGTTTGATTCAATCTATTTTTGTACCCAACTTCTACAGCATGAGGTTGAGGGAATACACAACATAAGGTGTCCAAAATATATGTCAAAATCGTGACTCAACTATCATACCAACAACTCTACAATTCTTCACATTGTTCGTTATAACTTGGACAACATTTTGAGTTCCCACTTCATTAATGCATTGTATAAGGATGTCAACAATAAATTGTGCATCCTTTACCTGCCCCTCACAATCCACAACTTTTAAAAACATTGTCCCTTTAGGGCACACTGCAATCACATTTATTAATTGTCTATTTTTTGCATCCTTCCATCCATCAGAAATAATAGACACACCTGTTTCTTTCCATGTGGTCTTGATGGGAGATAATGCATCTTCTATATGTTTGGCCTCCCTTGACAATATAGTGGTACACACCTTCTTATAACCTAGGCTTTTGTACCCCTTTGGAGCTTCATTTACTTTTCTTATCATGCCTTGCCAATAAGGTGATCAAACAACATTGAAAGAGATACCATTTGCATAGAGCCATCTTCCAAGGGCTTGGTCAACAATCTCTCTTGCATCATTATTGAATGCCCTCTCCAATGGCCCCTTTGCTCTCTTCGAAGCTTTAGCTTCATTGACATTTTCAACTTCATTTATTCTCAAAAAAGGATGGTTTTCTACTACAATATTAGGGCCAACATTGTGTGTGAGATGAAGAAGTAGGTGGCTTTCGTGAACCCTTTCCTGTACTCAATGGATGCCCCGTTCTGTTTGCAACTCTTTCATCTGCTTCCTCTTGCTCCTCAATATATTTTGCTATTTTGGAAGGTGGTATAGGTATTTTATTTTTTCTTGGACATGGTCTAATTCCCTTCCCAGTAATTGCACACAAATGCGCTTTCACTCGATTGTAGGAACTAGTGTATTTCTTATCACACCCGAGGCATATCCAAACATGTGTCCCCCCACCTGGAATCTGCTCTAACATTTGAACATGCCTCCATAGTGATGAGGGAGGGTCAATAGTGAATGAGGGTTTGTCGACGGAAGCAAAATTAGTTGCCATGGTATTTTTGGTATAGTTTCTCTATATGCAATGGTTCTGCAATTGCCAATTTGTAAAGAGAAAATTAAAAAATAATTTCGACTTAAGTAATCTACATAACAATAAATGACTAAAATTAGAAGTAAAACTTAAATGATTAACCTTATATTTTTAATTTTATTATTTAGTATTGATATTTAACTTTTTAAATATATATAATATTAAAAATTTAAATATATATAAATTTATAATATATTATTTAAGTTTTGCTTTTAAGTTTTTAACAAATGTCAAATTTATAATTTATTAGACTATTACTATAAATTTTAATCATATTATTAAAAACTATTTATTATAATTTATAATTTGTATTATATATTATATAAGTTATAAACTTGTAACTACTAACATTGTAAATTAATAAAATTTGTAAAAATTAAAAAATAATAACTAGACTTATAGTTATAAATTTATAAAATACTAATAGTAATAATAATTTATAATTTATAATTTATTATTCATTATATAAATATTAAATAATATATAAATGTAATGTCCCTGATTTAGCCCTATTCTCTTCAGTTGGATTTAGCCTATTTTCGGAAACTCATAGGCCAAGCAGAATTGGAAATTAGGGTTTCCTATTTTATAGGAGGTTTCAGATGCAGTTTTGAGGGCTTGCATGCAAGATTTTTTGATGCATGTTTGGTGGAGCTTTCTGGGTTTTTGGAGAGCTTCAGGATGGTGTAACATGCATCTCCATCTAACAACTTTTTTAGGCAGTTACTATTTATAGTAAGTCATGTTGGCTTCCCAGTTTGTGCTCAGAAGGCATTTGGAAACACTTACTATTTATAGTAAGTCATGATTACTGCTCAGTTGATGTTCAAATGAAGCTTTGCAAACTTACTATTTATAGAAGTTTGCTATTTTTGGTAAGTCTATTTATAGCAGTATCATTCTAGCAGCAACTCAATCATCTACAGTTCACATTTCTATTTTGGGTAGTGTGGCTGAGCAGTTTGGCTTTTTATTGAGTTTGAAATAAACTTACTATTTTTGGCATTTGTTATTTTTAGTAAGTCTATTTGTGGCAGTGGCATCATCTCTAGCTTGGCTCAGCTCAGTTCATCATTCTATTTTTGGCAAAATCAATTTGAGCATTGGTTTTGGCTTTGGCTTTTATCCCTCTTTGGATTGAGTTCTAGACTTAGTCAATTTTATGTTTTAAAGTTGTACCCCACACCTAGGCTTAGTGACTTCAAGTCATTTTAAAGATGGGGACATTAAGGGTTCAACCACTTGAGCATTTAATGTTTATTTAAATGTTTTATTGTTGCAATTTTAAAGTGGACGCCTAGGGAGGTGATAATAAAGTATTTTAATATTTTTAGAAAGAGCTTTGAGGAGTTGGGCATCCCTTTTTGGAAGATGAAGAGTTTTCTTTCTGGGTGTTACAATTGATTCATTTGCCCAACTGAAGCTTATATATTGATGCTTTGTGGAGAGCTGATTATGTTGGTTTTTTATGGTAAAGTTATGTTGCTGGACTAAATCCAGAACCTAGCTAAGGGGAAGCTTAGCAAATACAATCCATCCTTCGGGCCTGAAACTATGGCTTCTTAGGTGGTTAATTGAGATTGTGCTTCACACAGAGGTGCAAATTGAGCTTTAATTTTGATGTTATTGGATAGGTTGCTGTTGTAAAGCTTGTTATCTAGCTGCTGATTTATACATGGCTGAAGCGAATTTTCACTAATAGCTTCGTCATGGATTTAATTCTTGTTTTGGGTATTTGCTCATGCTATTTGACTGTGAAGGGCGACCAGTTGTGAGAAGTTTCAGATTTTATTTTGGACTATGGATTTTTCTAGAAGAGGTCGACCTTCTGTTCTTTGCTCTTTCTGGCTCGATTTCTCCTTGGGAATTGGATGCCTAGCTCCTAGTTGTCATTTGGCTGTGGTTTGGGAGCATTCCAAGTTGTTTTGGAGAAGCTATGTCCTTTTTAGTGAGTTTTGCTATTGCTAGTCTGGTTTTTCTGTACATGCTGTTTCTAGTCAGACTTGTAGAAAATTGATAACTTGCTGATTGAGCTCATATTTCATATCAATTTTGTATTGTAAGAGTTAGAGGATTATTACTCTAACCTTTGATAGAGTTTGGAAGCATATCTTTCTTATTGGCAGCTGAAACTTTTCATTGTAAAGCTAGTTAGTAGTACTAATTGCTGTTATTTTATTATTGCTGCAAGTTTTAATTTTGTATACACTCCCACGAAGAAGTGGTTGAGTTTTTGTTAAATCATGATTAAATTCTTCACCATGTTAAATCACGATTAAATTCTTCTTTCCTTATCTGTCGATCCTCACAGGTAAACATCTATTAATTTTCATGTTTTCCAAATGAGGAAAGAGTGGATATAAGTATCAATGTGGGAGACACGTCCCATGAGCGGATGTGTCTCCACAAAGTGGAGACATGTCGGCTCAAGGGACGTGTCCCTTTATTTAACACTCTCTCACTAAACAACAATCAATCATTATTTATCTGACCGATGCTATCTATTTTCAACAGTTTTAAATAATTATCTTTCATTGTTGTTATATTTCCCCCCATTGAATAAGTGGAAGTGAGGATTCATGGCTGGCTTGCCACCTTTCGTTTTGTAATAATCTCTCCCACTGAATAAGTGGAGTATACCCACTGCCTTGTGGATGCTTGCTGTTAGCAGATGAATGTACTTTTAGTTCAGTTTGGTTGCTAACGATCCTCGAACCATATGCTATCACCTCACCCACACTGGGATCTTGGTGAACATTCTTGGTGAGGGTTATTTACAAGCTAGTTTTGATTTGGAGCTAATGCTAATCAGTGTTCTTATGCTGGTTTCATTGTGTTAAAATAAAAAAAATTAAGGGGGTACATTACATTAAATAATATTAATTTTTAAACTATTATTGCACCCTAAAAGTAAATACTAAATAATAAATATTATAAATGGAAGTTTTGATAAATATAATGATTATTCATTATTTTGATTCATTTTCATTTGGCGTAGCCGCGCAAGAAGGGGCAGAAATGTGGAGTTAAAATGTTTTAAAAAATTGGAGGAAAATCGCATCCCTATAGATGGTGTCCTCTTTGCAAATGGCGATCTTTGTACAAAGCAGACAATGGCGTCACGTCCTTTGTGCAAAGCAAATTCGAAATCGTTGCCGCATGTAAACCCTAGCTCGTGTAGACAAAAAAAATGCCGCCTATATACCCTAGCTCGTGGAGAAGGCAGAGAGATAAAACGTGAAAGAAGGCAGACATAAAATAAAAGGACACATTTCTTTTTTATGTTTTAGGGTGTTTTTTGTCTTTAAAAAGTCAACAACTCCATAATCGGTCCAAAATTGTTTTCGAATCAGCATGTGGCCTCTAGAATCGCGTGGGTACGAACGGAGGGTTAGCAAAATGTTTCCACAAAATTAATAGCAATTCTTGTGCGATTCCACAGGGCATCTGAATCCGTATCCAATTCCTGTACAATTCGTACCTGGAATTGCTAGCAAAATTGGACGATTCAGTATCCTAGATTAGAAGTGCACAAAATTGGATAAGGTGAGGTAGAGCTCATAGGGTACTAGTTTATGTGAGCATGGAGGAGTTCGTAGAGATTTTGTTGTCAACAAAGGCTATTTGAGGTTGTGGAAAACTCAATGGAACTTGCATAAGTGTAGAGGGGTGGCACAACAAAAAATAAAACTAGTGGTGTCATGGTAGAGACAATAAAACATAGGCAGGTTGTGGGAATAGTATGTGGTGCTGAATTCAGAAATGGATAGATAGGTTAAGATAGTTTTGAGCATTTTCAAAGCAAATGGTATCTAGGAGAAAGTAGCTAGGATGCTTTGTGTGGGGTGGCCAAGGAGAGAGTAGGCTTTTTGAAAGGTCAATATGGCAACTTCACATGCAAGAGGTATTCAAGTGAGCTCATAGTATTTAGGGATAGAAGGCAAGTGCTAGAAGCATGTGGATCAAGGGAAACAGAGAATAACAAAGGAGTATTATAGGGAGAAGGATTAATAACTTTTAAAGCCAAAACATAGTTGTGACTAGCTCAATCGATTACACTACCATATTATTAAAGTAATTTTTATATTATAATGGTCAATTAGCTTTTAGGATAGACTTTAGGAATCGTCTTTGATAAAGTCATGTTGACTTAAGGTTTTACCCTTTTGCTTTATGAGTTGTCATTCTTATCTTCTGAGGTGTTAGTCTTATCCTTTGTGGATAAGGTGTTTGTAATCTTATATAAGGAAGCTTTTGCTCTTTATTTCTTAACTAATTTTTATGCAATCTTGAATTTGAGAATGTGTGAATACTACGAAATGGTGTTGGTAGTGATGGTTTGAGGAATGTTCGAAGCACAAAGAGTACCAAAAGGTTGCTTGTACAAAATTGTATAGAAAATTGTACGAACCATCAAGGGCAGAAAATTTGTGCCATTTTTGTTGTTAAAATCACAAATTTTAATAGAAAAATCACGACATTTTTTGCAAAATTGTGGTTAGGGTTCTTCTAACAATTGCACCATTTTTTTAGTTAAAAATCGTGACTACTTTTTTACAAGTTGAAATCACGGATTTTTTTTTTTGGGTCAAAAATCACACCCTTTTCTCTTCAAAAACATGTTTTATGTGTTCGCAAAATTGTGTGGCTTTTTATGTTTTAATGAAAATTGTAGGGTTTTTAGAACATTTTTGATGATTTTTCAAAAAACATGAGGGTTTTTTGGTGTGATTTCAAAGCAAATCGTGGCTTTTGGACAAGGTTTTTGTTGCTAGGGCATGATTTTTTTCGTGGTTTCTTTGCAAAACACACAGATGATGAGGGTTTTTGGCAATTTTTCAAAATAAAATTGTGGGTATTTTTTGCAAACCGTGGCGGCTAGGGTTTTGGCAATTTTTTTTTGCAGGTTTCATGCCTAGGGTTTCAATTTTTTTCTACGATTTTTTAAACAAAATTGTGGGTGTTCCTTCAACGACTAGGGTTGATGCAATTATTGACGTTGTGTTTTATGTTGCCTAGGGTTTGAATCCTAAATACTTCATTCTATTCTAAAAGCTAATTGACCATTACAATATAAAACAAAACACAAAAAGTCAATCAAGATTGCATAAGAATCAGTTAAAAAATAAGGAACAAAAGCTTCCTTATATAAGATTACAAACACCTTATCCATAGAGGATAAGAATGACAACTCATAAAGCAAAAAGGTAAAACCTAAAGTCAACATGACTTTATTAAAGAAGATTCCTAAAGTCTATCCTAAAAGCTCAAACTTGCCACTTCATGACTTTATTAAAGAAGATTCCTATAGAATACGGTCTTCCATTAGTGTACCAAACAGGTGGATCTACATTGTCACTTCATCAAACAACTTGTAGAAGATGAATCGATTATGTTGCAGTTTTGCCCTTTAGAAGAACAAACTGCAGACATCATTACCAAGCCTTTTGGGTCTTGACAAATTTGTAAAATTCCGGGACAAGCTTGGTGTAGTTAGTAGATTGACCATTAAGGGAGGGTATTAAAGTAATGTTTTATATTGTAATGGTCAATTAACTTTTAGGACAGACTTTAGGAATCTTCTTTAATAAAGTCATGCTGACTTTAGGTTTTACCTTTTTGTTTAATGAGTTGTCATTCTTATCCTCAGAGGTGTTAGTCTTATCTTTTGTGGATAGAGTGTTTGTAATCTTATATAAGGAAGCTTTTGCTCCTTATTTCTTAATTGAATTTTATGCAATCTTGATTAACTTTTTGTGTGCTGTTTTTGTAATAAGTATAGATTCAAATTTCACATAAATTGAGGATATATTCCTCTTTTAATAAAGTCATGCTGACTTTAGGTTTTACCTTTTTGTTTAATGAGTTGCCATTCTTATCCTCAGAGGTGTTAGTCTTATCTTTTGTGGATAGAGTGTTTGTAATCTTATATAAGGAAGCTTTTGCTCCTTATTTCTTAATTGAATTTTATGCAATCTTGATTAACTTTTTGTGTGCTGTTTTTGTAATAAGTATAGATTCAAATTTCACATAAATTGAGGATATATTCCTCTTATATTGTGTGAGAGCCATCATCTTTAGTATTTCTTGCAGTAGGTAACTTCTAATCCTTGGTCCTTCTATCCAAGACATTGTAGAAGCACTATTTTTGGGAGATAAATTGGGTGCTATTGCCCACCAATGATGTGCATTTGCTAATGTATTCAAGAGTTGATTTTTGAGCTAGCTTGTACGCTTTCAAGCTTGCAGGTGCAACCTATTTTTATTAGTTGTTTGAGTTCTGTCATTTTTTGCTTCATTAAGGCACTTTGCTTAGATTGGTTTAAACCTTGTTAAAATGATGTCAAAACGTAGTTTTTGGGCAATTCTAGTATGGGCTGTGAGTCAATGTGATGCCAAAAAGATATTGGAAAAATTTGAAAAAAATGAAAATTAGGGTTTCGGACCCTTGTTTTTTAGGTCAAAAACCTTGAAAATTGAAACTTGTCAGAATTGGCTGAAATTTGTTTTGATTGGCTTATTTTGCTTCATGATCATAATGGTGAAGTCGGATTCAGTTAAAACTCAGTTTAAGCCTGGTGGGTAGTTTTTTGTTTTTTTCAAGTGAGAAGTTAGGTTTTCTGAGCTCATCAATGGCAGATGGCTAGGTGCCAGGTGTCGAAAGCTAAGCTCTAAACGCTTCGGTGATGTTTCTATGGCGAGTTTTGTCTGAAAAGTTACTTCATCTCAGAGGGGTTTTTAGACGAGGTGAAGATGCTATAAAAATGGCCAACTTTGGAATAAAAAGCACAATTCTAAGCTAGGGGTGCCTTTCATTTTGGAGGTCTAGATCAACTTTTTGTGACTTCTCTCTTCCAAGATGTCTTCGCCGGAATCCTGTTAGCTTCGCAATGAGCCAACCAGCCAGTCCAACAAATCAGTATATCACCTGAAACTGGAGATTGAACGCAAAGCGGAAATTGAAAATGACTAAGTTTGGAGTGAAAAAGCGTGCCTCTTAGTCGGGGGCGCCCATCTTTTTGGAGCTTCAGATGAAGTTTTTTGATCAAGTGACACCTAGGAGGTTTGTTTCCGTCTTGATCCAGCGTCGCAACACATCTGTCAGCATGTGAATTAGAGTTGTCATGTTGTTGTGGTCAAAGGTCAAACTTGAGGTTCCAGACATGGCCAAAATTATCCAGAAATGTCAAAAGTACCCCTGGAGGCCAAGGGCGCACAAGGTTTTGGTGCCTTGAATTCATTCTATTTGATGATTTCAAGTGCTCATCTTGTCCGTGTTGGCTCCAACTTTCCATTGTATGTCTCAGCTAGGTCAGAGGATGTCTCAACAACCTGCAGTCGGGGATTTAGTGGATTTTAGCCAGTTGTGAAAATGGCCAAGTCTGGGAGGAAAAAGTGCCCTTGGAGGCCAGGGGCGCCCATGTTTTTAAGATGTCAAATGATGTTTTTACAGGAAGTGCTCTTCAAGAGCTCTTGTTCATAATTTAGTCTGCTCCGTAGTGTGCTAGTCAGCTAACTCTGAAGTTTTGTCGGACATCGGGAAACGTAAAGTGAAGTGAGGTCAAATTCACAGTGAAAATGATGGAAAATGCTTGAAATTTTTCTAAGTTTGAGGTCAAAAAACGCCCCTAGAGGCCAGGGGCGCCCTTCATTTTGAGGCTTCACACCTCAAGGAGTCTTTTTGTCAGATTTGATCGTGCTCTTCAATGAAACTGTCATCTAGTTGATCTGACATGGCAGTCAATCATAATTAGTGGTCAAACGTGAGCTCTGGTGAGGTTTTCAGATTCAAATTTTCAAGAAAAATGTCTAAGTCTAGAAAGGACGCCTAAAGTCAAAGATTGACTTTTGAACTGAAGAATAGAAATGCGCATGAGAGGTGAAGCAGTTAACTGAAAATAGATCTTCAGCTCAACTCTTTCCAAGTCGACTTCTTCTAAAGCCTATTTTTAATCTATAACAAGTTCAAATCAGTTTGCATGCAGGAGTTAATTGAGTCTCTCAAGGTGGCGCCCTAATTGGGATATATTTTTCATTCAATTAACTGTTTTGAGAGCCAATCAGAGGCCATGCGTGGGTTTTGAAGGTTCAGTTATGTTGGTGTGTGTTTTAATACCCACCGAACACAGAACAAAATGCCCAAAGACACTCTATCCTCTCTTGAAAAATCATTGCGTATGCTAAGATCGGGAGAAGATAATATGGCGATTCCAAGGTTTCTTTTGTCAGGTCTTGACGTGTGGATAAGATCAGTGGGTGTTGTGAGTTGCTGGTAATCACAAGGGGACTTAAGTTAGAATTTATTTGCAAGCTAAGGACTTAGACGGTTTTGACATTGAAGGCTCTTTCTTTTTGGGTTTTCTCAATTTTAGGATTTCCAAAAAAATGTAAAAAAAGATAAAGGTTTAGAAGTCTAAACTACTCCTAAGAACTCAAAAGACGACAATGATTGGGTGAAACAAGGAACCACACTTTGTTTCGCCTCCTTGGGACAACTACGCAAAGTGGGTGCAATTTTCTAGGGGTGTGATTATGATTTTCACGTCCAGAATAAGACTGAAGTTAAGCATCCACAATTTAAGAGCTTAGGCTAATTTTACGCATTGGATACAAATCATCTATCCAAAGAAAGTATGAGCTAGATTTCACCAATCACCACTATCAGATCTATCATTCATTTAACAAACATTCAAATAAAATTCTACTCTAATTATAATCTAAGTGTTGAAGGAGATATGTAACCTTGCACACCACTTGAAAATAAAAGTGATTCAAAGCAAATCATGCATAAGAGCTTTTATTAACGGAAATGGCCTAACGCAACAATTTCATATTACTCACTTCACCAATTACAAATGAGGGGAGAGCTCAATTTATAGGCTCCCCAATTACAATTCAATGGCCAAGATTGATTTTGAATTAACAACCGAGGTTACAAAATAAAACCCTAATTAGGGCTTGTCACAATTAACTACCTCTCGACCAATAAGAAAATTACATTTTGGGACACTTGTCCCTCTTGCTAAATATAAACTAACTCCATAGATAAATTAGGTTCATTGAACCTAGACATGTTGACTTGGAACAATTTGATTGGTTTTGAAGATGACGAGGCGCCACCTCAGCGTGCTGGATGTCCTCCTTGGTCTCCTTGATCTTTTTTTTTTCATGCACTTGCCTTAGAATATCTTTCTTCACCAAAGACTTTGTCCTTTGTGCTTGTTTCTTCCTGGCTTTGATCTTGGATTTCCTTTGACATGTTGATTTCTTCTTCTCACTTGCATTTGAAGTCTGGAAGTCTCCCCTTGGAGCAGTTATTGAACTTTTCCTTCCTAATTGTTTTGAAATTCCTTAAAGTGCCTTGAATTTGGAGAAGAACTCTCTTGTGCCTCCATCATAATGGAAGAAATTGGAACTTTCTCTGTGAAGTATTTCCCATACTTAGCCAAATTTTGGCTATTCAATCTCATTATGTAATGCCTTCATGTGGACCATCTAACACTTAGCCAAGATTTTTGGCCATCTTTATACTTGAGTGAACTTTGCCTGTGGATTTATCTTCAATTCTGAGTGTGGCTTGTGCTAAGTAGGGCAGACTCCATCCTTGGGCAAGATATTATTCATTTCCTCCTTATTCCTCTTCATTTTTCCCATTTTCTTTCCAACACTTAGTCAAAATTTGATCCTTTTATTGTAGGAAAATTCTACACTTAGCCATTTTTTTGCTTCCTTTTAACAAATTTTACCATGTTTGTTTCTAACCTTGGCGTAGTTTGGCACATGTCATGCCAATTTTCTATTATGCTTGAGCGGACTTCCTCATTGGTAAGCCAATTCTTTTTCTTTCTCCTTGGTGGGCTTGGCTGTGTTTTGGACAAGGCGGACTTTGAAGCTGGCTTGGATAAGTGCATGGCAGACTTCAAGGTTGGCTAGACATGCTTTGGCGGACTTCATCTTTGGCTAGACCATGTGCACTTCCATGACATCTAGGCATTGATATGGGCTTGAATTTTCTACTTGGCTCAGATGATTTCCAGAAAACTCTAACTCATTGTAAATAAAATGGTGATAAGCAGTTGCGCCAAGGCAAAAACTCAAAAAGCAAAAAAAAGAAGGGGCTCCCCATTTGCCATGGGCCGTTGTGTGAAATAGGTCACAACATCTAGCACCAACCTGAATAAATGTTCCTGAACATTTCAAAGATAGAATTTCCTTTAAACCCCGAATCTTAAATTAATTCTAACCAACTTACCCGTTGGCTAAGGGGAGTACTCAAAAGGAAAGAGGAATCCTAAACTATATCAAGACCTTCCATCCTTCAGTTACGAGTGTGTGCACATGCTTTTATTTTTGTCTCATAAGAATAATATGACTCTTTGGTTCCGTCGTGGCCTTCCTGTGTAGTTTGTATTAACTCCAAAAGCATCCTTGGATATTGCCTCGTTGCCAGCGAGCGTCCATAGCCCCGACAAGGTTATCTCTATAATCTCACGGAGATTGCTCTACTTCCGGCGATTTATTTTTTGTGTTATTGAGTGTACACCTGTAGAGATCGTCCGCACACCCAGAGCCAAGTGTTTTGACCTTTTTCTCTTTTTCTTTTCCTTCATCTTGATATTCTTTTCTTTTCACATATTTCCACACTTTGGCTTGTAAGCAATGAAGCTCACATGGGCTTGAGCATTATAGTGGCACTGAAGTAAGACTTTTGATTATTTTCCTTTTGTTTAGCCATGACTTCACCTAGGAAACCATAATGACTTAGAGAATTCATTAAGTGTGTGGGATATAGTAACTGTAAGACTCACTGTCAAGATAGAATAGATGATTCCCTTTCCAGTCAAGTACTAACCTTAACCAAACGATGAAGTTGAAAAAGAACAATCTTGGATTCAAAAGTACTTGATAAAATAATATCCAAGAAATGGATTGAACATAATTTAGCATAGACGTTAGAGTTCTTAAGATACAACGCCCTTCACAAATGGGAGCCCCTTTATTGAAAGAAAAACAAAACGGACAAGCAAACTAAATTAAGAAAGCAAAAACAACTAATCTAAAGCAAACAAAGCAAAACGTGAAAGAAAACCTACTATAAACAAAAACAAAAAATTTAAGCAAACAACAGTCAAAAGACCCAAGTATATACAACTCCTAGCAGGATTTTTCAGGATGTGTAGGAACAACAATGCAGTGGTCACAGTGCGAAGTTTTGCAAACTTATCTTTAAACTTGGAAAAATATTCTATTAAAGGACAAACCTGAAATTGGAGCAAAACTTTGGGAAAGATTAGTAACTGAGGCATTTCACCCGGACCATGATTAATCCATAAACAAGTTATCTTTCCTAAATTTCCATAATCAAAATGATACTCCTTGTAGTCAACAATAGGGAAAGATACAACCTGGTGGTCTCCATTCGCAGACATGAATTCTTGCTTGTCATCCATTGCTTCATCAGGAGGTCGAAGTTGATGGTGAACCATACCACTTGTATCTGAAACATGGAGATCAACATCACGTTCCAAATTGGGTGGAGTGTGGCGGGGATTGGATTCAAAAGGGAATTTGGAAATTTGGAGTATTTCATTCACCGACTCCTTTGAATCCCCAACAATGGATCAAGCCCCAACTTGAATTGTTCTCCATTCTCTGCCTCTGTCGCGGTTACTTGTTCATCAGGTAGCATTCCATTTGTTTCAATTTCATCAATCAATTCTTCCATGACTGTGAGCATTGGATCCAACGTTGATGCAAAATGTATCTCATATTCTTCTTCCATCTTGGTTGCCCATTGATCGTCAAACATATTATCTTGCCTCAAGCCACCTATCATTTCTTCCATCTTGTTTATGCATGATTGAACTTTTTCATCAAGGACCATTCCTTTTTGAACTGCACTGGAACTGCTTCCTTCTTGTGTCATATCGTCCACTTGAGGACCCTCTCCAACTTGTAGTTCTTCATTTTCACACAATTACATGTGTTGATATTGGATTGCCTCTCTCACTTGGATGTATGCTATTAGTTCCTTGATCTTTACTCCAATGGCCTCCTTTGGCGTTACGACGCTTGGAATATCTTCACCCACTTGATCCGTAAGCTCGATCACATCATCTTGTTGTGACTTATTCTCCCTGTTGTTAGATGACATTGTGGTACATTCCTCATCTGGTGCTAAAAATGTTCGCTTGACATACTCAATCCATGCTTTGTCCCTGAAGCATCCATATGGTAACTCTGGTAATCTGAGGTGACATCTGGCATGGTTGATGGCCTGTTCACATGATGTGCAAGTGAACTCTGAATGAGGTGCGTTGTGAATCCGACACCAACGAGGGAGCAAAACACCTTTCAAGTGAACATTACCTAGTTCTATTTGGTATTGGATTCTAAGTATGAACCTCGTGAAGGCCTCATTTCTAACTTTTGGAATGCTATAATCATCAGGTTCTACATCCAACACTCCTGGCTTGGGAATATCCCAAAAGAAAATTTTCCCTTGGAGAACAAGCTCTATCCTTGAGAGGAATCTCAAGCAACTGATTTCTTCGTGCTCAGAGGTTTCATGAATTCGACATCTTCCTGGGACAGCAAACTTAGACAAGTTCTTGGGATGTAGCTGTGCATTCAAATTTTCTTGGATTTGAGCAATATCCACAAGACTGTCTCGAGAACAAGACATATGGAATGGATGCCCATCCATTGAGAGATTTCTTTTTCGATTTTCCATTTCTGACCTTTTTTGGAATTTTTTTCTAACTTGTCATTTTTTTTGTATTTTTTGACATAAAAGAGATCTAACATATCTCTGATTTGGCATTTCAAAGTTCATATTGGTTCCGTCTAGCCAAATTTCCCTACTTGTGAAAATAAACTACTAATGTTCGCCCTCCTAGTGCCAATAATGTTGGTGCGTTAGGAGGAGGCGAGCATATAACAACACTCAGTTCAAAGCTTCCTTGCAAAAGAATTTTCTCTGTTCAGCCCTCCTTCTAGCGCCAATTCTGTTGGTGTGCGTTTTAATACCCACCGAACACAGAATAAAATGCCCAAAGACACTCTATCCACTTTTGAAAAATCACCGCGTATGCTAAGATTGTGAGAAGATAATATGGCGATTCCAAGGTTTCTTTTGTCAGGTCTTGACGTGTGGATAAGATCAGTGGGCGTTGTGATTTGCTGGTAATCACAAGGGGACTTACGTTAGAATTTATTTGCAAGCTAAGGACTTAGACGGTTTTGACATTGAAGGCTCTTTCTTTTTGGGTTTTCTCAATTTTAGGATTTCCAAAAAAATGTAAAAAAAGATAAGGGTTTAGAAGTCTAAACTACTCCTAAGAACTCGAGACGACAATGATTGGGTGAAACAAGGAACCACACTTTGTTTCGCCTCCTTGGGACAACTACGCAAAGTGGGTGCAATTTTCTAGGGGTGTGATTATGATTTTCACGTCCAAAATAAGACTAAAGTTAAGCATCCACAATTTAAGAGCTCAAGCTAACTTTACGCATTGGATACAAATCATCTATCCAAAGAAAGTATGAGCTAGATTTCACCACTCACCACTATCAGATCTATCATTCATTTAACAAACATTCAAATAAAATTCTACTCTAATTCTAATCTAAGTGTTGAAGGAGATATGTAACCTTGCACACCACTTGAAAATAAAAGTGATTCAAAGCAAATCATGCATAAGAGCTTTTATTAACGGAAATGGTCTTACGCAACAATTTCATATTACTCACTTCACCAATTACAAATGAGGGGAGAGCTCAATTTATAGGCTCCCCGATTACAATTCAATGGCCAAGATTGATTTTGAATCAACGACCGAGGTTACAAAATAAAACCCTAATTAGGGCTTGTCATAATTAACTACCTCTCGACCAATAAGAAAATTACATTTTGGGACACTTGTCCCTCTTGCTAAATATAAACCAACTCCATAGATAAGTCAGGTTCATTGAACCTAGACATGTTGACTTGGAACAATTTGATTGGTTTCAAAGATGACAAGGCGCCACCTCACCATGCTGGATGTCCTCCTTGGTCTCCTTGATCTTTTTTTTTTTAATGCACTTGCCTTAGAATATCTTTCTTCGCCAACGACTTTGTCCTTTGTGCTTATTTCTTCTTGGCTTTGATCTTGGATTTCCTTTGAGATGTTGATTTCTTCTTCTCACTTGCATTTGAAGTTTGGAAGTCTCCCCTTGGAGCAGTTATTGAACTTTTCCTTCCTAATTGCTTTGAAATTCCTTCAAGTGCCTTGAATTTGGAGAAGAACTCTCTTGTGCCTCCACCATAATGGAAGAAATTGGAACTTTCTCTGTGAAGTATTTCCCATACTTAGCCAAATTTTGGCTATTCAATTTCATTATGTAATGTCTTCATGTGGACCATCCAACACTTAGCCAAGATTTTGGCCATCTTTATACTTGAGTGAACTTTGCCTGTGGATTTATCTTCAATTCTGAGTGTGGCTTGTGCTAAGTAGGGCAGACTCCATCCTTGGGCAAGAATTTTATTCATTTCCTCCTTATTCCTCTTCATTTTTCCCATTTTCTTTCCAACACTTAGTCAAAATTTGATCCTTTTATTGTAGGAAAATTCTACACCATTTTTTTGCTTCCTTTTAACAAATTTTACCATGTTTGTTTCTAACCTTGGCAGACTTTGGCACATGTCATGCCAATTTTCTATTATGCTTGAGCGGACTTCCTCATTGGGAAGCCGATTCTTTTTCTTTCTCCTTGGCGGACTTGGCTGTGTTTTGGACAAGGCGGACTTTGAAGCTAGCTTGGATAAGTGCATGGCAGAACTCAAGGTTGGCTAGACATGCTTTGGCGGACTTCATCTTTGGCTAGACCATGTGCACTTCCATGACATCTAGGCATTGATATGGGCTTGAATTTTCTACCTGGCTCAGATGATTTTCAGAAAAGTCTAACTCCTCAGTGTAAATAAAATGGTGATAAGCAGTTGCACCAAGGCAAAAACCCAAAAAGCAAAACAAAAAGGGGGGTCCCCATTTGCAATGGGGTGATGTGTGAAATAGGTCACAACAAGTTAGAGTTCAAGCACATTTTCCAAGGCTGTGAATGCATTTATGACGCCTTTGAGATTTAATTCTTATTTATTAAGTATATGGCGTCCATTATTTCTCATTGTGAGCTGATGAAAAATGTCTTTTCTTGAGCATGAAAATGATCTGAAGGTGCTACAGGTGTCAGATTTCAGTGTTCTTCATAGCTACAGATTCAGAATGTTCGGGTGAAGAATATTTCAGACTTTGTTTTCCATTTGCATGCAGGTTTCATCAGATTTACTTCAAGCATAGGCGAATTTCTACAGAAGAAGATTAAAACAAAACATAAAACTTATGTTCTTTTGTCTTATTTTCTCTATTCTCGTCTTAGATTTTCTTCGCATGTCAAAGAAAATGGAAAAATCTTCAAAAAAGAATCATTTGGGTTCGAGTATTTCAGCATCAACGACAATACCGATGTCTTAGATTATTTTGTGAAAATTTGCCCGTTGCCTCTATTTTAGAGCACTGTGCTTTTTTTCAGAATTTTCTTTGCATGTGGGCCTAAAACACGTTTTTTCGCAAATTTGTTGATTTGGGTTGTCTTAGAATTCGATTTTACACAAAACCCATGTTCCTGATTTTCATAGGAAAAATTGTCCCTAGTGCCCCTAACTGCCAGTTCAAATCTCAACAGAAAACCTTTTGCATGCAAGCCGAAATCACATTTTTCCGCAATTCTGGCGATCTAGGGGTTGTATTAGAATTTGATTCTGCACAAAACCTATATCTCAATTTTTTTTTGAAAAAATTCTCTTCCATTTGGTATTTTTAGCCTATCCTCGAGCTTTTTCAGCCTTTTCCAAAGTTGTCTGAACATACCCGATTTTACAATCAATAATCCAGTTTTTCAGAATGCAGTACAATCCCATATATTACAAGGCCAAACAGGTCTTTCTTCATAATTTTTTGAAAACTACTGATATTGACTTGAGAGTCATGTTTATCCCATCATCAATCTGAATACATTGGAGGGTACTAGCAGTACTACAATCAAAAACCTTGATCGTTCAGGGATACTTGCAACGACATCCATTCTCATCTCAGTCTTTGACCTCAAGTTCGTATTGCTTGTATCAAGCATTATGACTCATCTATCAAACAAATCAGGTCGACTGATGGAAGGGTCATTTGTAGCCTTAAACCGAGGGATGTAGTAAAATGCTTTTCTATTCCTCGACGTTCAGATCATTTTGCAGTATCCATTCCAGATTGTGACAGAATATGGGAGGAGGACAAAGATAGATCGCAGAAGAAAGTAGCTCAACAATGGTTAAAAGCTCAAAAAACCAGCATGCCAAAGAAAATTGGGTGTGGTGAGTTCAAGGATGAGATCGCCATTTTAACAACTTTACTGAACCAGTTAGCAGGTCAAGAAGATGCAAGCGTTTTCCGACCATGGATGTTCTACGTCATCTCTCGAGTTATTGATAAGAAAGAATCCTTTGACTGGGCAATGTTTATCAGTGAGTGTCTTCACCAGCAGATTACAGAGTTCCTTAAGATGCACGAATTTCACATGGTGACCATTCTAGTTTACTTGGTTGCATTTCAACGTAGCTTTAGACTATTGAAGACCAATGGAGTTTTGGGCGTTCAGCGAGTGCACAAATACTTCTCTCAGTTGGAGTTTTCCAAAGCTGAACAGGACTTTAGAGAAATGAGTGTTCACTTTCTTATGAGGACAGTTAGAGATTTAGACAACGAGATGCATGTTAGAATTACCTCAGAGGCTAAATTAGCGATGGAGAGTTGGGCGGATTGGTTCATCCAATTCCCTACTTTCACATATATCCGGGTGTATGGATACACATGACAACCTCTGATGCTACTGAGGTACCTGTCGGACAAGGTTCTTTTCATGGAGTTAATGAGACATGCACACGAGGTTCACACTTTCCTTCGCAATCAACATAAGCCAGCTTTCACCTTTCCTTTCGGATCAGGTATTTACAAGTGCAAAACAATTGCTGATTGCAAGCTAAAGGCGAACGAGTTAGAAAAACTCCGGCTTGAGTTTTTTCCTTAGACGCATACCTATGATCTTTTGGGTCATTATTCAACAAGGTTGGAGCGAAACATTTCACATTCGACAGCGCTTGAGGACTTTTGGGTCAACTGTGAGGATGACTTTGAGGTGCGTCGATGTCATTATTGTAGGCTTACTCTCCCACAGATTGCTGATTTCTTGTCAGAGGATGTGGAGGGTTTGTCTGATGATGATGGCGAGATACTTTTCAATTCATTCATTAAAAACCAAATCGCTCGCCAACCACTTCGCCAACTTGATTAATATGTCCCAGTGAATACTTGATTCAGTAAAGGACTTGTCCAGGTCAGTTATTAAAATGAGCATGTACTTACTTGAGAGCAAGTGGAAGTGAAGGGTGATTCCAGTTGCAGAGCCGCCAACAGTGATTTCTTCTTTGCCTTCTACTTCTAGGGCGAAGCCTCGAGTTAAGGTTATCTTAAAGCCACCTAAAGGGGTTAAGATTGGGGTGAATTCAAAAGGGAAGAGCATCACCAAGAGGAAACAGGTAGAGAGAGAGCCAATAGTTTCAACTGAGCTAGTTATTCCAGCAGAGCCAGTAGTTCCAGTAGAGCCGATGATTTAGACTGAGGCTGGTTCATCATCTCTAGATCCACCTTTTTCACAACAGTCATCTCTGATTGATATTGATTCAGAATTCGAGTCTCCAGTACACAAGACCTTCGTGCCAGTTGATCCACCAGTGGTTGACACAGCAGAAGCAGCTCCTCCCCGAGAGGATAGCATTGCTTATTCATCTTGGCTCGAGAGGTCATTGGGAAGGGAGAGGCGTATGCCTTCATATGAGCTTGACTTGTCTGAGTTCGGTGAAGCTTATCAGAACAAGTTGAATAAGAGGGCCAGAAAGCAGGTCAACATTGAGAAGAATCCTGAAGCCAAAATCATCATAGAGGTTGCAACACCTCCAGAAGGCAAGAACTTAGATGAAGTTGATGTTGGTGACTTTACCTTCGTCAAAACAAATCTAGGTAAGAGTACTTGACACACTGACGTGAGCCTATTCAGGGTCGTTGTGAGTAATCTGGAGGAACGTGTCACGAAGGATGGTGAAGATAAGGCAGCCCTTAAGGCTGAAGTCAGGCAACTTCGCATGTACATCTCGAGTTTTTTTCATGGAAACGAGGGGCAAGCACCTTTACTCCCACAACTTCGAGAGACTGCCGCAGATCAGCAGAGGATTTGCTACTTGGTTAATCGAGGAAAGATTTTAGATACCTGGATTGAGGACTTCATCATTGTTGGTTGACACCACCTTACAGAGCTGTATCAGTTGAGGGTTGATGTGCATGGTCTTCGATAGAGGATTTAGGAGCTCGAGATCTTAATAGTTGAGCGTAAGCCGAAGGATATGATTCTTATATCATAGCTTGCAGTTGCCTATGACGCCATTGAAGCAACAAAAGATAAAAGGAAGGTTTTCACTTGGAGAGAGTTGTATCTTTGCAGAGTGGAAACGTATGACAGACTTTCTGCTAAGATGGGCGTGATTCAGGAGAAAGTTGCTCTATTTCTTCGATTTATCAGTGAATACATCACCCAAATCCCATGTCATTATCAGCGTGAGGACGATACATACGCTGAGTTGGAGGCAGTTCGGGCTGAGTTCGAAGAGCTAGTTCGTGATAACCTAGGTGGAGACCAAGTTGGAGGAATTCTCAATGTTGACTATTAGTTTCAAGAAGGTGACCACAAAGGTTAGAGATAGTCAGAGGGAAATCCAGGATGGAGATAAGGAGTTAGACAGACAATTCATCATCGTGGACAACGTCAGAGTGCTAGATGATGATATGATCAATAAATTCTTGGACGAGATGATAAATAGAGAGGGCTTGTAGTAGATGCCCAGTTGGATCTTGCAGTTATTTACGAGGATGAGTCAAAAGCAGCAGTTAACATCATTTTTTGAGTTTTCCTTATTGATATCAAGCACGCCTATCTCATTCTTGGAGATATCTTCGCAGGAGGATGGACTTTTAGTTAGTTTCAATTGACTGATGTTAGTTATCAGCTAGCTTTCCTTTCAATAAGTGTAAATGGTTTAAAAGTATGTCATTAACATAAAAAAGGTTACAATATATAGAAGTGCATGAAGCACTGTAGATATTAATGATATCTACCTAACTAACCTACTTGATAGTGTAGAAACAGTATATTAGACTAAACATAACTTTACATTGACCATTAAATAAAATGAGAATAATATATTCTAACACCCTCCCTTAATGGTCAATCCATCAACAACACCAAGTTGCCCCCTGAATTTTACAAATTTATTCGGGCTCAGAGACTTGGTGAGAATGTTTGCAGTTTGATCCGCTGTTGGAACATACTGCAGCTGAGCTGATCCGTCTTCTACCAGCTTGCGGATGTAGTGACAATGAAGCTCAACATGCTTGGTACGTTCATGGAAGACTGGATTTTTGGCCAATTTGAGCACCCCTTGATTATCAGTGTACAAGGGAGAAGGTCCTGCTTGTGACATGTGCATGTCAGAAAGCATCCTGCGAAGCAGCATGTCAGAAAGCATCCTACGAAGCCAAACTGCCTCACATGCTGCTTTAACGGTTCCTCGATATTCAATTTCTGTCGAGGAAAGAGCTACTGCCTGTTGCTTCTTGTTGGTCCATGTTACAGCACCGGTACCCAAACTGAATACATACCCAGAAGTAGATTTTCTATAATCCACTGAACCTGCCCAATCTGAGTCTGTGTAACCAATCAGCTTTGGATCCTTGCATCTGCCATAGAGAATGCCATAGTCGGAAGTGCCCTTAACATATCTCAGCACTCGCTTCGCTGCAATCCAATGATCAACTTTAGGAGCTGTCATGAAGCGAGAGATGTAGCTCACTGCAAAACTGATGTCTGGTCTAGTGGCAGCGAGGTAGATGAGACTGCCCACTAGTTGCCTGAAGGTCGTTTCATCGATCGGAGGTGAATTAGAGTTGGCTAACATCTTCAACCCCTTCTCCATAGGTGTGGAAGCAGGTTTGCAGTCCTGCATCCGAAATTTGTCAAGCAAACTTCTGGCATATTTGGATTGAGAGATAAAGATGCTACCGGCGGTCTGCCAAACTTCAATACCCAAACAATAATGGAGAAGCCCCAAATTTGTCATGTCAAAAGTCTGACACAAATCGTGTTTGATTGTTGCAATCAAATGTGTTGAACTGCCAATAATGATCAAATCGTCAACATAGACAACAAGAAAGAGAATATCATCACCAGAGTGTTTGACATACAGATTACTGTCAGAAGGGTTGCGCTGAAAACCATGATCAACCAAGTACTGATCAATCTTGATATACCATGCACGAGGAGCCTGTTTCAGTCCATAGAGTGCTTTCACGAGCCTACATACTTGATGTTCTTTGCCAACAACCTTGAAACCAGGAGGTTGCATCATGTAGACTTCTTCCTGCAAATCATCGTTGAGGAAGGCACTCTTGACGTCCATCTGATGAACTGTCCATCCAAATTGGGCTGCAATAGCGAGAAGAAGACGAATTGTGCTCATCTTGGCAGTAGGAGCGAATGTCTCCTCGTAATCAATGCCCTCCCGTTGTGTGAATCCCCGAGCAACCAATCTGGCCTTGTATTTATCTAGAGTACCATCGGCATGATACTTGACCTTGTAAACCCATTTGCAACTGATAGGTTTCTTCCCAAGAGGAAGATCAGAAAGAACCCAGGTGTGATTCTTCAGAAGACTATGATATTCTGTCTGCATAGCCTGTTCCCACTCTGGAATTCCTTTAGCCTCTGAATATGTATGGGGCTCGTAGATACTGTGGATGTTGGCCATAAGAGCGAAGTTGACTGTGGACTGCTGCTTGCTCTTGCTATGAGTTGATCTACCCTCAATGAGTTCATCATCATGAAGATCACCGATTGTCTTGGCCCACCACTTAGGCCGACGAGTAGAAGTATTGACATCTGGAATAGGAGTAACAACATCTCCTGGGATATTTGGAACAAGGTCATCTGGAGGTGAGTCCTGAGGAAAGTCAGGTGGTGCGAGATCATGATCAGTAGACTCCTCATCTTCAGAGTCAGAATGCTGTGAAGCCCTCCCATCATGGGAACCAAGAGGAAGACGACCACCCTCATCAGGAACCTTCGTAGGTTGATCCGCAGGACTGGTGGTAGAGACAAATGGACCAGTAGTCTCATCAATCACAACATCACAGCTGAATATGAGACGATCTGTCTCCATATCGACCAACTTGTAGGCTTTGTGATTGTCGCTGTAGCCAGTAAACATAAGTGTCTGGCTCTTGGAGTCCAACTTGGTACGCTTAGCGTCTAGAATCCATACATGAGCGGTAGAACCGAAGACTTTTAGATGGCCCACCTTAGGCTTACGTCCTGACTAGGCTTCTTCTGGAGTCATCTTCTTAACGGCCTGTGTAGGTGATCGATTCAGTAGGTAGATTGCAGTGTAGACTACTTCAGCCCAATATTTCTTAGGTACATTTCTGTACTCGAGCATAGAACGAGCCATTTCGGTAATGGTGCGATTCCTGCGTTCAACGACACCATTCTGCTGAGGGGTGTAGGGTGTGGTAAGTTGGCGCTTAATGCCGTGTGCAGCACAAAAAGTAGAGAAGTCAGTTGAACAAAACTCCCCCCCATTATCTGACCTTAGAGTAACAATGTGAGAACCCGATTCTTTCTCAACTAAGGCTTTAAACTGCTGAAATGTGCTGAACACATCTGATTTATGTTTCAAAAAATACACCCACATTTTTCGACTGAAATCATCAACAAGCAATAAAAAGTACCTGGACCCAGTAACAAAAGGAGTGTTCATCGGTCCACATACATCAGCGTGAACCAGTTGAAGTACCTTGGAGGCTCGCCAAGAGTCACCATCCGAGAACGGTGTCCGATGCTGCTTGATAGGCGCTGCAAACTCCATGATTTTTAGTTTGGATCTCAGGTAGACCAGCAACAAGACCCTCCCGAGATAACTGAGAGAGGTAGTGCACATTCAAGTGCCCATTACGCTGATGCCAAAGTTTGCTGATGGTTGTACTTCGGGCTGCTAGAGCATGCTCTTGAGAATCACTAGAATCAACAAGTCTGTACAGACCGTGATCCTCAAGTCCCATAGCAATTGTAGTACGAGTCTCCCGATCAACGATGCTGTAGGTGGACGAACTGAAAACAACATCTAACTGGGGAGAATGCCGCATGATCTGACTGACGGAGAGGAGATTATGTTCCATGCTGGGAACATAGTAGACATCGAGAAAGAGTAGATTTCTTCCTCCTGAGTGAATCTGGACAGTGCCCTTACCAGCAACTGTGTACTCTTCTCCTCCTCCGAAAATGACAGAATCTGAGAAGGGTTCGAATTGTGTGAACCAATCCCGACGATGAGTAAAATGCCGCGATGCCCCTGAATCGATATACCAGGCAGAAGAATGTACCGGATCTGCAGTTCTCTTGGCCATAAACGCATAGAATGTAGACTCTTTCTGCTCAGTGTGCTCAGCGATATGTGCCTTCTGTTGAGAACCTCCCTGCTTCTTTTGTTCAGAAGCCAACCGAGTGCGACAATCAGCCTTAATGTGACCGTATTTGTGACAATAATTGCACTGAACGTTCTTCTTCTTCTTGCTATCTTGAGAAGAACCAGAGCCTTTCGGCTGAGAAGATTTAGCCTTCCCTTTGTTCTTAGCAGAAGATTTGGCAGAGAATGCCTGCTCTATGGAGGAGGAACTGGCACTGCTTCCAAACTGTTGTCTCCAACGATCCTGTTGTAGAAGCTGGTTACACAAGTCTGGAAACTTCAAGTCAACATTTGTTGAAATAATATTGAGCGTCTCAATGAAATGCTCGTAAGACTTTGGCAAACTCTTAAGAGTAATGACGACCATGTCCTCTTCCTCCATCTTTCGTCCAATGGCTTCCAGCTGGTCTTGAATCTCTGTGATTTTTGTCAGATGCTCTTGAAGAGTGGTGTGCTTTTCGTCCATCATTATTGAAAAAAGCATGTTCTTAAGAAAAAACGCACGACTTTTATCTGACGTTTCATGGAGATCCTTCAGGGTTGTCCATACCTCAGCAGTTGTTTTGCCTGACAGCACTTGTGGTAGCTGGTCGTCAGTGACTGAAAGCTTGATGAGCATGATGGCTTCTCGGTTGCGTTCATCCCATTTGTCCTGATCCTTTCCGGCTACAGTGGGTCGAGGTGAGGTCCCCAAGACGACCTGATCGAGACAACGATATTCAAAGATCGTCAGCATGCGCTGCTTCTAGGTGTTGTAATTCTTCCCATTGAACTTCTGGCTGCTTTCGAGCATTATGTTTGTGAGAGATGCCATCACGTACCTTGCGGTCAAACAGGTGAAGGCAAGATAATGCAAAGAAAACAAAAATATAGAAACCCGAACACGAATTTTGAGGTTGTACTGAAAACCCAGAAAAGATAAATAAAAACCCAGAAGGATGGAAGAATACCCAAAAAATTTTGACAACACAAATTTTGAGGCATGTAAAACGAGGTACCCAGAAAAATCTAGTGACAACCTAGTTGAGATCTTGCAAAACCCAAAAAGAATCTGTGATCAGAAAAAAATTCGACTTCAAACTGAGGCACAAATTTCGAGGCACAAAAAACGAGGTACCCAAAAAAAATGGACGACGACCCAGTTGAGATCTCGGAAAACCCAGAAGGAATGTGCAATAAAAATAATTTTTCGACTTGATCTGAGGGTTCAAAACCCTAGTCGAAATTTTTGGAAACCCTAGGCCGCCATAAAAATACCAGAAAATGCAGAAAAACCAGCTGGAAATCGTGGCAAATTGCGGGCAAAGTATTCTGGAAATCGTGAGTTCAAAACCAGGAAAAACGTGTCTTTGAACAACACGAAAATGCAGCTCCAAACCATGAAAAATCGCGCGCCCAGAAAACGCGATTTTACAGATTTTTTTGACAAAACAAAAAAAAACATGCCCAGCAAAGGATGAAACGCCACCAGGTACAGAAAAAACGCGGCGAAATTTCAGACAGAGGTTGCGCGGCTCACTCAGAAAACACATGGCCAGCAAATGGCATCCAAACAAAGGCGACTTCAGCACAAAAAATCGTGGCCAAGAGGTACTGAAAAAACCCACGAAATTTGCAGAGGGTTTTTCTCCTTAACTGAAGCACGAAAATCACTCGAAATTCTTGCCTTCAGGCCCACGAAAATTACAGAGAGGGGTTTCGATTTTTTAGTGAGAAAACACTCACGAAAATCAGAAAACAAAAATACCCTCGAAATCTCATGTGAAGGTTTTTTTTTCCACGAATTACAGATTTTTGAAATTCGCCCAGAAACCCTAGAAAGGCTTTGATACCATGTAAATGGTTTAAAAGTCTGTCATTAACATAAAAAAGGTTACAATATATAGAAGTGCATGAAGCACTGTAGATATTAATGATATCTACCTAACTAACCTACTTGATACTGTAGAAACAGTCTATTAGACTAAACATAACTTTACATTGACCATTAAATAAAAGGAGAATAATATATTCTAACAATAAGGACGTGCATGCTGCACATGTCCAAGTAGTCTTGTTTGTATTGGTTAACTGATGGTAGCTTTCCAGTTAATTGTATTGTTTATCTTCATTAGGTTTAGCAATAAAGATCTTGCATGCTTGCAAGACTCTAGTTGACTCAACATGATTTTAGGGTTGCCTACACCTTTGATGTCTATAAATAAGAGCTTTCAGCTCATTTGTAAATAACTTTTGCTTGATAGCATACATGTTGCGCCCACCTTGCCTGTAGTATTGCTATTATTGTATCTGTTCAAGAACTTTTGCACGAGAGAGTAATATATGTTGTGCCTACCTTGCCTGTAATATTGCTTATTTTGTATCTATTCATGAGTATTTATTATGATAATGAATTGTTATGCCACTTGGGTTTCATGCAATTATTATGGTGAATGCTTACCTTAGTTAAATATAGTGGTTAGTTTGATCGTAGATTGTACGCGTGTCTCGCCTATGCAATTTATTGTCCTAGTTGGCTATCCTTTATGTTTTGTTATCAATAAACCTATTCAAATTGAGCAAATTGTTGTGCCACGTTGCCTTCATGTTGAGAGTTTGTACTTAAAGCTTATCGTGTGATGTGTGTGATAATAAACTTATTCAGTCGAGCAAATTGTTGTGCCACCTTGCCTTCACGTTGTGAGTCTGTACTCAGTTTATCGTGTAAAACCATTCCTGCTCCTTTTCCTCATGCTTTGTTTTCTTGAGGAAATTGGATAGATTAAAGTATTTAGTTCGAGTTGTAGTTAAGACTTGCGAAACCAGAGAAAAGCTTTAGTTGCAACGTCCTTGGTTTCCTTAACCTTGTGCCTCTTCTAGCTGAGTCGAAAAAGATAGGTTTAGTTTACTTTACTTTTAGAACATATACCAGCAAAAGAGGGAGCTTCCCCTCCTAATTTGAAGAGCACTCATCATGTAGTGTGCATAGCTGTCCGTACAAACTTACAATCCAGAGGTGTTAGTTATTACGCCAACAAGTTCAATCTTCTATTAGAGTATTCAATGGAGTAACCTAGCTTAAAAGATGTTGGTACTTGCTACAACTTCTTTAATGGCATTAAAGGTTGTAAATACAAACCTTTATTCAAACAATTATCAATGCAAGTTTATTCATTGGATATGATGCAAAAGCATTTGCACTTTCTTTGTGGTTGTTCCTGTACATGTAATCAAATCTGATCAAATGGGAACCTAAAGAAACACTAAGATTAAACTAAGGTCTGGAAATCTGTGTAAGAAAATTCTAAGTCAAATAATATTTATACTTCTATGTTCAGATTTTCGATTTCCAGATTTTAATTTCTTATTAAATGTGCTGATTGCAAAACATTATCCGATTTCTATGTTTGCATATCGAATGAGGAACCACCATAAATAAGGGAGGAGCCCGCCCCTAAGAGGCACGCCTCATGAGAGGACGTGTCCCTTAGGGTGCGGCTTGTAACAAGTTTCGATTATCATTGTTACGTACATATTAACACATATACACCCTTCTACAAAGTGGCAGATGATTAAGAGGATTCCGATTTAAATAAATGCAGAATATATCATCATCGAATTTTATATGTATGCTCATAAATTCGATTTAAATGTTCTTTAGAAATATTGAACATGAATGATGATCTTTGATCACTTATGAATGACGATGATGCTTACAACAATCATCATTCATATCTGACCGAAGCTATCATCCATTAACACTCCCTCTTAGCTAGGGAAGATATTTCAAATCAAATAAGTCAAGATATCACCTTCACACGTGATATCAAAGATATGATATGCTTTCTCAATGTTGTCAAGTCACATGACATTCTTCATAACACATCTTCATTATTCAACACTCCCTCTTTAACTAGGAAGGATAACTTCCAAAGTGATATCACCTATCTCGTGATAGCAGAAGATATGGTATGCTTCTGAAAGTGTCAAGTCACATGACATTCTCCATAACACATCTTCATTATGGTATGTGCACTGACATCAAGTCACATGATGTCTACCATAATTCATGGCATATCCACGGATATAAATATCCACCATGATTATCTCTTAAGGATCATAATGATCTTCAGATATCAAGTCTCATGATATTCATCAAGGTGTCCAAGAGATACTATCATGACATGTCCACAGATATCAAGTCACATGATATCTATCATGATAGTTCATCATTGTAGAGTCGTCACTTTACAATGTCAAATACAAGTGTTCATTATTGAAAGATCGTCACCTTTCGATAATGTACACAGGGGAGTAGGCCCATAAAGTCATGGAGTCACACACATGACAAAAGAGTTTACACATTAAACATCTTTATATATTAGTACAATTTATAAACAATTTGTATTTCAACCATAAATAACAAATTACATTTCAACCATACCAAGTTTCTTCCTAAAGTGCTCTACCTTGATTCAGGAGAGAGGCTTGGTGAGAATGTCTGCAGTTTGATCATTTGTACTAATATACTCCAACTGAATCACTTTCTTTTCCACCATATCTCTTACATAATGATAGGGGATCTCAATGTGCTTAGATCTGTCATGAAAGATAGGATTCATAGAGAGTTTTATGCAACTCTGATTATCACAATGAATAATTGTAGGATTCAAGGGCTCACCAAAGAGTCCCACAAGCAATTTACGAAGCCACGCTGCTTCTCTTGCTCCCATTGAGGCTGCAATGTATTTAGCTTTCGTTGAGCTCTGTGCAACTGAAGATTGTTTTCTACAAATCCAGGAGATCATAGCCGATCCCAAACTGAAGCAACATCCTGATGTGCTTTTCTGATCAAGTACACTTCCAGCCCAATCTGAATCAGAGTACCCATGTAGATCTAGTTGATCATTCTTGTAAAGAAGACCATATCCAATAGTGCCTTGAAGATATCTCAAAATATGTTTCACAGCCATCAAGTGAATTTCCTTTGGTTCACACATGAACTGGCTGAGAACATTTATAGGATAGCAAATATCAGGTCTGGTGTTAACCAGATACATCAAGGATCCAATCATCTGTCTGTAAAGGGTTGGATCTGCACATTTGGATTCTGCTGCTGCTTTTTTCAATTTGTGAAGGTTGGTTTCCATAGGTGTAGACATTGGTCTACAGTCCAACATTCCAAATCTTTTCAGAATGTCAATAGTATACTTCCCTTGATTTAGTATAATGCCTTTTGATTTCTGCCATACTTCCAAACCGAGGAAGTAGTGTAGAATACCCAAGTCTTTCATGTCAAATTCAAAAATTAGATCTTGTTTCCCTTGAGCAATGAGGTGATCTTCTCTTGTTATCAGCAGGTCATCAACATATAAAATAATTATAAGCATATCACCTTTGATTACTTTGAAGTAGAGATTGGAGTCAGCATCATTTTTGGAAAATCCTAATCCCAAGAGATAGCTGTCAATTCTTTCATACCAGACCCTGGGAGCCTGTTTAAGTCCATAGAGGGCTTTCTTCAACCTGCACACATGAGAGTTAGATTTATGTATCACAAAACCTTTAGGCTGTTCCAGATAGACTTCCTCTTCAACGGTTCCATTCAGGAAGGCAATTTTCACATCCATTTGATGGATCTTCCAACCTTTAGCTGCTGCAATGGCTAATACTGCTCTCACTGATGTGTAACGGGCAATAGGTGCAAATGTTTCTTCATAATCAATGCCTTCCTTTTGAGAAAAACCTCTAGCCACAAAACGTGCTTTATGTTTTTCTATATTGCCTTCAGCAACATGTTTGATTTTGAAGAGCCATTTAAAAGAGACAACAAATTTCTCTTTTGGTCTAGGCACTATATCCCATACATCATTCTTTAGGATGGACCGATATTCCTTCGTCATTGCATCCTTCCAAGCTTGATGTTTGAAGGCTTCTGTAACACTGGCAGGTTCAGAGTTTATGATATTGTTCATTAAAGCAACATAGCTAGAGAACCGTTTGGGTCTTTTACTCTCCCTGAACGTTCCTTTAGGTGCTGCATGATCCTTTGCTTCTTTGATCATCTTCCTGGCCCAAAGTGGTCTTTTTCTGCCGATGTCATTTGTATCCTCATTTGAAGTGGTAGGAAGTTCATGTGGCATTTCCTCAGGATGCTCCCTCTGAATCTCAGGAGCAGGTTCCATTTCAGGTATTCTAGGGGAATAGGTTTCTGTCTCACTGGAACTTCTTGCCCTCTTGAATGCAATGTCTTCTTCAAAGATGACATCTTTGCTCAACTCAATTTGTTTATGCCCGGGTATGAATATTTTGTATGCTTTGGAGGTTTCACTATAACCCACAAATACTCCCTTCTTTCCAAAAGGTTCGAGTTTGGATCTCTTCTCTTTGGGTTCATGAATATAGACAGGACAGCCAAAAATCCTAAGATGATTAATGTCAGGTTTTATGCCGGTAAAGGCTTCTTCAAGAGTTTTGTTATCAAGATGAGAATGAGGACATCTATTTTGGATATAGATAGCAGTCCTAGAGGCTTCTGCCTAGAAAGATGTTTCAATGTTTTGGTTCAGCAACATTGCTTTAGCAACTTCTACAATGGTTTTATTTTTCCTCTCAGCAACCCCATTCTGTTGAGGGTTGTAGGCAACTGTGAACTCCCTCTTAATTCCAGCACTCATGCAGAATTCTTTAAAAATCTCAGAGGTATATTTTTTCCCATCGTCTGTCCTTAAGGTTTTTATTTTCTTTCCGGAGAAGTTTTCAGTGAGGGCTTTAAACTCTTCGAACCTTTTGAGGATTTCTATTGACTCTTTACACTTAAGGAAATAGATCCAGGTTTTCCTAGAGAAGTCATGTACAATTATGACATAGTATAGAAATCCTGCTTTAGAAGGTACAGACATAGGTCCACAAAGATCAGAGTGAACCAGTTCTAATACATTAAGGGTTTTACTCAGACTATTCTGAAAGGATCCTTTAATATTCTTTCCTAGGGCACAACCTTTACAAGTTCCCTCATGAGATGGTTTTAGCTTGGGTAAGCCTGTAACAAGTTTTTCCATAGAAGGTAGGGCACGAAAATGGAGGTGACCTAATCTTCTATGCCAGATTTCATTTGAATCAATAGTGTCAAGGGTAAGGGCTTGTTTAACCTCAGTGCAAAGTTTGTAAAGGTACCCTTGTCTTATGCCTATGGTATGGGCTTTCTTGATAGTTGAGTTTTTAGGCCATACTAGAACTTTACCATCCATAAATGTAACTCTGTAGCCATTGTCTTCAAGGGCAGAGATGGATATAAGATTTCTCTTTATTCCAAGTACAAATAAGACTCCAGTGAGTTGCAGAGAAATCCCAGATTTCAACTTGATGGAACACGTTCCAACCCCTTTTACAAGGTATGCAAAATCATCCCCGATGGTTTCTTCTTCATCAGACTTTTCAGTCATGGAGTCCAAGTGTTCTCTGAATCCTGTGATGTGTCTGGATGAACCACTATCAATTACCCAATTTTGAGTGTTGTCAAATACTTGATTAGAAAGGGCTGTATAGAATACAAGGTTCTCAACTTTCTTAGGTTCAACCTTTGGTTCCCTAATAGTTTCTCTCATAAATGAGTCTAGTTTATTCTGTTTTAGGATCATCATGATTCTAAATTTCCATGATGCAAAGTTATTTGTTCTTGCAAGACGATCTTCAAATCTGATCACAATTGACATTATGAAGAATGTGATGTGAATTCGATTTTAGAAAATACGAATTTCTTGAGCAATCTGATTTTAGATTTGATTTGGATTGACACAACGTGGCTCTGATACCATGTAAATGTAATAAAATCTGATCAAATGGGAACCTAAAGAAACACTAAGATTAAACTAAGGTCTGGAAATCTGTGTAAGAAAATTCTAAGTCAAATAATATTTATACTTCTAGGTTCAGATTTTCGATTTCCAGATTTTAATTTCTTATTAAATGTGCTGATTGCAGAACATTATCCGATTTCTATGTTTGCATATCGAATGAGGAACCACCATAAATAAGGGAGGAGCCCGCCCCTAAGAGGCACACCTCATGAGAGGACGTGTCTCCACAAGTGGAGACACGTCCACTCATGGGACGTGTCCCTTAGGGTGCGGCTTGTAACAAGTTTCGATTATCATTGTTATGTACATATTAACACATATACACCCTTCTACAAAGTGGCGGATGATTAAGAGGATTCCGATTTAAATAAATGCAGAATATATCATCATCGAATTTTATATGTATGCTCATAAATTCGATTTAAATGTTCTTTAGAAATATTGAACATGAATGATGATCTTTGATCACTTATGAATGACGATGATGCTTACAACAATCGTCATTCATATTTGATCGAAGCTATCATCCATTAACAGTTCCCAATGTTAACATTCAGGGACACTATAGTAGTTCGACCATCCTCCAAATCAAGATTAAGTGGAGATGTTACTGCCTATATTTCCCACTATTGGAATATGACCTTGTTAGGTTCTTTGGATATGGTCTTTGATTTATTATCCCCATCATATACCAATTTATGTGGTGATACTTGGATAGTGTTATAGTGGTACAAGGGTAGTGTTATAGTGGTACTTGAGTTCCATAATTATAGGCCTTTACCTTATGGTGTGATACTTTGAATGTAGACCCATCTTTGTATAAGAGGAAGCTAACATGAAACATAATTGGACCAAGTTTAAATATTCATAATGCTTGAATTGATAGGAATATTGGCTTATCTATCATGAACTTTAATAACCACTATTGCTATCATATCATCCCACTTACTACCCTGTGCCTCCAATATATGAAGCGCAGAAACAATTACTTTAAGGTAGGCATTTAATTGAGCTAGTTGTAAGAGATAAGAACCTAGAAGCATCCTAGAAAATTCTAAGAATAATCTTAATTGCAACAACTTTATTAGGCACATTTTTTATGTATCTTGGATTGTGTTCCACAATTTTAGGCCCTATCTTATGATATGATAGACAGAATGTAGACCTACCTTTGTATGTGTTGGCACCTCATTTTTCAGGTGTCTACGTGTTTTTTTTTGTTTTGCTTCCATGTTGTGCATTCGACCCTATCCACCCTCTATTGATAACCGATCTGAGAAATCTTCAAGTGGGTCCCCTATTTTGAGTAATTGCCTAAGGATGTTCATTCAAAGTGTTTTCATAAAAAATCCTTAGTAAAATTTGTTAATGTTTACTTTTGTGGTCAATGCCTAGTGAGTTGGCTTTTGTTTAGGTTATTTAAGGAAAATTTTAGAGTTTCAGAGTTTTTCATCTCGACATCCCTGTTGGACTTGTCATCCCTAGCATGCCTTTCCCTCCAAGTCTGTTTTTCCCCTCTAAGCTCCTTTCTTTGAATTTAGTGATTTTGGGTTTGGTCATCCATTCATCCTTTTCTTCAATTGCTATTTTTTCCCCCAAAAATCCACTTTGCAAATTTTGGAGTTTTGGAGTTTCTCATCCCTACATCCTTCTTAGACCTATTGTCCTTGGCATGCCTTTCCCTCCAAGTCTATCTTTCCCCTTTAAGCTCTTTTCCTTGAATTTTGGCTTCTAGCTTTTTCATCCATGCATCCTTTCCTCAATTGCCAACTTTTTTCCCCAAAAAATCCACTTTGGAAATTTTGGGATTTCGGACTTGGTCATCTTGGCACGCTTCTCAGACTTTTCTTGCCTAGTATGCCAAGAGTTGAAACCTTGCTGTTCAAACAAAAAAACCTTACCTACCTCCTTGCATGACTCAAGATGCCATTGATGGTCTCAAAATGGATGAGATTTGATAGATGAAGGCTCCTAGATGCCTCTTGGTACTTATGGGCCCCTCAAAGCATGAATGGTGTACAAAAACATACAATTGTTGATGTAGCATGGTTTCAAGTTCTTGGTCATGTGAAGGTGGTACAAGCAAACATGGGAGGCTTGTATAATTACAGATGACCATGGTTTTCTTTTTCCCCAAGATCTCTTGATAGTGTTGAAAGATGTATATTTTCCTTATTTGCAAAAAAGGAGGAAGAAAGAAAGAGGGAGCAGTTACAAAATTAGCAAGAAGAAAATATTGTAGGAAGCCTTAGGGTTTCATTTTTCAGTTCTGGGTAGTATTATTTTGAGGCTGTATTGATGTAATTATTGTTCAAAATCTGTAATAGAATCATGGTAACTTTGGATAACAATTGTAACTAGCAGATTCAACATTGTCTGAGTGTCTCTAGTTGTTCCCTATGCATTATCTTGATGGGTTTTTGATTAGTTGGTCAATCAGAAGGCCATAAAATCATTCCAAAGCTTTTGTAATGTATCTTCTCAAGATTAGTAAAGAAATGCACCTGTTTATTAATGGATTGTTAAGTAAACTCCTGTAAAGTTCTGCAACTTTTGTCATTTATTCATTTCCATGTGTAGAACCTAGTTTATGTGTACATTTGAATAAATAAAATCTTTGGGTATATCTTGGTTAAGGTATCCTATTTGATTTCAGTTGTTACATATTTCACATAAACTCCATACTCTGTGCCCAACTGGTTATAGGCACTGATCTATTATATCCATGTTAAACATTACTTCAATACATTTTAAACAAATTAAATGTTATATACATTTTTAATAATGTTGTCTTTCCAGCTTCCATGTATAAGTGCATACTAGCATTAGGGGTTGTTATATCCATATTGTAAAACACTCTACTTGGTAAGCCTTATCTGTTGTATAAAGGTGCATAGACTTGTATTTTCAAACCAACACATAGGTACGTTGTGACAACCGGAATAGGGGTACACTGTGTAGTGGATATGGTTTGTAGCAAGGTCATTATTCAGTATAATTTAGCACCTTAGGGAAGCCCCCTTTGGTTATGCAAAACCAAAAGTGAAGGTGGTCTTACCCACCTCAGTAATTGGTCCTTAGCTGTCCAACTCAAATATAGGCTTCGTGGTATTTTTTACAAGTTTGACACCCTTGACACTTGGAAGACTATCCAACCCTATGTTCCACGGCGTTTCAGGGAGGGGGACAGGGGGACGGCTGGGGACGTGTTTCCAGGACGTTTCCTAGGGGGCCATTTTTAGGGGACGGTAGGGGATGGCAACATACAAAATACATAAATATATATATGATTTTTTCAAAATTTAATAATATATTATAGACAAAGAGAGGGAAAGAGAGATATATGTCAATAAATGGCTCTAAAAAATATAAGAGCCCTCTACACATGTGACTATCATGTTGATGAATTACCAATGTCTAATATCAATCCACCCATCCATGATAATATAGCAGCTTGTCCTTAATCAACTCTGCCTCATGTCCTCCATCATCATATTCAACTTAGAGTACTCTTTATCAAGGAGGCTAGTGTGTAGCTTATGTTTTCCAAGGGTTTAAATGATGGACCAACATAAATTGCATCTTTGAACATTTGTTTGAAATAGAGAGAATGTGGTTAGCAGGCTGTCCTACTTCAAAAGGGCTTGAATTCTCTTTTGGAAATTTGAGCGGCTTGGGTGGTCACTATTAGATGTTTGAGAAACTACATCTAATATTTAGTTTCAGTAGATTTAAATTGAGTAGTTGGAGGGGTAGTTTCTCTACAAATGCTTGAACTATTGAATGCCCTTTGGAAGAAGTTGGCTTTACTCCATTAACATCCAAGTTTTGTCTTGTGGGTTGCACTTGTTAGAAGATGAGGAATAAATCTGTGATGACAACAGCGAAAAACCTAACAGGATGTACAGATTTGGAGTGGCACAGGTGTGTGAGGCTTGCAGAAGTCATAGTAGAACCTAGCTGCATGCCAATTTATTTAATCATTGCATCTTTCAAAAACCAAGAATTGTGTATTGGATGCATATGTGAATCCAAAGTTTGAATTTCCTTAAAGCTCTTAAAAGGTGAAATAAATTTTAAAAAAATCGATTTTTTAACATTTTCAGCCTTTAGAAAGCTCCCAGTTTGTGGGGGACGGTTAGCCGACCGTCCCCAGTACGCCGAGGGACGTTTCCAACATTCCCAATTTGTATTGGGGACGGGGAAACGTCCCCAATCAGCTGGAAACGTTTCCTGCCGTTTCCTTTAAATTTGCTTGATTCGGGGACGGCAGGGGACCGTCCCCTTTGCGTCCCCCGTCCCCGGGACGGCTGGGGACAGGGACAGTGGCTTTTGGGGCAGGGGACGCATCCCCGTGTAACACAGATCCAACTTTAAGGATTTGGGACCTACAAATCAGATCACCAACAGTACGATAGGAGTTTGACATGAAACAAAGTTAGCCTATGTTTAAGTGTTCATATTGAATGAATAGATGCAAATATTGCTCTTTTCATTTTGTGATTAAATTGCTTAAGTGATAATTGGTATATTAAATGTCCCATTCATATCTTGTACTTCTGTCTACTGTTGCATGCCAAAATCTATGTCTCTGGTTTGCTAATGCATTATGATATTACATGTTGCATCTGAATTACAATCGTCTTGGAAGGAGCTAAGTGCATCTCAAGGATAACATAACCTTTTCAAACAAGACAGAAAAAAATGAACTAGTGGCATACTATTTAAGGTGGTTACCTAGTACCCACTCTTTATTAAAAATATATCAGCAGTCGAATGAAAGGATCACAATTCTCAATCTCACCAACAGGAACTTTCCAAAAACACTAGTAGAATCATACTAACCCATATATTATCTAATGCCTCTGATATATAGAGGTTAAAAGTATTTAAAAAGCTAGGCATCTAAGTGAGTTAGTTGTACGATATAAAGATTTAGAAACGTTCTTGAAGCCACTAAGGATAAACTTGGTACAGCCCTATGAATATGTACATTTAAATAATTAAATGTGGATATGTACATGTCACTACATACATGCGATTAAATGTGGATATGCACATTAAAAGAACTGTGCCTGCAAACATGTGAAAAAACCAATAGAGCAAGCAAAGAGTTGTTAAAATCGGAAAAAACCGAAACACAGGCCTCATGGCATGTTATGGACTATTTCTAATTTTAGTGTTGTGTTAGATTTATGATAATAGTGGAATATGTCAGTTATGACAGTCCAACCCAGACTAAGATGTTTTCAAGGGACAACTACTAACAAAAACATTTGACATAGGGAGATGAACTCACAAGCAAAATGTGCCTGATTTTTTTGTGAGGAGGAATATGACAGCTGCATGATTTTACCTGAGCATTTTATTTTTAGGAGGATTATCACATCTGCATGTGTTTGTACAATCAAGAAGTTATCCTTCATTACGAAAGATTGTATATGAGCACTGGGGTCAAATTTCTGACTTAATAGAGTTTGAAAATTAAAACATCAAAAACACCTGACATGGGGTATTTTGATTTAGGCTATTTTTCTGGCTCAATATGGCATTTGAGGACTTTAAACTCTTGCTGGATCATTATAATGAAATGTTTGTTGTAAGAGTGATTATTTATTAAATGACTGTTATGTGTGTCTGCAGGTTATTGACACGAAAGGAGAAGGAAATAGCAGTAGTCTCACACAGTGGATTTCTAACACACACATTGGCATCCTTTGGGAAGGATTGCAATCCCCTGGTCAGAAGTGAGATTCACAAAGCGTAAGTGGATTAACTGTAAAGAATCTTTTTCTTTTTGTGGTGGATAGGGATGTTTTTATGTATAAATAACATGAATATGCATAAATGAAATTCTTGTCTTCAAGTATCGTGCATTCTCTTGAGTTCCAATAATTGTTCCCATTAGCTAATATACAAATTTATAGTCTTGCATAATTTTTTAAAACATGGAATGAAGAAAAACTGCTTATATATGACCATGGACCATAGGCATGACGGTTATTTATCCTCCTCAAAATTTACACAGAAAAACGTCAATTAGTTCCCAGAAAACTGCAATTATAGCACCTTACAATATCTTGGAATTTGGGAAATCTTTCTTGTTTTTCTGTTACAGTAAAAATTTCCTCTTTTTGGTTATAGAGACCAATATTTTTTTGGCCTAGATATTTATGCGTCCTCCCACAAGATGCTCTAAATTAATTTGGTAGACTATGAAATTCATGAGGAAGAGCTTCTGGAAATTATTGCGTGTATTTTGTTATTCATCAACATTTCAGATCACACTCCATTATCCATCATCAAGATAAGAGCAAACTATTAGTGTTACCCCAAGTTTCCGGGATGGGGATGGCGAGGGACGGCGAGACGAGTCCCCAAGTTTCTGGATTTTGAGGCCAAATTTGGGGACGGCGGGGGGATGGCTATACAAAATATAGGGAAATTTTTAAATATATAGGGAAATTTTAAATATTTATATGAAAAAATGGATAAGGCATGTATAATATACATTATAAAACTTTAACATATAACATTTGTGTTCAACATTATTTGTCAATACTCAATACTCAATACACATTCAAAATTCAAAATTAACATACATGAATCATGAAACAACCTCCATGTAATAATTTATAAACTTATATAAAAATGCCCAAAGGCTACATTGCTGCCATATAGTTTTAAAGTATGATATGAAAATCAAAATAAAATAAACAAAGAACACTAGCACTAATGCCCCTAATCCATAAGATCTCCCATAACCACATCAAAATCAAAGTCATCCTCTGAGTCACTGCCACTGCGATGGTCCACCTCAACTTCAACCAACCAAACCCCAACCAAACCCTCAGTTGTCTCCTCCTCATCTATCTGGGCCACGTCCTTGGGATCAATATCCTACCGTAGAGTTGGAGTCTGTCGATACTCTAGAGTCTGTTAATCTTGAAACTAAAGAGCACTATGAATGACCACTAGCTTCTCCGCTCATCTAGAGGTAAGTCTATTCCTCTTGAGGGAGTGGGTAAAGCTATATGTGGACCAATTCCTCTCTGTAGCAGAGGAACTGGCAACCTGTGCAAGAAGGCAAGTAGCAAGTGTCTTCAACTGCGGTGTATCCCTTCCATGCCATGTCCACCATCCAATAGGGTTTGTTTGAGCTAATATAGCTCTATCCAACCTTGCCTGTGGTTTACTCAAGTTTGGGCCACGAAGAATTGTATCCGAAGTAGTGAAGCCTGCTCTGCTGAATACATCTTGTCAATGGCCCATGTGAACCCATCTAAAAACTTAGGGTCATTGCATGGAGGCACCCTACCATCTCTTGCTGCATACCATTTGGGATTTAGAGCAAAGACAACCATATGAAGCGGGGTGTTCATTGTATTCCACCATTGCGTGACAATGGGCCTAATGTGTTGCTCATATAAATCCGAAGTGGGATCCTTTGCCAAAATTGTTGCTTGATCTTCCCAAGCATATTGTCAAATGTCTTATATATTTCTCCAAGACTAGGAGAGTCAATATCATCATATTAGATGACATCTACAATAGGTGAGATGAAGGAGCAAATATATTTGCAAAATGCAAACAAAAAGTTCAAAATAATTAATTGACAAGTTAATTGGCATGTTAGAAACTTCAAAAGTTGGAACATTGAACAATAAAATTAAAATATTAAAATCAGAAATTTAATATGAAAATCAACAATCTAATATGTCTTACCTCACATTGGACCACCAATCGTCATTGAGGATCTTTTGTTTGATGGTCTTTCCTTGAGAAGAACTTGAATTAGCCCATCTAGTCCACTCTGCATTAACCATCATCAATTGTAGAGGCTCACGCACCTCAAGCATCCTCTCCAACAAGATGAAGTATGTGGCAATCTACATTCATTGATTCAAAGATTCAATAAAACAAAATCAAATTATGAATACAAATTGAAATGTTTGAACTTTGAAGTTTCAAAATTTGAAAAATTGAAAGTGAAACAAAATGAAGTAAGTGGCATACCTTGTCTCAACAGGTTTGGAAAACTCCTCCTTTGAAAATGATATGAAGAGAGCAAGTGAGGTGTGGTGATTGCAAATGAACATTTGAATATCTCTAGCTTTTGCCATCTCTTGCTTCACCCAATCCAACTTCCCTATGTCTTTTAATGCATTGTTCAATGCATGAACACAACATGGGGTCCAAAATATGTACCTATAAGTACCCTTCACCATCAAACCAGCCGATTTGCACACACTTGTTGAATCAATGATCACTTGCACCACATTAGCAGCCCCAACCTCTTCTATGGCATCTCTCAAAATGGAAAATTGGAAGTCTACATTTCCCCGAACAATCTATGGCTCTAAGAAAATAAAAACCAGTAGGGCATGTGACTATGACATCAATGAGTGGTTGATGTCTAACATCAATCCACCCATCCATCACTATAGAGCACCCCATCCTCATCCACGTTTGCCTCATATCCTCTATTAACACATTAACTTTGGAGTACTCTTTGTCTAGGAGGGTGATGTGTAGCTTATGATCTCCAAGGGGTATGAATGAAGGACCAATAGTGGCTATATCTTTAACCATTTGTTTGAAATAAAATGAACAAGCCACATAAAATGGGATGGCATGGGCAAAAAAGAATTTGGCAATGGAAGATTCAATGGCTTCTCATGCTTGGTTATTAAACATAGACTCAACTGAAGCTCCCTTCCCACTACCATTCATCTTCTTCTTTCCTCTTGTGGCAACTTCACTACTACCAACCATGGAAGGCATAGGCATAGTTTATTGTGCAGTTAGAAAAGAAGATGATGACCCACCTTGAACTCCATCCACCTCCATTTGCAATCTTTGGTACTCTATTGCTTCATCATCTTTTAATGTAGGACACATTCTAACTCAATGGCCCGCCTCACCCAAAAAATGACACCTTACCCTTGTGTAGCTGCCCCTAAATTCTTTTTTCGCAAACATGGCTATACCACACCCTACTCCCCCTTGAATTTTTTTGTCTTTGACCCACGGGTGTAACATATTGAAGGAAAGTTTTTTGTTTTGTTTAAAGGGTGTTTTGCATAGCATTCCATGATTGTTGAAGGGCAATGGTATGGGTTTGTTTGCTCTCCACTAACAACCTCATCACTTTCTCTTCTATTTTGCACTTCATCTTCACTTTCACTCCTACCCCTATTGCTGCTCATGTTTTTTATATTTTAAATTCAAGTTTCAATTGAAAAATGCAAAAAATAAAAATAAAAATTAGACATTGTATGCTTGAGATTTTGCAAAAAAAATGACAAAAAAAAGAAGGAAAGCAAATGCATACCTCTTTGGTGGATTTGCACTCCCAACAACAGTAGCTCAACCTCTTCTCCTCCTTCAAACAGTTGTTTTTCCTCCTTCAATGGCTGCAACTTCAAACCATTGGCTGCTCTTTCTCTCCTTCACAAAACAAACTCACAAATGAATGAAATGAGTAGCTTTTTCCTCAAAAGAGTAGCATAAAAGGATGGGGCCCACTAAAGCCACAAATTTTGGGCTTTTATTTTTCTTTAAATGTTTATTTTTTTTGGGTGTGTTTAAAACTTGCCATCACGTGGGGAATGATCGACCATCCTGAGGATGGTTGAGGGATGGCTCAAGCGTCCCTTGGCTGTTCTTGGGACGGTCAGCCGTCCCCCTTTCCCTGTTGACTGTCCCCCCGGTTTGGAAAAGTCTCCCTACATTTTTAGAAAAAAAGGGGATGCTAGAGGACCATCCCCTAGCCGTCCCCTTGTACCCGGGACATCTCGGGGACAAGTACGTGTCATTTTGGGGGGGTTTGGGGGAGGGGGGCGGGGACGCTTCCCTGGGTTTGTTAGAATTGTTGATAATAATAGCATCGGTCAGATAAAGGACTTTGATCTTGCATTTGAAACAAGTATTAATTAAATGGAGAGACATGCCCCTTGAGCTGACATGTCTCCACTTTGAGGAGACACATCCGCTCATGGGACGTGTCTCCCACTTTGATATAAATATCTACTCCTTCCTCACTTAAACGATATGGAAATTAATAAATGTTGTTTACTTGTGAGGATCGACAGTTACAGAAAGAAGAATTTAATCCTTTCCTCAACATGGTATTAGAGCCACGGTAGGAAAGATCCGATTAAATTCAAGTCAGATAAGAGCGTAGCTTTCATCTCTCGCCTTTCACATTAGATCCCTCTCTACCTTCGGATATGAGTTCTGGCAACATTCGGAAACGTTGGCCATGCTGTCAAGTCTACATTTGAAGCTTGAGGGATTGATATTTACTATTCCCGTGAAATCACGATGTTACCAAGTGATTTCATATATATTATATCGAATTAAAAAGACGAGTCTTAGTACTTCTAAGAATCGATATCTATCAACCGACAGGCATAGGAAATTTCGAAATTATATTGTTGTCGCTCAATGGTTGAGGGAAGTCGGGCCCAATATAGGACAAGAGGAAAGTCGAGCTCTTGAGAAGACGTCGATATATAAATCTGCCGTTATTCAGGCTGGGAGGAGTCACGCATCCTACAGATATTCATTATTATTGGGAGTTGTCTTTGTGTGTGCTTGGCACGAAAATTAACTATCATCTTAGTCGATGATAAGACAATTGTATAAACTAAAGAAAAGCCAAAAGGAGTCTATCAAATTTGAAGAGGGGATTCGCATTTGATATCACCGTTAGCTGCTTGAAGGAGAAGACGACAAATATTAATTTGTCTCAATCGGAAGCATCTAGGAAGCCATCTAATTATTAAAGGAGTCGAGAGCTGCTCGAAGGGAATAATGAGTCCGCTATTGCCTGGAAATCGCTAGTGGAATCGATATTTTCTTTATAGACGCCTCTGGGATATGAAGTTTTGATCATGCAGATGATTGACATCAATGATATATTGAAAGTTCTCATGAAAATTATTTAGTCAAGCCGCTAATATTTCGTGTCTTCATCCTAAAATAAATAAATACATAAATAAAATGTGTACCAATGCATTGTGGAGTGATATACAATATTCATCTCTCTGATTTGCAATCGAGAGACTCCATTTGGATTCGTGGCTTCTTCAAGGTAAAGTCATTCATCTCTAAGTAAGTCAAATCGGGAGTTGTTTGCATTTCCTGTGAGGAGTCGGGCTTCTTCGAGATAAACTGGCGAAAGTCTTCCCAGGCGATGGTTACAATTTTTCAAGTCTCCCGAAGAATTAAATTAGTCGGGCTCTTTCTTCAAGTGACGAATTTGTGAAGGAGTCACGAAAGTTAATATTAAATCTGTAACCTGGGCGTTCACCATCATAAAACCGTCGATCACTAAGAGGAGCTCTCCTCATACTAGCTTTCTACCATCTGGGCAAAGATCTTCGTGTAAAGCCTTGGCCGAGCCTCCGACTTTGGCCTTATTGAAGACTACGGTCATGAATGATCTGTAGCTTGTCTTCTGTGCATCAGTAAGGAGTAATTAGGATCATGGCTAAATGCTTCTACTTGGACTAAGGTCAGGGGCATCGAACATGTGATGTCGATCAGCTAACAATAACTATGATCTTGCTTGGAATTAATCAGAGGCGACGCCATTGCTAAGGGCAAAGCAAATTGAGAAGTCCTATATCAGGAAAAGTGCAGACCTAAAAAAGAAAGGAGAGTCTGACTTCATCAAGATAAGTATTTGTTGTTGTTATTTCTATGTGAAACTCAGTCTGCTGAGTTGTACAGATCTGATAAAGTTTATGAGTGATGATCTTATCCATCTCTAACTCTCTGGGTGTTGCTAGTAAGCGTGCTGCATCTGTTTCATAATCTGGTGGATTGCAGCTGAAAATGGAATTTTGAACGGTCAAAGACCATGTTCAAATTTAACCTTGCCAGGGGCCTGTGTTCAAACCGTGAAGGTTGTGGACTGATCTGAGCGCAAGAGCAATGTATAATACTGTGTCCAGTAATTGCATCCATCAAAATATTTAAAAAGATAAGTATTCTTTGTTTTGTTTAAAATCACCTTTCTAGGTTGAATTTTTGTTATATCATTTATTTGGATCATGTGTGATTAGTAAAGAGAGATCGTGTTTTCTCTTGAAATGTGTTCACTGACATAAGATCCCTTAAAGATTCAAATTATTATTTGCAAGTCATTTTTTTCATGCTAGTTGTGAGGATTTCTGAGTGTGACTCTGAAATAAAAAGAGAACTGCAATTTCGATGGTGATAAGTTGGTCACATCGATATCATTCTCTAATGCATGAACTGTGATAGAGCCTTGACTTTTGGAGAGAGTAGGTTTTTCATGCTAACTACATAATGCATTCAAGAAATTTGTAGTTGTTTAGATTGTCTTTTGTTGTGCTGAGCTTAGCACTCTCGAGAGGAGTAAAAGATGGAAGAAAGAATTATATCAAAATTTAATAAAGGACAGATCTAGGAACAAGAAGGTGATGAGAGATTGCTTAGTGATGAAAAGCTTGAGGCATCTTGTAAGGAAGTCATGCCAACCAAAGAAATGATCAAACATGAAGTCACAACTTGCAGCCATGGGACTGAGTTGGTGGCTAGAGGGAGTTCTGTGGCTCACGGAGAAGAAGATGCAAGGCTTGATGCTAAGATCCTCTTCAGCAATTGAGATAAGAATTGCTCAAGTCAGCCAACCTAGATTCAACATTGGTAGCTCCGCAAACTTGTTCTGTATAGAGTGTTCTAGGATGAGGTTGAAAAGGACAGCCCTAAATCTCTACAGAGGTGTGCATTGGAAACCATTTCTCTCAAACAAGTATTATAGACGTTTTTGGACGAGGAGGTTAGGAAGCTGATGCAAGTAATTAGAGCTTCAGAGGGAGTCACATCTTCACTTGTTGTAATGCATAATTCTCTGAGATAGAGAAATATGAGGTGAAAGCCCTTGTTCATCTTTGAGATTGAGATGAGACGTCATGTTGAGAGATTCCATGACGACAGGTCCCAAGATCTAACTTCAGAAGAGCCCCTAGCACCCGCAGTGTGGCTTAAAAGGGGGGTGTTGGAAATAAGCCACACCCGGATTGACAATGGGCTGGACACAAGGGGCTAGTAGCTAAGTTCATAGAGCACTCCTACTGCAAATGGAAGCTCCTAGTGAATGCTCTAAGCCAGTTCAAGTGTGAGCCAAAGGAAATTCACCTTATGGTTGTAAAACATATATTGAGATATCTACAAAGGCACTATTGGATACAATCTTCTTTACAGAAATGACCAACTAGATCAACCTGGATACTTTGATTCAGATTGGGCTATGATCTCTTGGATCTGTAGAAAACAGTCTTTTGTAGCACAAAGCTCGACAAAAGCTGATTACAATGCAGCCTCTATGGGGGCAAGAGAAGCAGTTTGGCTTCGTAAATTGCTTGTAGGACTCCTTGATCTAAGCACATTGAGATCCCCTATCATTATGTAAGAGATATGGTGGAAAGGAAAGTGATCCAGTTGGAGTATATTAGTTCAAATGTTTAAACAGTGTCATACTCAACAACTTCTCTCTAGAGTTAAGATTGAACTCTTCAGGAAGAAAACTTGGTATGTAATTTGATATTATGTTTGAAATTCAAAATTGTTTATAAGTTGTACTAATATATAAAGATGTATAATGTGTAAACTCTTTTGTCATGTGTGTGACTCAATGACCTTATGGGCCTACTCCCCCTGTGTACATTATTGAAAGGTGACAATCTTTCTAATAATGAACACGTGTATGTAACATTGTAAATTGACGACTCTACAATATTGAACTATCATGATAGATATCATGTGACTTGATATCTGTGGACATGTCATGATAGTATCTCTTGGACACTTTGATGGATATCATGGGACTTGATGTCATCTGAAGATCATTGTGATCCTTAAAGAGATAATCATGGTGGATAATTATATCCGTGGATATGCCATGAATTATGGTAGACATCATGTGACTTGATGTCAGTGCACATACCATAATGAAGATGTGTTATGGAGAATGTCATGTGACTTGACACTTTCAGAAGCATACCATATCTTCTGATATCACGAGTTAGTTGATATCACTTTTCTTGATGGAAGTTATCCTCCCTAGTTAAAGAGGGAGTGTTGAATAATGAAGATGTGTTATGGAGAATGTCATGTGACTTGACACTTTCAGAAGCATACCATATCTTCTGATATCACGAGTTAGGTGATATCACATTTACTTGATGGAAGTTATCGTCCCTAGCTAAGAGGGAGTATTGCATAATAAAGATGTGTTATGAAGAATGTCATGTGACTTGACACTTTGAGAAGCATACCATATCGTCTGATATCACGAGTTAGGTGACATCACTTTATACTTGTTTGAAGTTTATCCTCCTCACTAAGAGGGAGTGTTGATAATAAACAGCATTGGTCAGATAAAGGACTTTGATCTTGCATTTGAAACAAGTATTAATTAAATGGAGAGACATGCCCCTTGAGCCGACATGTCTCCACTTTGAGGTGACACATCCACTCATGGGACGTATCTCCCACTTTGATATAAATATCTACTCCTTCCTCACTTAAACGATATGGAAATTAATAGATGTTGTTTACTTGTGAGGATCGACAGTTACAGAAAGAAGAATTTAATCCTTTTCTCAACGAGAATAATAATTCTCTATTGTTAATGGTCAATCATATACTGTTGCTACAGTAGTTAGTAGTTGGTAGGTAGACATTTAATGTCTACAGTAATTTACCTACACTATAAATTGTAATCTGTTCTCCTTTTTAATACAAGCAATGTTTAGCTAACATTGTTTCATGGTATCAGAGCCAAAATATTAAAAAATTGTTTTCCTAAAAATATCATTTAAATTTTTTTTTAGTTTTCTGAAAAACATTTTTTTCTGAAAGAAATTCGTGGCTCTTTGATCAAGGCTTTCACTTTGTTTTTTCGTGAGTTCTACTCACTGAAAATCGCATTTTGTTTCATGGCATTATTTTGAAAATCGAGGGCTTCTTTCAAAACGTGTTTTTCTCTGTTGGGCGCGTCTTTTTTGCAACCTACGCGTGTTTTCTCTTGCTGAGGTCGTCGTTTTCTGAAGGTTTTTGAGGATGTGTTTTCCTCCAGTTGCTGGGTGTCGTGGTTTACAGACCTGGGCGCCATTTTTTGGCCGCGCGACTTCAGAAGGACGCATTTTTCATGCCTATGCGCAACCCGCATTTTCTTCATTTCGGTCCATGTTTTCTCTGTGTTTTCGGTATCTCTTTGGACACGTTTCTCAGACATTTTGTGCAAGATCTAGACGGGTTTCCTCTATTTTTTTCGGCCCTTTTCCTCACGTTTTTGCTCCTGTAAATTCGCGTTTCTCAGCCGTCTTTAAGCACATTTTTCTGTGCTTTGTGGTCTCGATTTTCAACAGAATATTGTTTGTTGTTTTTATCCTTCTTAGTTGCTGCGATTTCTAGTATTTTTTGCAAATTTTTTAAAATCTTCCATGGCGGCTAGGGTTTCTGCCAGTTTGTCTAGGGTTTTGACCTTCTGTTTCAAGGCAAAATTTTCTTGTGATTGCAAATTCATTTTGGGTTTTCTGAGATCTCAAATGGGTTGGTCTCCGATTTTTCTGGGTGCCTCGATTTTTGTGCAAATTTGTTTTGGCGGCTAGGGTTTCAAACTCGTTTTTCTAGCCGACAATTGCTGTATGGGTTTTAATATTTTTTCCCTTTAAAAAAATGTGTGCGTTTTCATGATTTTTTCCCTTAAAAAATTCCGAGAGGGTTTACTATTTTTTCCTCAAAAATTAAGAGTTTTTTTTGTATACCCTAGTCAGGGATTCTAGTTGTTCAGGAGGGCTCTGGTATTTGGTTTTTACCGTTTTTTCTGTAAAAAAATGAGGATTTGTAATTTTTGTTTGGCAATATTTTCCTCAAAAATTGTGGTTGGTTGCAGTTTGTATTGGTCGCACTTGGAGTTGTTGGGGCGAACATTTGCACCATTGGCTTCTTGCAGGCTGTTCTCGGGCGTGATGTTCCTCTGCAAAAGTTTCGATGGTTTGCCAATTTATCCTCAAAATCAAGGCATCTATTCTTGGTGTGTCTCTGGTTTCAAGAGGGGCAACTCTGTTACCCGACGTCAAGTTGGACGTTTTATGATGACTTCTGGTCAATAGTTTTGCAGTTTCTGTGATGGTTGGTGGCAAACTCATCTCGGTGGCAGAGTTAGTGGCAGGCTCTTGTCTCTTGTTGCAGAGAATTCTAAAGAAGGGGGCAGCCTTCTCTATTTTTTTAGGACGTTTTTTGGTTCTTTTGGTCATTCACATTCTGCAGATCTAGGGAGGGTCTCAGTAGCAGCAGAGTGTTCCGAAGAATTTGTGACCAAGCGACCTGCAGATTGTTTTTTGTAGGCTAGTTAGACGATTGATCATTAAGGGAGGGTGTTAGAATAATAATTCTCTATTGTTAATGGTCAATCATATACTGTTGCTACAGTAGTCAGTAGTTGGTAGGTGGACATTTAATGTCTACAGTAATTTACCTTCACTATAAATTGTAATCTATTCTCCTTTTTAATACAAACAATGTTTAGCCAACATTGTTTTAGGGTTTCCCTGCAAATTATGGATCATGGAGAATGTGATCCAAAACATTAATGAATAACAAAACCACAAAAAAATTTCACAAGCTTTTCCTTACAATCTAATGGACTAAGAAAACCTCATGCACATTAAATATGAGGGTAATATGATATATGTAGTAAAATATTAGATGTAATATTAATGGTCACCTTAACTTTATTTAGTCTTTAGCTTTAGTTTGCTTCAATTAACGTTTAGTTAACTCTTTCAGTTAACTACTTCTACTCTTAATTTGTAGGGTTTGTAAATTCTATAATAGCAAGGCTCTTCTGTTGATAAAATTGATCTAATTATTAACCAAATTTACTTGGTATCAAAGCTCAAGTCATGGGGTCGAACCCCTCGCTTGCGTTGGGGGGAATTGTTGCAAGGTGTGTGCCCTTGGTCTCCTTGTGTTGTGCAGCGCAACACTCGGGTTCGTGACATGGCTTAACCACCTCTCGTGGATTCATTAACTTTGGCAGTTGTATCGGGCATTAATAGGTCGATCTTTTGGTGCAACGACAATCATCTATGTAACAATTAGTAAAATATTAAATGTCATATTAATGGTCATCTTAGCTTTATTTAGTCTTTATCTTTAGTTTGCTTCAGTTAATATTTAGTTAACTCTTTCAGTTAACTACTTCTACTCCCTAATTTGTAGGGTTTGTAAATTCTATAAGAGCAAGGCTCTTTTGTTAATAAGATTGATCTGATTATTTACCAAATTTACAAAATGCTTGGTGAAGAAAGCTTTAAAGATGTCCATACTAATTAGGGATAGTCTTGTAATAAAGGTATCAGTTCAAGTAGGAAAAAAGTCATTGGAAAGGTGTACATTGTGCCTTAGCTTAAAGGTGAATCAGATGCAACATGTATGCAGAAAGAGAGATACAAAAATATTGAAACAATGTTGGCTAAACATTGCTTAAATTAACAAGGAGAAAAGAGTACATTATATAGTAGTTACAAAGTATTGTAGTTGCACTGTAATCATTTAAGAAATGACCTACTTCTAACTACCTACTACTGTTGACCATTAAACAAATGAAGAATATTTAGAATATAATATTCTAACACCCTCCCTTAATGGTCAATCTACTAACTAGCCTACAAAAAACAATCTGCAGGGCGATTGGTCACTAATTCTTCAGAACACTCTGCTGCTACGGAGACCCTCCCTGGATCTGCAGAATGTGAATGACCAAGAGAACCAAAAAACCGTCCAGAAAATAATAGAGAAGGCTGCCCCCTTCTTTAGAATGCTCTGTAACAAGAGACAAGAGCCTGCCATTGACTCTACCATCGAGATGAGTATGCCACCAACCCTCCCGGAAACTGCAGAACTGTTGATCAGAAGTCATCACAAAACGTCCAACTTGATGTTGGATAACAAAGTTGTCCCTCCCTGAAACCAAAGACACATCGAGAACAACGGCCACGATTTTGAGGATAAATCGGCAAACCGTCGAAACTGTTGTAGAGGAGCATGATGCCCAAGAACAGACTACAAGAAGCCAGTTGTGCAGATGTTCGCCTCAACAACTCCAAGTGCGACCAATACAGACTGCAACCAACCACGATTTGTAAGGAAAAAATCGCTAAACCTAAGATTCCAAATCATCGTTTTTTTTTTCTAAAAACGGTAAAACCAAATAGAGCCCTCCCAAACAACAAAAACCCCGACTAGGGTATACAGGAAAAACTCTTAATTTTTGAGGAGAAAATTATAAACCCTCCCGGAATTTTTTAAAGGAAAAAATTATGAAAACCCATACAGACTTTTCTAAGGGAAAAAATATTAAAACCCATACAACCAGTTTTTTTTTTTTTTCTTTTCGGGACAAAAAATATTTAAAAACCCAAAAATGTAATTTTTGCCGTTGAATCGCTAACTACCCGCCAACATAAAGTTGTTCAAATTGGCCATCTTCACACTTTTCAAGGCACAAAAAACGAGGGATTGAGAAGACGCTGATACACAAAACCTGAGGCACGAGTTTCAATACACTGAGACAGGTTCAGGCACAAAAAATAATGCAAATCCACAGGCACAAAATTTGAGGCACGAAAAAAGATGCACTCGAAAAAATTAGAGACCAACCCATTTGAGATCTCGAAAAACCCACCAAGAATCTACAATCAAAATAATTTTTCGCCTTGAAAGAGAGGGTCAAAACCCTAGACGAAATTTTCAGAAGTCCTAGGCGGCCATTAAAAAAACACCAGAAAATGCAGAAAAATGGTGGAAACCACGGATAAAACCCTAGCAGCAGCAAATTTTTTTTCGAAAAACGCGTGACAAACACTAGGAAGGAATCATGCCCAAAATCATAAAGAAATTGCGCTCAAACGCAACCACAAAACTAGAAGTCACGTCTCCAGTTTGAAAAAAACGCATCCAAAGAAAAGACGAAAACGCGATCATAGAGGAGTAAAAATGGTGACCAAAGGAGCCTTCACAAGCGCAGACAAAAATTTAAAAAACGCAACTAGGCGTGAAGAGAAATTGCGCCCTGACATTAGCAAATCGTAGCAAGGAAGAACAAAATGCCTCCAGGAGGTTGCGCAGCCACAAAGAACAAAAACCCGCATAAAAACGAGCCCAGGAACTCGCGCAAAAAGGAACATGGGTTACAGATGAGGAAGATCGCGTAGGCAGAGAAGGAGGTCGCGCGCACGGAGAAGGAAAACCTTTCACACGACAAACACCCTTCACGCGATTTTCAAAGGCTGACGAACCTTTTCAAAAAACAATGGTACCCTAAAAAATCTCAGACCAAGCAACGACAAATTTGCCCAGCTAAAAAAACGTTTTTCAAAAAGATTGAAAAATCTCAAAAAAAATTTTATATTTTTTAAAAAAACTAATTTTTAACATTCAGGCTCTGATACCATGAAACAATGTTGGCTAAACATTGCTTAAATTAACAAGGAGAAAATAGTACATTATATAGTAGTTACAAAGTACTGTAGCAGCACCGTAGTCATTTAAGAAATGACCTACTTCTAACTACCTACTACTGTTGACCACTAAACAAATGAAGAATATTTAGAATATAATATTCTAACAAATATGAAATCCTAATTGGCTTGGGTATACATCCATTTTTTAAATTAGTGAGGATGGCTTGTAAATTCTATAAGAGCAAGGCTCTTCTGTTAATAAGATTGATCTGATTATTTACCAAATTTATATGGTAGCAGATCAGATTTATTCTGGACACCATTATTTTTCAGATTATTTTTCTGAAGGAAATATTTGCGTGAGTTTATTCTAAACACTCTTTCAGTTAACTACTTCTACTCCCTAATTTGTAGGGCTTGTAAATTCTATAAGAGCAAGGCTCTTCTGTTAATAAGATTAATTTGATTATTTACCAAATTTACATGGTATCAGATCAGATTTATTCTGGCTGCCACTATTTTTCAGATTATTTTTCTAAAGGAAATATTTTTCGTGAGTTTATTCTAAACCATAATTTGAAATTTTGTGGGTCTTGTTTGCTGAAGAAATCAAAGGGTTTGAGATTCATAAAATCATGGAAGTCTTTAAGGAAGGAAGAGATGTGATTTTAAAATTGCACGTTTCTTTTCACCTACAATTTTTCGTTTTGAATCTTCTAGTGTGATTCCTTCTTGTCTTGTTGCGATCTTGTCTTGGCGCAACTTCATCTTTGGCCGCCATTTCTCTATATTTTTTCTGAGTGCGTGATCTTGAGCTGTGTTTTTTCTTTTTGTATCGGTTTGAGACGCTTTTCTGAAGGGCTTCTGGGCGCGTGATTTCGTCATTTTCTGGCATAGATTTTACCCTCTTTTTGGGCACGATTTCTAACCTGGTTGTGACATTTCTTTGCATTTTTGGCCGCGGTTTTTCTTCAACTCCTCTTTGCTGGGCATCTTTCTGTGCACGAGTTGGACGCGTTTTTTGAAGAATATTAGAGATGCAATTTTTGAATATTTCAATCCGCAATGAAAAGTTTGCCACATTCCTACGAGCACTTCATCGAAACGTTTAACATTACTTCCACAAATGTTGACTTGAAGTTTGATGAGCTGTGCAACAAGCTTTTGCAGCAGAATTGGTGGAGGAAGCAGTTTGGGAGCAGCAGTGAGTCTCCTAGTGTTGAACAAGCATTTATTGCCAAGGACGTTGGCAAAGGCAAGTACACTCAACAGAAAGGACAAGGCGATTCAGAGGAGGGCTTCAAGAAGTCTTTTACTTGCCATTACTGTGGGAAGATTGGTCATATACAGAGGTATTGCAAAAAGCGGTTGGCTGATGAGAAGTCCAACTTGGAAGCATCTCAACAAAGTGCTCACGTAGCGGAGCAGACTGGGCAAAAGGAGTCTGCACACTATGCATTTTGATGACCAGCACAATATGGGTAGACTTAGTTTATGTTTGTATGATGACCATTTAAGGAAGCTATTAAAATATTAAATGTAATATTAATGGTCATCTTAGCTTTATTTAGTCTTTAGCTTTAGTTTGCTTCAGTTAACGTTTAGTTAACTCTTTCAATTAACTACTTCTACTCCCTAATTTGTAGGGTTTGTAAATTCTATAAGAGCAAGGCTCTTTTGTTAATAAGATCGATCTGATTATTTACCAAATTTACAATATGCTCGTTGAAGAAAGCTTTAAAGATGTCCATACTAATTAGGGATAGTCTTGTGATAAAGGTATCAGTTCAAGTAGGAAAAAAGCCATTGGAAAGGTGTACATTGTGCCTTAGCTTAAAGGTGAATCCAAATGCAACATGTATGTAGAAAGAGAGATACAAAAATATGAAATCCTAATTGGCTTGGGTTTACATCCATTTTTTAAATTAGTGAGGATGGCTTGTAAATTCTATAAGAGCAAGGCTCTTCTGTTAATAAGATTGATCTGATTATTTACCAAATTTACATGGTATCAGATCAGATTTATTCTGGGCACCATTATTTTTCGGATTATTTTTCTGAAGGAAATATTTTCGTGAGTTTATTCTAAACACTCTTTCAGTTAACTACTTCTACTCCCTAATTTTTAGGGCTTGTAAATTCTATAAGAGTTGGACTAGGGAGAAGTGGGGGCATAAATTTGTTATGTGTTTCCAACCTTGCCTTTGAACTTCTCAACCATCGGTCCATTCAATAGCTATTAGCCCCCACTTGGAGATAAGTAGAATATTGGACATAATAGAAAGTGGTTAGGATTGGTCCAACTAGCAACATGCTTCTTTTTAGGAATAATAGGTGGTTTGGATGGTAGTGGTGCTTTGATTGACTCATCCAACTCTAGCTTGTAACCAAACACCAAGCCAAATAAATAGCATAAAGATTTTAAACTCTCACCTATATGCTCATATACGTAAACACATGCTCGTGTGACCAACTAGTGCATATGATTGTATGTGAACTAGAGTTCACATCTTAGTAAACATATGCTTGCTCTCCTCATTCTTGTTTAGAAAAACTTTTTATGATCAAGGATCCATGCATTATTGAAAGCAATTGCCTAGTTGCGACACCTTCCATTTTGAAGTGTGCTTCCTCTTCTATGCCACGAGTGCTTGTTTGATCTATACTGCAAAGAAAGGATGAAAAGAATTGAGGAAAGGAAATACATATAATAGACCTTTTGATGTGTAAATCCTTACCTCCATTCGAGGAACCATTTACTCATCACACCCACAGAAGGAACTGGGGTCGGGTGCCCCGCATTTGATTCAAACTCGACCCTTATTAGTAAGATTATGGATTAGATTTTAATTAGTTGGAATAGAACAAGATGGAGTAGGAGAGCTATATAGGGCGTGGAATGAATAGTGACTATATCTACTAGTTTGGGAGGACCACTTTGTAATGAAAGGAAGGAACTTTTGGGGAATAAAACACACATACCTACTAAGCAGATTGGATTCATATATGTGGAAAACCTCCATCAATGGATTTATCGTATATTGCACACTCAAATACCAAAGTGAATATAAATATGTGAAATCAAATCTATCTCATATAAACTTGCTTGGGAGTTCTTGTTGGGAACAAAGTGCATTGCTCACACCCTCTCTTCCATAATAAATAAAGAGATAGCTTGACTAGGATAGCTTGGGACTCAAACTATTTGAGGCCCTCGATTCCTCACATAAAGAAGCTCCTAGAAGCCTACAATCTTTGATACCTATGGCTATTAGAGGAGGTTGAGGGTTGCTAGATCTAAATAGATGTTCATTACGCTTTTGTAGCCAATAGCAAGCAATAGCCAATAGTAACTCCGAGTCTCAAATTGATCTAGGGTGGGCTGATGGGCTTGGTTAGCACAAATAGATCCTTTGTAACTAAACTCTTTGGAACCAACTATGTATGATTGTGTTTACATTGGACCTTGTGAGATCAGAGAGATGCTAAGTTTTGTCTTTTCCTTCCTTTGACATCTATTAATGGAGAATTAATAGCTACTTTGCTTTGCTCTAGGGCTCATGCGGTGAGATATGGGTCATAGGAGTTTTTGATTATGTCCTATTATGCATTCCACAAGTTAGTGGTGGGATGCATGAGCCACCTAGCAAAGGGGAACAAAACTTAGGCAGGGTTACTCCATTATTGTTCCCTCTATGATCCTTTTCTTTCCAATGGATGGCATAAAGATATTTTATTTGCGTTTGTTTTCATGATCTCTTTCTTTTCAATCATCAATCTTTGGAGCTAGGCCAACTTGAGGATTCCTACTTGGGCCTTCCCTCCTTTATCACCTAGAATTGAGGAGCTTCTTGATGGCTAGAGATCTCCCAACCAAATTCCCATGCCAATCAGCAAGAATCCCACTCCCTTTTCTTTCTCCTGTTGGGTTTGAATCCAAAAGGATGGTAAGGGGGGTTGGCTTAGTTGAGTTTGTTCAAAGCTTATTCAATTTTAGCACTCTCTCTTAAGGGATAGGGAGATAGGGGCAAGCATCCCAGACTAATGTTCTTAGCAACAATTTTCATTCATTTGTTGACCTATCAATAGGTCTCCAATGTACTCGACCTTTATTAGCTGGTTTTAAAAACCACAACAATAATAGTAAACCTAACAACATACCTTTTGTAGTTCTAGTCCTAACTTCTGATCCTATTGCTTAACTAATTTAAGAGTCTCTAGTTCTAGGTCCAGTAGTAGAACCAACAACATCGCAACTAGCTAGCCATTTCCCAGTTTTCCTCTTCCCACCCACCCTAGATATTGGCTGCATTTAAATCTCGTTCAAGTAGTTTTGCTCACACCCATTTGTTTAGTTCGCTATTGTTTCCCGCCTCCTATAGTTTCCTCCCACCCTATGTAGGGGTATAATCCTACCTTGAGCTATCAAATAGATCTAATCTATGATTTATATTATATATAATGAAATAGACTAGCCATATAGATAATAAGGGTGTTCCACGCTTAACCCCATGTACTTTGATACAACTTAAACCCCTATCCAAATGATCAAACAATATCTTTTGTACTAGTATATTGACCCCTCTCTATAATGACAAGGGCAACTACTCCAGTTTATTCTTTTGGTTTTGTTGATTAAGTAGTCAATTCGATTGGTTGGTTCAACAACATTCCTTCTAATCCTAACATCCTTTCATGCTTTGATTTCCCTTTGTTTGATTCCATATCCAAATATAAGGGTGGGTGGATACTTGATATGAATCTCTCCATGCTTGAACCAACATACCAAAAATGTTTAATTACATGGCCCCAAAGAAAGAACATTTAATGCATGCTCAACCCCCTCTTCCCCTACATATCATTTTAGTGTTAGTGAGTAACAACTAATTCTAATAGCCCCTCACAATTGTTGGTTAACAAAACCAATCATTGACATTGTTTTCCCCAACCATCCAATCAGGTGGAAGAATGATATCATGTGGGCTGGTGGTGGAAGGTTCAATTGAATTTACCCTAGGCATGATCAAGACCCCAAGCACTAATGGGGAAGGATGCTTCCCTAAATAAAATGTTGGTTTGTTCCCCTTGTTTGGGTCTTGAAATCGCAGCTCACACTTCTAAAGGGATCAATCCTCTTCAAGGCCAGGGAGATTTCGTTCTTGAAAGGTGGATGAATTACTCGTCAACTAAGAATGAGGGATGATATGCCAATTGGGGAGAGTGGATAATCTCTCCTATATTTTGGGTTCAGTTGGACCCAAGAGGGTGTTCCTAGAGGTAATCTTTAACAAGATTTAATCACAACTGAAGATAAACAAATAGTATCCAGTGTATGCTTGACCCCAAAATTTGTCATTAGACTAAGGATTAACCTACTGCACATATGACCTCTATTAAGCTGATGAAAACATCATTGCATGCCTACAAGGTGTGGGTATGTAGGGCATGGTTTTCAAAGGTAGAAATCCTTCAAGGCTTGTTCGAGATGTTTCCCTAGTTAAAATATTGAGGCATGGAATGCATGCAAACTACTTCCTACTTCTAAACTATTGGTTAAAGATGTTTTTCATTTTAAGGTACATTGAGGATCATACACTTCTAGGACCTGTTGATGTTATAGCAATGGGAGATATCTTTCTCTCAATTTTAAAAATGATGGATAAATAATACCAAGGCAAGTCGGACTTGCTATATATAATAATCTTATGCAGAGTCACCTTGTTTCTTAAAAGAGGCCAACCCAAATGAAGAGTCACCTAGTTTTGTATAAATACAAGGTGATGATCATTCATTTGATCATCAAGTTCATTCATCATTATTCGCATTCCTAGAAGAAGTTCATACTTGAGCAGCAGATCATCATCTTATAGCAGCAGATCATCATTTTGTAGCAGCAGACCGATTTCAAGGAGAAACAGTCATTTGTATCTTTGCATCTAGGAGAGGTGCTATTATTCATTGTATAAAATTCGGCATTGTGTTGGGCCTGAGTTGTAAGCAGATTTCTGCTCTTTTTCTTTCAATATATAAGAGATATATTTTTTGGGTTTTTCTCCCTCAAGTAGGAGGGTTTTCCCAGGGTATCTTGTTGTGTTCATTGTCTTATGTGTTGCATTTTCTGATTGCTTTCATTTCTGATCCTAAATCTAACATGGTATCAGAGAGGGTCTAAGAAAAGATCTGATCAGATTTGTTTAAGCAGTCAAGTCAACTTTTCATCTAGGGCAGATTTTGAAGTATCACAAATCTAAGGTTCAAATTATGTCTGACCTAAGGGCAGATCTTTGAAAGTGAATTTGTGCGGAAAAAGAAGATGGTGAGCGATGTCAAGGTAGAAGATAGGCTTGATGGAGCTTTAAACTTCAACTCTTGGAAATCCAAGGTACTCATTGCATTAGAGGAGAATGATCTTCTTGATTTCGTGGGAAGTGATATGCTCGAGCCTTCTGATGATACTGAGAAAATTCAGTGGAAGAAAAATGGCACGAAGGCTAGAAAGATCATGATAGACTCTGTGATGAATCACCTAGTACCGATCATCTCCAAGTTGAAGACAACTAAAGAAAAGTTTGATACTCTAAAAGGATTGTATGAGATCAACAACACCAACAAAGCCCTTGCTTTGAGACAATAACTTTGCCATGTAAAAATGGCTAAAGATGATTCAGTCATCTCATTTTTTATGAAGATTGCTGATTTGAGAGATCAGTTGAGCGGTATTGGGCATACAATCGTAGACAAAGATCTTGTTATGTTGGCACTAAATGGTCTTCCTCAATCTTGGGAACCCTTTATTCAGAGCATTAATGGGAGATCCAAGTTGCCCAAGTTTGATCGTCTTCGAGCTGATTGTATTCAAGAAGAGTCCAGATTGGCAGCAAGAGGAATTGGGCGAAACTATCATGATGTAGAAAATCAAGTTCTTGCTACACATACTTCCAGAGAAAGAGGCAAAGGAAGAAAAAGGAATGGAGACAAAGAATCAGATTCTGCCCCAAAACCAAAGAAGAAGAAGGATCTCTCTCACATTCAATATTTCAAGTGTGACAAGTACGGGCACTTTGCTCGAGATTGCAAATTAAGGTCTACACAACATGTTTCTACTGCGGAAATTGACATAGGGACATCTCAGAAGGAGCCTAGCTCTAAAGTTGATTCAAAAGGTTTCTAATTCTAAAGTCGATCAATTTCTTCGAAGAGGAGGAAATGACATTCAAAGGGAGTCAAATTTAGAGAATTCAAGGCATGAGTTTGAGAGCTTGTTCAGGAAAAGGATTAAGGTTTTGAGATAGGTTAATGGAGGGGAGTTCACTTCCAGAGGATTTCTTTGAAATCTTTGAGGTAGGGATCAAGAGGGAGTTTTGTGACTCACTAAGAAGAAGTGAAGGTTGCAGTGTTGCAAGGCCAAGTGCAAAATCCTTAGATCCCTTTAGCAGTTGAGAACAAAATTGCACAAGATAGTTAATCTGGATTTGACATTGGTAGCTCCGCAAACCTATTTAGAATAGGGTGATCTGGGATGAGGTCGAGGAGGACAGTCCTGGACTCGAGCAAGTCAATAGTGCCGGAAGTGTGCATTGGAAACCGCTCCTCTAAGGCAAGCATTGCAGACAATCTTGGATGAGGAGGTCAGGAGGTTGATGCAAGTACTTGGAGCTCCAGAGGGAGTCACATCATCATGAAGATCTGTTGTAATGTATATTTCTCTGAGACAGAGAAATATGAGGTGGAAGCCCTTGTAGTGTATATTTCTTTGAAATGGAGAAATATGAGGTGAAAGCCCTTGTAGTGTATATTTCTCTAAGACGAAGAAATATGAGGTGAAAGCCCTTGTAGTGTATATTTCATCTAAGACGAAGAAATATGAGGTGCGAGCCCTTGTTCATCTTTGTGATTGAGATGAGACGTCATGTTGAGAGACTCCATGATGATATCACGCTGAGAGACTCTGTGATGAACCCTTGTACTTGTGTTTCTTTCCACACATAGGAGTAGCCATGGTGGATGTTATGTTGAGAGACTCCATGACGACATCACGTTGAGAGACTCTGTGACGAACCTTTGAGTTTTCCACAAATGGGTGTAGCCATTGTGGGTGTCATGTTGAGAGACTCCATGACATGGATATCTGGAAAGATACCTCCCTACCTAAGAGGGTGTGTTGATGTTATAGCAGTGGAAGATATCTTTCTCTCAAATTTAAAAATGATGGATAAATAATACCAAGGCAAGTCGGACTTGCCATATATAATAATTTTATGAAGTCACCTTGTTTCTTAAAAGAGACCAACCCAAATGAAAAATCACCTAGTTTTGTATAAATACAAGGTGATGATCATTCATTTGATCATCAAGTTCATTCATCCTAATTCGCATTCCTAGAAGAAGTTCATACTTGAGCAGCAGATCATCATCTTATAGCAGAAGATCATCATTTTGTAGCAGCAGACCGATTTCAAGGAGAAACAGTCATTTGTATCTTTGCATCTAGGAGAGGTGCTATTATTCATTGTATCAAATTTGGCATTGTGTTGGGCTTGAGTTGTAAGCAGATTTCTGCTCTTATTCCTTCAATATATAAGAGATATATTTGCTGGGTTTTTCTCCCTCGAGTAGGATGGTTTTCCCAAGGTATCTTGTTGTGTTCATTGTCTTATGTGTTGCATTTTCTGATTGCTTTCATTTCTGATCCTAAATCTACAGGACCAAAGCCTTGTATTGGGTTATAGGGTCATGCTAAACCATAAGGAACAAGGCATAGAAATGACAAAATAAATATGATATTTTATGATTGAACATACTTAATAATTCATCTCTAAACTTCTAGAAATCCATATGCAATATTGGAAAGACCATCACAAATAACATCTACAATGCATTCAAGTGCTACGACATTTATCAAACTAATATTACATTCACACCAAAAAATGTTGTGAGAGAAAACCCTAAGCTACGAACTTGTAACACTTAATCGCTTAGAAGTCTTCCTAAAGGTCCACAACTTGCCAAGGAGACATTCAATTACAAATTTTTTCTACAATATAGCTACCTTTTTGTGACATGCAAGATGGGTTGCTCTAATGGCGATTGGATGTGCAAAGATTAAAATCCTAGATCTTGCTTGTCGTTGATGAGCACATGGTTATACTAAGAGAGAGGGAGGGAGGGACGGACAGAGGGGCGGGTGAATATTCTTTTACGTTTTAAAACTTATTAAGCACTTCAAGATTCAATCAAAATTAGCACATATGTAAAGTCAAATAATAGCAACACAATAACAGGACAATTTACGTGGAAACCCTTGTGGGGGGAAACCACGACAAAAATATTGCTTTTATTAATCTTCTTTCTACAAATTTTGTAGGTACCAACCTATTAGAGGCACAAACCCCTAAGAAACTCCAATTTCTTCAATTTGAAGGCACCAACCTACTAGAGGCGCCAACCTCACTAATATGAGGCACCGACTGTTGGAAGTTTGTCATATATTGTCATTGATGTCACCATGTTGGTCTGGTACCTTGTACCGGTGTGCAAATCATGCTTATCCTATCCGATATCTTTGGTATATTGGTCTGCATATTTCCTCTGGTAATTAATATGATCTACGGTTTTGGGAAAAAGGCTTATAATGGTTGGAAGCGTGTATATATGTATTCTTAGATATTCATATGATCGGGTGATGCGTTGGCATCAGATTTTTGTGATTACATTTCAGTTAATCATGACCGACCTAATATTCAGTCTATAATAGATGCGGTGAATTACTTTTGGAAAGCTTTACATGAAGCCAACCTAATCAATGCATGCGGATATATAGGGTATATATACAAGATGGTTAGAAGATGAGAAAGCGACGATGAAGGTATGAAATATATGTGTGTAGTGAATGCGAATGCAAAGAGAAGAAGTGTGTTTGAGCGAAGTGTTCGAACAGTGGTTGAAGATTAGGTCATGCGAGCAAATACTCTGAGCATCAAAAGAACTAAACCTACACATGTGGTGTAACTCCTTAGTTCAACTCTAACAGTTAGCCATTTTTGTTTACTTATTTCTGTAGGCAGTGAGCCTCCATTTTGGACATTAAGTCCTTGTAAGCAGTAAGCTTCTGTATCTGGGAGTGAGCCTCTTTGTTACCGGTATTGATATAACTTTATATACTGTGAGTTAATCCTCACCGTGGTTTTTCCCTCATTGGGTTTTCCACGTAAAATATGGTGTTCATGTGTTGTGGAACTTAATGTTTGACTATTGCTTTAATCTATTCTGTGCTGCAATAAAGTTTTATGTATTTGTTCAATGAGTTTGTGTGGATATTGATTCACCCCCCACCGGCCCCCATCCCTCAGTATCCGGTTTATTCAACACCAACACCTATAATATGAGAAACCAACCTCATCAATATAATTATTTTTTCTTCTCCAATCTGCTATAATGCTGATAATAAATCTGCTATAGAACTGATTACAATTTCCTCATAAAAACTTATTATAAATCTGCCATAAAATTCCTCACATTCTCCTCATACAATCTGCATATGTTCCCCTTGAATTCTGCTCTAATATTCCTCACAATTTCTTCATAAAATCTGCGAGTAAACTCCTTCAATATTCTCTTCTCACACAATGATGTATTTACTCAGGCAATCACATTAATATATATATGCCTTGGATCAATGTATGGTTGGCCAGCATGTGTAGTCGGCCCAAAACTAATAATATTCACCAATAAAATAGGCGCCAAGGGTAAACTAAAAGAGCTCGGCCAGTCATATAGCAAAGGATGTAGGATAAGATTTAAGCGCTGCCATGTAAGGATTAGCAAAGGATCGATTAGTGGCCTTTGACCATTTTCTTACATATCTATTCCACATTTATCACCTTGGATGATCTCCTTATAAATGTGTTATATCTTCATTGCTCTACGATTACCTTCAAAATATTTCTTTTGACGTCAATGACAATATTTGCAACAATCTCCCCTTTTGTCATTGATGGCAACCTCATAGAGGTAATTTGCAAACACACTACTGCCCCTGTCTCTGTACTTCTCCTTTGACATCATTGGCAAAGGAGTCCATGGAGCTGTGAAATGGTGCAATGAAGAGTTCACCCTCAAAAATAGATCTCCTTAATGACTGAAAGGAGAGGATATCACCCCTAACTTTTGCCTAAGAAACTCAAAAGTCTCTTTCGGAAGAGGCTTTGTAAATATATCTGCAACCTGTTCTTTAGTGGCAACGTATTCCAATTTTACTTGCTGATCTGCTATTTGTTCCCTTGTATATTTATTTCACATGCTCTCAAGAGAACTACTTCTAGTAAACAAACAAAACATCCTTCTTGGAAGTGGCCCTCTACTTCTACAGTGTCAAACTATGCTACACAAACGAATTTCTAGTGGCAAATAGGAGCAATAATAGCGTGTCTAGCTTTCATATTGACATTTAGTGTTTATTAGCTTGATTAAGTAGTAATGGCAGAAATTGTACACCAAAGTTATTGAAGCTTAACTTGTCACCTGTGAACTCCAATATAGAGATAAGCATCATATCCTGGCACTGGCATCCTCTGGTAACTATATGTGTAATATGCTTATAACCTTAATTCATTTAGCCATTACTGTAAATTGGAAGGGCGTCCCTGCCTCCCTACTTGTACATCCATCCCCAAGTCACAAGGTGATTACGTGTTTTAAGTGAAGATCCTCCAGAAATTAGTTGAGGAATGGTGCACAAGTGTTGGAGGATAGTCGTTGGGATAAAGTGATACATTTTATGGCGCTAATTGTCTAGATACATCATGCACGTTACTTTGAGCTCCAATTTATTATTTTATGCGTCGAATGTAATTTTGTGGCTGGAAAAGTGATCAAAGTATTGTTAAATAACATTTTATTTGAGAAATGCAATTACATTTTCAGACGACTAGACACGTACATGGTGATACCAAGAAATTAAAAGTCATATAGATGTTTTGTTTTCCATTTATTACTTACGGCAGGCTCAAAGCATTTTTTGAAGAATCTGATCATTCTGTTTATAGTTCAAACTTACCCTCAATTTTTCATGCTTTCTCTCTTTCCATGCAGATTTGCAAACTGTGAACTTCGATCGGTTGTTATAACAGACAGAAGGTCACTACAAGTTTATGTTTCTTGTTACTAATTATTCCTTTTATTCAGTAGATAATATGCTGCACAATTTCTGTGCATGTGGATTTAAATTCTATTGTTGCCTTTTGCACAATTTTGACATTCCCATTTCTTATTTGTTTACAGTGCGATTGGGACCAATTCGCCTACAAAAGACTTTCCGGGAGGCATTCCTCTTGGCTCTGATGTTCCAAGTGATTAGGAAGATAAAAAGAAAGAGATACGGCAGTTTGACAGAAGATGCCATTTATATTGAATTCATTTTTTTTATATAAATACAAGCAAGCTAAGGAATATGGATATGCTAAATTCCTATGCCAATACAGCTAAATTAATATTTTTCATATTTTTATTATTTTGTCAAACGAGTTTTTGTTAATCAAGCTGAGGGTAAAGGTAAATTTGCAGGTCACAGCAAAATCACCACACCAATTTGGAGTATGAGGCCCCTTACGGGAACAAGGTCTTTATATTGTTTCAAATGCACTTCCTTTAATATTTTTACAGTTTTTCATTGACACATTAATTGCAATACTCATGAAACTCTTGCGAAAACAGTGTATAATTAGATTTGAGCCACTGCGCCAATTAACATTGGCTTTTTCAGATCTGCTAGATGGAATGAGTGTAGAAGAATGTGAACCGAGTATTGCCCCCAGAAGAAATATTTAAAAATAAATTCTTAAGTTGATGAAAGGGAAAATTGTGACCTTTGCAAAAGTCTGGGCGATTTTGGAGAAAGATAACTTAATTTGAATGTTGTAAAATATACTTAAAACCAATAAAACTTATGAATGTTAATAGACTAGCAATCGCACCTTGGTGTTCAATGGGTACGCGGAAGAGGTGTAGAAGGTCAATTAGGATTAATATTGGTTTTTTTTTTTCATACATTTGTGTACTACATTAGGTCAATTGGTAGGCCATTTAGCAAATGGTGTTGTTTGTTCAAAAAAGGTGTCAATGGAGAAGTGATAATTTCAAATAAACTATGGATCCAAAACATGACGAAAATAAAATCTTTGAATCAGGAATATAATCAGACTCAATTACCAACAACCAATGGGTTCATGTTATGTTTGCAATATGGAGAGAGTGAGATAGGGATAGAAAGAGGGGGAGTTAGAGGAGGGAAGAGAGAGAGAGAGATAAGGAGATAGAGATAGAGAGGAAGACAAAAATAGAGATGGAGAGGGAGAGGGAGAGAAAGAGAGAAGAGAGAGGGATAGATAGAGATGGAAGAGATAAATAAATAGAGAGGGAGAGAATGAGAGAAGGATAGATAAAAAGATAAAGATAGAGATAAGATGTGAGATATAGATAGAGATAACATGACCAAATTTAATTTCTCTCAATTTTTTTGTTTTTAAAGAAATGATTTATATTAAGGTAAAAAAATATGAAGTAAATAAAATAATTTTATAATAGCATACACTAAAGACACCAAAGGCTTTAAATATGCATCAAATAAAATAATTTCATAGTAAGATCAAAACACGTTTTTTTAAAGATATTTAATAAATAAAATAACCTTTTTTATGAATAAAAAATAATTCTATGTATTTTAATCTTAAATACATCCATTTACAAACATAATCCATCCTAAATGAAAAACTTTAAATTGATTCTTTATACATTATAAGCAACACTTGATTAAAAAACTCCAATAATAAACAAATGCCTATTAAAATTAACCACTTTTAAATAATAATTTCTTATATATATATTTAATCTTTGTTTTATAATGCATATAATTATAAATCACAATGTATATAAATGATTGGATTAGGTATTGTATATTGTTAGTATTATATTATTATTGTTATATATTTTTATATTATAATAGTATTATTATATTATTATTTTTTTGTTATATATTTACTATTATAGTACTATATTTTTTTCTTTCTGATAGATAAATAGAGATTTCATTGATTTTAAGAAGAAAGCATTACATTCCAAGCTTGCATGCTAGGTAGAAGTTCAAATGACCCAACCTTCCAAACAAAAAACTATATAACCTGCCCTAGACTCCACCCACCTTGGTGATGAGAACCTTCTAGACCACCAGACACCCGACCATCAACAACAAAAACACCAACGTTCAAGACTATTCATGTATCATCGCCAAGAGCTCGAGCTAGAATGCAGTTAGCCAAAAACCACCACCATCACACTAATGTTACACATCATTTCATCCATGGAGAACCCCACTTTAATCTTTTGGCAGAATCCCTTCGGCCACCAGGTATGCCTGGAATAGCCCGCACCAGTCTACGCCACTGGCTGACTCGAAGTAGAAATGGTACAGTAGGAAAAAAAACCCACCACTTGCCCTCCTTCGAAGCCTGACCAACCTTTGGCGCTTTACATCGAGCAGGAACGAATGCCAAAGTCCTTGCAAATCCTTGTCATTGCCAAACCATCTGCCCCATCATTTGCCAGCTTGTCCGCTCGCCCAATAGCCTCTCTGAATATGTGATGGATTGTGTACTCCAACCCACCGATAACCAATTCCTTAGCTTGTTCTAGTAGACCCTAAAGCTTCCAATTTCTCATTTCCCCAGTTTTGAAGGCCTGAAGTACCACCATTGAATCTCCCTCTATTTCAAATTGTCTTAGCCCCAAACGCTTACTAAGCTTGAGACCACAAATCAAGGCTTTTAGCTCTACCACTGTGCTCGTCCCTTCTAAGAGTGGAGCCGATTGTTTCGCCACCATAGTTCTCTCGTCATTTGAAATACAACAGCCAATGCCAGACACACCAGGATTACTACGCGAGGCACCATCGAAGTTTAGTTTGAACCATCCTTTCTAAGGTGGAAACCACTTAATATTTCGGCGCTCACTTTTCTTGCTCTTAATGGCATGCGAGCCTTCGCTAGGAATGATCACCCCATGCCAAGAACGTCTAACCTTCGAGTCCCAGGACGTGAACATCCAATCCTGTTGATTCTTTCTTCACACATTGTTGTTTAAGACCTCAACAATTATTGCTTCAATCTTGTTGATGAAGGAAGTCTTTGTGCGAATCCATAAACACCCTTTTGTTTCGCTCCTTCCATAACTCCAAGACCATCACAGAGGGGCAAATCTTCCACAGTTCGTGATAAAGTGACTCCTTCCTGAGAATTGGCCATGACTTGAATAGGGATCGAATATATCATTTTGAAGTGCTCCAAACCAGCCCAACCAAGCACAGAGCCAATTCCAGCATGCCTGTGCAAAGCAACAACGCAGGAGGAGGTGGTCGCAATCTTCTTCATCCCTATGGCACATAACGCATCGAGTCGGTCCCTCGAAACCCATTTTTCTAAATCTATCACTTGTGAGGATTCACCCCTTCATAGCCGCCCAAGCAAAGGTTCTGGCCTTTGGAAGACATGCATGATCCCAACAGAGATGAATTGGTAGTGGAGTCTGAGGCCACCCATCCAGCATACCATTATATTCGTCTTTGACTATATAGGTGGCCGAATTAGATCCAACCCATACCAACCTATCTTCGCCATTACGCCAAGCTACCACCCTTTTTTGTAACTCCTCCTTGATCTGTACCACCTCGTCGTGTGGTATCTGGGCTTGTGGGATCTGCCTCCAAATATAATCTTGCAAGCTTCAACACCCCTTGGCTCCAGATAGTCATGTACATGATGTCCCCATTCCCGAGATAGAATTGCCTTAGCTCGAGAATAGCCCAATTTACTGTCCATGCTGGAGTATCCACCTAGGAGTCCTCCCAAAATCTCATCAACCTGCCATCTTTAATATCCCAGGTCAGCTACTCCTTTATTATGTGTTTGCATGCTTTCATAAAGTAATAGATACGAGAGCCGTACGGGAGGTGAGACGCAGTCAAAATCGACGTTGCTTTGTCATCCAACAAATATTTGTGTTGCAGAACTTGTGCCCACTTGGCATCATTCCTTGCGTACATTGCCCACACCAACTTCGCACCCATTATAGTACTATATTTTTATTAATATATTACTATTAATATTAATAATATATTATTAATATTTAAATTATTATATTATTCATAATATTGTATTATTACTTTGATATTACTATTATATTATTCTACTATTATAATATTCTATTATTCTTCTTATTATAATATTATTATTCTTATTATATGATTTTTTAAATATTATACTTAGTAAATTATATTTGTCCTTAATATTATATTATTAATAAAATATGATAAATTGTAGTATTAAATTATTCAAAATTGTACCATCACAAACATAATAATAATTGAGTTTAACTAAACGCGAAGATTCTAACTCAAACTTTATCTTCTACTTGAAACAAATATCCTCTATTAATATCTTATTTATACCCAAATCATTGAGCTATTGTATTTACTTAAATTTCGTGGTTTGTTTTGATTTGCTCATTATTTTTTCGTGACTGTTGGGTAGCAGTTGCAATCCTTTCATTGAAGCTTCAAAGAGCAAATGTTACCCTAATCTTTTGTATTTTTCCTGAACATCGCAACAAGCAGTCGTGAAAAACGACGGATAAAAGCAGATGTGAAAAATGGAGGAGAAAATGTGAACAGATCAACGACTATGGACGCAAGATCCGTATTGCATCTCCTCTCAAGAAGTGTGCACCATGGATGGACAAATTGAGCTGGCTATTCTCAAATAGGACATGCCTTTGACATAAAAATAGTAAATACTGGCTATATGCATCAAATAGTGTTTGAACACAAATTTGTGTATATATTAAATTGGATAAAATAAATATTTTACAACTAAACAAGAGGTATTAACTTCTTGACAATGGGATGTAATAAATAATATCATATAGTAATGTTTAATTAATAATTATGTCAAAAGGCCTAACTATAGTGGCAACAAAGGGTGGAGTGCGATGGTGTCTATTGAAGAGTCTGCATGTTATCTTTAAAATAGTGTCTAAATTTTTAAATATATTTTATGTATTTAAATTTAAATATATAATATTTACTATAATACTTAATAAATAAATAAAACAAAAGTAAATATAGAATAATAAAAATGGTAATTAAATTTATTAAAATTGATTTGTAATTTCAGTTGCTTTTCTATTGTGTAACAAAATAATTCTTAAATAGTGCCTAAACATATTGTCTTCTAAGTACTTTTTCCACATAAACAATATAACTCTTAAATAAATAAAACAATAGCTATCTCAATGTATGTATGAAGTATATAGAGTTCAAAGATTATACATTGAATAATGTTTGTACTCTCTAAATCTATATAGAAAGTCATAAAAATGATTAAGTGTTTTCTAAATATTTAGGATTAGTCTATAGTATATATAGAAAGTCATAAAAACGATGAAGTGTTTTATAAATATTTAGGATTAGTCTGTAGTATATATAGAAAGTCATAAAAATGATGAAGTGTTTTCTAAATATTTAGGATTAGTCTATAGTATATCACTAATACTTTGAAAATTCTATTATTTGATGAATCTTGGTTAATAATAAATTATTAATAAAATAAGTTTAATATATTTTGTATTATATAAATTTAATTAAAATAGCATACCTATTTTTTTAAAAATTCTATGTAAAAGATGTATAGATATCATTCTCAAGGCATTTTTTATTGAATTTGTGATTAAGTGAAATATGCATGTGAGAATGATATTGTAATGTTGAAAATTGTTTACACTCGCAATTTCATTCCATGTTTTGTATACACTTTGGTATTAATTCTTTTAGCGTTTTTGTAGGTTTATTTTCGTCCTTGCATTAGTTATTTTTACTTTTCATGGTGATTAAGTTATTTTTTGTGGTCACTTTTTTATGTCATTTTTATGTTCTTTATGTTATTCTATCTTGTTAATGATATTTTACAGCCACGTGAGAAATACTCCTGGCTCAATTTAATTAAAGAAATAAATTTAAATGTAGCTTTCAGCTATTTAAATTTGTATGGTTCGATTGAAGAGGCGCTTCAATCATTAATGAGACAAGCAAATATTAAAGGCAAATAAATATTATTTATTTATTAAATAGCCGACCAATCTTGGGATTCATGCCTCTCCAAGAGACATCTTTCTAGCAAGGCCGACTTCTCTACTTGAAAGGGTGCGAGTCTCGTCAAGGGCTATATATATGAGATGCCTTCATTTGTTTTTAATCAAGTCAAGTCAAGTGAATTCATTCAAGGAGAAAAAGTGTGATTCAAGGAGCTGATTGAGTTTTTGTATCAGTAGATCGATTCAAGGAGTTTCATATTATTTGTCTCATTGCATCTAGAAGAGGTACTGTTTATTGTATCATTGAGGCATTGAATTGTAAGTAGATTGCTGCTATTATTTATATCAATATATAGGAGATATATTGGCTGGGTTTTTCTCCCTCAAGTTGGAGGGTTTTCCCAGGGTATTGGTTGTGTTCTTGTGTTGAATTTGAATTAAATTTATGTGCTATTAATCTGATTATAAAACTAACATGTTATCAAAGTGGGTTTGACTAGGATCCCGATCAAATTTATAATTAATTCAGCGATACCCTTGTTTATTTTCTCATCCTTATTCACCTTTATCTATTCGTCAAGATGGTGAATGGTCTTAAGATTGAGGATAGGCTTGAGGGTGTGTCTAACTTCACTTTGTGGAGATTCAGGATCATGCTCACCTTAGAGGAAAGCGAGTTGGCAGAGTTTGTCGAGAGCTCCACCCTCGAACCTACGGATGAGGAAGAAAAATCCCTATGGAGGAAGAAAGATATTAAGGCAAAGAAGATGTTGGTTGATCCAGTAAAGGATCATATTGTTCCTATCGTCTCCAAGTTAAGGACTACGAGAGAGATGTACGAGATCAACAACACCAGCCGAGCTCTTGCACTGAAGCAATAACTTCATCACTTGAAGATGGCGAAGGGAGAAACTGTCATTGCCTACTTCATGAGAATAACCGAATTGAGAGATCAACTCTCGTCTATTGGGCATGTTGTCGATAGCAAGGATCTAACCATGTTGGCTCTCAATGGTCTCCCTCCATCCTGGGAGTCTTATATTCAGGGAATCGATGCAAGATCAAAACTTCCCAAGTTTGATCGGTTGAGGGCAGACTGTATTCAAGAAGAGTCTAGCTTGGCAGCAAGAGGTATTGGGCAAAGCTCCGTCAATGAAGACCTTCATGTTCTTGCCACACAATCCTCAAAGAAGAAAGGTGGGAAGAAAGGGTATTTCAAAAGAAACAGAGATAGAGGAGTTGATGGCGGCCCTGCATTTAAGAAGAAGGACCTCTCCAAGATCCAATGCTTTTGATGTGACAAGTATGGTCATTTTGCAAACAAATGCCCTTCCAGGCCTAAGCAACATACCACCTTTGCTAATGTTGATGAAGCCTCCATGCAGAAGGATACAAGTGAATACCTGTTTTATTCAACCTTATCAAGCAATGTATCTACCGACACCAACACTTGGTTGATAGATAGTGGTGCTTCCCGTCACATCACTAGATTTAGGGAGCATCTATCTAATCTGGTGAAGAAAGATTCTAGCAAACAAGTCATTATTGGAGATGATGGTAGTTATTCAGTTAAAGGTGTTGGGACCTCATCTCCGCACTTGGATTCCAACGATTCCTTACAGTTGGATGATGTCCTATTTGTTCTAGGCATCAAACGAAACATTGTTTCCATTTCAGCCTTGGAAGACAAGGGTTATCAAGTTGCTTTTTCAGAAGTTCTCATATGGGTGAAGAACTCTAACATCAAGATTGCTCGGATGATTGGAGTTAGACATGGGTGTCTCTACAGGCTATGCACACGCCCCATTCAGGCTCTATTACATGACTCCGCGAGTTTGTGTGATCTTTGGCATCGAAGATTGGCTCACCTTCACTTTCGAGCGCTACCTATTATGGAGAAGATGGTGATTGGCCTTCCTAAATTCAACTAGAAGTATGAAGGAACCTACAAAGGCTGCACTTTGGAAAGACTTGGATCTATTTCTTGAGATCTAAAGAATCTAAGGAAGTATTAGAAAGATTCAGAGAATTCAAAGCTTGGGTTGAGAATTTGTTTGGGAAGAAGATCAAGGTCTTGAGATCAGATAATGGAGGAGAATACACTTCTGGTATCTTTCGTAACTTCTGCATTAATGAAGCAAGGATTAAGAGGGAGCTTAGTGTTCCTTATATTTCTCAACAGAACGGTGTTGTAGAGAGAAAGAACAAATCCATCGCGGAAGCAATCAAAGCCATGATTCATGACCAAGACCTGCAAATCTCTCTTTGGGCTAAAGCATCCATGACTGTTGTCTATGTCCATAATAGAAGTCCTCACTGAATCTTGGTGAATATAACTCCTAAAGAAGCATTCTCTGGGGTGAAGCTTGAAGTTAGTCATTTGAAGATCTTTGGGTGTCTAGTATATGTTCATATTCCAAAGGAAAAGAGGAAAAAGTTGGAACCTTCTAGCAAGAAGGGAATTTTGGTAGGCTATAGTGAGACATCAAAAGCCTACAAAATCTATATTCTGAGTCATAAAACTATTGAGATCAGTAGAGATGTCACATTTGAGGAGGATGTTGCATTCAGAAGATCAAAGGGCACTCATATGGAGATCGATGAAGAAGAACCTCCTCAGGATATGGAAGTTGACCAAGTTCCTGAGAATCAGAGGGAGGTTCCAGAACCTAAAGAAGATGATGATCCAGCTGACCCCTTGGAGCCTAGTGATGGGCCTATAAATATTGTGATTGGAAGGAAGAGACCTCTTTGGGCTAGGAAAATAATGCAGGAGGTAGAAATTTTTGCAGCCCCAAGAGGAACCTTCAGAGAAAGAAAGAGACCAAATAAGTTCTTCGGTTATGTAGCTCTGATGAGTTAGATCATTGTGTCAGAGCCTTCAAGCGTTGAAGAAGCTTCTAGTCAACAAGTTTGGAAGGATGCTATGACTGAGGAGTATCAAACCATACTTAAGAATGATGTTTGGGATATTGTTCCTAGACACGAAGGCAAATATGTGGTGTCTTCTAAATGGCTCTTCAAGATCAAGCATGCGGTTGATGGGAGCATTGAGAAGTACAAGGCAAGATTCATGGCTAGAGGGTTCTCACAAAAAGATGGAGTTGACTATGAAGAAACCTTTGCTCCAGCGACTCGCTTCACTTCTGTCAGAACCATTTTGCTATTGTTGCATCTAGAGGATGGAAGATTCACCAAATGGATGTGAAGACAACCTTTCTAAATGGTGTCATAGAAGAAGAGGTTTACATTGAGCAACCTGATGGATTTGAGGTACATGGGAAGGAGTCTCATGTTTGCAAGATGAAGAAGGCCTTGTATGGTCTTAAGCAGGCTCCTCATGCTTGGTACGAAAGGATTGATCATTACCTGTTGAGTCTAGGTTTCTCAAAGAATGATGCAAATTCTAACCTCTACTTCAAAGTAATAAATAGTGAAGCATTGATTGTGGTTCTGTATGTTGATGATTTGATTATCACCGGATAAGAACATCTAATTCTTAAATGTAAGAAGGAATTAGCTTCTGAGTTTGAAATGAAGAATCATGGTCTCATGAATTAATTTCTTGGCTTAGAAGTTTGGCAAAAGAAAAATGAGATGATTCTAAGTCAAGGCAAGTATACCATTGACATTCTGAAGAGGTTTGGTATGATTGATTGCAAACCTATATCTACACCTATGGAGACAAATTTACATAAGTTGAAGGAGGCTGCAACTAGTTCGAAACTGGTGGATTCTACGATGTATAGGCAACTAATTAATTCATTGATGTATGTAGTTAGCACTAGACCGGATATATGTTATGTAGTAAGTGCACTTAGTCAATTCATGTGTGAACCAAGATAGATACATCTTGTTGCAGCTAAACATATCCTAAGATACTTGCATGGTACAATTGGATATGGATTGAGATATTCTACAAGTGTGGATTTGAAGTTGCATGGTTTTACTGATTTTGATTGGGCAGAGAGTGTTACTGATCGAAAGAGTACCTCTGGTTGTTGCTTCAGTTTGGGTTCTTCTATGATATCCTGGTGCAGCAGGAAGCAATCTTTAGTGGCATTGAGTACATCAGAGGCAAATTACATTGCAGCTTGTGTAGCAGCTCGTGAAGCAGTGTGGCTTTGTAAGCTCCTTACAAGATTGTTTGGACAATCAATGGAGCCTACTATCATTCATTGTGATAACCAAAGTTGTGTGAAGCTTTCTATCAATCCTGTGTTTCATGATAGAACAAAGCATGTTGAGATCAAATACCATTATATCAGAGATATGGTATTGAGGAAAGCTATATAGTTGAGGTATATCAGCACTGATGAGTAGACGACATACATTCTCACCAAGCCCCTCTCTAGGATAAAGTTTGTGTACTTTTGAGATAATCTTGGTATGGTGGAGAATACAACCTTAACTGAGAAGGAGTCTTAGTATCAGTGATCTTCTTTAACGAGTTCTTCTCTATGAGAAGTTCGAGGTGAACCCTCTTGTTAATGAGTTCTTTTCTGAAAGAGAGGTTCGAGGTGAAATCCCTAGATTCCACCCTTTGGGAGAGCCATGGTGGATGTCATGTGTGTGACTCCATGACAACATCACGTGAGGGAGTCTATGATGATTTCTCTTGTACTTGTGTTTCACCCTTTGAGAGAGCCATGGGGAAAGTCATGGTGAGGTGACAACATCACATTGAGTGATGAGCACTTGTACTTACCATCTATGGAGGTAGTCATGATGGTAGATATCATGATGAGGTGATATCTAATATCACGATGAGGTGATATGCTTTCACGAAGAGGTGACAAGCTTTGTTCTTACATGGATGTAGCCATGTTGATTAAACATTACTATGAGGTGATATGTTCTATAAAGATGGAAGTATTCCTCCCTAGTTGAGAGGGAGTGTTAATGATATGTTATAGCCATGTGAGAAATACTCTTGGCTCGATTTAATTAAAGAAATAAATTTAAATGTAGCTTTCAACTATTTAAATTTATATGGTTTGATTGAAGAGGTGCTTCGATCATTAATGAGACAAGCAAATATTAAAGAATTTTTTATTTATTTTTATTAAATAGCCGACTAGTCTTGGGATTCGTGCCTCCAAGAGACGTTCTTCTAGCAAGGTTGACTTCTCTACTTGAAAGGGTGTGAGTCTCTTCAAGGGATATATATATGAGATGCCTTCATTTGTTTTTAATCATCAAGCCAAGTGAATTCATTCAAGGAGAAGAAGTGTGATTCAAGGAGCAAATTGAGTTTTTGTATCAACAGATCGATTCAAGGAGTCTCATATTATTTGTCTCATTGCATCTAGAATAGGTTTTGTTTATTGTATCATTGAGGCATTGAATTGTAAGCAGATATATCAATATATAGGAGATATATTGGCTGGGTTTTTCTCCCTCAAGTTGGAGGGTTTTCCTAGGGTATTGGTTGTGTTCTTGTGTTGAATTTGAATGAAATTTATGTGCTATTAATCTGATTATAAAACTAACAATTCTCTCATCATTTTTGAGCCAAAAGTGTTTAGACATGAATGCATTGTACAAATATCAACATTTTGTGCTAATGTCTTCTGACAATTTCTTGTTTGATGGTTTATGAGTATTTTTCTACTTTTCACCTTCCTAGGTAAGTAAAAATAGCTCAGGATGATTTCAAACAATCGTTAACCTCTTCCTTTTACATTCTCTTTCTCTTTTTGAATGGACAATCTCTTGGTTTTCACTTGGAACTCTTGCACTTTCAAGCTCTGTAGCTTTCTACAACATTCTTTTAAGCTCTTTTGTTCTCTCCAGCTTTCTCAAGCTTTTGCAAGTGATATTGTTCCCATATATTATTATTTCAAGTATTTATTTTGTTGTGCCCTTAAGTGCCTTGGGATTCTCACACCCTTTTTCTTTAATTCTAGTTACACTATTTTGCACAATCATACCTCTAACATGCAAATCTTCAAACAAACTCAAACATTTTCCTTTTTTCTCGTCTTTGTAGGTATCTTAAAATCTCTCAATTGCACAAAGGTTTGCAAGTGCTTTCTTACTTATAAATCCATTCATATTCTTTATTTAAATCATGCAAATCTTGTAATTTAGTTTATTTTTCATGTCCATTATCCAGTATTTGTTGGCGTGTTTCCATTTTTGGTTCTATAGACTAGGCAAACAAGGTTGGGTTTTTATGTTTTTTGGAAGCTCTTCCATATTTTGTTTATATGGCCAACATTGCTTTGCATGGATGTTTGCACAATGCACTAGCACCTTTGACAATTACTTATTTTGCTTAGCTTTAGGCTCCTCTTTTTGCCTTATTTTTCATTATGTAATTTATTTTTATAAACTATTATATTATTAAAAAGGTATTTTTATCAATGTCCTATTATTCAAGTTAATTAAAACCTTTCCATTTAAATCAGTTTAGGGATTACAAACTTAATTTGTTAATAGAAAACTAGTTTCAATCCTAATGTGAAAGTAGGGAAAATCATTTGATTAATACATCTTAGCTAAATTGTAATTTTCTCTTTTATATTTTGGTGAACCCAATGTTTTTGACCACCTCTTTGTTGTTGTGGTTCACTACATTTTGGTGAACCTAACGTGTCGCACTTGCTTCTTGGTTCAAAAAGAAAAAAAATCTTGAAAAGCAAAAAGTAAAATTTTCTTTTCTCAAAATATTTTCAAGGTGTTGCCTTGAACCCCGTTCCAGAATTGAATGAAATCATTAAATCTTTCCTTAACATTATTCTACTTTCTCTTCATGCCAATGCTCTCCCTTCTAGAGATGAAGTGTAAGTGGATGAAGAATCCCACTTCATACTGGACCCTCCATTAATGGAAGTTCAAAATATTTCTTTTGTTCTTTCTCTTGCATTTCATAATTCTCAAGAAGATAAAAATGGCTCTCAATAATTGTTAATCAATTTATCCCACCCATTCCTAAAATCATCGTGCATGCAACACCTAATTTACCTCCACCTTGTCTCATGCTATATAGGGTATTATTGATAGTCATCTACCTTTTACAATTTCCAATCATTTAAAAAAAAATGAAGTCTAATGTGTATGTGGAAACTAGTTACCATATGGTAGCCACACATATAACACTAAGAAAATCAAACATGTTACTCCTATCCTTGTTTCCCTTCCTCCACCAAATCCTATTTTTCCACCACCTCCTCATGCTTCTATTGAGAGTTCCATAGAGTGTAAAATTGTTAAACAACTCTAGGATGCACAAGCTAAGATCTCTCTTTGGGATTTGATACAAGTTTCACCTTAGTGCCTTTTAGCAGGCCTTACAAAAGTTTCCCATGTAATCTTTTATGAAGTCCCTAGGTGTGGTCACTATTCTCAAATCGTCTCTTATCTAAGCTCCCACCCTCATATTTCAAAATCAATATGATCCCCTTTTAATAATTGTTGTTAATAATATTGGGATCAAATGCACCTTGATTGACCCCAAATCAAATCTAAATGTTTGTGGTGTAGATTTATTGCATTGCATCAATGTTTATACTTCTCTTTCTCCTACAATGTTATCTATTTGTGGCTTTGATAAAATCGATCGTCAAGCTCTTGGCATAGTTATTTTACCTATTGAGTTTGGCACTGTTATTTTAGCCACTCTTGTATATGTAGTGCTAGGTGCTTTATTGTATAACCTTCTTGGTAGACCGTAGATCCATGCCATTGGTGCAGTTCTATCTACTTTGCATCAATCTATTTCATATATGAAAATAAATCATATAAAATATGAGTTGATCCCAATCCCTTTCAATTTTGTCAATAGCATGGATCGAGTGATGACTGGGACTCCTTAAACTTCACCCCTCATGGCCCTAAATTTAACATTCCTTTATTTAATTAGGATCTACTTTCTCATGCTAGAATTCATCACTATTTTGTGAATTCAACTATTGCTTCTTCTCCAACATGTGGTTATACTTACCATTTTTCCAAGGTTAGTGACATTGACTCTCCTCTCTCTATTGTGCACAAACATTATGGGCTTGGATTCAAAATTTGTTCTAAGCATTGATACAAATGAATGTTCTTTGGTGCATGGAACAAGGAGTTAAGGTCCTTGTGGAACCTACATTGCACTTTTCTATAGTGGGTTTAGGTTACCAACCTTCACCTTTGTCAACATCCCCTCTATTAGAGATAACGGATTTCTACAATCCATGTAGATTATCGATTGAATATTTCTAGCTTCGATTGTGTTTGTATTTTTGCTCCTTATGCTCTCTTTTATCCCGATGATGGATCACAGAGTGTGATCCGAAACGTTGATGCAAAAAATACAAACACAATCGAAGCCAAAAATATTCAATCGATAATCACCTCTATTGTTTGATGTTTCTATGGTCTCCTCTTCTCATAAATTGTATCTTACTCCACAAGATAAAGGGTTGCTTTCTAATCCTATATCTAAACAAGAGTGTATCATGTTGAGGCTTCTCAAAGTCCGTTTGATCACTTTTCGTCTTACATGCAAGAAAGTTCTATACATATTAAAACAACTTTTTTTTGTGCATATCATCGTGTGCTCGACCATTTCATCAGTGAATGTTGATCCTTGCAAGATAAAATCCAACAACTTCTTGACACATGTGCTATCACTCTTCCATAGATTTCTCCCAAATTGTTACCACTGACCTAGGTAGGTTATAGGGGCAAAATACTAAAAAGTGACCATTGAATGAGAAACTATCATAGGAAGCTAGCACATTGCATAGATGTCCATGTGTAGCACTAGTGTCTATGTACTTTGAGCTGTAGAAAATATGAGGCACGAGGAAAACACAAGATCAACATAAATGCAACATTGGCTTGACAAAAAGGACTACAAGAGACAAGGCCTTCACCCTATGGTAGGGGAAAATGCTATTGCAATGGTTTAAATGAACCTAGATAAACACTAAGGAGATGGACACCAAAGTGAGTGCCAATCATAACATGAAATTAAAAGGGTTTACATTTTTTTTGCATTATAGTGTGTTATTTTGGCTAAAAGACACAAGTATTTGTTGTATTATCTTTTTGAGCACACAATAGCCAATACAAAGTTACCATATCTCAGGGCTATCAAGATACTATATGGAGAAGAGGTGGGCCTAATTAATCTCCTAAATTTGGCTTTAAATTTCATCATTCTCCCAAACAAATCTTCAATACATAGGGCTATTTGGAAGAAGAGATTTGGGAACCAAATCAATCTTGTGTTGCATTTCATGGTGTGGGAAGATTTGCACTCAAGGAAATCCTTGTACTCTTATAATAACTTATTGGGTTGTTGCGATGTTTTTGCAACCTCGTACACTACCAATGCACTTACTTTCCTTTGTATGGGCTTCTAGGTGCACATAAGAGGCACAATGTCACTGCGAGAATTAGTGCAATGGCAATGGCACTATTTGTCACCTTGCTACTTCTTGCTTTTGTCCTTGCTTGGCATGGACGATGTGGATGCTTCAATACTTGACACAAATGATTTTGAATTTTGTTGTTGTTTCACTATTTATGATATGAGGGGATGTCCATTGACCTAGCACTTGGTGTGGAAAGGACTCACTTTCCTTTGAGGTGTTAGTGGGCATCATGTTAGTGCTAAGGCATTATGCCTCCAAACTAGTCTCCTTAGCTTGTGCAAGACCTAATGTGTCTTTTGTTAGTAGAGATTGCTACATGTGACATGCAATGTCATTGTGAAAATTGGTGAAATGTCAATGACACTATTTATCACCTTTCTACTTCCCTTTGTCCTTGGCATAGATGTCGTGGATGCTTTATCATTTGATACAAATGATTTTGAACTCTTTTGTTGCTTTAACACAAGGGGTTCTACTCTTGTATAGAGGGTTTATTTGTTGAATTGTGTGATGACTTTTTCTCACATGAGGAAAGCTTTTGCTCAAACTTTACCTTGGCTTTCAATTTTGGATAAGTCCAACACTTGCACCAATGAGTCTAAAGTCAAAAACTCTATTTTAAAGTGAATGTAAGGTTATCACCCACTTACATATTCGAGCATTGTGTATTGCTTAAGTGTGTCTTTATGCAAGAGCACATAGTAGTCATAGAACTCAATATAGTCCTACATGGTTTGCTACTTACACTAGTTCAATTGTTAAAACTATGCATACTTATCTTTGGTGTTTTTGATAAGATAAGCAACATTTACAAGGTGTTATACCCTTAACACAAAGAGCCCAAAGGGCCAAAACTAGAGGAAAACCAACATAAACAACTGACTGACAACTGTAGAACAACAAACTAGGTCTAAACAACACCAAAACCACAAGGGACCAATTTGACTCCCTAAACTCGAGGCCGCGAAGAGGCAATGGATTTAGGGAGTCCCTTCTTTTTCCTCAACACAACTGACCAAGATGACTCGTAATCGAAATTCACCGAGCGAGGCAAAGGGAGCAGATCCACAACAGCCACCCTAAGCAAGGAGCCACCACACAACAAGGGAGCCGACAATGAAGAAGAGGAGACAAGAGCGATCACAACTAGACACCAAGGAGACTTATCCTTGGTGTTGTCTCTCAAGTGTCATTTGTTATTTTTTGAATGTCTCTAGACACTTTTGATGTTCATAACTATGATAACTAATCTACTCTTGTTGTGACATTCATCTAAAAGCTTAGAAGCTAAACAAAGGGGGTAGCCTTCCTTATTTTGTTGTACATGCATTTATATAGGCATGTGCTAAACATTGCTTTAATAACAATGATATCAATCCCAAGTGGTGCAAGGAACAAGCCAATCTTAATGAAAGACAGGTTTATAGAAAATAAGTAACCTACCATTATAGAAAAGAGAGCATAGGAATTTTAGCAATTATCTACTACTATTCAAACAAAAATAACGAGTGCACAATTGGATGTTATAGATAGCAAGGTTTATCTCTATGGCCAAAAGGGTGTAAGCACATCAATTATTTTTCCTAGACTATGTAGTTATTCAACCTTCCTCCTAAAGGATTGCATGTCCATATGTACAGTATGATTATCAAATGTGTCGAGAAGATAAAATGGTTAGTATCCTAAACCACTTAACCTTCCAGCAATTTGATAGTTTCCTAAAGTTGATGTTTTATTCTTACGACTTATGAAGAAATCATATGAAGATGTTCCATGTGAAAATTTGCTGATTTTACAATATTTTTCAAATAGCATATGAAAATATGTTGAATCATGCATAAAGAATAACAACACAATGCCTTTCATGTAACCTTGCACACTAACATTAAGCACTACTAAATCATAATATTAACACAAAATTCAACCAAAATATGAAACTCCACAGTAATCACATAACATGTAAGTCTTACCTCATTTCTTATCAATTTAATCAAAATGAAAATAATGTATAATTACTCATTCTCTCCCAACCCCAATTAATCTCGAAGATATTCAATCATAATATTAACACAAAAGACAATCAAAATATAAAACTACACACTAATCACATAACACGTAACGTCTCTTATGGCCAATATCAAGGGTTATGTTTTGTTCTCATCCAACCCCAATGAATCTCGAAGATATTCAATCATAATATTAACACAAAAGACAATCAAAATATAAAACTACACACTTATCACATAACATGTGAAGTCTCTTATGGCCAATATCAAGGGTTATGTTTTCTTCTCATCTATAAGTGATCGATAGTCATCTAACCATCCATCTAAAAACTCATTTGATTGGCTCCTTCCTTATCTAAGCCCTCATTCGTTTTTCCATAAATAGAGGCTTAAAAACAAACGAAAGGGCATACAAAATCTGAGAAAAAGGAAGCCTCTCCCATGCGCTTTTGTTTTTCGAAGTTCCTTTAACAGGAAAAGGGTACTATTACTTCTTTTATCTAGAAGCTTTTGTTTCTACCTGTGCATTCTAGATTTCTACCACAAAAGGGCAAACATAGAGCAAACATAGAACAGCGAGCTTATACAAATAATTAAGATATAGTGGGATACAAGAACACTGTTCACAGCAGAGGAGTTCAACGGAACATTCAATAAAGGGAAGGAGAGCCTAAGTCCTGCTAATTGTAAATGTAGAAAAAGGGAGCCTTAGAGTGTGCAACTTGGGCCAACCAACCCACAGAGTTAGGATTTCAATGTTGTTTATTCAAATATATTAAAATAGTTATTGCATAAAATAGGTTTATAATTATATCATTGCATGAACTGTATTAGATTCTAAAAACTTAGGTAAAATTAACATATTATACATTTGAATGAGCTTATGATACAGATTATAAAAACTTGGGACTCTTGCTTATATACAGAGGTTAGTACCAAAATAAAATAGTCTTAGCGAAGCATGTTTTAACAACCTCACTTTCTTCCTATACCCTTCCCACATTTCACCATATATTAGAGCCCAAGATGTCATCGAGGTTTTATAAAAGACTGCAATCAAACCAGACGAATCTGGTGTATGCTTATCAGAATAATCATTTGTATGTCTAGGAGGGCTTCTTAACTGTTTTTGTAATTCAAGTAAAAAATTGATACCTATTGTTGGGTAAACGTCGTATTATGTAATTTCTTCTATACTTCCAAAATCTTGGGGCAAATTGTGGGCATAAGTGGGTAAGCTTGAGTTTTAGGATTTGAAAGTGCCTAGCACCTAGAGAAATCTTAATCTAGATCTCCTTATACCCATTACCTTTGCAAGTAGGATCACGATTGGAAGGAGTCTCATGAACCAAGAAAACATCATTGTGCAGTCATAGTTAATAAAACAGGGAACAGTTAAGTCATGTGCTATGTCACATTCAACCACCTTTTGCATGACTCCAATTAAGCTTTATATAGGCTCCCTGTTTCTATGTTGCTCTGTATCTTTCCTCCAAGTAAGCTACTAGAGTTTAGAGATCAAAGTTGAGTTTCTTACCTGTTTTTTCTCTATTTTATCTTGTGTACTAACTGTTAATAAATTCAGATAGAATCAGTTAGCATAAATCCATGCAGCACATCACGAACACAAAATTTAAGTTATATATAAAAAGCTCAATACTGTAACATTCTACTTCATACTATTGGATACAAGTCCTCCACACTACATATGTCAACTTCTTAAACAGTCTCCATATGCTTATTAATAACACCCTTAAAGTTCTAAGTCTGCATATGCTTTTATGATACCTTAAAAGTTTTATGTGCCACTAAGCAAAGATTATGCACTCAAATCATTTGTAATGTTCTCATTAAAAGTATGCTCGTAATCCAAATATTGCTAAGTCGAGTTTCTGCATCTAGATCACTCGTCATCATAAGATTTGCGATGATGGTGACCATGTTGATGGTGCTTCTTTTCTTCGTAGTCACCACCCTGTCACATGACCATTTCCAAAAGAACTTTTAGCCTCTTCGAAATCGAAAATGCATATATGGAAGTAAAATCAATAACAGTTGTTTATTTTTGGCTTAAAATAAAGATTATAACTAGAAAAATGCATACAACCTTTCAATCCTTGCAGCATTCACCTTAGGGAACGAGAAAGGAATTTTGACATCTCTTATAACCTATAAACTAGAGCATACAACCTTTCAACCAAGCAACCAATACTTATAAACGAGAGAAAAAAATTGTCATAAACTTCTACCAGTCCATGGAGCTCTCAGATAATCAGGGTATGGATATCTGTTTTGAGATTAGCAATGCAAATCAAGAAAAAATTGACATGTGGCTAGTATTATATTTTTTGAGCTTATCCCTATTTCAAAACAAGCCTATAAACACAGGCCTTGAGTCAAAGGTTAAAATTTTTTCAAACAGACCATAAAATGAAAAAAAATTGTAAGCTATCAATCATGCAGAATATATCCAAAGCAGAGCAGTTGTAACATTTTTTTAGCGATTTTCAAACTTGGGACAAACATCCTAAAACAGATCTCTAAAGATGAGGATAAAAATCATTGAATCAATTTTGTTTTAAATTTCCAAATGGGTCAACCTGCATTATTTCATGAGGCTTTTAAGCTTTTGAAAACTATTTCAATAGGTGGTGGCACAAGAGAATTAGAGGCTGCCCGTGAATATGCTAACTAAACATCTCTGATCCATGACTATTTTAGCAGAGATATTTTCATATAAACTATAACCATTCTCAACCCTTTAGAATTTGGCAGTGAGAAAAATCTCCATCAACCGTTTAGCATACAAGCATACCATTATTCCTTTTTTAAAAAATATACTAAAATCCATTCAGATGGTACCAAATCTAATACCAAGAAAACTTGGTTAAGGGGTACTACATATGAAAATAGTTTAAGGTCTAATTCCAACAATGTTGCAAGAGAGCTCTGGAAAAACCGTAGAGCTGCTTAATCCATCTTTTTCAGTGTTCTGGAAAAACCGTGGAGCTGCTAAATCCAATTCTTTCAGTTCTATGAACTGACAAACAGACTAAAGGAATCTACACAAACAAAGAGGATAGAGATTCTTCGTAAGCTATGTTTAAAAAACACCTAAATATCAGTAAGCAAAGAAGTGGCTAAAATATCCATGCATTGATCTCTAAGTGTCAGAATTTGGTTGTCAAATAACTAATAAGTTGTCAACTTGGAATTGTTTAAAGATTAATTTAAAAGGCAATTAAGAATCATTTGTGAAGAATGTTCACTGCCTGGTTTTCAGCTTACAGCACTAAAGATGGCATGTTGAATATCTTTCGGCAATTACTTGTACAAGCAGTGGTTCAACATATTACTCACAAGCTGTAAATGTATAACAAGGAGATGGCGGAATTTTTTTCTGACACAAAGATACACTTGTTATTCATATACTAAGTCATCGGTTAGTTTTATGATTTATCCATCGAGATTATCATGATGGATCCAAACTTTCGACTGAGTAATCTAAATTTAAACAGATCAGAAACGAATGGAACACATTTTGCAAACTAAAGTTATCAATTAGTTTAATCCATCGAGATTATCATTATGGATCTAAACTTTTGACTGATTAAACTAAATTTAAACAGATCAGAAACAAATGGAACAGATGGAACAGATGTTGCAAATTAAAACAGAACATTTGGAATAAATTAGAAATTAACATTGCTGGTAAACCAAATTGGCAAACTTCTTCTTTTGCCATGTGTGCACTGCTATAAGCTTCGGTCCTTATTTACTTGTGGACATTACAAAACCTTCTTATGTTCCAAACAGTATAGATTGCCTTTGCCATTGCATACCATCAAAGTTCAAATTTTCTAATCCTAGTAGTAAAAATGTTTCTTGGAAATAAATTAGAAATTAATAATTTGGAATAAATTAGAAATTAACATTGCTGGTAAACCAAATTGGCAAACTTCTTCTTTTGCCATGTGTGCACTGCTATAAGCTTCGGTCCTTATTTACTTGTGGACATTACAAAACCTTCTTATGTTCCAAACAGTATAGATTGCCTTTGCCATTGCATACCATCAAAGTTCAAATTTTCTAATCCTAGTAGTAAAAATGTTTCTTGGAAATAAATCAGCAAAGGAAAAAATTAACAAGTTAAAACATGCAGAGAAATTCAAAGAACAGGAAAAAAACGGTGTTTACATCAGATGCAGCCAAAATCAATTTTTTGACTTTTTTTTATAATATCATGGGATTTGCGGGCAGGGGCCCTCGGCTGGGTCGGGAGTCTCTCTGTCGCATGATACAAGTCTGGATCAAGATGCAGAGCTCAACATTGTTCAAGAACAAATTAAGGCTTTAAAGGTTATTTAGACTAAATCTAGAGCATGCCATTTTTAACAATTTCATTTTCTTTTGGACTGATCTCCAAACCCTTAAAAAAATGTAGGTGTTCAGGCTATAAAGCAATAATTAAACAACGAGAAAACCAAAATTTTGCCAAAAACTTTAAAAAACAAGTAATTTAAGGCAAATTGAACAAGCGGGCTCGATAATCGTGTCAAAATCAGAAGAATAAACCGGCAGCGTAAGTGACCAAAGGGAAAAACCAGCCACTAAATGAATAAAAATTAAATTATAGAAGCATTACTTGTTGCGGCGGTTTATTTGTAATTAAATCGCAATTCCTGAAAACTTTGTGATGTAGTCACAAATAAATCACAATTCACTGGCAATTTTCCATCGAAAAATGTGCCCATTTTTTATAAACAAAGAGGCAATCCATTAATTTCTCTTTGGCAAATTCTGCAAACATGGATCTTCTAATCATCATCAATAGTCGCATGTGTATCATACTTTAGACTTTGATTGAAATCATATGCATATTTTTCATGTTGATCCATATCTAACCTTGAGCCTAACCTTGAGCAGAAAAAATTCAATGGAAACAACAGTGATCCATTCTATTGCAGGAGAATACAAAATAGGAGCAATTAATAATATAAATTTTAGTTCAGAATATAAATAAATCAATCAATCAAATGTATGTGGATTAAAATCTCTTCGATTACGGAACAAATTTTCAGCCACACTTGATGTAACCTGGGGAAAAAAGTAGGGGATCGAATTATCAGGTTAAACCCTATTGCATTTGTTTCCTCATTCCAACAGGGGCCCGCGTCCTATGGAACCAAAATAGATCTAGAAAGTGATGGACCCACCCACGTGGAAGTAGAGCTCAAACTAGATGGGTTTTTCTTTATAGCGTAGAATCAAGATCAAAGAGATATTGCAGGTACAGAATAAAAAACGTAACAATATGGTAATATATTCAGAAATAGACAAATGTGATGAACTCAGAATCTTTCAAAGAGACAATTCTAATGAACTTACATATTGAGGACGCCCATATTTCTCTCCCTCATCTACCCCATAACTGGGTCTCTCGAATGCTGGAGGCTCCTCTTCTTGCTGGTAGTAAGAAGGCCTCTGAGGCTTCCTGTAACGCTCTGGATCCTCTTCCTCTTCACTCTGCTGGTAATGGCTGGGCTTCTCAAACCTGGGAGGCTGCTCCTCTTCCTCCTGCCTATGATAACTAGGCTTCCTCCATCCCTCAGGCCTCTCCTCACCATACTCTTCAGTAGTAGGCCTATTCCAACTGGGAGGCCTCTCCTCACCATACTCCTGCGGAGTAGGCCTATTCCAACTGGGAGGCCTCTCCTCAGGCTCACCATACACTTGACTAGGCCTGTTCCAACTGGGTGGCCTCTCCTCACCATACCTTTGAGGTGTAATCCTGTTCCAGTTGGGGGGCCTCTCCTCAGATTCACCATGCTCATTCGGCTGAAAGTCATAAGCAGGTTGAGGCTTGGGCCTATTGGGCTTTCCATAACCACCGTGCTCCTCCGATTCACCATACTGATTGGGCTCATAATCATATGCAGGCTGAGGCTTAGGCTTAGCAGGTCTCTCATAATCAGATCCACCTCCATACCCGGATGATTGGTGGGAAGTCTGTGATCCAGATCCCCATGTGGGTCTGCTCTCATCTATGTGGGATTCTCCATGCTGCTCGCAATAGGGATTGGATTCAGATCCATAGGAGAAGTCGTGAGAATCATCGTTACCGGGAGTAGAGGGAGGATAGCAGGTGTCTTCAGAAGGGGGTCTGGCTCTGCCATAGTTAACAACTTGATCATAACCACCACCGTAGGGGTGAGGATCATAATCATCAAAGTCGTCCACTGCATCACCGCGATCCTCATAGAATGAAGCCATTGTAATTAGTTAGGATGATCTCTGTCGTAAAATATCACATTCACATGTACCTATATATAGAGTGCTTTAATGTATGAAATCAAAGCTGCGCGTCGAGACCGTGTAGTCCGTTATAAAGACGACGGTCATATTAAAGCTCTTACAACTACCAGAAGAGGGTATGGGTAACACGGCTACACTCCATCAGATTGGGACCATCCCCATGCTAGCTTTTCTCAGGGCTCACCTAACAACTAAGTGTGAACATGCATATAAAGATGAGTATGAAAATGATTTTGATTTAACAACTAGCCTTTCATCTTGGTCCGTGGATTGATTTTATGGGTTGTGGGGTAGGTTTGAATGTTCTAGTGATATTATATAGTAGAAGGATGGATAAATATCTTATAAATAAATTTATTTTATTATTAATATTTGTACTTTAAAGAGTTGTAATGATAATGTAGATAGTAATTTATATATAAAGTAATATCACATCTAAAATTCAAATCAATTACTTTATAAAGTATATTTATATCAAATCATCAAGATATCAAATTTTATTTTTGATTGTATTATCATACGAAGCTTGATAAAATATACAAGTTCAAAAAAACTATTGAAAAACTTCATCATATGTAAAAGTTATATCATTAGGAAAATTATTTTCCAATTACAATTATAAGGCAAGTCTTAGTCTATTGAAATCTATTTATGTCCAGACAACTAAAAGTTATAGATTTAGATAGCTAAACCACCACTAACTCAAAAGGGGATAACTTAAATGAGAAAAAAACGCAACTTAATAAAAATTTCGTGTGACATCAAAGGTTTAATTTTTTTGAAAAATAAACTTTTATGATTTTAAAGGGAGGGCCTACAAATTTAAAATGAGATATTTAGCATGATTTTTTTTAAAGAACAAAAAGAATTTGTAAATGATTAGAAATATTTTTCTCTTTCATATTTATGAAGATATGTCCAAGATGTTATGCACAATCAATGCTTAAAAGATAATAAAATCAATAATGAAGTGTTCTTGTTAAGGGTTAGACATGTGTTAAATATTTGCTAGGTATTCAAAATGATTTGGAGGATTTTCCTTGTATACGTCACTTTAATATGTAATTCAAAGGTTTTAGCACTTAAGTTGGTTCATAATAGCTAAAAAGGGGAAACCTTTAGGCGTGGGCTTTAAATTTCATACTTAAATTTTTTGAGTTTATTTCTACAAATCACAAAACTAACAAGGATGTTGAAGGAAAACCCTTAAAATTAATACAAATTAAATCAAGTTTTGACAAAATTATTCACCAACTTCAACACAAAATATTTATTTTAAACACTAATTTTTACATAAATACGAAAAATATAATTCTATTCAAACACATAATTAAGTATTCGTATTTAAAACACTTAAACTTCACTATCATATCTATCATTCATATTGTAGACATAACAATTAATTACTAAACCTATATTAAACTAAGTCAATTTTAAAAAAAATTTAATTAAAAATCGTGTATTTTAAGGCTCTCCATTCCAAGTTGTTGTCTCTTTGTCTACCGTTGTGTTTACAATGGCAACGAACAACTTTGTTATTCCTCATGTGACTTCTCCTCCTCGTACCTCTGTCCTTTTCCAAGGGGAAGAACTGAGGGTATTTCTGGAAAGTTGCCCATATCCCCTCCTCTCGGGCTAGACTCTTTCTTCTTTATGGATGAACTAGTATCATATGTGGAAAAAATGGTGGGTATTGACTCGCCAACTTCGGGTAAAAGGTTCTCGGAGTCTGCTCCCTGCTTTGTGGCAAGTTGGGAAGTTGATGTCCCTAAAGCTCTAATGTTGAAGGCTATGGACAGTCTTAAATTGGCGCTGGTTGGTAAATTTTTGGCCTATAATTCGAATATCGAATAGGTTCGTCAATGGGCAACCTTGACTTGGAATCTTAAAGGCAGTGTCTTTATAAATGTTATTCCAAGAGGTATCTTCCTTTTCTCCTTTGTTGTTTATGAAGATATGCTTAAGGTTTTAACAGGCGACCCCTAGGCTTTTGATTCTAGTTATAAGAACTTTCTTTCCCTCTGCAAGTGGAAATCGAGTTTTGATCCTTCTGCCAACTTGGGACCACAACTCCAACTTGGGTTCACCTGCCAGGATTACCCCTTGAGTTTTGGGAGACAGGTATCTTGAAAGGGATAGCTAATTCTCTTAGCAACCTTTTGGCCATTGAAAAGATTACTCATGAGAAGTCTAGGCTGGTCTATGCTTGTATTTGTGTTAATGTGGTTGTTAATATGGTCTTATCAACTTTTGTACTCCTTAAGTCAAAATTTGGCAACTAGACTCAACCCTTGGAATATGAAAATGCCCACCATTTCCGCTAACTTTGTAAGAAATCCGGTCACCTCATTGATTCATGTGAGAAAAGATCTGTCGAGGGAACCTTTGTTAATGATAATTCTCTCTGAGCATATACGTGCAAGCCCTCTGCTGCTAGCTCTATTGTTTGACCCTTTGAAGTCTCTTCTACCCCTATGGATGTTGTCCTCCAAGTGAAGGAAGCTCCAGTCTCTAGCTTGGTTGTTGTTTCGACTAAACCTCTTGTTGTTTCTAGTGACTTGGCTAGCCTGAACCTCATGTATGTTGCCCCTGTCATTAGTTTCCCAACCCTGGGCTTCCAGAAAGATGAGATTCCTACAATAGGCCATTGAGCTTGTTGTCAAATAAAATCAAGGAATTTAGGTGTTGTAACTTATCAAACTAAGTAGGCACCTTTCTAGTAAGTTGATTGCAACACAAATGAAGAGTATTTTGATACATGAGATTGAAAATTTTATGGGGAATTGTGTAACAAAGCTAATTAGTGCCAAGATCCAAACTAGATAAGCTTGTCAATTGGTCAAAATTCACTAGACTTAATCTAGACAAATTATTCTTATAGAGATTCAATATTTTTAAATTTGAGAAAGACATTAAACTAGTATAAATATCACCCCAAAGATGATTCTTTGCCACATCCAACCACTCTAGTTGTGTTAAAATACCCAAGAAATCTAAGATTTTACCTTCAAAACTACATTTATATAGCCATAACTCCTACAACTACTTTAAATTGCCACTCCCTCTTGTTATAAAACTAGGTTACAAAGGATTATTGTCAATTGTGAAGTTCATCAAAGACTGCAAATTCTTAACAAATCAAGAAATGTCCTACTCAAACTAATTTCATGAAAAAATAAAGTTTGGAACGTTATCAACATTCTAAAGGCATGAGCAATGGAGCCACTAAAAGTGTTATCAACCAAGCTCAACACTCTCAATTCAATCAATTTGGAGACATAGGTTGGAACATTCCAGTGAACTAGTTTGTAACATGTTGAGCCTATGCGTTGTAATGTAATAGGAATGTGGGAACTGATCATTAAAAGCATTAATGTAACATTGCATGTCTTTAAATACCAAGACATGGCAACATGTTGCACAAATTTATACCAAGTTGGTTGATAATGATTACTGAAAAGGGTAGGAGGTTGGAATTTAAATGTGAGGGTCATTCCTATACATCACAAGATTGATCCCAATTGATATATAAATAAACCTAGGTAATGGAAAGGTAATCTCAAGGTAGTATATTGAGGTAAGCATAAATGATGTGTAATAAATGAGGGGTGAATAGTGAATGTGGAGATAAGAGTGAAAGGGGGGGAATAGGGATGGATAAGCTTTGAAGTGCAAACCAAACTTAGCACGAGAATGTGTTACCTATCAATATGTTACAATATAGACAAAGAAGGGGTACAAATTAAGGTTTTGATCATATATTATTTTATGTTGTATTTATACCTAGATGTGAATAATAAGAAAACATATTAGAATGAACATGTGATAGACTATAAAATAGTGTAATATTATATATACATACCTCTCATATACATCATATATTAGAAATCAATATATCATCATCACATCAATTTACAATATTTAATAATTAATCTCTCACTAAATCTTTACTCCTTATATAACATAACTTTCACCTATCATTTACATACTATATCTTATATTTCATTCTCTTTCTCTCTTTCTCATATATATTCACTTCACCTATCTAAAAATCTTAGATATCATACATGTGGTGCATATATATTCATGTTTAAGGTTAGGGGCATGTCCCTCTTTAATGGAAAGCATCTTTGGTTGTGGTATAGGTGAATTGTATGTGTTGCACTTTCCTTTGTTCTATCCTTCTTGTGTGAGGTCTATTGGGCTTTTCATAACCACTATAGGTACTCATCCGATTCACCATACTGATTGGACTCATGATCATATGCAGGCCGAGGCTCAGGCTAAGTAGATCTCTCATAATCAGATTCACCTCCATGCCCGGATGATTGGTGAGAAGTCTATGATCCAGGTCCCCGTGTGGGTCTACTCTCATCCATGCAGGATTCTCCTTGCTCGCAATAGAGATTGGATTCTGATCCATAGGAGAAGCCATGAGACTCATCGTCACCAGGAGTGGAGGGAAGATAGCAGGTGTTTTCAAAAGGGGGTCTGGGTCTGCCATAGGCAACAGCTTGATCATACCCACCACTGGGGTGACGCTCATAGTCATCAAAGTCGTCCACTGCATCACTGTGATCCTCATAGAATGAAGCCATTGTATCGATTAAGATGATCTTCTCTCTTGCAAAATCTCACCTTGACATAATATGGGGAGTGCTTTCATTTATGAAATTGAAGCTGCACGTCGAGACTGTGTAATCCGTTGTAAAGACGATGGTCATATTAAAGCTCTTACAACCACCACAAGAGGGTATGCTTTGGAGGACACGGCGAGTCTTCATCCTATTGGGACAGTCCCCATGATGGCTTTTATCAGGGCTGAATTTAATCAGGACAATTTACTAAGGAGATACTGGAGGGTAACAGCAAAGCTTTGTGAGTGTGAATGTGTACACGAAGATGGGGTATGAGAATGATTTTGATTTAACTATTACTAACCTTTCATCTTAGTTTTTGGGTTGATTTTATGGGTTGTGGGGTAGTTTAATGTTCTAGTGATATTATAGAGGTAGGAGGAAGGATAAGCATCTTATTGATCCGCATGGGTAGCGGAGTTGATTTGGGTCGTAGTTTTGCTCTCTATAGATTTTGGGTTCGATTTTGAGACTCGGCTTAACCCGATGTATGTGGTTAGTGGGTAGTTGTGTGCATCCTCAGGGGATTAGTTTCGCCTCAACTGGATGTTGGACTAGATCGTGTGGATACCCCTGGATTAAAAAAGGATAAGCATCTTATAAATAAATTCAAATTTTTATTGGTTTTTGTACTTTAAAGAGTTGTAATGATAATGATAATAGTAAATTATATGTAAAGTAATATCACATCTAAAGATCAAATCAGTCACTTTTTCAAAACATATTTTTATCAAATCTCAAAAATCTCAAAATTCTTTTTTGATAGCATTATTATATTGAACTTGAAAAATACACAAGTACAACAAAAATTGTTGAAAAAGTTCTTTACATGCAAAAATCATAGCAATTGGAAAATTGTTTTCCAACTAAAATAATAAGACAAGTCTTAAACTATTGGAATCTATTTTATTTCTAGACAACTAAAAATCATGTCCAGATAGTTAAACCACCCACTAACTTTAAAAGGGATCAACTTTTAAAAAAGCATAACTTAATGAAAATTTCATGTGACAACAAAAGCTTCAATATTCTATGTTTTAAAGTTTTGAAAAAATGATTTTTTTTTAAATTTTAAAGGAAGCACACACAATTTTCAAATGAGATTATTTTTAGAATGATTTTTTTGAAAGGTGTCAAAAGAATTTGCAAATGATTCAAAATATTTTTCTTTTTCAAATTCAAAGATACTAATTTAGCCACTTGATATACTAATTAAAGCCAACAATCAATTATTGGATATGCCTAAGATGTTATGCAAAAATTAATGCTTAAAATATAATAAAACAATAACGAAGTGTTCTTGTAGGTGTTTGACGTGTGTTAAATATTTACTAGGTGTTCAAATGAATTTGAGGTTTTTCCTTTTATACAACAATTTATTGTCTAATTCAAAACTTTTAGCACTTAAGTTGGTTCATAATAGCTAAATAAAGGAATATCTCTAGGCCCAAGTTTTAAATTTTATACTTTAAAATTTTGGGTTATTTTCATAAATCAAAAAACCAATAAGAGTGATGAAGGAAAAAATTGAAGATTAAATATGGACCCCTTAAAATTAGCATAAATTAAATAAAGTTTGAGCTAAATTATTTACCAACTTTCACACAAAATATATATTTTATACACTTATTCCTACATAAATGCAAAAACTCATTTACAATTTTATTCAAACATTTAATTATTTTTTTATATTTAAACACTTGATTTCACTATCATATTTACCATTCGTATTGTTTATAACAATTAATTAATAAACCTCTCGTAAACTAAGTCAATTTATTTTTATAAATTATTAAAAATCATCTATTTGAAATGTAGAGGTAAACTTTTACATCATTGTATGTAGTTCAATTAAAAGTACAAATAATAGCAATTGATAATTTATAAACGAAGATGAAGTATTAATAGGAATACATTTTTTCCCTAAAAAAATCTAGATGTAACAAAACCAAATCTAGGATTTTTTAAATACACCTACATATTATTACTATTTTTATTAATAAAGAAAAGAGAGTCATTCATATATTAATATTAAAAATTAAAATTATTACAAGGATGGAAGAATGACAAAAAAAAACTATTTAAGGAGAAAAAGAACATATTCCTAATAGGATTTATTGTCAGAGCTCGAGAGGACAAGCTAATCGTCTTTGAACAAAGGAGTAGTAGGGTATGCTTTTAGAAGAGGGAAGGCAACTACAAGGGGTTGAGGCAAAATATTTGGGGCATGGAAAAGGAGAAAGTAGATAATAATAAATGTTTTTTTGTAGAGGCCAATCATGTAGCTTTTGAGCTCAATGGCATGCAACATTAGAGTCACTTTAAAATCCTTCCCCTTGTTATGATTCAAGCCTACAACCATAAAGTTATGAACACCCATTTCTAGCTATTATTCTTCAAGCTAATCATGGGAGAAAACTCTACCTATATGGGCCTCACCATTCTTGATGTTGTACTCACAAATAGCATAACCAAACACCTACTTTGAGAGAAAATATGGCTAAACAAAACCAAATCCTAGAAAATGGAGGAGAACTAGACATGAGAAGTAGGTCCATGGTGTTGGAAACAAACACTAATTTATCAATTTAGTGTAAATTAATTATCGAGGGCAAATCAAGAGCAATCCTTTGCCAAACACAAATCTAGTGATCGCCAACATGCACTCACAATTGAAGGAGAAAATGAGGCTGAGCTTCATGGAATCATAGGGACCTAGCTCCTTTGTATCCCACTTAGCTAGAGGGATTAAGAATTAGAATATTTTGATTAGAATTAGTATTTTGATAATGATAGTGAGAAGAATACCAATAGGGTCAACTGCAAGGGAATACATAGGAATTCAACTTACTTCCCAAAGAGAGGCATTAAAAGTGACTTCAATTGAGATATGCTTCCTCAAAAGTTTGTTATTAATGACTTGATAAAGTTGGAGAGAATTCTCAAATTAGTCTTTGTGAATTCAATATGTTTTGAGAGGATGTATACAATGATCCTAAGATGATCACCTCACATAGGGTAATAACTAGATATCTATACCTATTATATCCAAGTTAAGTACTTGACACACTACAACCATTCATACCTAAGTTAAATTAATATAGAGGGTATCATTCCTTTGAATATTTGTTATTAATGTAGCACAAGCACTAATAGAGGGGGTTAACAATATGTGGCACCATGGAGAGTGACATGGAAATTTGATGATGGTGAGAGGTTTCATGATTATGATCTTCATCTATGATGCCTTTTAGAGTAAAAAAAGAGTTGCATTTAATAGTTGAACTCAATTATATCCTTTGTATGTTCAATTTTCATATTGGCCAAGACATCAACTAGTCTATTTGACTCTTTATAGCCATGATTTCATTTGAAGTCTTCAAAAGAACCTAAAAATGGAAAAACAACCTCAACATATCCAATTTAACATATAATCTCCCTCTATGTGGATTTTGTTAGAAACCTTCACTTTTAGCCATTATCAAGCATGTTAGCAATGCTTAGGCCTCTACTTTATTACTTGTGCTATCCTATAGGATTTTTAGAAATCACTAGTAGAATTAAGGATTCATTCTAGTTTTCAAAACACAACCAATACTTTAAGGCCTTAGGTTCCCTAGTTAAATCCTCATCAAAATTAAGCTTTATAAAAGATTGAATAGGAGCTTCCCATTTCACCAAGCTATAAATATTTTTAGCAAAGTGATTAATAGAAGATCCTCTTTCTAGAGGTTTGAATTAGATTCCAATGTTTGAGGCTTCATTTCCCCAACTACATAAAACCTTATAGATTAAGGTGTTTCGGTGAATGGAAGTATTTACTATTTTAGAGATGGATTTTTTTAATGGAAGCATTTACAATTCAGAGATATGATTTTTCTAAGTGCCCCAAAAGAGTGATAAGATATGAGGGAAATTTTCTAAATATTCTAAAAATATTTTCCTTCCACAAGGTCAAGATTAGAATAGGTTGAGCTATCTCCAAATGCATACATAAGTTGATTGTAGATGATTTTTTTGGTCACCTTTAAAAGTGTCACTTAAAATTGATTTGGGAAAGACTCCTTGCCAATTTAACTTCTTGCATAGCCATTTTCAATATTTATTAATAAAATAATAATTGAGGATAAGATGATCTAGATCTTCCACAATAGTGCCACAAAGAACACAATTGAAGGCCTAAGAGATGCCCACTTTTTTAAATGATTTCCTATGAGAATTATATTATGGAGAGCTAACAAGGAAAATGCTCATGCTTTGGGGAGAACTGAGATTTATCCCAGTATGATGAATGTCTTGAAACCTCTCTTTACTATTATCAACCCTCCATGTTTTCCTAATCTATCAAAATCCTTACAAAATTTCATAAAAGCCTTAAAATAGTTCAAAAGATTATTTAGACATCTAAATTTTAAATTTTCTTAGATGGAAGGAGTTAAAGAATGATAAATTTAAATTTAAACCAAGATAATCCATCTTTTAATCTTTATCCTAGTATGTACATTTATGTATATGAACTTTATGATCTAATTGGCTTTACCCTTTACCTTAAATTTTATGACACACTGTTCATATAAAACCCTAATTTTTATTTCATTTGTTGACAACTATATTTTATGATTTAGGAACCTTAAAATTGTTGTAGCTATAAAAATTTAATGTGATTCCTCTTTAATTTTGGGACCACACATTTGGTGTATGGAAAAAATTCTCTTAGCAATTGTAGGAAGCATATAAAGTCTAATCTTTCTATTATATAGCTAACAATAATTGAGGGAAACATCTAATTTATTAGTTTTGACCCTTATATTTAGATGTTTTATGTAATGTTTTGATCCTATTTTGGGTCTAGATGTCATGGTATCCATACACTTAGGCCTATTTTTAATGTTTATATATTCCATTTATGATGCATTTCAACTAGTATTTTTCTAACATTGATTAAAAATAATCTATTAAAAAAAATCTTCCCATCATAAGCAAAGGCTTAGTTTTTTTTTGTATTTACGTGAGATCAACTATTAGAGAAGTTGTTAACATTCAATTGGGAAATATCTAAATTCTATAATCTCATTTATGCTTATAGGTTGATTAATACCAACTAAGAGGAGCATTGTATTTGTAGACTACATTTATATAACTAAATTGAAGAAGCATGAGAAATTGATTATGAAGAAAAAATGATGTACTTAATAATTAGAAACTTAGTTGTAAATGGGATCTTTCCAAATGATTGAGGAAATTTTCATGGATAAGAGGAGGTTCCCATTAAGGAAATAATGTAAACTAAGCTTCAAGGGATAGTTATTATATCTAGAGTGTTGCTAGGATAGTAAAGGATAATTATTTGAAAACATCATATAACTATTATGGGGAAAAAACATATTATCCTTAGAATCATATTAGTAGTTGAAATGAAGGGTTTTGGATCATTTAAATGGGGGCTCACCAATAATTTATTATAAATAGAAAGGGGTAAATGGGGTATAATGCACCTATCTCCCTCTATCTCATGGGAAAAATATGTCCCTTAAGCCAAGGTTGACTTTCATCCCTTAGGTGAGTCAACCTTGAAGGAGATCTTTTTGTTTTCCTTATGATTTAGGATGGTGTAGATCTGATGAAACAACACTTTTTGGAGAAAGATTAAAAATAGTGAATAAATCCAAAAATCCAAATTAACACATGAAATCAGAAGATTAAACCTTAATCTAACGAAACCTACAACTTTCAGATAGATCTGAGAAGGTTTGTATTTTTGCACCTATCATCCAAATATTGTTGTTGAGTGTCCTCTGGGACTCATTCACCCAAGGGCGAATGGGTCCAGCTATAGGGGTTGAAAAACTTCTTTCATAGTCTTCTGGTCCTATGTTTGGACTCCTGGTTCCTCCGGGTTTCACAATTGAAATTTCATAAATAAATTTTGAAAGTGAGTTTTCGTGGCTTGATGACAACTTTGACAACTTTGGCAACTTTTCTGATTTTGCACTTTAAGAGATCTTTAATTCTTCTTCAACCTAAGATCTGTAAAACACACAAGAGAGAAAATTTATTTGTTTTTGGTGAATGGGGATTTGCCTTGGTCAAACCCTATTTTGGTAATCAAATCTTGAATTGAAACAATGAAACATGAAAGGAATGATGAATGAACAAGTGTTATGTTGCAACTCACCAAACCCTTGATTTGAAACCCTTGAAGGATTGCAACTGAGTATATATCTCCAGGTTCTTGATCTTGCATGAAGTGGATTGATTGGATGTTGATCTTGATTCTTGAGATTTGACTTGAGTGCTTGAAACCTACATCACAATTTTAGCTCCAAAAACATGCATGATGCCTAATAACTTTGACATGATGTTTGATAACTTTGATATGATACTTGATATCTTGAATGTTGCAACAAATTCTTGAGAAATATGCTCTTGAACGCCTTTGAAAATAATCTTATCTCTTGTAAAGTTCACCTCTTGCTAGATAGATTTGAATTCAAAAAGACCATGTATTTATAGACATTTCTAATTTCTCAAAAATTAAACATTACAATCCAACACTTAAAACCTAAATTTAGGACCTTAAGATGCCACCAAAAACATGTTTCAAATTTAAATTTGTGATCTTAAAGGGGACCCATTCGCCCAAGGGTGAATGGGTCTTGACCTAAATTATCAAGAACTATTCATTTCGAGGTGATAAAAATAATAAATGCATTAATTAAATCATAATTCCCCTTTAAAAATTACAATTAATTAGGCTTGTAAATGAAAAATTTATGCAATTAGAGGCTTAATTAAGTCCAATTTAATTAAGGTACCCAAACATAGTGTGAAAATGTAAAGGAGTACATTTTCCGATGTTACATTTAGCCCCCACTTTAGAGAGAGGATGAGCCTTGCACTCAAATTCACACTAAAGTAGTCAAACAAGCATCAAGAGAGGTATAATTGTACAACTATTGGAAAGGTAGACAAAAAAGGTCAAGGAGGATTATCAAGCCCCCAAGATCTAAGATCTCATGATAAACCAACAAAGGCACAAAGAGACACATGTCTATGTTAAATATGCAGCAACAAGACAAGATACACAAGCATACAATGCCAAATTAATGAGAAGAGAAGGAGAGGGTTGATCAAGCCTCGGTTGTTTGTCCATCTGGTATAGATCAAGCCTTAGCTATTTTTCCAAAAAATAATTACAAGTGGAAATTCTTTTTCCACTATGCAAACCAAATGTGCTCACACAGGCTAGTGAAAAATTTGTTGTCCACTAGGTGAGCCCCAAAAAGTGGCTAATGGGAAGTCACAGAAGGTCTAGGATCCCATTGTACTAACCTTACCAAATTCATACCTCTTGGTAACTTTTATAAGGCTCCACAAAAAAGGCTCCACTAGCAAGCAAGTTGTGTTATGCTTGGTGGCCTTGAAAAACATAAAGGCTTCACTGGCAAGCAAGTTGTGTTATGCTTGGTGGCCTTGATACATGCAATAGAATATTCAAAGGGGTTTGTTCATGAAAGGTCTCACCTTAGGGAATATCGTTCTTAATATCTCCAAGAGAGAACTAGTCAAGGATAAAAGATTCACAAGTTAGGGCATGCAATTTGTAGCATTACCACTAAGAGGAATTTTGTATGCTCATAAAGGTCATGCTCTTGAAGGACATCAAACCCAATGGCAACACCAAGAAGACACATCATGTGAAGTAAGAAGACCACATTTTGAAGCAAACAATGAGTGGGGGTGTGTATGCCCCCACTTTAAAAAAAAATTGAACACCATGATGTGAGCAATTAATTTAAAGTAGAACATAATAAATTCCAATACATGAGAGATTTATTCAAAAAGCCTTATGTAAAAATATGCTTCCGAGATAGACCTTCATCATGGAAAGGAGGGTTTCCCCCCATATGCAATCATAAGATAACACATAAGGGATTTGTTGATGGTGTTTTCTGTACAACAACAACTTAGACATAATATGATATTATATCTCTCTTGAAAGGTAGATTTCTATGTGTAATTAGGGAAAATCATATATAAAACTAGAATAACAAAATATCAAAACCCTAACTAGCACAATAGAGTACAAACAAACATGAAAATCAAAATAACAAGCAAATGCAAACAAATCTCCAAGCTTGAATTGATTTATCTCCATTGCTCTTCTCCACCTGCATGAAAATGCATGGTTTTGAAGGTTTGAATGTTGATATGTTGATTGCTCATTTTTGCAGCATAACGATAAGATGAATATGATAGAAGAAAATAGATAGATAGATGAAAAGATTGAGAGAAATTTTGGCAGAGTGAGGATGCTAGAAGAAGATTCTCCTAAATGACCTGTGAAATACTTGATTTATAGGAGAAGGCTGATTTGATTCAATGGTCAATATTAAAAGTCAAATTTGTGATATGTATGGCTAGGATTAAAAGTTTATTTTAGTGTCTATGACGCACATTAAGTGGATTATGACATGAGGCTAAAATTAAGATGTGAGGAAATAAGTGGGATTCTATTCTTTATTTTGGAAGAAAAGATGCTTATGACGCACAATGAATAGGGGTAAAAATAGGATGTGAGTGGGAATCTCATAATTTAAATAATAAAATTATTTGAATTATGTGTGCATGTGAAGAGTTGCAGTCATGTGACACATGTTGCAATGTGGTAAAAGTGAGAGATTAATTCAAATATTTAATTTGAATTATTTTGAGACATGTGAAGGGGAATTAATTAAATAAATGAGATTTATTTAATTAATTGGGAAGGTGATTAAGTGGAATAAATGAGATAAGTGGGATAGTGTAATGACCTAGGATAAAATATTACAAAATGTCTTACAAGGTCATGTATCGACTAGGTAATATTATGACATGGACAATTTTGGGTGTCTACACTATGGAAAAGAAATAACCCCAAGGTCTCTAATGTCAGGCCTTGACAATGCAGCAAAACAACTCAGTGTAAATGTGAAAATATTGGTAATCACAATGGGACCTTACTACGAGCAACACTGGATTTTGAATCTTATCAGATGTAAATAATAAATTGATACTTTAAAACTTGATTGGAACCCTGATAATAAAGAAATAGAAAAAGATAAAAGGTTTCAGAGATAATCTTAAAACTACTTCTAACCCTAAGATTGAAAATGCCAAAGAATAAAATGCTTAAAATGGACCGATCTCTCATAAACTATTTTATGCTTGACCCAGATGAATCTGCAATTCCACATAAATAGTGCAATCTTCTAAGGTATTTAAAGATTTTCAAATCATAAACATTCATTCAGTCAATCCTATTGTAATTGAGGTAAATAAAACTTCATAATTGAACTAAACACAAATATAAATCCAGGCTAACTTTGCAAAGCAGCTAACAATCAGCTAACTACAAAAAGTATGGATTAGAGATCGCTGCAAACATTCCAAACATGAAACCCTAAGCATTACCAATTCATTTAACCATAACTATTAAGCAATTTGAAAGATAGAATAACAAGAACCATGCCAGATGAAATTTCAGAAGATAGATACAAAACACAATATCTTTCTTATATTAAATCATCCACAACAACAACAATTCCAGTTTTCTGTTACAACACTTGCTTGAGAATAAATCCTAACTTGCTCTAATGTCACTTAACTATTTCTCTCCTCATCTACCTATCCTTCTATCTCTATTTTCTAATCTCTATCTATATTTCTCTATATCTAAATGAGGCAACATGCCAGTTTTTTATAGAGACTCCACAAGATAGGTCGGCCCAATTTATAATTTACAATAAAAACATGACCTACAAGAGGTCAGCCTAAAAGATATTCGAACATATGAAATGTGCCATTGGCACCAATTTCATCCAAAAACTGCCAAGATGTTAAAAGGTCGGCCCAATACATGTGAATTAATGGGAAGCACAAATACCAATGTAACCCTATACAATTACTCCCCATCCTTGTCCTTAGCTTTATCTTCTTCGCCATGTATGGCCAACAGGACCCTATCAAGCTCAGCAATAGGTGGCACAGGCAAAACCCTAACCTTTCTCTCAAGAGACTTGATATCTTCTCTTGCCTGCCTAAATGTACCATCCCAATCGACTTTGTTGGTCAAATACCTATCAATGATTGCAATATAAGTTGCAGCATCATCCAACTAATGTTCAGTAACTGACCCCTCACTGACTGGAGAATAAATATATCTCCACCATTTTCTAAGTTGTTCCAAATTGAGATGTTTTGGAGCAAACTTCTTCCTTCCAATCATGACCTCAAAGAATGAAATGCACCTATCATGAATGTTGGTCAGAGCATCTTCAATTTGCCTCGCCTATTTTTGGATCTTTTTCAAGGCCTTTTGCCACATTTGCAGGATTTCAAACCATTCCCAAGGTTCAGAAACTCTTAGAAAAGGAAGAATCTTGCAATGTACCAATTTGTCCTCAGTAAATTCCATGATTTTTGTAGTCTTCTGCAGTAGGAGGTTGGTATCCACATCATCTTGTGCCAATGCAGCCTTCAACCAATCTATCGATCTCAGTGCATCACCTCCAGTTGTCAATATGCCCTTAATGGAATCATCTCCTTTAGCTTGGACACCCTGCAACCAGGTAACTATAGCATGTGAGGTGCGCTTCATCTTTTCTAACTCAGAGATCATTTCCTGGGGTAGAAATCCCACAATAGAAGAGGAGGAGCCAATAGCTTGCAAGGGTTTCATCAACTCCTACAAGTATTTCCTTAGTTTTTCATTCTCCTTCTCCAACTCATACTTCTTTTGTACTGCCTTCTTCAATCTCCCACTAGAGCCCTCATACTCTTCAATATCTTGATTCACAGTAGCATGTCCCAAATCAATAGTCTGCACATTATAGTCTTGGGCAGTCACATTGTCCCTATCTTTGTTTGGAACAGGGGTAGCAATATGGGCCACTCTGTTACCGAATCCATCCCTCTCAATTCGAGATACAACCCTTGCTTTCTTCTCAGTCTTCTCTTACTCCACATTAGCCATGAGGGCATCCCAATTAGGAGGAGCATCCTCCACTATTACCATTTTATTCTTCAATTCCCTCTCTAACCAATCTAGAATAGTGGACCCAATAGGCACCTTGTCTTGTTTATCTTGTTCCTCCTCCTGTTGATCAACAATTGTATCCTTTTCAACATCTGCAGTTGGGTTCTCTTCTCCTTGTACCTGCTCTTCCACAACCACATGCACTGGTGAAGGGACCTTAGCTGGTATCTCTTCCTCCTTTTGAGGAGATCTTTCTACTTGTTCTTTTGCAAGAGAGTCTGCATATGCCACCAAGGGAGATTGAACTACCCTATCAATTTTTGCCTCTGCCATAAAGAGGTCTCCTTCTTGGAACTCTTCCTCGCTTAAATTCTTAGGACTTTTATCCTACCTTGATTCTCCCCGTACGCTACTAGCATCTTGAGGAATGGATGGATTTGCTTTTTCAACAACAGGGATACTCACTGAAACATTCTCTTGTGCTACAGTATCCCTTGGGGAAGGATTCCCTGATCTCCTCATGTAGACCTGTGTCTTTTCCCCTGAACTTTCCACATCTACCACTGGTGGCTCAATTTCCTTGTCAACCCTAGGGGCTTCCTCTACCTTTTGTGATGTCCTTGTGACTCTTCTCTTCTTCATCAATGCATGAACACTTTCAACCTCCTCTTCCTCCTGGTTCTTCTCAACTTCTTTCCTAGAGGCATGTTTCCTCTTCTTTGCAACAAGCCTCCTTTGTTTGCCTTCCTTTGCAGCCTTCTCAGCCTGAACCTCTCTTACCTGGATTCTAAAAGGAGAATCCACCTTCTCTTTACCTTTTGGATTTGGTTCAAGTGAAGCCTCGGAAGAAAAATGAGACTCTAAGTCTCCCATCAATTCATAGGTGCATGGAACACCCTCGCTCTCCAACTCCAATATTTTGTGCTTTAACCACATCTTGGTATATTTGATCACTGGGGCCATAACCTGATCTAAATCAGTCTTTTCTTCCTCTAACCAGTCAACTTCTCCCACTGGTTTATCCTTCACTACCTCATAAACATGACCCTGGATCACATTTCCATCCTCCTCTACTTGGTCCAGGATGGCCTTTACATTGTACAATCTCACCAAGTCCACTGGAAACCTGGAAAACCTCTTCTTTCTCACCTTGAACTCATCATCAAGGTTAATCCAGTAGTCCTCAATATGAGCCTTATGGCTATAATCCCTATTGGCCTTCTTTTGAGCCTCGCCAGTAACATCAAACCTTGCTCTCTTAGAATGAAAAAAGAGCCCAAGAGTACCCATCTCCTCCTCTGAAGCATGAGTAGACTGAATGGAGGCACAAACTTCTCCCATCCCTATCTTCAAAGGGAAATCGTTCCCAAAACCTGTCTTATGCATTTCTCCCTTCACAACATTGTCAAAGTCACAGATCTGTCTAGTGACTTCCAACAATACAATATGATCAGTGGGATATCTAGGGATTCTGTAGGGAGCCCTCTGAAGACCATCAATTATGATATATGAGAAGGTTGGGAACTGGATAAACCAAGCTCCATATCTCCTTATCAACTCTTTTTCCTTATCTGAGATTCTCACATGCTCTGCACCTTGGAACAGTCTGGTAATATACATTGTGAAGGCATCATTTGACCTTTGGTAGCTTCCACCAGTCAAGTGGATATACTTCATAGATAGCATCCTGCCCAAAGATACCCCTAGTGCTCAATCCTTTGTATGGGTGAAGTCTGGCCAATGAATACACTAGGTAAGAGGTCATAGTGAAAGTCTTGGTCTGCAAGATATTACATAACTGATGATGGATCACACTGCTGATAACACCTGCCCAATGATAGTCAATTCCCTATTCCATTCTGGCAATCACATTGAACATCCAAGTTTCAAAAACACCTGCACTCTTTAATCCTACCAACCTGCTGAGAAGGGTGATGGCATTGTAATACTCCCTCTTGAACTTAAGCCTGAATAGTTGCTTAGGCAACTTAGAGAAATGAGATTTAGGCTTCTCTAGCCAGGAGTTGATCACCTGTTGAGATTTGGCAATGTTCTCTTCATAATACTTTCTAGCAACATCCATGTGAAAGCCCACCACATGGGACCTATCAGGCATGTCAAAGGTTGCAGTAATGGCCACAGGTCTGAAACCAGCAAGAATCCTTCCCTGGGGACTGATTATTCTTTGTGTCCCACTATCATAATTTTTGGCACACTCAAGCACCAACTCGTAGCACTGCACTGTAGAAGGGAAACCTGCCACATGAGCCAACCTAGACTCCACCATTTTTTTTTCCAATAGAGGAGGGTTGGGTGCTAACATCTCAGCCTTGAATTCCTCAAAGTTCAAGATTTAGCCCCCCTCATGGATTCTGCACTGGGATAGATTTTCGGGAAAATTCGAACCAGGTAGATTCCAGCGAACCAAACATGCAAAAATCCCCTAACATCATTTAAAATCATTAATTAACCAAGGGAAATCATTAAAAAAACTTAGCATAAGCTCCTAAAATCAATCAAATCATTTCCCAATAAACCAAAGATCTATAACCATCAAATTCAACATTTCCTAGAAAA